>JBBGZY010000539.1:1700000-2900000 GCA_037952925.1 Lithobates clamitans
TGCTCCCAGTGAGGTGGCTGGGCCAAGTGAGGTGACTGGGCCCAGTAGGAGCCTCACCCAATCCCAAGTGCCTCCCCTCCACCTTCCCAAAAAAAGGGCCAGGAAGGGGATGGTCACACAGGACGCGTCCCTGCGCCTCATGCAACAGGCCACCCGTTTTTTAACAAGCCCCCCCGAAGCGGAAGAAGCCTATGGCTGCTACTTAGCCAGCAGGCTTCTTCAGATGGATTGGGAGCAGCGCCTCATTTGTGAGCGCCTATTTGGGGAAACAATCCATAAGGGGCTGCAGGGCACGCTAACCAAAAACACACAACTACATGAGGCAGCCCCCCCCCCTCCTCCTCCTCCTCCTCCTCCTCCTCCTCCTCCTCCTGCCACAACTGAAACACCAGAGCCACAGCCTCAAAAGAAGGCTACAGGGAAGGCTACAGGGAAGGCTGCAGGGAAGGCTGCAGGGAAGGCTGCAGGGCAGCGTGGAGGAAAGGCTGCAGGGAAGAGAAGAAAGTGATGACCTGGGTTCAGTCTGGTCTGACAGAAGACGCAGGCTGTTGTAGGACCACAGTCTGGGGACATCTAGATCATCTGCTGGTGCTGTTGATCTCTGGGATTCTTGGACCAGATTGTGCTCCCTCTTATATGGACTCCTCAAGATCCCAATTTTCTTGTACACCGACTTTTTCCAGCGTTGACTTCCTCTTTATTTTATTTTGACCATGAATAAATGGATCTTTTTTGAGTTTAGCAAAATACTTTATGTGTTTTCTTTTAAATCATTGATTTTACACACAATGTTAAATTAACAAGGGACAACAATCTCATTGAGTTTTAAAAAAACACACCAAAAATACATTACTAATGTTAAGAATGTTCAAGTGGTAAGTCTTGAAAAAAAAAAATATACATAAACAAAAACGGTGCTTTGGGTTAACTTTATCTAAAAATTAAAAAATAATCACTAGAAAAAAAATAAAAAAGAATAATGGGTTCTTTGTGGTAACTTTACAAACCTAAAAAAAAAAAAAAAAATAAGGGAAAAAGTATTATTAGTATGGAAACATTGTTTATAAAAAGCATACTATATCATTCATGAGATCAAAGAGAAAAAGAATTCAGAAATCAGTTTGGGAGAACTCTGATTATGAACAGCAAAACACCTTCGTTCTTTAGAGCATTCGTAAAGAAGAAATAAAATGCGCTGCATTCAACGATCACAGATTTTGCAGCGTGATGAATGTGCTACCTACAATACGAACACTAGTTTTACTAGACCGAGTGCTTCCGTTTAGTTTTTGCTTATGAGCATGCGTCGTTTTTTTGTCCGTAGGACTAGCATACAGACGAGCGGACTTCGGGGTCCGTCGTAGTTACGACGTAAAGATTTGAAGCATGTTTCAAATCTAAAGTACGTCGGATTTGAGGCTAAAAAAGTACGTTGAAAGTCCGAAGAAGCCCACACACGATCGGATTACCAGCCAGCTTTTGTCCGTCAGCGTCCGTTGGACTTTTGTAGACGAAAAGTCCGACCGTGTGTACGCGGCATAAATGTCCCTGTATTTCCACATCCGTGATCCGATCTGTATTGTTGGTAATCAGTAGATCCAGTAACGCTTTATTTCTAGTTGGTGCATCTACCATCTGACCCATGAAATTGTCCTGCGAGGCATTTAGGAACTGGTGAGCCTTAGACTAATGCATAGTTCCCTCCGCCCAGTCTGTCTGGATAATTAAAATTCCTTTATTATGATGACAGATATCTATTATAACCATAACTCTAATGTCTCGGTATTGCTATGCTGACAACCCCAGAATTGACTTTGTTACATTGTTCATACCAGACTTTGTTTCTTTTTCAATAAAAATATTGAAATATAAAAACCCCTATTATGATAACACTTCACATCCTTGCTGCTAATCCAAATTGTGATAGGAGGTCCACCTATCAGGTTAGGGGGCCTATAGCATACTCTCAGTATTATTTTCCCCTTAGCTTCATCCCTTCGGAGCTTTACCCATAAGGATTCCACCTCCTCCCTAGCTCCCTTAGTGATGTCATCTCCCACATTCATTATTCATTCATTATTCATTATTCTTGATATACAGGCCTACCCCTCCCCCTTTTTTACCTTTCTATCACTGTGATAAAGGGTAGACCCTTGAATGGTTGCCAGCCAATCATGAGAGCTGTTGAACCAAGTCTCTGAAATTCCCACAAAATCCAAATACTTCTCGTACAACAGTATCTCTAGTTCACCCATCTTGTCTGCCAGGCTCCTGGCATTGGTGAACATGCCACGTAGTTTAGACCAGCTGCATAATATCCTCCTATTGGGTGTTCCGAGATTGCAACTAGGACTTGTTACTATACTTACCTTGGGTTTATGTGCTTTAGTCAACCTACCACTAATTCCCCAATACTACCCTCTGGAGTAAGTTCGGCACTGACTACCTCTACCTCTGGACCCTCCCCCCGTCACCTAGTATACTTATGTGAATGCTCCCTTCCCCCATCCCTATTCTGGTGGCAGTGGATGGCATGCACAAGTGAAGGCATAACATGCTTGTAATGACTATACTCAACTTAATTGTTATGTATGCGTGTCTTATGCTCTGTACACACGAGCGGAATGTCCGACAGAAAAAGTCAGACGGAAGCTTTTCATCGTCTATTCCAATCGTGTGTGGGCCTCATCGGACTTCTTTTTTCGAAAATCCTGACGGACCTAGAAATAGAACATGCTCTAAACATTTCCGATGGAACCAATTCATATAGGGAAAACCGCTCGTCTGTATGTTGTTCCGACGGACCAAAAACGCGCTTACTCTGAAGCAAGTACGAGACAGATGCTATTGGCTACTGGCTATTGAACTTCTTTTTTCTAGTCCTGTCGTACGTGCTGAATGTCACCGCATTCTGGACGGTCAGACTTTGGTCGAACTTTGGATTGACCGCGTGTAGGCAAGACCGCTTGAATGGAATTCCATCGGAGTTCCGTCAGAGAAACCTTCAGAGTTTATTCCGACGGCTAAACCGGTCGTGTGTACGTGGCATTAGGCTCCGTTCACATCTTGGCGTATTGGGCGCCAACCGCGGTAAAATCACGCAAACAGAACGGGATGCCTGTTGCTCAAAAGAAGCTCTTGTGAGATGTGAACGCAGCCTTAAGGTATACAAAAATTGTATCTTCCAACACATGAGTTTCATGTTAGTAATAGTAATTACATTTTTACACAAAACATAAAGTTGCTGCCCTAATTTCCTATAGAAGAATTTAGTGGTATTTCATGAATAGCATCAAGGTGTTTGGGGTCAAGCACATGTTCATTCTCTTGTAGTTTTTTTTTATTTGTTATAATTGTAATTGGGCCCATAATAGAGACTTCCATGTTGTGAAAATTTATTTTTATCTGTTAAAATCACAAATATTTAAATAGCGGTGATTCCCAAGGAGGGCAAAGACGCTTCCTTAGTCGCAAACTACCGACCGATATCTTTATTAAATGTGGATATTAAAATTTACGCGAAAATCTTAGCAAATAGACTACTTCCACTGATACCTGACCTCATATCTTTAGATCAAGTCGGCTTCGTCCCTGGGCGGGAAGCTAGGGACAACATCATCCGCACACTGAATTTACATCACTGGCTCACGACTTCCAATACACAAGGATTTTTTCTCTCACTTGATGCGGAGAAGGCGTTCGACAGAGTGGCCTGGGACTACATGCAGGAGGTGCTCACTGCCATAGGCTTGGGGACCCGCATGCTATCATTTATTATGGCCCTGTACAAGGGCCCCTCTGCGGTGGTAAAAGTCAATGGCCACCTGTCGGACGCCTTCCCCATCAGTAACGGCACACGCCAGGGATGTCCACTCTCACCACTGATATACGTCTTAACCCTGGAACCCTTTCTCAACAGGTTGAGAAGCAACCCAAATATCCAAGGGATCACTGTGAAGAACAGAGAGTTTAAGGTCGCTGCTTTCGCAGACGACATTTTGCTCTCCCTGCAACAGCCCCACATCTCTCTACCCAATCTTCTCAAAGACATTGAATACTTTGGTACCTTATCAAACCTCAAAATTAATTATACCAAATCACAGGCCCTAAATGTCTCCCTCCCTTCTCAGACAGTGACACATTGCCAAGACTCATTCCCGTTTCAATGGGAACATGTTGCACTTACATACTTAGGAATTCGAATCCCCACCCACCTGTCAGATCTTTATTCAAAAAATTTCCTCCCACTCCTCCTTCAGACACAAAAACACCTTAAGGACTGGAAAGGCCTAAATGTCTCCTGGTTCGGACGCTCTGCCTTAATCAAAATGATAATCCTACCTCGCTTTCTTTACCTTATGCAATCGATCCCTATATCCCTACCAGCAAGTTTCTTTAAATCTTACCGGAAGGCATGTTCTGCTTTCCTTTGGAAGGACTCTCCACCTCGCATTAAATACTCCAGACTCACACTAGCTAAATCTAAAGGAGGAATAGGCCTACCTGACCTCCAAAAATATTACTCCGCTTGCCATCTCACAAGGATCGCTGACTGGAACATCCATGCCTCTAAAAAGACATGGGTCTTCCTAGAGAGAACCTTCTCGTCAGGTCCCTTACACCTTCTCCCATGGTTATCTCCTCGGAATTGGCCCCATACCCTCTTAACCCACCCCCTTATACACTCTACACTTCTGACTTTTAGAAAGACCATGATGGGGGGTTCGGCTACCCCTCCCCCGGGCCCTCTAACTACTATCCGGGGGAACCCTGACTTTCCACCGGGGAACTCTGCAGACTTTTTAAGTAAGGAGTGGCCATTCGAAGACGTCCTAGCTCTTCAATTCTACTCAAATGAGAAGCCCATACCCTTTGAAACTTTAAAATCTAACACCAAGACGCTCTCATTTTCCTTTTGGACTTATAGACAAATCCGTCATTTCCTCACAACTCACACCAGTCAGTCGAACTGGACTCGACAACTCTCACCCTTTGAAGCCTTATGCCATCGTAAACAGCCGCAAAGACACTTAATCTCCCTCTTGTATACCTTCCTTTCAGAAACCCCAACGCAGACCCCTGCCCCCTCACAGGTTTCCTGGAGTAGAGATCTTCAAAGATCTCTTTCCATGGAGGACTGGAACACTATATATGAGTACGCACATAAGGGCTCTTTGAACGTTGCCATCCAAGAAAATGGCTACAAGGTGATCACAAAATGGTATAGGACTCCGTCACGCATCCACAAATTTTCCCCTAATACTCCTGATACCTGCTGGAGATGTGGGTTGGGAGTGGGAACTATGCTTCATGTGTGGTGGGATTGCGTGAACATTCAACCCTTTTGGAGGGAGGTTCACGGTCTCATCTCACATATCACTACCTACACCTTGGACTACACCCCGTCCCAGTTTCTCCTACACCTCACATCACTATCCAAAAGAGATTACTACAAATCACTACCGATGCATATGGTTAATGCCGCCAGGCTTTGTATACCCAGAAATTGGCGCTCCACCAATATTCCAACAGTCAGGGAATGGTTTGCACGGATCTCCTCTATAAAAGAAATGGAGGAACTAATCTTTACCTCTCAAGACAGGATGCATAAATTTTCAACCACATGGGCATGCTGGTCTCATTTTGTTACTACTGATCTATACCAACAGTACGTATCGTAAAAGATACCTGTAGAGTGTACAACGTCTCAATCGACGCTTTCTGCGGGGGGGGGGGGGGGGGGGCAGGCGCGGACCCACTCATCCTTCCCCTCTCACTTCCTTCATCCTTACTCCCCACCTAATAATTATCCCCCTTTCGCCCCCCCCCCTCCCCCTTTTTTTTTTTTTTTTTTTTTTTTTGTTGTTCCTCTTCCCCTTCTCTCTTCTCTTTCTCCTTGCTCTTTCTCTTTCCCTTTTTATCTCTCCTTATTCTTTTTTATCCCAAATCGACACTTAGTTCTCATCCTGTCAGGATACATTGTACTCTTGTTGATGAACTTATTTAAGTGACTGATCCCTGCCCTTCCCGCAGTCCAACCGGGGGGGGAGGGACAATAGAAATGAAGATCCTCCACCTACCTACGCTTAAAGACAATTTTAAGTTTCAGTAATGTTCACTTATTTTCAGCTAGGAACTTTCTGTTGTATCGTGACATATATGCTCTTTATATGATTCTGTTAAACGATGTGTTGTGACAATACCTTTGTCCTGTATGTCTTGCCTTACTTTTTTTGAAATAAAAAACTTTTTGTGGAAAAAAAAAAAAAATCACAAATATTTAAATAGTATATGAACAAGTAGTACCTAAATAATTTTCAGATGTCAGATTTAAATTGAATTTGAATACAGCCAAAAAATTAAAATGGAATAAAAAAACAAAATAAATTCTGAAAAAAATCATTCCAACATAACGAATGTAACAAAACAATATTGTTAACTTAACCACTTGCCAACCGCCGCACGCCGATGTACAATGGCAGTGGTGGGCAAATGGGCCTACCTGTACATCCCCTTTAAGAGATGGGGCTAGCAGGAGCGCCCGCCGCGTACAGCGTGACCGCGCCCGTGGGACCGGCGGACTCGATGTCTGCTGGTCTCCTGGCAATCTTGTCACAGAGCCTCAGAATGGGAAAGTGCCTATGTAAACAAGGCATTTTCCCGTTCTGGCTTGTGTCATGACAGAGATCACTGCTCTCTGTCATCGAGAGCAGTGATCGCTGTCATGTGACTTGAAGCCCATCCCCCCCACAGTTAGAATCACTCCCTAGGACACACTTAACCTCTTCATCGCCCCCTAGTGGTTAACCCCTTCACTGCCAGTGTCATTTACACAGTAATCAATGCATTTTTATAGCACTGATCACTGTATAAATGACAATGGTCCCAAAATAGTGTAAAAAATGTCCGATGTGTCCGCCGTAATGTCGCAGTCCCGATAAAAACCACAGATCGCCACCATTAATAATAAAAAAACTTAATAATAAAAATTCCATAAAACTATCCCCTATTTTTTAGATGCTATAACTTTTGCGCAAACCAATCAATATACGCTTATTGCAATTTTTTTTACCAAAGATATGTAGAATAATACATATCAGCCTAAACTGAGGAAAAAAATATTTTCTTTATATATTTTTGGGGGGTATTTTTTATAGCAAAAAGTTAAAAATATTGCATTTTTTTCAAAATTGTTGCTCTTTTTTTGTTTATAGCGCAAAAAATAAAAACCACAGAGGTGATCAAATACCAACAAAAGAAATCTCTATTTGTGGGAAAAAAAGGACATCAATTTTGTTTGGGTGCAACGTCGCACGACCGCGCAATTGTCAGTTAAAGCGATGCAGTGCCGAATCGCAAAAAGTGCTCTGGTCAGGAAGAGGGTAAAATCTTCTGCGGCTGAAGCGGTTAACGAATCCATCCGAAACTAAACAAAACTAATTTTTTCATTTTGCACATGTCTATTTTAATCTGTACATAGTTCCATTAATGGTAATCTGTCTGAAACAATCTGCCTCACATGTATTCAGTGATGTAGTTTTTTTGGGCCTAAAACTGGCCATAGATGGATCGAAAATTCAGTCATTTTAGTAGGGACTGGCCAAATTTTGATCCATCTACGGCCATTCCCATTCAAAAGGAGTCAACCTATTGATCAACTCTTTTCAAACAGGAATGCTGGAAAACGTGCTTGATCAGCACATGCAGCCAATCTGCTGCTTTGCTGATCTGCTGCAGTGCTAATCAGTTTAATTTGGTAGTGGAGGAGTCCTGCTGTCAGAATACAATGACATACCTTGAATGGTTGGATGGGGAATACGTTCAGTTTCGAACAATCTATGAATAATCTATGGCCAGCTTAAGTTCCATATCGAAGGTTGTCTTAAAGACTTTATAAACAACCTATACTTTCTGTTTACTCCACAGAGCTGAGACAGATGAAGCTTGTACATCCATAAATACAGTGGCTGAGCCATTGCAGAATTGAAAAAAATTTGCCACTGCCCTCCAGCCCTTATATAAAGTGCAAACTATATGCAGTACTGTGCAAAAGTTTTAGGCAGGTGTGAAAATGCTGTAAATTAAGAATGCTTTCAGAAATAGAAGTGTTAATAGAAGTGGCAGCCCGTCCATTAGGAGCGCAGGTGCACTTTCCCCCCATCCATGTGTCCGGCCCCCTAATCTGCATGCAGGGTACCAGACGCATGGATTCCGATCGGGTTTTTTTTTTTTTTTAAGTATGTGATTAGAGCATGAGGCTCTAATAGGCTTGAAAAAAGGGTGGGCAGAGCACTCCACCCCCAGCCCACCCACTTGTGTGACAATAGCGACTGAATATTTGCTATTGTCACACTGATTCTTCTCCCGGCCAATCAGGAAGCAGGTCCTGAGACCCGTTTCCTGATTGGCCAGAAGGAGAAGCGATCCCATTGGCCTGTGATTGGAGTGACAGGACAGTGGACACGGGGGATGGAAGGATGAGCCTGACTGCTGTCAGCAGAGAGCCAGGGAAAAGTTTTTTCGTATTTGGCAGGAGGCAGAGGATCCCCGCCAGCAGACTACCACAGAGGAGAGGTGAGTGAGCCATGAACACCAAGCAAAGTCCACACTGTGTGTATGGACACCAGACATCCTCCTCCCCCTCCTCATTATCAGACTGATCTCTCCCTAAAGGTTTAAGTGAGCCTGCGACCGGGTGGGGGTATGGTGCGCAGTGCGGGCTGGAGCAACAGGGGAGGGGTCCGTGGTTATGTCCGCCATCTGCTGGTCCTCCCGACCGATAGAGCAACAGCAGCCACTGCTTAATAGTTTATTTTTATCAATTAACTAAATGGAAAGTAAATGAACAGGGAAATCCAAATCAAACAATATTTGGCGTGGCCACCCCTTGCCTTCAAAACAGCATCAATTCTTCATTTCTTCTAGGTACACTTGCACTCAGTTTTTGAAAATACTTGGTAGGTAGGTTGTTCCAAACATCTTGGAGAACTAACCAGAGATCTTCTGTGAATGTAGGCTGCCTCAAATCCTTCTGTCTCTTCGTGTAATCCCAGACAGACTCGATGATGTTGAGAGGAGGGCTTTGTGGGAGCCAAACTATCACTTCCAGCACTCCCTGTTCTTCTTTAGACTGAAGATAGTTCTTAATGACATTGGCTTCATCTTTATGGTCATTGTCCTGTCCAGAAAAAAATTGTGGCCAATCACATGCCTCTTTGATGATATGGCATGATGGATAAGTATCTGTCTGTATTTCTCAGCATTGAGGACACCATTGATCCTGCCCAAATTTCCAACTCCATTTGCAGAAATACAGCCTTTTGCTACAGCCAAATAATTCAAATATTGACTCATCAGTCCAGAAAATCTGCACCCCAGTCCCTATGTTTTTGTGCATAGGACATGGAAACAGGGCTAAGTGACTCAACTATGCACAAAAACATAGAAGCCAGAGTAGCAGACAAATGGCAGCAGATGCTCTGGACTGATGAGTCAAAATTTTAAATATTTGTCTGTAGCAAAAGGCAGTTTGATGGTAAGGGTTACAACAGGCAGCAGTGAAGTATGGTGGAGGTTTCCTGCAAGTTTGGGGCTGCATTTCTGAAAATAGAGTTGGAGATTTGGTCAGGACTAATGGTGTCCTTAATGCTGAAAAATACAGCAGATACATATCCATCATGTCATACCATCAGGGAGGCATGTGATTGACCCCAAATTTATTCTGCAGCAGGACAACAACCCCATACATACAGCTAATGTAATTAAAGAGGAGTTTCAGTCTGTTAAAAAAAAAATTAAAGTCAGAAGATACAAATACTGTAGCTGCTAACTTTTAATTTGAGGACACTTACCTGTCCAGGATTCCCGCAGTGTTGGCACCCCCAAGCCGATTTGTCCATCAGCTTCGGGTGCAGGCACTGGCATTGCACGTAAGGGAAATAAGCAGTGAAGCTTTCAGGCTTCACTGCCAGTTTCCTACTGCATATGTGCGATTCCCGCTGCACTTTTGCCGTGGGGAGTGGTTATCTGTCAAAACCAGGTACCCGCAGCCCCCAAAAGGTGCCAAATGTGTCAGTGGAGGGGGGAGGGTGTGAACAAGCGGAGCTTCCCTTTTTGGGTGGAGCTCTGCTTTAAGAACTATCTTCAGTGTAAATAAGAATAAGGAGTCCTGGAAGTGATGGTTTGGCCCCACAGAGCCCTGATCTCAACATCATCAAGTCTGTCTGGGATAACATGAAGAGGCAGAAGAATTTGAGGCAGCCTACATCCGAAGAAGATCTGTGGTTAGTTCTCTAAGATGTTTGGAACAACCTACCTGCCTTTAAAAACTTTCTGCAAGTTTGTCTAGAAGAACCAAAGAATTGATGCTGATTTGAAGGCAAAGGGTGATCACACCAAATATTGATTTGATTTGGATTGCTCTTCTCTTCATTTACTTTCTATTCTTTACAGCTGCCTACGATTTTTGCACAGTACTGTATATATTAAAAAGGCACACACTGCCAATCAAATTTATTTAGGTGGATGTAATGTGTTTTGTATTTCGAGTTTATGGATACTGTAAGTACTTAAGAGACTCTAATGGTAAGAAAATATGTTACAAAAATTCAAAGCCATGGTTTTGGTGCACTTTTTTGTGTTTTATTGTGATAATACAAGTGATACCAGTGAGAATCAGTTTATAGTAATGGGTAAGTTTCAATTTAAAGGATAATTAATAGACAGATAGAGGTTGCCATTGCTGCCTTCTATCTTAAATACTACATTATGGGCTATCAAACTGACCTTCTGGCTTCAATACTTTAAGATACTGACCAAAGTTGGTCATCTAGATAAGGACTTCTAACTTGTCTCTATCTTCCTGATTTGTATACTGGTTATTTCATTTTTAGGTTTTACACATGGCTTTGTGCCCAAGGCCACCACAACAATTTTATTTCATTAAAAAAACAACATGGCACTTTGCTTATTTCAGAGGGGCTATAGACATGTCAAGGGGCTATAGACATGTGCTGTGGGCATCTAACCCCCAAATTATCTTTTCCAACAAGACAGGTATGCTGAGGTTTTACATTATAGTTGTTGTCCAAATTTGCTTGGTTGGATGTAGGTCATCTAATTTCCGTTGGCATTTTCAAATTAAATTTTTGTATACTTCCATAGTGTATATGATCCTTGCATCTGGAAAGTATTCATAGTGCTTCACTTTTTCCACATTTTGTTATGTTACAGCCTTTTGTTATTACAGTCTTATTCCAAAATGGATTAAATTCATTATTTTCCTCAATATTCTACAAACAATACCCCATAAAGACAATGTGAAAGAAGTTTATTTGAAGTCTTTGCAAATTTATTAAAAATAAAACATGAAAAAAAAATCACATGTACATAAGTATTCACAGCCTTTGCTCAATAAGTATTCACAGCTCAATACTTTGTTGAAGCACCTTTGGCACCAATTACAGCCTCAAGTTTTTTTGAGTATGATGCTACAAGCTTGGCACACCTGTTTTTGGGCAGTTTCTCCCATTCCTCTTTGCATGATCTCTCAAGCTCAATCAGGTTGGATGGGGTGCGTTGGTTCACAGCCATTTTCAGAACTCTTCAGAGGGTTCAAGTCTTGGCTCTGGTTGGGCCACTCAAGGACATTCACAGAGTTGTCCCATAGCCACTCCTTTGTTATCTTGGCTGTGTGTTTAGAGTCGTTGCCCTGTTGGAAGATGAACCTTCACCCCAGTCTGAGGTCCAGAGTGCTCTGGAGCAGGTTTCTGCTCCTGCCTCTGAAAAACATTCCCAGAGCATGATGCTTCCACCACCATGCTTCACTGTAGGGATGGTATTGGCCAGGTGATGAGTGGTGCCTGATTTCCTCCAGTCATGCCACATGCCATTATGCCAAAGAGTTCAATCTTTGTTTCATCAGATCAGAGAATCTTGTTTCTCATGGTCTGAGAATCCTTCAGGTGCCTTTTTGCAAACTCCAGGTGTGCTGTCATGTGCCTTTTACTGAGGAGTGGCTTCCGTTTGGCCACTCTACCATACAGGCCTGATTGGTGGAGTTCTGCAAAGATGGTTGTTCTTCTGAAGGATCTCCTCTCTCCACAGAGAAACGCTGGAGCTCTGTCAGAGTGACCATCAGGTTTTTGGTCACCTCCCTGACTAAGGTCCTTCTCCCCAAACATTCGGTTTGGCCAGGTAGCCCGCTCTAGGAAGAGTCCTGGTGGTTCCAAACTTCTTCCATTTATGGATGATGGAGGTCACTGTGCTCATTGGGACCTTCAATACTGAAAACATTTTTCTGAACCCTTCCCCAGATCTTTGCCTTAATACAATCCTGTCTCGGAGGTCTACAGACAATTCATTGGCCTTCATGGCTTGGTTTATGCTCTGACATGCACTGTTAACTGTGGGACCTTATATAGACAGGTGTGTGTCTTTCCAAATCATGTCCAATCAACTGCATTTACCACAGGTGAACTCTAATCAAGTTGTAGAAATATCTCAAGGATGATCAGTGGAAACAGGATGCACCTCAGCTCAATTTTGAGTGTCATGGCAAAGGCTGTGAATACTTATGTACATGGGATTTTTTTTAATACATTTGCAAAGATTTCAAACAAACTTCTTTCACGTTGTCATTATGGGGTATTGTTCATAGCATTTAATTTAATGCATTTTGGAATAAGGCTGTGACATAAAAAAATGTGGAAAAAGTAAAGCGTTGTGAATACTTTCACTTTATATTTTTTAATCTAAAGATTGCATTCAAAATCCCAAATCACAACAATAGTGAACCCAGATTAATCAACTAAGACATACATATATCAGTGAAAATGTAATCCTAAAGATGAACTTTAGGGTTACCTTCAGTTTTGCACAGTTCTACAGGCTCCTCTCCTGTAATGGAATTGCTTAATCTGATTCACTGCATGTTGTGAGCTTCCCATGATCTGTGTTAAAATCTGCAGCAAGTCAGATAGAGCCTGTCTCACTTCCAGGCTTGAGGGCATCCAGCATTATCTAGCCCATTAATTCCCTAGCCAAGTGACCCTTGTCTGGCACAGCCTCACATGTGGGTGTTACCAGTCTGCCTAGGAATGTCTACTCCTCCAGACTAATATCCACACATCAAGACATTTATTTGCATAACGTCTCTCAAGATCCAACCCACAGTTTGCATCAGGGCTGAGGAAACTGGCCCCTCCTACCAGTCATGGGCTGCCAGCATTGCATTGAGAAGCACAGGTTTTATTTAAAAAGGTTATTAGCAGAAGCAGCCGGTCTATTAGGGGCGCAGGTGCGCCGCTCCCCTAGTTTGCATGTGGGGATGCATGCAGGGTGCCTGACTCATATGTTTGTATGAGTTTTTTTCCCCCAAACACATAATTAGAGCCTGAGGCTATAATTGGCTTGAAAAAGGTTGGGCTCGGGGCACCCCGAACCCGGAAACCGCAGTGGTGCGGTGAGTGCGGGGACCGTGCCGTGTAACAGTGAGTGCTGGGGGCTGTGGAGCGTTGAGTATGGACCTGGGGGACCTGCCAATAAAGGCATAAAATAAGCACTTCAGATTTTAATTATGTAAAGTCTGCTTTTTATCTTGTACCTAGAGGTAAGCCTACAATAAGGCTTACCTCTAGGTACAGTGAATATATCCTAATTGTGCACCGTTTAGGAGATATTTACTTTAGTAGCAGCTGGTGATGTCACCAGCACATGCACACTGCACTCTCAATGGATGGCATGCCTTCCATTGGGAACTGGCCCCTCCTACCAGTCATGAGTTGCCAGTATGGCATTGAGAAGCACAGGTTTTATTTAAAAAGGTTATTAGCAGAAGAGGCCAGTCCATTAGGGGCGCAGGTGCACCGCTCCTCTAGTTTGCATGCAAGGATACATGCAGGATGCCAGACTCATGTTTGTATGAGTTTTTATTTCCCCCAAACACATAATTAGAGCCTGAGGCTTTAATTGGCTTGAAAAAGGTTGGGCTCGGGGCACAGAGCACTGTGCCCAGAACCCACCCACTTGTGACAATTGCGAATCAATATTCGTTATTGTCTCCGGGCTTCTCCTTCCAGCCAATCAGGACAGGAGGCGGGTTGGGTTGGCCGGGAGAAAAATCCAAGGAAGCCATGGAGGGACCAGGCTGTGGAGGGGTGAGTGTGGGGGACCGTGCAGTGAAGTGGTGAGTGCGGGAACCGCGCCAAGGTGCGGTGAGTGTGGGGACTGTGCCTTGGAGCGGTTAGTGTGGGGACCGTGCCGTGAAGCGGTGAGTGCGGGGGGGTGGTGGAGCAGTGAGTATGGACCTGGGGGACCTGCCAATAAAGGCATAATATAAGCACTTCAGATTTTAATTATGACTATACAGACAACATGTGGCATAAATGATTCAGTGATAACTTGCAGACATGGAGCATGTGTGATTCTTAGGACCCATTATAATGATTCCTCCTGGTTGATGAGAGATTGCGCCTTCTTTCCGTAGCTAGGAACAATCTTTATCTTTTCATTACTCATGCACAATGTTACCTGAATCAGGGGAATGAGTCAATGTGTTTCCCAGAATGGGGAAACAAAAAAATGCAATATTTAAAGTGGTAGTAAAGTCTGCTTTTTATCTTGTACCTAGAGGTAAGCCTACAATAAGGCTTACCTCTAGGTACAGTGAATATATCCTAATTGTGCACCGTTTAGGAGACATTTACTTTAGTAGCAGCTGGTGATGTCACCAGCACATGCACACTGCACTCTCAATGGACGGCATGCCTTCCATTGGGAACTGGCCCCTCCTACCAGTCATGAGCTGCCAGTATTGCATTGAGAAGCACAGGTTTTATTTAAAAAGGTTATTAGCAGAAGTGGCCAGTCCATTAGGGGCGCAGGTGCGCCGCTCCCCTAGTTTGCATGCGGGGATACATGCAGGACGCCAGACTCATGTTTGTATGAGTTTTTATTTCCCCCAAGCACATAATTAAAGTCTGAGGCTTTAATTGGCTTGAAAAAGGTTGGGCTCGGGGCACAGAGCACTGCGCCCTGAACCCACCCACTTGTGACAATAGCGAATCAATATTCGTTATTGTCTCCGGGCTTCTCCTTCCAGCCAATCAGGACAGGAGGCGGGTTGGGTTGGCCGGGAGAAAAATCCAAGGAAGCCATGGAGGGACCAGGCTGTGGAGGGGTGAGTGTGGGGGACCGTGCAGTGAAGTGGTGAGTGCGGGAACCGCGCCAAGGTGCGGTGAGTGTGGGGACTGTGCCTTGGAGCGGTTAGTGTGGGGACCGTGCCGTGAAGCGGTGAGTGCGGGGGGGTGGTGGAGCAGTGAGTATGGACCTGGGGGACCTGCCAATAAAGGCATAATATAAGCACTTCAGATTTTAATTATGACTATACAGACAACATGTGGCATAAATGATTCAGTGATAACTTGCAGACATGGAGCATGTGTGATTCTTAGGACCCATTATAATGATTCCTCCTGGTTGATGAGAGATTGCGCCTTCTTTCCGTAGCTAGGAACAATCTTTATCTTTTCATTACTCATGCACAATGTTACCTGAATCAGGGGAATGAGTCAATGTGTTTCCCAGAATGGGGAAACAAAAAAATGCAATATTTAAAGTGGTAGTAAAGTCTGCTTTTTATCTTGTACCTAGAGGTAAGCCTACAATAAGGCTTACCTCTAGGTACAGTGAATATATCCTAATTGTGCACCGTTTAGGAGACATTTACTTTAGTAGCAGCTGGTGATGTCACCAGCACATGCACACTGCACTCTCAATGGACGGCATGCCTTCCATTGGGAACTGGCCCCTCCTACCAGTCATGAGCTGCCAGTATTGCATTGAGAAGCACAGGTTTTATTTAAAAAGGTTATTAGCAGAAGTGGCCAGTCCATTAGGGGCGCAGGTGCGCCGCTCCCCTAGTTTGCATGCGGGGATACATGCAGGACGCCAGACTCATGTTTGTATGAGTTTTTATTTCCCCCAAGCACATAATTAAAGTCTGAGGCTTTAATTGGCTTGAAAAAGGTTGGGCTCGGGGCACAGAGCACTGCGCCCTGAACCCACCCACTTGTGACAATAGCGAATCAATATTCGTTATTGTCTCCGGGCTTCTCCTTCCAGCCAATCAGGACAGGAGGCGGGTTGGGTTGGCCGGGAGAAAAATCCAAGGAAGCCATGGAGGGACCAGGCTGTGGAGGGGTGAGTGTGGGGGACCGTGCAGTGAAGTGGTGAGTGCGGGGGGGGGGGGGGGGGGGGGGCGGTGGAGCAGTGAGTACGGACCTGGGGGACCTGCCAATAAAGGCATAATATAAGCACTTCAGATTTTAATTATGACTATACAGACAACAAGTGGCATAATTGATTCAGTGATAACTTGCAGACATGGAGCATGTGTGATTGTTTGGACCCGTTATAATGATTCCTCCTGGTTAATGAGAGATTGCGCCTTCTTTCTGTAGCTAGGAACAATCTTTTCATTACTCATGCACAATCTTACCTGAATCAGGGGGACAAGTAAATGTGTTTCCCAGAATGGGGAAACAAAAAAAATGCAATATTTAAAGTGGTAGTAAAGTCTGCTTTTTATCTTGTACCTAGAGGTAAGCCTATAATAAGACTTACCTCTAGGTACAGTGAATATCTCCTGATCGTGCACTGTTTAGGAGATATTTACTTTAGTAGCAGTTGGTGATGTCACCAGCACATGCACACTGCACTCTCAATGGACGGCATGCCTTCCATTGAGAGCGCTGTGTTGTGGTCTGTACCCATGAACCCGGAAGGAAGACTGGGTGAAGATGGAATTCCTGTCAGCGGTGACAGTGTGCTGCTGGAGGGATCCATTTTTTTGGACAAGTCTGTCATAATGTGCCAGTAGGCGATGTATATTAGCATATTTAGACATGAGCTTGCAGGGGGACCCGTTTTTCTTTTTAAGATGGTTTACTACCACCTTAATTTTAGGCTTGGTGCTGCATCTTTATCCTGCTGTCTTGAGCACGGTTCCACAAGCACTGGGCATGACCAATCGTTTCTGAACACCAATAATAGATGGCAACTCAATCCAATCTTCCTGGCAGCAAAGTTTCAGCTTCATCTAATGGTTCTCTGGTGTGTGTCAATATATGCCCAATGCTGCTGTTCATATGTGTGCATTAGCCTGATAACAGGGACCTTCAATGTTCCAAAATGTTGTACCTGTACAATGTTATCTACAAGCTGTTTAGATACAAAGTCTGGACTTTATTCAAAGGTCCAAGGTGTGACAGTAACATATCCTTGACATGTGTCTGTGATGAAAATTGACAGTGGGCACAGCACCCTACCTTTGAAGGACGAATCCAGCAAGGTGTGCGGTGGGAATATTTCAAATATAAGTGAGTATGTGCACATAAATGGCAGGTGCTCAAGAGATTTGTGAGTGGTTGCATCATTTAATAACAAACCACTGCAATTAAATGTGTATAGCTAGTAAAGGATGTACAAAGACACTAAAGCTTTGTGTAGAAAATAAATACGGCCTATTAACTATTAAGTTATATATTTTTGTATGTATCTCCACACCACGGTCACACACTAAGAAAGCAATATAGATATATACCAACTCATATAAACTATATGAGACGTCATTTTGATTTGGCAGTGTTTCTACCAAATAAAAGACAACAGCAAAATCTTCCGGAGTAAAGGCTGTTTCATCTTCAATAAAAGCTTTCTTTCTAAGCAGGTTTAATACCACTGGTTTCTGTTTTTGAAGGAATTAGATGTAAAACTATTTTCCTGCTTTTGGTTTCCTTTGTCTTGTGGTATATTGCTCCCACAGCACCATTATAATGAAAGAAGCTTGCTGAAAAACCCAGACGACAACAAACAAGCAAAACACTTAAAAAGGAGGATCTGAGGATCAATGGCTTGATGAGGTTTTAGAATAGCATTAGATGAATCCTTTAGAAGCTCTAGATCTCATCAGACACGTATAAAACATTCACCTTAGGAAAAATGTACAGACTTGTTTACAGAATAAGGTATAATTAATTGAAATGATGGCATTGTGGGAGAATTAAAACACCTACACTTACTGTCTTCCTGTTCTGGATGTAAATTAGTTTGTACGTATCTGACAGTAACGGATAGCTGTACACTGTGGCTTTTCTATTGATTCAACATTTGAAGAAGACATTTGGAAAGTTAGACAGCTGATTTGTGGATGATCAGTCCCTTGAAAGTTATTTTTTTAAAATGCCTATATATTGTTAAGTGCATGTTGGACAACAACCCAATAAGCTGTGGGTTATATAACAAATTATTATAGCATCTGCAGAAAACATGAACATACTGTGGTTGATTTACTAAAACTGGAGAATTCAAAATATAGTGCAGTTGTGCATGGTAGCCAATCAGCTTCTAACTTAAGCTTATTCAATTCAGCTTTGACAAACAAACCTAGAAGCTAATTGGTTTCTATGCAGAGCTGCACCAGATTTTGTAGTCTCGGGTTTTAATAAATTAACCCCTCAGTATGCTTAAACATCTGTGTACTGTACAATTAGCAAGACTGGTGTAAGCATCATATTTGCCCTGAACACAATTGTACATCCCAGGGGTATAGCTGGAAAACCCAGGGCCCCATGGCAAAATTTTAAAGGGCTCCCAACAGAAAAAAACCCCCACTATTGTACAAGACTCCAATTAGGAGGTGCAGGTGTTGCGGCCAAGGTATTACACCAGTTGCTTAACATTGCCAAGCTATCTCAATACAGTGGGGGTGATTTACTAAAGGCAAATAGACTGTGCACTTTGCAAGTGCAGGTGCCCTCATTTTCCCTAGAGCTTAATGAATGTGGTAAAGCTCTGCTGATTTTCATCATCCAGTTATGCACAAGTAAAAATGCTGTTTTCAGTTATCCTTGCATCTGATAGGATATTCTTTACAAAGGAAGCTTTACCACATTCACTAAACTTTGGTTTAAATGAGTGCAACTGCACTTGAAAAGCGCACAGTCTATTTAATGTGTGATCTCCAAAATTAGGTGCCTGTGGCACCTAATATTCTTGGAATAAAACCTAATTTTTGACTCTAATACTTTAGTGTAGCACTTTAATTTTCAGACTCAAATAATAGTTCCATGTTTGGAGGTTATTGTGGCAGTTCCTCAGTTCACAGGAGCAGCTCACCCAGATTCCCTAACTGGGATACCACCAATACAGTTTTGCCAAATACGCCAATAGCACATAAGCAATAATTACTTAGGCCACTTTCACACTGAGGTGCTTTACAGGTGCTATAGCGCTAAAAATAAAGCCTGCAAACTGTCTGTAAAGTGCCTTTCCTGTCACCCAGTGTGAAAACCCAAGGGCTTTCACACTGGAGTGGTCCACTGACAGGATGCTCAAAAAAGTCCTGCAAGCAGCTTCTTTGAGGCGCTTTAGGAGCGGTATATACACTGCTCTTAAATCAATGGGCAGTGCCGCCGAAGCACCGCTGCAGAGGCACTTTGCAGGCATTTTTAACCCTTTTTCAGCTGCTAGCGGGGGTTAAAAGCACACCGCTAGTGGCCGAAAAGCGCCGCTAAAACTATGGTAAATCACCGCTAAAAATAGCGGCACTTTACCGCCTATGCCCGGCGTGGCTCAGTGTGAAAGTACCCTTAAGGTTTCAGCGCCACCAAACTACCACTTCAGATAGCAGAATGAGACAATGCAGAGTGGTTCACAGTATCTTGATAATTGTTTACTTCTGTTACTTAGGCTGACCCCATCCAGATCTCCATCAGCTTGGGACCTGTGAAGAATTTGACAGCTCACCCAATTGCTGCTGTCATTTGTAAAAGCAGAAGACAGCAGAGGAAGTCTTCCACTACTCTCTTCCTCTGCCGTACTCTGCATTAGATGTATTCATTTGTTTGTACTCTGGTTTTACTGGAACATACTTTTAGATGATGCTGAATCACTCTTCTTGCTGCCTTTCACATATATAAAGCCAGATGTAAAGAAACGCCAATATTAAAAAAAGTACCAATTAGATTCAAACATACCTTTTATGATAGAATGTATTTAGTAATGCTGAGAGGGAAAAGAAAGGAAGTCTTCAGAACAGGCTTCAGGAACTAAACTCATATGGAGCCATGTGGGCTCATTTTGCAGGAGATTAAACAAAACGCTATTTAAATTAGAAAATGTATTCAGCTTAGTGTAATTAAATTGCAGTGTTTACTGGAGTACTGGTAGCTCATTGAAAGCATTTACTCCTGGAATTGTTTTTTTCAGCATTTACTATACAATACACTAATTTCTTTTCCTGTTAAAAAATTAGTAGAAATGATCAAGGCACCTTAACATGTAATTGCAGTCAGTTGGCAGGGTGTAGTATTTATAGTGATAAAATATAGACAGAATATATAGCAACTTAGTGTATGGAATACAATCAGCGCTACCACAATAATGTGATATCCTTACCTAATAAATCCTATGCCAATATATAAAAAAACATATATTAGTGTTTAATATTCAAAAATATTCAGTTGCTGCTGTACACTTCTAGTGATTTCACTCCACCAATTAACACATAAAGTAACTCATATAATGCAGCGCTGCTGAAAATACCACTATAAACTCTTATGCCGTGTACACGCGGTCGGACTTTTCAGCTACAAAAGTCCGACAGCCTGTCCGACAGACTTTCGACAGACTTTCAACTGACTTTTGGCGGACTTTCAACGACCGGACTTGCCTACACATGATCACACCAAAGTCCGACGGATTCGTACGTGATGACGTAACCGGACTAAAATAAGGAAGTTGATAGCCAGTAGCCAATAGCTGCCCTAGCGTCGGTTTTTGTCCGTCGGACTAGCATACAGTCGAGCAGATTTCTGGGTCTGGCAGAGTTACGACGTAAAGATTTGAAGCATGTTCCAAATCTAAAGTCCGTCAGATTTGCGACTGGAAAAGTTCTCTGAAGGTCCGGTGAAGCCCACACACGATCGGATTGTTCGCCTGATTTGGTCCGTCGGCGTCCATCAGACCAGTCCGGTCGAAAAGTCCGACCGTGTGTACGCCCCATTATATGTAATGTGCTCTAAATAAGGGTCCTCTGCATAAAAATCTAAATAAATCATAAATTGTCACAAAACAAAGTCCACAAATGTTTATGATCCACCGCAGTGTCCTTCTATCACCAATCAGCTTCTGACACCAAAAAGTGCACACCACCATCAGTTGAAAAACCTGCTCACCTCCTAGATGAGTTCAATAGGCTCTCTGAACAATCACTCCTGCGAAATACCCTGCTACGATCTCCTTCCTCCCCTTCAGGGATCCAGCTCTGTTAACATGTCTCTTTTCTCAGTGAAACACATGCAAAAAAAAAAGCAGACTACATATTGCTCTCCATTTCACATAGATTTATTAAAATGCCCCCAAAAAAACACACTTACAAAATATACAAGTATAAAGCTTTATAGTGTCTAGTACGTCTGCTTGCTCACCGCTCCGCATGGATGGCGGTGGCTGCGTGATGTCATGGGCTTGACTCCTCCCTCCTAATCGGGTGTTTCCCTCTCATCGGGCTTCTTCAGTAGGTTCCTCCACCCCAACCACTAGCTCACCCATTTCTTTATGGACCTTGCTTTGTGCACTGGTCCAAATCATTTGGTGGAAGAGGATTATGGTGTGGGGTTGTTTTTCAAGGATTGCGCTTGGCCCATTAGTTCCAGTGAAGAGAACTCTTAAGGCACCAGCATACCAAGACATTTTCATGCTACCAACTTTGTGGGAACAGTTTGGGGATTGCCCCTCCCTGTTCCAACATGACTGCGTACCAGTGCATAAAACAAGGTACAGTACATAAAGACATGGATGAGCGAGTTTGGAGTGAAGGAATTTGACTGGCCTGCATAGAGTCCAGACCTCAACCCGATAAAACACCTTTGGGATGAATTAGGTTCAATAAGTTTTTATTGTATATAAAATAATTTTCCAAACGGAAGATGAAAACATGAACAAGATCAGATGCTCGACATCGGGCAATCTGGTTTAGTAATAAAGAAACATACATGGGCAGATCAATACAATGTTATGCGTTCTGTCTTCAATATAAACATAGTGTATTATCTCAACAGCTTTCGGAACTTTTGCTGTTAGTCGTGTTAACTAAAATTCCCGAGATCTGGACGCCCCTACGGGATCATGCTGCGCCCAGGTGTCTAGGAACTCAGAATAAATAGACAAGTAATCTGAATACCATCAGCGTATAAACGTTGGCATTCAACCAATCTGTTGGAGGTTGTGAGGAGATTGATATTAAAGAGCAGAATACTATAGGTAAAAAATAAAATCATGGCTATAGATAGCCCAAAAGAGTAGTATAAGAGTAAAGAAAAGTGTTGGAATGACAGGTAGAGGAAAGAAAAGAGGTGGGTGGAGGAACAGGAAGGAAGACTGGCAAGGTAGGTAGGAGGGGGGGGAGAGGGGGGAAGGGGGAGAGGGAGGGGGACAGCGAGCCTCATACCAAGTCGGGGCCTTTATTGTTAGGTTGTTTGTGTGGAACTAGTAGAATTTGTAACTTGGCTATGTGCCTTCATAGCTGTGAGTCTGCTTTTTAGCTTATCTGAAGTGGAGTAATGCCTCCATATGCTCCAGATAAAGGAGAATTTTGCGTATTTGTCTATGGCTCTGGCTTGCATTTCCTCCATAAGCATGGTGTTATTTATTTCACTTACCCACTCTAAAAGAGATGGGGGAGTAGTGGATTTCCAGTGTCTAGCAATTAATTGTCTACTGTTTTTGTGACTTGATTTTACCAGGTAGTATTGATAGGAGAGCGATGAAAGGAGAGGGAGTGAGTGGTTTATCGTAAATTTCTGTATAGATTTGGAAGATTTGGGTCCAGAACGGACCTATCACATCGCATTCCCACCAGATGTGGCTATACGTACCCTTCGCAGAGTTACATCTCCAACAGATGTCGGTGGTTGATGGAAACATGATCCTGAGATTCGTTGGCACTCGATACCATCTGGATAAAACCTTGTAATTTTTTTCCTTGGTGTAGCACGAAATGGCTGATTTGTGGGTGAAGATAAAAGCTTTACCCCATTCAGCATCGGTTATTTCCCTCCCGAGTTCCTCTGACCATGCTTTGGTGTAGTTGGGTAAGGTATCATGGGTGTGTTCTATAATCAATTTGTAGATCAATAAAAGGGTGTGACGGGGGGTTTCTGAGAGTGTGCATAATTGTTCAAAGCCAGTCAAAGGTCTGTGAATCTGTTTGGAATCATGTAGTTTTTTACAGTAGGCTGTCAGATGTAGACGTGTTAACCATGTTACGTTGGATGATGTGATGCTTAATCTTGACGTGAAAGTACCAAGTGTGTTGTTGACAAATTGTCGTGCTGTGGGCCAAGTAGCTCTGTTATGATCGTCTATGATTTGTATTGAACTGCCTTCTGGGAGAGCTGGGTTGTCAAATAGAGGGGTAAGGGGACTTGGTTCAGTGGAAAGTGAGTATCTTTCTTTTCTGCGGTACCAGATTAATAGTGCATCTCTGGTCAGTGGAGACAGACTAGTAAGAGATCCGCTCATAACCCCATGGCAAAGCCCGGAGGTCAATTGAAGATAGGTCCTGTTCCACCAAAGTGGAAGCTTTAAGTAGTGGGCGAGGAAACCACTCCAGTAAACAGGAGACCACTGCTGCTGTGTGGTAGAGTTCAAAATCTGGGAGGCTTGTCCCACCTTTGGAAATGGGGGCACATAAAAGTTTGTGCTTCAGTCTGGGATGGTTTCCCCTCCACACGAATCGTATGGCCATAGAACGAAGAGTGCGGAAGAAGGCAGCTGGCAAAGCAATTGGGAGAGCTTGAAATAAGTATAATAATTTAGGGAGTATGTCCATTTTCAATATGTTCATGCGACCAAACCATGATATTGGCAGGTCCCCTCGGCTTTCAGTGAGGCGTCTGAGTTTCGTGAGAAGTGAACTGTAATTTAGGGCGTATATTTCCGAGGCACGGCTTGGGATGGCCGTACCTAGGTATGAGATAGATTTTGGTTGCCATTGGAATGAGAAGTTGGCCTTAAGAGAGGAAAGGGTCGACTGAGGTAGGGATATGTTCAGTGCCTCTGTTTTAGAGATATTCAGTTTATAATTACTGAGACCACCGAATCGGTTGATCTCGGCAAGTATGGATGGTATACTAATATGGGGATTGGTCACATAGAGGAGCAAGTCGTCTGCATAAAGGGAAAGTTTACATTGTGAGGACGGGGTCTGTATCTCTCGTATATCCGGATTGGCTCTAATAGCTTGGGCTAGATGTTCAATTACTAAGGCAAATAGGAGAGGGGAGAGGGGACAGCCTTGTCTCGTGCCATTTGAAATAGTGAGTTTCTCTGATTGAGTTCCATTAACTAAAATTGTGGCTGAGGGCTTAGAATATAGTGACATGATGTGGGCTAGCATTCTAGGTCTTAGTCCTATTTGGGAGAGAGTAACCTGAAGAAAGGGCCAACTGACCCTATCAAAAGCCTTCTCCGCGTCACAGGAGAGAAGGCAGGTCGGTATGTGGTTACGATGGGCATATGCCACGAGGTGGATAGTTTTGGTGGTATTGTCCCTAGCTTCACGTCCAGGGACAAAACCCACTTGATCTCTATGTATTAGATTTGGCAAAAGAGGTGAGATACGGTTCACTAGGATCTTAGCATACAGTTTAAGGTCTATATTTAGTAGGGATATTGGCCTATAATTAGAACATAAAGAGGTATCCTTGCCTGGTTTTGGGATGACTACTATTTGGGCTTGTAATAAAGTAGGGGAGGGAGATAAGTTCTCATCTATGGCGTTGAATGCTTTGGCCATCAGGGGGGATAACAAAGGTGCAAACGTCTTGTAGAAGCATGAGTAGAACCCATCTGGACCTGGTCTTTTACCATTCTTTAAATTTTCTATGGGAAATTGGAATTCGGAGTCAGTCAGGGGGGATTCCAAGTCTTCTGCTTCAGAGGCTGGGATGGTTGGGAGTGCAGTTTCCTGAATGTATGAGGACAGTGTTTGAATCGGAGAGTCTGTTTGGACTTTGGGTGACGGTGTCTGGGGCTTGAGATTGTATAAGGTGTCATAGTATTGACGGAATTCTTCTACTATGGAAGAGTTATTTATTATTTTGCCTTTATTGGGTGAGTTAATACAGGGGATAGACCTCCGGGCCTGTCTGGGTTGCAGAGTCTGCGCAAGATGTCTGCCACACTGATTTGCTTGTGAGTAGTGGGCAAATCGCCCTTTATCTCTCGCTACCAGTGAGCGTTGTGTAAAGATTTGCAAGAGGTCTCTCCTAGCGTTGGTGAGTTCTAGTTGAATTTTTTCATCGGGGGATCGTTTATGGTCCTCCTCTAAGGTGGCTATTAGGGACAGAAGGCGTGTGATGTCTGCTGTTCGCGCACGTTGTAATCTAGAGCCGTGTTGGATAAGTTTACCCCTAATGACGCATTTGAGGGCTTCCCATTTCATTAGTGGGTTAGTGTCGTCACGGGCATGGTCTGCAACAAAGTGTTTGATGGTTTGTGTGATGTCCTGGGTGCATACTGAGTCCGAGAGCAGATTGTCATTTAATCTCCACGTGGCTCTCTTTTTTTGTGTTGGTATGCTTCCTAAATTCATATGTATGGGGGCGTGGTCAGACCACAAAGTGAGGCCTATCGAGGCGGTGGGTGAGAAATCCAGTAAGGATTGGGAGATGAAAATATAGTCTAATCTACTGTAGGTGGAGTGTGCTGGGGAGTAGTATGTGAAATCTTTAGTGGAGGGGTGTAACGTCCTCCAGACGTCCACTAGAGATAAGTCTGAAAGAATTGTACGTATTTTGGTCAGGGAAGCCGGGGAGATTGAGGACTTACCCATTGAGGTGTCAAGGCGTGGTATCAAAGCGGCATTGAGGTCTCCTCCCAGGATCATGTTGACCGTACTAAATCTTTTCAGGCGAGTAGATACCTTGGAGAGGAATTGCAGTTGATCCTGGTTTGGAGAGTAAACATTAATTATAGTATAGATCATATTCATATATGAAAGTTTTAAGAAAACATATCTCCCTAGTGGATCAATGAGGGTGTCTAGCACATCTGGTGTGAATGAGACATGAAACGCGATCGAAACCCCTTTAGATTTCGCTGAGGGGTTGGTGCTGTGGAACCAAGTGGGATATTGCTTATGGAGGAGATGCGGAATGGTGTCTCACCTAAAATGAGTCTCCTGAAGGAGTAGAATTTGGGTACGGTTTTTGTGAAAATGATATAAGATTTGCCTCATTTTCTCTGGGGTGTTAAAACCCCTGCAGTTTAAAGAGGAGACTTTCAAGGGGGTTTGCACTGCCATGGGGAAGAGGATTTGATAATTAGGTATACTAAAACAAGGGAGAGGCTCGCTGTCTCTAGGGGGGTGGGGGAGGGGTGAGAAGAGGTAGTAAAGAGATCTCCGTTAGTATTGGGTTGTAGAATAAGTTTAAGTGAATAGGCAGAGAGAAAAACAGAAAGAAAACAGAGAAAGAAAAACCTTGGCCTCAGAGGCCGCATAAAGAACATTGTATTCTAAAGTTCAGCTAATGCCGCTAAGGGCGCTGAAAATCCTATGTGGGGGGTAGTGGTTAGTCCACAGAGGGGCCCACACACACCAGGCTACTAAAAGAAAAAGGCAATAAATTTTAAATATTTCTATAACTTTAGCAACTCAGGACCCGCAGAGTCGCATGCACGTCGCTAAACTATTATGAGCTGTCCAGCCGGACAAAGCCCATAGGTGAGGTCTGATAATCTAACTGTCTGCAGGGTCAACAATATGAGAATAACAGTAAAACATAAAGCAATGAGGGACAGGGTGAGAAGGGCAGGGTCTGGGGGGGACCCTTAGTAAAGTAGGGAATAACAGTATTGGCTTGGGATTTCTGTTAACTGAGAAAGGACCGTGCTGCTAAGAACACAAAACAAACCCTGTGTGTGAGAAGAACAAAATAATATAGCTAAACATAATGTCCCAAAAATACTGTAACCATAAAACTGGGGCCGCTTCATCGGCGTAGTGCCTGTGAAGGAAAGAAATGGTTAATCAGAAGTTCTGTGGCGGGGGTTCATCCATCTGGTTCTTTGGGGAAATCCGACTTTGAGCGTTTGTTCTTCCTAGATTGTTTTTGCCAGTTCGATGCGATCGGGAATCCAGGAGTCGCTGCATGGATTGGCCAATCAGGGATGTGGATCTGGGGCAGTTCGAAAGTCCCGAGGAACTTTGGGAGGTCACCCACAGTGCGAAATGTGGCAGACCGTCCTTCATGAGATGCAAAGAGGTTAAATGGGAAACCCCAGCGATATTTAATGTGCTTTTCCTGAAGAGCTCCTGTGAGGTGTTTCAGTGCACGTCGCATATCCAGGGTCAGCTTGGAAATGTCTGGTAATAAAGTCACAGCAGCATCATTAAAGTATATGGCGTCTTGGTTGCGAGCTGCACGCATGATAGCATCTTTAATCGCAAAAAAGTGGATTCTGCAGATCACATCTCTGGGGTGTTCAAGATTTGGGTTTTTGGGGCCGAGGGCTCTGTGTACACGATCAAGTTCTATGGGAGATTCTTTATCTTTTTGGAGCAGGTCATTGAATATGGCCGTGACTGCAGGGGCCAGGTCTTTATTTTCCACAGATTCTGGGAGGCCGCGTATATGTATATTGTTACGTCTGGCTCGATTTTCTTGGTCATCCTGGTGATACATCAGTTGCTGTATCTGTAATGTGTGCTCCTGCAAGATGATTTCATGTGACTGTAGTGTAGAGACAGTCTCTTCTACAGTTTGTTCCACATCTTCTAGCCTGCTTGTGACATCCTTGCGCAGCTCAGAGATCTCCTGTTTGTAAGAGCGTTCAAGTCTCTGTACACATGCCTCAAAATCATGTCTGGTGGGGAGAGCTTTGATGTAAGCTTCCATGTCCCATCCACTAAAAGACCGGTGCGATGTTGGGGAATGACATGCAGAGCGCACAGATTCATTCTCTGAGTCTGGAGGGGATCTAGCACGCTGCCTGGTTGTCATATTTGGTGTGGAGCGCTGTAATGTAGCTCCTTGTGAGGCCGCATGTGAGCCTGAGGAGCGGGTCAGCGCCATCTTGGATTTGGGGGGGCCGTGCTGATTTTGTCCCAAATGTATGAAAAAGCGGTCGATTTCCCCCTCGGTTTGTGTATCAGGGGTATGGCGTCCTTCTCCCCCACCTCTCTTCCCCATTACAGACCTGTCTGCAGAGTTCTGGAGTCGCTGAGAGCCTCTATTAGTCCGGTGTGTGCAGGAGCTCCTGAGAAACACGTCTCACTCCTCCATGAGCCAGGCCACGCCCCCTTTGGGATGAATTAGAGCGGAGACTGTGAGCCAGGTCTTCTTGTCCAACATCAGTGCCTGACCTCACAAATGCACTTCTGGAAGAATGGTCAAACATTCCCATAGACACACTCCTAAACCTTGTGGAAAGCCTTCCCAGAAGAGTTGAAGCTGTTACAGCTGCAAAGGGTGGGCCAACTCAATTATTAACCGTATAGACGAAGACTGGGATGCCATTAATATTCATGTGTGTGTAAAGGCAAGCGTCCCAATACTTTTGGTAATATAGTGTATATTATTTGATATCTTTTTATTTTTCTAGTCCAATAAAATCGTGTACCTTTTAGGTTCCGTTACATAGTTAGATATCCCTGTTAAAATAACAGGTAAGATACAAATGAAACACAAAGAGAAATGATCACAGCAGCTATTTTTAGATCATGCTTACAACAGTAATCACTGCTGACCCATGAGATTGGAGAATGAATGCATAAATTGTACTGATAACACTTCTGTAATGTTCATTGAAGGATTGCATTTTCTCTTTAACAGTTGTACTCTCTCTTCGTCTCTGGGTAAGTGATATGATGGACCTCTCTTATAATCTGGAAAGCCAACTGAAAATAAAGCTGCCTTGCAATATAATACTTCCACTTGAGATCTAAAAGAAACGAATGCTGTATAAAGCCTCCAATCTTCTTAGAAAGATGTATTGGAACTGCAGTGTAATCACAGCCAGATCTAATGTGAGGCCACCAAAGCCACAGCAGAATTTATGAGTCTGACATAAGTTCAGAAGCTTGTTCCCAGAAATAATAGCTTAAGGTCTTGGTACAATCACCAAAAGGCACAGAAGAATGTATTGAAGCAGTGGAGACCAAATAGGGCCCTTGGTTATCCTGCTTTTCTCCGTATAGTCCGCCTTTATCATCCCAATGTATTTGAAGTGGTTCTGTCGCTTGACAAAAAAACAAAAAAACCCTCAAAACTAATATGTAGTAAAATGATATAGAAAAAGTGATAACAAAGCAAGAGAATAAAACAACAAGACATTGCCTACAGAAAGTGGCTTGGTCACTCAGCTGTTCGTTTCCTTACTTATGCCATGACCGAACCACATTTTTTTTTTTTAAAGATGTATATTATATTACAATATATTATCTATATAGCTGTAACAAAACAGTTCATTAGAAAACAGTTCATTAGTAAAAACTGAACATTTTATTGGAACAAATTAACCATTTAAATTGCAGGGAGATTATAAATAGAATATACAAGTAATTATGATGCATGGTTTATATCCCTGTGTGTATAATCCTTAGACCATACAGTGGAATTGTAGTCTCATTAGATTTTTCTTTTTAATAGTTGTTCAGTAATATAGCACACTTTTTGTAGGACTTCCTAAAACCCATCTCCTGTCAAATTTTAAAACAGGAAAATATTAGAATCTTTAAGGTTTTTATTTTCTTCTGCATCTTTAATATGAATAAAGACACAGACATAACCAAAAACACATTTTTGCAAGGGTTAGAACCCCTGACAATGTTTTTGTAACTGTCTTTAAAGCCCTGCTCCAAATGTTTTACAATCCCTTCAAACCACAGCTATCTAACCCATGCTTCTATGCATTTTTACCTCCTTACCGTGCAAAGCCAGGTGTATTCACCTAAGTCCTCCTTCCAGGTCCCTTGCCACTGCCCGTTCCAGGTGGGGGGACTACTGATCCAGTGCTGTGATGTGCCCCCCCAGGATCTCCCATCCTCTGTGATGACATTATCCTTTTCTGGATTCTGAGTGGATCCCGCTGCTGGACATCCAATAGGAAGTGTCTACGTCATACAGCCATTGATGTGGACACCTGATGTTGGCCCCTTCCAGAAAGTAAACTTAGGAAAAGAAGACTCAGGGCTGCAGCATCATGTGACCACCACTTAAGGTAAGTAATAAGGGGAGTTCCACAGCTGCAGCTACTGGACTAGATCTGTTATGTGGGAAGAGAAAAAGGTAGGGTAGAAATGGAAAGATTCCACCTCAGAACTGCAGCAAATGTACACACACTGATAGGCTCAGAGATTAATTAAGACAGAAAGGGCCCTAGGCAAGGTAGTAGCATTGCCCCCCCCCCCCCCCCCCCATTCAACTGGCATTGATAAGGGTTGAAATAGGTATGGAAAAGCTGCCCTGTTTGCATTGTCTGTACTGAAACAGTCCCATCAGACACAAATTGCTTACAAATGCATGGTTACTTGTAAAGCACTAGGTGGATGCGCAATCACACTGGCTTATGGCAAGAGCATGTAGACTGCAGCTAGGCCCTGGACAGCCATTGTGCCTTAGGCTCCTGCCTAGTTGCCTTTTGAATGACCAACTGTAAATAGGTTTCATGGAAGACAAGAAGAGATAGGGTGGAGGGGGAAAAGATACCTCCCCAGAATTGCAGCCAGGGTGAGGGAGAGGGAATGGGAAGGGTTAGGGATACAATAGATTCCTCATAAGACCAGCAGTAACTATTCACTGTACACTCAGAGGTGGTGTGAAGAGACATGAAATTTAATATAAGGATAGGCACCAGGCTGTAGCCATTGTAAAATTATACACTGATAGGTTGTGTGGAGAGTGAGGAATAGGAAGCGAAAAGAGGAGAACACATTCCTGCAACCAACAAGGTACCATGACAGGCTGTGTGGAGTGACAGGAGATAATGGTGGGGGATAGAGAGGAGCAAATTCCATCCACCTTCCCTGGTCAGAGCCTGCCAGACTGCTAATTGTACAGTGGATGCAGTCTGTGGAGCATATACAGACCTACATAGGCGAAGGTGGTCATGCTGATCACATCACCATGGGCTTGCATATTTAATGCAGAAAAATTCAGGTATGTCTATTTCAGTGGGATTACATTTAAACAATATTTGTTACACAGTGTTGTGTTTATCGAATTTAAATATGTTGTCATTATCATTTACAGCTTCTTCTAATCTTCTACTGCGACCGCTGGGCCATGTTGCGTGCTCTGTGAAGGGGCTGTAATATAAATGAAGAAACACACTGTTTGCATCTCTTTATTTATTTTTGTTTTCAACTTTATTGAAATAACATCTGTATTCAGCTCAGCTGACTACAATGCAGTATACTACGTTGCAGCATGCTGCTCTGAAAAAGAAAGTACTGTGTGTCCTTAATTAAAGTGCACACCACTACAGCGCAGTTGTGGGAACCAAACAAATAGGACTCAAGGCGAATTGCCTAGTCTATGCTTTGGTACTGTGTTGGGCAAGGCGGTCAAATGAATAAATCTGTCACCTGCACTGCCGTCATGTAAAGTAAAGCAGAATGTGCTTTACTTTACACTCACTTCAACCTGATTGAGAAATAAAGTTTGAATTAAGCATGAACACATTAGGCTATTAAATACTTGAGATTTTTTAGTGCTTGCTTATTTATCAACTAATAATTGAAAAACGAATAGTGGATTGTCTTTAATACATAAAAGTATACTTTTGACACTAATCATGAAATATATGTTAATAAAGAAAAAAGAACGATGTGTTTAGCACTAACATACATTTAGGAACAAAATATGGACATTTGAGTGAACAAAGCTCATTGTGTGTACATAGATGATAATGGCAGTCCTATCATACCTGTTATATTAATATGGTTGAGATTACACGATCAAGAGGCATCCTTTTATTATTCTTATTGGATTTTTTACACCTTAAAGCGGTTGTATACCCGCAATTTTTTTTTTTTTTTTTTAACCCTGTAAAGCAAAAGGCATAATGAGCTAGTATGCACCGCATACTAGCTCATTATGAAATACTTACCTTAGAACGAGGCGTCAGTATCTTACCTGGTCCACGCCGAGGGAGCTGTCATGTTGCCTCGGCGTGTCTTCCGGGTATCGCGGTTCCAGAGCTGTGAGTGGCTGGAGCCGCGATGTCATCACTCCCGCGCATGCGCGCGGGAGATTTCTTACTCGGCAAGGTCCGGCAGCTGCCGGGCTTCAGCCGAGAATCCCCTGTGCGCATGCGCCGCTGCAGTCAGCGGCGCATAGCAAGGGGAATATCTCCTAAACCGTAAAGGTTTAGGAGATATTTTTTTTACCTACAGGTAAGCCTTATTATAGGCTTACCTGTAGGTAAAAGTCAAAATAAAGACTATACAACCGCTTTAATATAAACCAATCTAAGATGAAAAAATGGTTAAAAATTACTTTATTTCTTTCATTAAACTGCCCCATCTGATTACGACTTTCACTCAAATATCCTGCAAAGGAGTCCTTTAGCCAGCTTGTTTTGCTGCATTACAAAGCTTTATCAGAGGAGTGCTTCTCCAGATAAAAAAACAAAATCTCTTTGAGAATAGTATTAAACTTTTAATAAATACTGATACTATGTCATTTTTCCCTCCTTTTTATCCCTCCATATTTACCTGTTGATGCTTGCAGTTCATAAAGTTTTTGGTGAAGCGCCAACAACGCTTTCTGCATGTAGCTAACTTTCCCGTTAAGTTGGCAGTCCTCCACTATGCCTCTGCCCATTAGCACTACATAATGGTATGGCACAGTGGTGCTTCCTCTGCTATCCATGGATTGTCATGCAGGAGGAAGCTTCAACAATGTCAAGTGCAGACCAGCCACTATAGCTTATCATCTTCATCTAGCCTTACTTTGGTTTTTGAGAGTGACATAGGTTTTAAAATTACTATTAGGGATGAGCTTTGAATTAAGTTTAAAATTGACAATCCAAGTATTTTGCATTTCAGCAATCTAATGATGCCATTCGCTGCTGTAGTAATCAATTGTCAATAATGCACTAGTCTTTGAAATGTGGTCAGGAGGCTTAAAGTGATTGTATATGATAACCTTGTAAAACAGCCCATTCAGTTTAAAATTGAAACAAAAGACAAAACATTTGTGTATAGATATAAAAAAACATTATAAATACCTTTTTTTCCCCTTTTCAAAAATGATCACATTCCCTCTGCTCCCTGTGTTCTCAGCTGAATAAGAGCTGTGGCAGGAGAAGCAACAGTACACTGAGCTTCTCAGTGAATGGCTGTGCAGGGGGGAGCGTGTCAGGACAAGTCTTATCATTGGAGGAGAGGAGGCTGAGTTCCCAGAACAGCTAGAGAACTGACCACGGTGTGTTCTCCTGCTTAGTGTGGTCATTTTTTAATAGGAAAGCAGAGGGACTGGCAATAACACCAGGGATTTCACACTAAGGATGCAATACAAAGAGAATAGTTTACTTTTTCATACACGGTACAACAGTCACATATCAGGAATATGAAATCCTGGGGTAAGAAACACTTTAAAAGGGCAATTAATTCTTATGTACCAGCTTCCCCATTATAAAATCAGGGTTCTCAGCAGCCTTTTGTATATGTGTGTTGGAGACTTGGAGCAGACAGGGCCAGATCAAACAATGACTAACCCCCACAATATCTTGTGCTACAAAAGATCATATGTCACATTGGCACCACACTGCTGGTCATTCTTCTGCAGGCAAAGTACATACATGTGCCTGCCTGGCACATGTCCTACCTTGTGGTGCAGAGGTTCCTGGTTAACTACCAGTGATGGCTGGTGTTTTTTTTGGGAGGGCGGCAAACCCCCCCCGGCGGCACGGCACGGCACTACCACACCATCTCTGGCTCTAATCAGGTGCTTCAAAAAAACACCCACCCCGCATTGGAATCCATAGTCCGGTGCCCTGATATGTAGATCAGGGGCTGGAGGCATAGATAGGAAAGGTGGTGCCTGTGTGCCCTCTATGAACCAGCTGCCACTGTTAGCTACCCTGGCTTACAGGATGGCAGCCACTTTACGTGGTCATAACCAGCAGATGCTAACCTGGCCAAAATACAGCAGAAGTGCAAGTTTCCTCCCAACCACCTGATATGCAACACATATTTGCACTTGAATTCAATATTAGCCATCAAACAGAAACAACTTTCCAAGCAGTTTTTCCCCACTGCCACTTGAATCCTAGGTGCTAGAGGCAAGTTGAGCTGACTACGCTCATCAACTAGAAGCAAAGTGAAAAGCAAATGCATAGCAGATGTATCACCGAAATCTTCTTTTATTGTATAAATTGTCCACAATCATGGCAATAGCAGTCCCCATTCTAGGACCACCCTCTGACACATTTCACCCAATCAAGGCTTAATCAAAGAGATGATCTCTACGATTATGCCATGATTGGGTTACACACGTTAGAAGGGCAGTCCTAGGGCACTGTCATTGCAATGCTTGCAGATGATTTGTACAACAAATGAAGACTTTTGTGATGCATCCAGTGTGCAGCAGCTTTTCTCTTTGCTTAAACGTTGGCCATGTTCCAGTGGCTAGACCAGAAGAAATGCACCAAGTTATTGGCTACTTATTCAAGAAGTATGCAACACCTTGTCAGTATTCAATGATCAGAGTAGTGAGCCTACTGGAGTATACACTATGTGATGTCAAAGTCTGGGCACTGGAGGCACAGAAGCAGGACAAATAGGAGGATTTCTGGCAGTGTAATGGACAGCAGCATTCTTTGCCTACTGTCCCCATGCTAGTGAGGCAGAGATAGCAGAAGGCAGAGTAGAGCAGGTGGATGAGGAGGATGAGGAGGAGGGTTGGAGTACTGGCAGTGAGAAGGAAGAAAAAGTACAGTCTTTCAGGGGACATTTCCGCCTAAACCCAACGGAGTTGTACATGGGTGGGGTGAAATCATGGAGGATAATATTGTTCTCAAGGACATCTATGGCTCAGCTTCTTCTGCTGCAGGCAATTTGTGGCAAATAGGCTCATTCATGCTGAAATGCCTGCATAAGGAACCCATGACTTGGGCTATGAAGGAAAGGGTTGACCATACTTTTGGATAACAAATATAAAGGGGGAATGGCATATGCCGTGCAACCATCCAAGAAACTAATTTCCATAAAGTGACATGATCCTTTCTCACTCCCAACATGCCTCTGACCCTCGGATCACTGAAAGAAGGATCAGCAGTGATGGCAGTTGCCTCAGTGATGATTAATAATTGTTTTCCAACCACAACCGACAGGCAACAGTCACAACAGGCAACAGTCACAGGCAGCACCTAAATCATATGATTGCAGACTACTTGGGGTCCAGGGCTGATATGGACATGCTTTGCAGTAATGACCCAATGGAACATTGGGTGTCTAGGTGGAGCTTTTGGCTTGCTTTGCAGCCAGTTTGCAGTCTGTGTGGACTTTCAGCAGGCTGTTTTGTGACAGAGAGACAAATTGAATTGTCCCGAAGATTGTGGATCCACTCCTTGGATCAGCAATGATTTAAAAATCCCTGCTGCTGATGCCACCAACCACATTTTTCCTTGTAATCTGGCCCAAAAGAAAAATGCTACCTTAAATCATCACCAGCTCATGTCACCTCTGCTGGCCTCCCACCATTACCAGCTTCTGCCCCCTCTGCTGGCCTGTCACCCTTACCAGATCCGGCATCCTCTGCTAGCTTACCACCATTACCGACTCTCACCACTTCTTCTAGACTGTTGCCATTCCCATCTCCTCCCACCTCTTCTGGCCTACTGCTACCAACATTAACAGCTTCTGCCACATCTCTTGGCTTGCCATAATTACCAGCTCCTACCACCTCTCCTGGACTGTGACCATTACCAGGTTTTGTCACCTTTGCTGGCCTGCCTCCATTACAAGCTCTTGCCACATTTCCTATTTTTTTATCGTCACCCCTTTTTAGATTACAGCTCAATAAATTTGCTTATATACTGTGCATTGACAATCAACATTTTATTGAGCATTGTTTGTGAAATAATATCATCTAATTTTTATTTCTTGATAAAACCTGCTTCATCCCTCTCAAATTGCAGCCTAATAAAGCTTACATACATTGCATCAACTGTACAATATTACTATTTTTATTTTAACTTTTAGGGTGGTTTTGGACACTCCTTTCCCAGAGTGTCTCCCTGTAAGGGCTGGCCTCAGCCCTTCCTTTTCTGAGCTGGCCACTCAGCTGTCGGCTAATTGCCAGCTCCCATCTCTCTCCACAGTTACCCAGCTGTCGATGATCCTGCTCATCAGTCCTGCCTAGTTAAGCCGTCCAGTCCAGAGGAGCTCTGCCTTCGCCTTGGTCACATCACAAGAAACTCTCCTGCTTTCCTGTTTAAAGACTGGCTTTGCTGACATCCCTTCTGGTTCCAGATCCTGCTTGCTGTTCCACTACTTTGATCCCTGACTTCTGCTTGGCTGACTATCCGTTCCAGTTACTGAACTTTGGCTATTTATTTAGTACGTTTCTTCTCTTACTTTTATTATTAAACAAGTGTAATTTAACTGTACTTCTGTCTTGGTCTGATTTCATGGTTTCTGACTGTAGGCGAAGGCCGAGCTCCTCTGGATTGGACAGCTTACGTAGGCAGGGAGGGTAACTATGGAGAAAGATGGGAGCTGGCAATTAGCCGGCCAGCTCAGAGAAGGAAGGGCTGAGCCCAGCCCTGACAGAGTGTTATTCCTGAGGTCTATGCAGTTTAAACAAAAACTGTATGTGGGACTTTTCTCTGGGGACAAAAGAGAAACATGCTCATTTAAAATTTGGTCATCATTGTAAAAAATAAACTGGGGGGTGCACAAGCCTAGTGCATTACCAAAAAACCTCCCACTTTATTAAAATTTCCAAACGTCAAAAACATATTCACAAATACACTCATAAGCTAGCGTTGTCACAATATAAGATGATCCAGTAGTGGGGCGGTGTCACCAAGTCCGAACCATTACTTTAATTGGCAAGCTTACACATTTCAGGAGATGCACTACCTTCCTCAGAGACAAACCAATCCAGGGCTCATGTCCTCCTTTAAATATCCATCAATACAAACCCCAACCACCCACTCCCAAACAAGGTGTGCAGAGCAAGTGTAACAGATAGGGTCATATGTCCACATTCAAATAAATGTGCACTTGTATCTAATTTTGTGGGTTTATTTGAATGTGGACATGACCTTATCTGTTACACTTGCTCCACCCACCTTGCTTGGGAGTGGGAGGTTGGGGTTTGTATTGATGGATATTTAAAGGAGGATGTGAGCCCTGGATTAGTTTAGCTTTGAGGAACGGAGTACAAAACATATAAGCTTGCCAAATGAAGTGATGATTTTGGGTTGTTGACACTACCCTTGCCCCCTCCTGTTTTTTACAGTTTTCTGTTGAGATTCCCCATTCTGAGGTGGATAGCATTAGTGGAGTGCGTTTATTAAAGCTGTGTCAGGAGACTACCTGGATTGTAGTCCATTCTTGTGATGTCTATGGCTCTGTAGTGCTGGGGTGTATAAACATACTATTTGGAACATAAGGATATCCAGAGATTCACATTCTATTGATGTCAGTTTAGGTATGACTAGATTATCCAGAAATTGTTTACTTTTATTTATTTTATTAGAAATTTCAGATTCATAGATCCATGTATAAAAATCCATAAATGTACTCTGGATACTCTCTGTGTCATATACCAGTACACCTTTTATATCTTTAATGGAAGCTATACCAGACAGGCCTTCTTGATTCTGTGCTATCATAGCCAGCATATGTCCCACCTGCTCCCCCAGTTCATAATGCTTTTGACTCTGTAGGAATCTGCTATTCTCTGCCCTGACTATAGATTCATTTCTGTATAGCTTCTGAGCTTCCTGCCAGGCTAAATGTTTTTCTTCTGTGAGGTCTAGTATAAACTCCTATTCTATTTGCTTAACTGTTTGCATTACTTCTTCCTCTCGTTGCCTTGTTGACTTTTTAATTCTAGCTATTTATTTAATTATCACGCCTCGTAAATAGGTTTTCATGGCATCCCAAACTACTAGAGGTTGAGCACTTAATGTCTCTAAAAAATCTTAGCAACAATAATTCCATTTGACTCCTCTCTGGAATCAGGGCCAGCCACTGGGGGTTGACTTTCCACATTGAACAAACAAGTTGTTCCCTCAACTCCAGAGATAGAGTCAGTGGAGAATGGTCAGAGAGTCCCCTTGATTCATACTGAATTGATTTTAGCCACGAGAGAAAACTCCCATTTCCCAGGGCTAGGTCAATTCTTGATAATGACCCGTAAGTACTAGAGCAACATGAGTATTCTCTTCTAACAGGGTACCTGGATCTCCACACATCCTTTAAGCCCATCTCCTGAATCTGGCTGGCCAATCTTGTTTTGTTTCTTTTCCCTTTAATCTTTTTATTACTCTGTCTGTCTGCCTCTTTAGTTAATACGTTATTAAAGTCCACAGTTATTAAGGTTGGTACATCCGACCATTGTGCCATTTTTCCAAAAACTTTTTTTTAGTACATCAGCCTTATATGGAGGAAAAATATAAACATTCACAAAAAAAATGTTGTCATTCACAGTACATAAGAGCATCAAATAACGGCCAACAGGATCTCTAATACACTGTTTACACGCAAACCTGATAAGACTCTATAAGACCTCTGTTTCTGCACTTCAACTAAAAAATCCGGAAAAAAAGACACTTTATTATCATTGTGCTTAATACTACCCCGTTGTCGTGCCTTAGACAATATAAGATCTCTTGGCGGTTTAATATCCTAATAATGATTGGCCTGGGCCTACCTCCAGGTGGCGGTGAATGACTCGGTATACGATGAGCTCGGTCTATTGTGAAGGATTTTGAAAGCCCCCCACCAAAAATATTCATTAACCATTTTTAAAAATAAATAACAGGGGTTTGGCCTTCTTCATCAGGTGTCTCTGATAAGACAGGATCTGCAAAAGATCAGGGAGAGAATCACTGCTGATGAAAGCACGATATGTGACATAGAAGATAAACTTCCTCCATTGATCAGAGACGCACAATCTAATGCCAGGCTGACTACAGTGGTCGATCGACACGCAGACGATCTTAAAAACAGGCTGAGATGCAAAAATGTGCGCATAGTGGGTCTCCCTGAGAAAACAGAGGGTAGAGACCCTATTGATTTTGTGGAAAGGTGGCTGCTGTAGGTCTGTGTGGGAAGGAGTCATTTACTGCACTGTACATGGTGGAAAGAGCCCTCAGAGTTCCCACGAGACCCTTGCCACCAGGGCACCCTCCTTGCCCCATTTTGGCATGCTTTCTGCATTACAGAGATAGATCATCCTGCGCCTGGCCTGGGAGAGGCAAAACATACGGTTCAATGGAGAACATGTCTCCTTCTACCCTGACTTTTCCTCTGATGTCCAGAAACACAGGGCCTGCTTCACTGAGGAGAAAAAAGGCTGCAGAAATTACAGGCACCTTATGCGATGCTCTACCCTGCCAGACTTCGGATCACTGCAAGAGGTCAGGCCCATTTCTTTGAAAGTGCTACTGTTGCCTCTGACTGGCTAGATACCAATGAAAATGCCTTTCATCAGGCCAGAAGACAGGCGGCTGAAGAGGATTGACATTATCCAGGTTCCAGAAAATTACTTACCTCACTTACCTTACTTATGTGCCTTGGAAATACACTGTTGGCTCCTTACATTTTCCTGTTTTTCTATTATATCTAATCCACTACTCAAAGATGACCTGGGGACAAAAGTTGAATTGATGTGCTATTTCTCCCTACGGAGAGCATGTGCAAAGCGACTTTATACACAGTGTTAAATGTACTATGTTCCGACAGACGTGGTTCTTCTGCTGGTAGTTGTGTGGCCAGTGGATGGCGGGACCTGTTGTTCTAATTGCAATCCTAATGTTCAATGCTTATTAGCAAGTTACATCCGGAACGGCGTATGGGTCTCTGCAGAGACCGGGCCTTGCAATAGATGCCTTGGGTCCTAACTCATGCATTGAACCAATGGATTACAAACACTGAGTTTAGAGTGCCATTGCACTCAATGGTTCAACTTGTTTGGAACTAACTTACTGGAGCAGTACAGAGAATTGAACCCTGCAGAACTGAGTCACTTTGAACTTTTCACCAGATACTCGGAACCTTGCTGTTGCTAGGCTGGTGGGACTGGGGAGGGAGGGAAGGGCATTTGGTTCCATGCACAGTGATGCCTAATGTATACCCTGATGTACATATCTTTTATGTGGGATGATGACTACAATACCTGTGGTGTCTTGGAAGAGTGTTGGGTGGCCCCTTCAAGTGGGCTATGGTATTTACATCCCTGCGCAAGTATCTCCCTGCTATCTGTGCTTTGCAGGAGACTCACCTCACACCTGATTCCTTGTCTTGCATTAAATATAGGTGGGGGGGGGTAAGAGTAAGATCTATCACTCCACTCACACTTCCTTTTCCAGGGGGGTGAGTGTTTTGATTCACGGGTCACTTGACTACCAGGAACTTGACTGTATGGTAGACAAGGAGGGGATATATGTCATTTTATACTGCCGCCTATTTTCCTTAAAATGTGTACTTGCATTTGTGTATATTCCACTCCCATATAACCATCAGGTGTTGAGGGTGGTACTGGAATACCAAATGGGTCATCCAGATGTGCCGTTGTATATCCTGGGTGACTTCAATTGCTACCTAGACCCCTTTAGACAAGCACCCCCTGGTGGTGCAGGGGAGAGGAGTGTGCCGCACAGCCTTGAAAAAATTGGTTGATGAAGTGGGGTGGTGTGATCCATGGAGAAGTAAAAACTCTGGGGAAAGACAATTTGCCAGTTTGCCACAGATCCTATACATAGTCCACAACACTCCGATGGTTGTTCCACTGAAGCAGTTTCGCATCATTAATTCAATCTTCCGGACTCTCATTTGGCACAATTCGACTGCCAGAGTGAAACTAGAACAGAGGCAGTGACCCAAGGAGGCAGGTGGGTGGGCTCTTCCAAATCCAAGGCTTTACTATCTGGCCTCGCATTTACAATACATAGCCAGACTTCTAGGCCCAGATAAAGAACCGGTATTGAACTTGGTAGACCCAACTACACAACTTCTCCATATTGCTACCGGAGAGGGAGGATGCAGAGGGCATGGAGGCATTGCAGTTTGCTAAATCAAATAAGCTGCACCCCACTTACAATTTAATGTAAAAAGTATGGAATAAAGTCAGGGCAGTTCAACAAGTTGAGGGATACACCAGGTTCAGCCCAATTTGGGGAAACAAGCGGTACATGGAGTTGGAGAAACTACAATATAGCACAAAATGGAAACAATATGGGATTACTCATATGACTCAAATATTTAGGGATGGCAAGCTACGCCCCTTCCATGCCTACAACTATAATTTACACTCCCCGCATCCATGCATTTTTATTATTACCAGCTTTAGCATTCCGTTAAGGCCCAAATGGTAATTGACGAGTGGACACAGAGTCCCACACCGATTTTGAATTACATGCGTGAGGTGAACTCTTACAAGGGGTTTATCTCATGCAGCTACTCTATGTTACTCAATTAGTCCCTTACTGATAACATCAGTGGTGATATCCAGATGGGAAAGAGATGTCGGAGCATTTGAGGAAGACCAATGGGAAGATGCTCTGGCGGCAGTTCCCCTGTGTTCTTTGAATGTGGCCCAAAGGTTATCCCAATTATACGTGCTTTTACATGTCCACTATACACTGGCTAAACTGGTGAGAATGGGGGTACGTGATGATCCATCTTGCACTAGATGCATGAGGGATCATGGCGACTTGATCCATATGTTGTGGAGGTGCCCCAAACTGCACATATATTGAAAGGAGGTGGTGGGGATTATTAACCATGTATTTCAGATTCAACTTGTAGAACACCCTAAACTATGCCTGTTGGGAATTATAGATGAAGTCCTGGTGGAGGAGACCTCTAAACTAGCTATAGCTAGGGTCCTTTTCCAGGCCAGGAAATTAATTTTGAGGCACTGGAAATCGACAGATCCCCCCACGGTAAAGGAGTGGTTGACACAAATGGGCGACACTATAAGGCTGGAAAAATGTATCTACCAACACAACAAAATTCGAAAAAATGTGGGCATCATGGCTAGCTCTCCCGGGTTTAGCCCCTGTAGACCGGATTATGGACCGCTTACTTATGTAACTTGGCTGCGGTAGTAAATAGGCTGGGTCCTCCAGCTGGGGTCCTTGGTTGTTTCAGTTACTCTTTGACTGAATGTATTCCATTGTTGCAACTGAATATTATGCGGTTGAAATGTGATTATATGCCGAGGGTACTGTATACTAAATGCAAGGTATTTTAGCGTAATATGCACCAATATGGAATTCTGTATTGTTTCTCTGTTTTATTGATTTCTCAATAATGTTCCTTTTGATAAAAAAAAAGCAGTAAAACATTCATTTTCTGAAAAGTAACCTTACGTCATGTAGGCTTTCTCCTAGGTCCTGCAAATCTGCTTCCTTTAAGACAGAGATTAATACAGCTACCCCTATTCTTCCAGGGCCACTCAAATATAAGCACTGCAGATTTCATAGACCACAGCATTGGGGTCATATCTTCACCTCCCTCTCCTCCTGGCTATTCAAAATATTAAACCTAGTACAGTGTGTTTTGTGAATAGTCTGGAGGAGAAGGGGACAGAGACACAATCACAGTGCTTTTTGTTAAAAACTGGGCAGTTAAAAATCCCGACATTTTCAGGCACGAGTGCAACTTCAGGCCCCACTGCTTGCAGCTTGTCAAAGTCTATGATAGGTTTAAGTATGCTGTGGTCAGATGGGGATGGATATCTGCCTAGTTCTGTCAGTCCCCAGGTGAAGTGTCTCACATATTAAATTCAAAGGGAGAATGTTCAGGAAATGGCTTTAAACTGCAATCCAGATGGTATCGCACACCATCAGTTGTCCACAAATTCTTTCCGGCAGTCTCTGCCAACTGTTGGAGAAGCCCGAGACTGAGACAGGGATACTACTCCACATCTGGTGGAGCTGTCCATTCTCGCATCATTTCTAGACTTCGGTCCACCACATCGCCTCATCTGTCTCTAGCCGTGTCTTAGAATTTACCCCTGTGCAATACCTATTGCACCATACAACTTTGTGCGACCGTGTGAATGCAAAACAAGTTTGAGCCAACATCCGTCGGAAAAAATCCATGAATTTTGCTGTCAGAATGTCCGATCAATGTCTGATCATGTGTGCAGGGCATTTGTGTCTCTTATCCCCTTGGCTTCTACTAAAAGAACTAGTCTGAGAAGCAGGGACAAAGGGAAAAGTGTCCTCTAGTTACGGTCCAGTGTGCATGGAGGATCCCACAGCTCCCTATACCCTATCCAAGTTTATTTAGCAATTCATATAGAATAAAAGGAAAACCCCTAGACTGTTCATTGAGCCAGAGAGAGTGAATGTTGCTGTGTTCTTGGATACAACTGAACTGATCTGGGAGAGGAACCTGTGGCAATCAGCGGGCCTTAAAGGGGTAAGGGTAACACTACTAAAGAATTTGAATATCTGTTCATCCAGTCATGAGATTTACACAGCTCTTCCACACAGCACAGTTCTACCTGCCAAGAACATGGTCCTGATTATTCTCAGTTTTTTAGCTTCACTTTGGTTTAAGGTCACTTTTCCAGATAGCAAGCATAACTTGCCTCAAATTTGTGGCAGTGTTGAATTGTAAGTCTTGTTGTAACTTATATCTTGTAACTTGCTGCACATTTTCACTGGCAAATTGTACACTTGCATTGCACTTGAAGCACAAGTTCTAGGTGACACTTCCAATTTGTGGCAAACTTGAGTGGTAAGTCTCTAGCAAGAGCAAAGTTCCAGTGGTGAGTCTATAGCAAGAGCTCTGCAAGTCACAGTAACCCATGTGGTGGGATGACTATTGCACAACAAAACTGAACCAGAACTTGCAGCAGACTTGCAGAATGTTTGCAAAGAAATTCATGCTGCAATTGTGCAACAAACTTGTGAAGCCTGGCAAGTCAAGCAATAGCTTAGCAAGTCATTTTCAAACGTGCAGCTCAATTGCTTGCTATCTTAGTCCTCACCCTCACTATGTCACTGCACAGTAAAAGGAGAAACAGCACATTGATAAGTTTATCTCACTGTCAGTCTGCTCTCTCCTCCGACCAGTATTGTTCTTCAAACTGAAACACACCTGATTGGTTCCTTTTTGCTGCTTCACACTCCCCTGTCTAAGTTCTGCTATACAGAAGACTACAAAGGGTTGATAACAGGTCAGTCCAGGTACCTACATTGTTTGCATTTAAAGATCTAATAATAATTACATAACTGCATTAATTTGTGCCTTTTATATCTGCCTGGAGTTCAACTTTAAAGTGAATGAGTTAAGTTGCCGTGCATGCACTTTAATTTTAGTTTACTTTGTATAAGAAAAACAAAACATATTAACTCAACCATTAGCTAAACTGGCAGTGAAATATGTATCATAATACATCCAGAAAACATTTAGGGGATAAATCTGAATTTTCTCATATAACAGCTCACTAGAGACTAATACTTCAAAGACGTATGATGTTTAATAGCTGCTTAGTATGCTTATATAATTTTAGTTTAAAACTGTTCACACCCTAAAGATTATGTTAATTATAAATCTGCTAAGTATGAAATTGGTTAATATCAATGATGAGGTATTAGAAGTCATCTACTGCAGGTATATTTATCTGCATATGACCTGTCTTGACTATGAGGTATATTTTGTATAGTTACGTTTTCACTGGTCGGTACATTTTGGCTGCTTCACTGCATGAGCCAATCATTGCTAAATCCAGACAAACAATAATCAGACTGGAAAATAATCATTTGTCTATGGACATATGATCACATGTCTATGGAAACACAGCAATGATTGCAGACACTTCCTTGTCAAATGATCATGGGGAAAAAAATAATGAAACTTAGAGAAATAATTTTCTTCCCTGTTATGCTTCTTCAATAAAGGTATAGCTCATTCATTTTGAGTTTTATGATATCTATATCATAAAACCCATTCAGAGCAACCAGTAACCAGTCAGACCTTAGTTTAGCTGCCATTTTCCAGAACAGGCTTGATTCTGATTGGCTGTAATGAGTTGTCTGACATGCCTCTTCCACCAGTTTTGTAAGCAATACCCAGGGTGTGTACATAACCCCCTAACATAACAAAGCTGCAGGGAGCATATAGAAACACTACCCTTCACTCTGCACACAGAAACCTTTGCAGACTTCTACCTGTGCCCTCTGAAGCAAGTTCAGATGATGTTATTGAGTATTCAGCAGGAAACAAGAGTGCTTCTGATTGCAGATCAGTAATTGTTGTGACTGTGCAAAAAGCATGTTAGACCAGTATTCCCCAACCTTTTTCTAGTCAGGGCACCCTTGAAAAGTATTTTCAGTCTCGAGACACCCCTGTTCAAGGCTTGGTTCACATTACCGCTTGTCGCGGATCACGCGCAAAATCTCACTCGTTCCTGACACGCAGAAAAATGCTCTGCTTTTTAGGGATTCCATTAATTCTTAATGATACTCAACACATTGGCAAGCATAGGGTGTTTTTGGTAGACATGTGTGATTAGTTTCGCACGAATCAAAAATTCGTACGAATTTCCATAAATTCGTACATTCAGGAGGATCCGAAATATGAATTGCTATGCTTCCGAATTTTGTACGAAATTTCCTTTACGAATTTCAGATTCAAATTCCTAATGAACATTCGTAATTGTTACGAAAAGTTAACGAACCTAAAAGGTAAAAACCCAGGAAGTCAGCACAGCACAGGGATGGTGGGAGCCCCTCATAATGATAAATTCATCATAACAAACATTCGTAATTGTTACGAAAAGTTAACGAACCTAAAGGTTAAAAACCCAGGAAGTCAGCACAGCACAGGGATGGTGAGAGCCCCTCATAATGATAAATTCATCATAACGAAAACTCGCATTTCGTACGAAATTTCGGACGTGAATTACGAAATACGAATCCATTCTAATACGAAGCGGAACGGAACGAAAAGAAATAAATTTATTGACGGCACACATGTCTAGTTCTTGGTGCAGCATAATTTTAAGGGTCAGTGATTTCTATCCCTGCATTTTTGTGGATAGGGCAGCCCATTGAAATGAATGGGCTGCCCGACACGCAGCACACAGTCACATAAATGTGAACCAGGGGCTTGTTCACATGGAAGGTTGGGGGTGGTAAAAACTCACAGTTGAGCTGTTTTTACCACACTAAACTGCTCCCACTTTAGCTGCAGAGGAAGCAGCTGGGGGTGCACACTAGAGTTGCCACCTCATTCCTTTCAACCCGAACACATATTAATTACACAGGTTCTGAGGCTAATTTAATGCAAATAAGGCACCAAGTGAGTTTAATTACCACCTCAATCAGCCGCAGAACCTGTGTAATTAATATGTGTTCAGGTTTAAAGGCATGAGGTGGCAACCCTAGTGTACACATGTCATAGCCACGGCTGGAAGTATACCTCCAGGTAAATGGGGCTGCACTTTATATGTGTCATATCACATTGGTAATCTTAATATAGCGCTGCATTTTATTTGTTTTTAAATGGGGCTGCACTGCAACCACCCCACAACTATATCTATTGTGTGATGATGCTGCATTTATGGGGTTAAAACAGGTGGTGGAGAGGCAACATATTGCCTGTTTACTACCTGTCAAATGCCTCTGAAACCTGATCTGATCATGGACTGCTTTTCAGAGGAGCAGCAGTCCTTGCTGCTATTGTGAATAAGCCCTAAAAAAGCAGTTCTAATAATACAGGCATAGGAGGTCAGGAATAAATTTAATATACACACACGTATAAACACACACACACACACACACATTAAAAACACATATATTATTATTATTATTATACAGGATTACAGCAGCACTTTACAACATGGGGACAGACATTACACCTTTAATACAAATCAATACAGGAGGGATCAGGGGGCCCTGCTCGTTAGAGCTTACAATCTATACAATACAAACACATGTGTACATGGGCGTAATATAAGGGGTTGCAGGGGTCACAATCGCAACCCTGCCCCTAGCTCTAGGGGGGCCTGCAGTCTCCCTGTCATATTATCATATCCTCCACAAAGTCCAGCTCCAATCTGCCCTAGGGCCCCACAGCCATGCTCCAATACTGGGCTTCCACTTTGCCTTCCACAATCCACACCCCTCTGTTCTCGTTGCCTGTGGAGAAACTGTGAGCCTTTTTCTGAATGGAGAGGAGCATGGGGTGAGAACAGCCCAGGATGGGGAAGTGTCTGTGCTGTGTGCTGGCAACATGGAATGGTAACCGAGCTCAGCGAGTTAATAAGAGAAGAGTGCCGTCCTGTAGCCACGATGGGACGGATGTTACTGGTGAGGTAAGACACCGCTCAGTGTCTCCTAGTCACCAGCTGGGATTCTTTGTACCCCCACCTGGAGATGTATACTTACCCCACTTCCCTGACAACTGGGAAAAAGACACACACAGCTCTGGGAGGTGACCTTGCCCCAACACATGCCAACACTGACAATAAAACCTTCAGAAATAGCTAAAACAAATCCCTTAACATCTGCTAAGGGGACCCTGAGGGGATGCAGGCTCCAGGTTTTGTTTCACATGGCTTTGCCCCCCCAGATCTAAGTTGACCTGGATGCTATGCCCCGCTGCTGAGCTTTCTTTACAACACAGCCAGTCAGCCACCATCTTCACAGGGTGTATCTGCCTACTGCAACTACACTGCCGTGCCCTGTCCTCTGATTCTTCCACTGTGATCCCTGTCCTCTAATGTAAGGAGGAGCTCTGGGAACTCAAAACTTTTAAGCCACTTTGAGTATCTTGGCATGCGGTGGGTGTATCTGCAGGCACGGTGGTAAGGATGAGCTCGTGCATGCTGCATGTGCCGAGCCTGCCAGGAAGTCGGCAATGTGCTGAGCTAATCACAGGCAGTGAGACCTTTCCCGATCTCTGCAGCCGCACATCGGGAAATGTCTCACTGCTTGTGATTAGCGCTGTGCAGTGCCGAGTTCCTGGCGGGCTCGGCACGTGCAGCATGCGAACACGCCGGAGCTCATCCTTAGTTGGTGGTAGTGGGGGGGCCCCATATCAACTTTTGCATCGGGGCTCACAAGCTTCAAGCTATGAATCTGCATGTGTATATACACACACATACAATCCCATGTGTACACACACACACACACACATACAAACCCATGTGCATACACACACCCAGACACATGTACACACACACACACACAAAAAAACATATACAGACACATGTACACACACACACACACACACACAGATACATGTACACATGCACATACATACAGACACATGTACACACGGATACACACACACACACACACACACACACTTATAGAACCCTTTAAAAAGTTACAGTATAGTGCCTTCCCTCACTCAGCCAAGTACTGCACTGTAGGGGGAGGAAGATAGCACAGCACACACCCCTCCTCCCTTCGTTTTCACTTTGCTGAGTGTATGCAACAGTCTGACCAAGCTCCCTCACTGCCAAAGTACAGTTTAGCTGGGAATCGGGGACTCTGTCTTATCTGACAGCTTTTCTCTATCAGGATGCTGCGGCACCCAGAGGACCTCTGGCGGGACCTTGGTTAAGAAAGGCTATGTTAGACTACTGGAGATACACTGCTACTTTTACACAGAGAGTAGAAATGGGCCAAATGACTCCCTCTTTGGTTCACACCAAAACTCTTGAACATCGCGAAAATCCAGAGCTGAATAACGAACCCTATTAAAGTCAATGAGACCTGAACTGGAAAAATCAAAAGTGCCAATTTTGAGGGCTTAGATGCAAGTTATTGGGCATACAAAGGGTATGGTGGTTCAGATAATGCCCTGGGGGACATGTATTAATAAAAAAAACATAATTTTTAAATTAGCAGTGATTTACTGATGCTTAAAGTGAAAATAATAAAAATGAAAAATTCCTTTGATTATAGTGCCTGGGGGGTTCCCTTTAGTCTGTCTGTAAAGTGGCACATCTGTACCGTGTACAGAACCAGCTGCAGCAAAAAAACAATATGTATACAGCCAATTAAATGACAATTTTCCCTGCAAGCTTTCTTTATTTTATAAACAACAACTTGGGGAGCCAGTCTGTATGATAAGCCCACAGTTTAGTGCACTCAGAACAAAATTAGAAATTTTTTTGATAAATCCTGGTGTCTGTTTTGCAGACTTTGGATAAAAGTAACAGGTGCAAAAAAGGAGGTACTTACATTTAGAGGTACTCTTGATGAAAGCAGGAATTGGCCTTGCTGTCAAAAATTTAAATTCTATGCTCCGGTCAAACAGGTGCGGAAAAATTGGGCTTTAGGTGTTGGTGGTGCCGTCACTCCATAACCCTATAAAGGTACTAATGAAAGCAAGAACTGGCCTTGCTGTCAAAAACTGAAATGATATGCCCCAGTCAAACGGGTGTGGAAAAATTGGGCTTTGGGTGTAACCCCATAGAGGTACTCTTGACAAAAGCAAGAATTGGCCTTGCTGTCAAAAATTTAAATGATCAAAACCCACAAAGCTAGGCAGCCAAGACAGTCTTGCACAGATTCCCGATCCCAAAAACACTAAATCGGCAACATCGGCATCGGGGGCTTGATAGCTGCGGCTAATCCAGGAATGATTCATTTTGATCAATGTCAGCCGGTCAAAGAAGTCTGTGGACAGACACGCTCTTTTATCTGAACCTCCAATGCAATACTCCCTACGCACACGTTCCTGCACAAACGGCTGTATCTTAAATTGGGTGCTGAAATGACCAACGCCTGGAACCGACTGCAATCCTGAGAAGGAAGTGTCAACCAGCACCAGCGACGTTGAGCCACGCAGGACCCCTTCTGAAGGGGTCTTGCTTGGCTCCGAAATGTTGCTTCTATTTATTTTTTTGATACTATGTGATTAAAATTTTGGACCCAATTTTGGAAATCCTGGTGTGCTGGTGACACTTCCTTCTCACGCTCTTTTATTTGTCACAAAACCTCAGGCAGCACTGAATGTCCGTTTGGAAATCACGCTGGATGCAGGGCAGCCCAGAAGCTCAATTGCATACTCTGCAAGTTCTGGCCAGTGGTCTATTCTCATGACCCAGTAACCCAGTGGATCCCCAACTAGAAAGCTCTCCACGTCTATATTTGCCCCTAGACAATCTCCCACCATCTGATGCAGATGCTGCTGGTGGGATTTAGAAGCTGACAGCCTTTGGCACCAAAGACTAATAAAAATTTGAAATGCATCACTGAGGTAGCCCCCTTCTACACCGCTCCTCTCTTGACCAACAGAAGCCTCAAAACTAGCCTTTCCATGAGACTTTAACCTAGCAGAGTCTGGAAAGGCATTACATAAACTCCTCTTTTAGGTGTCCTCAAGATATTTCATCCTCTGCTCCCTCTGTGAGGTTGAGATGAGTTCTGAGACTTTCCCCTTGTAACAGTAGTCAAGGAGGGTTGCCAATCAATAGTGATCCTTCTCCTTTTGTGTTAGACCAGTGTTTTTCAACTCACTGGAACACCTCGCGGTGCCCCAACAGGTCATGTTTTCAGGATTTCCATTATTTTGCACAGGTGATTTGATCAGTTTCACTGCCTAATGCTGCATACACACGATCGGAATTTTCGTCGGAAAAACCCTGGATGGTTTTTCCGACAGAATTCTGCTCAAATCTCGTGTTTATCTCGTGTTAGTAGAAGTTTGGTGAGAGATGATTTGCGCTTTTCAGCCTCGTGCTTTTCAGATCATTACTGCTCTTCAGTTAGTGCTTGTGGGTTCATATCTGTTCTTCAGTGCGTGTAGTCAGTTCGCATCTGGGTTTCAGTGCATATTATTATAGTACGTATTTGTTTTTCAGTGCGTTCTTGTCCACTCGTTTCTGATTTTCAGCTCGCTCTTCTCAGGCCTTTCTGTTTTTCAGTGCTTTCTGTTAGCTCGTTCTGACCAGCCGACCATTTTAAAGACATGTTGCGGTTACGTACTCGTCGTAGAGTTCGTGCTGTGCGGGGGCTTGGTATTGCGGTTCTAACTTTGACCCAAGCCAAGTCTATGAACAGGGAAGGGAGGAGTTCATGGACCAAGAATTGGTTGCTCCAGCGTGACAAATTCTGTCATATGCCTTTGTTGTGGGAGATCCAGGAGAATAATGTCCCCTTATATTAGCAGGCAGGACACCTGCATGCGGCAAGCCATCACTCCTGAACAGAGGCTAGTCGCCATGTTGCGGTACTTGGTGACAGGGAGAAGTCTGTAGGACCTCAAGTTCTCAACAGGCATCTCCCTCCAGGCTCTGAGGATCATTATTCCAGAGACCTGTTCTGCCATTATACAGGTCCTGCAGAAGGACTATATTAAGGTAAGTTTTCTCCTTTAACATCACATTCTATGTATTTAATGTTTGCTAATGTATTGTATTTCTTTCATCATTCCCTAATTACCATGATTGTAATATGCCGTGAATGTCCTCTTTGTCCTCATGCATGCTGGAAGCTTTTAATGCTCTTTTTTTGTCCTTCATGCATATTTGCCTTCACTAACCTCCCCAGCATGCTATCCTGGGCCCATACACACCCAGCCTAGTCACTGAACAATGTATTTTGTGAGCTCCATAGTAGTGCTTTACCCTAAACACCCCTAAATTGTGTACAAATGTTATTGTTGTCCTTAAATTCAGACAGAGTGCCATAATCTTTTTTTGGGGGTCCCAAACTCATCTAGAACCCCTCCCCCTAAAATGTTTACAATGGGCCATCAGAGGAGGTGAGAAATCTGATAAGGATACCTTGTCTTTTTGTCTTTAAATACTCCTTAAAATAAATGTTATACTGATGTTGGCCAATAATGTTTGTGTCTAATCTGCTTGCAATGTTGTGTGTAAAAGTACTAATTTTATTTTTTCTGGTTTGACTCCACAATTTCCTTCAACGCCACAGGAATGGCTGACTGTGGCCTCCCAGTTTGCTGAGCTGTGGGACTTTCCCAACTGCGAAGGGGCAATCAATGGGAAACATGTCCACATCATCCCACCACCCCACTCGGGGTCATACTATTTTAACTATAAGGGGTTTCATAGTATCGTGTTGATGGGGGTGGTGTTGGTGACATATGAGTTTTTATATGTGGACATGGGGAAGAATGGCCAGATGACGGATGGTGAAGTCTTTGCCCTGACCGAGTTCTACCGATGTCTCCAGAGTGGTGGCTTGAGATTGCCACCTGCTGAAGAGAACGTGGAAGGACTCCCATTTGTGTTTGTCACAGATGAAGCATTTGGCCTGGGCGAACATCTGATGAGGCCATTCCCCCAGAGGACCCTCACCCCGGAGAAGAGGGTTTTTAGAAGAGTGGTGGAGAATGCGTTTGGTATAATGGTCAGCCGGTTCTGACTATTCCTTATGGCAATCAACATGGCGGAGTATAAACTGAATCACATAGTGCTAGTCTGCTGTATTCTACATCAGCCCCCAAAAAATCCACTCGCCTGCTTGCATTTTGCGAGTGTATTTTAAGGGGTGGCAAGGAAGGGCTGCCTGGGAGCGGGGGGCGAGCTGGCAGCCTGTGTGGAATGGGAGTCCTTCTCCCAGCGATCACAGAGGGGAAGAGAGAGAATGCCGCCCAGGTGTTCAGAGCGCAGCGGGGGGAACACATCGATAACAGCTTTCATTTCAATAGCCATGTTCCCCACCGCTCGCTGTCAGATACAGCCCCTCCTCCTGGTCCAATCCCAGTGACGGGTGAACTGTGAACTGTCAATCAAATTTCCCTGGCCGGGGGGGCTGTATATGACGTTGCGCGGCGGGAACGCGGCAATTGAAATTAAAGCTGTTATCGCTGTGTTCCCCGCACTGCGCTCTGAACACCTGGGCGGCTCTCCTGTTCCTCTCCTCCCTTGCACAGGTAGGCTGCATGGTGGACACAAGGCTGCATGGTGGACACAAAGCTGCAGTGGTGGGCACAAGGCTGCACGGTGGGCACAAAGCTGCATTGGTGGGCAAAAGGCTGCATGTTGTGCACTGGGCACAAGGCTGCATGGTGGACACAAAACTGCATTGGTGGGCACAAGGCTGCATTGGTGGGCACAAGGCTGCATGGTGGACACAAAACTCCTTTGGTGGGCACAAGGCTGCATGGTGGGCAAAAGGATGAATTGGTGGGCACAAGGCTGCATAGTGGACACAGGCTGAATGGTGGGCACAAGGCTACATGGTGGACACACGGCTGCATTGGTGGACACAAGACTGCATTGGTGGGCACAAGGTTGCATTGGTGGGCACAAGGCTGCATCGGTGGGCGCAAGGCTGCATTGGTGGGCACAAGGCTGCATGGTGGAAACAAGGCTGCATTGGTGGGCACTGGGCACAAGGCTGCATGGTGGACACAAAGCTGCATTAGTTGGCACAAGTCTGCATGGTGGGCACTGGGCACAAGGCTGCATTGGTGGGCACAAGGCGGCATGGGGGGACACACGCACCCTGCATTGGTGGGCATGGATACAGTTGTTGTTAATATTTATTTTTATAACTTAATTCTGAATAATACAATTAAGTGTCATTTCATGAGATAATTTATGAGGGCGTGTTTAGGGGCGGAATTAGGGGCGGGGTGGGCTGGGTGGGGCAACTGGTGACGAGTAAACCTTGAGGCTAGGCTAGTAGCTCGGGACTTGAAATTTTGAGCCCTGTTCTACATAATTATTTAAGGAGAAATGCTCCAAATTATGCCCGAGGCCACAATTCAGGACATAAATACAATGACAACCCTGGAAGCTGGCTGTCTTGGCTTGCCCCCCAAAGCGCCTGTGATGTGCGGCAAAAGTATCTGGACTATTTTACGGGGGGCCATTGCTATGCCAGCAAATTTTTGATTCTTTTCTAAAATTAAAAATTATTTTGATCTGAAATCATCTTGAATTTGATTTACTGCTTGTGTTTCCTTTAGCTGTCTCCTAGGTTCTCCTAGTGCACTTGTAGTGCCAAATGGATTTTGCTTTACTAAATAAACCCCATTGTCACTGTAAACACCAACTTAATACAAAAACTGGTATTGAGCATTGAAAGAAGCCACACATCATTGAGTATAAAAACTTTTACTCCGTGCACATTCACATGTGCGTTGTAAAACATTTTTCCACCAAAAATACATCTTTGTTTAATTAAGTTTGACATTTTTAGTTTTATATTTTGCTTTAACAGGCATGTTTCAAACCATAACATACACAACTCTGGAACTTACAAAGTTCAACGTACAAAAAGTGAAGGCAATATCAGACATGAGTATGTCAAAACTGTGTTGATCTTGCCTTCATCAGATGGGGTGATGTCACCTCTGTAAAAGCCAAATTTTGAAGATGCACAAAATTGGGATTCAAAATGGGGATTTCCCTCCTGAACCCATGCCTAATGTCAACATGTGCTAGCTCCCATTATGGGGGATCAAAGGACGTGTTTTGGGGGGTGCAACCCCTTCCTCTCACCTACTAGAGTTGCACCCACAAAATGCGTACATTGATATCCCAAGATGGCAGATAGCACATGTTGACACACTGTGTGCATCTTCAAAATTTGGCTTTTAAAATGTATTAAAACTTTAGGAAATTTCTCAAAAAAATTCTAAAATTGTGTCATTTTGTTGTTATTCAAATTCTCCCTAATACGTCAATCATGTTCTTCATTTTTTGTTCAACATAATTTTTTTTTTCTTTATGATGTCTAAATCCCGACTACACACTATTATGTCCCGAATTAGCATTTGTGCACTTCCACAACATGCACATCACCTAAAATAAAAAAACACACCATGTATTATAAATATGCAGGCATACATCTATTACCTGAAGCTGTGGTCTCAGACACTCACCTGTTGTGGTCACTATTTCAACCACGTCTTACACCTCTCTATCCTCTACATCGTCAGGTTGTGGTGTGCTCCCCTTCTTTAGAAGGTGGGGGGTTCCTGGTGTCCTCAGACCTCCCGAGTCTTTTCTCCCCTATGAGAATTAAACAAAAGGTATACATAGCACACAGATATTTGAGGCCAGAAATAGGAATACGAAACATTGCTTGGAGTTCCAAGCTGAATACATGATTTTTTCCCTTACCAAAGCTGGAAAACTTACCTTTTTTGGACAATATTCACACATGGAGACACCCCTAGTAACCCCTGGAGCACCTGTGTGGGACACCTTAAAAAGTTTGTTCTGGTGTCCCACACTAGTGCTCCTGAGTCCAGATTTGTAAACAGCTGCTGAGTGTCCTCTCCTTACATTACACTGAATCAAGTTTGCATTTCATTCTAGTTACAAACACATCTAGACAACAATGTACTAAACTTATTTTAATACACATAGGCATGACCAAATGTAGTTAACCCTGTATCTGCAAAAAACATCGTATTATTAGTGGGCGAACGAACAATTTTTACTACGACCGATTACTGTGCCCACGAGCCCAAGTTGCCATTTAAAACTGTACAACAGAGAAAGAAAAGCACATGGAGCAGCATGCAAGTAATAATAATAATAGGAACACAGGACAAATACTTACTTTTTAGAAGCAGTTTCTTGATCCTTCTGTACTGATCTTGCTCCCTCAATTTCAGATCTGACCAGCATTTCCTCAATTGCTCCTTGGATCATTGTACCCCAAAATTGTTGTGCAGACTTTTCACAACTTTAGACATGGCCTTTCTCACATTTGGGTTTAGGTAAGGTCCATACTTCCCGTCATAGTCGGCCCTCTTCAAGATGTCCACCATCTCCACCGACTACACACTCTACAAGAGACATATTTGAGGCCTTATATCTCCTGTGGGATTGTGACGTTTCTGGCTCCGGGCTTTCCTCATCGTTTCTGGAATTATGAACCTGCTGTGTCTCCCCAATGTCCTCTCCCACTGCGCTGAAAAGGAAGGGGCGGAGAATATTCTAGAAAGAATGTCAGGGGTGGGCGATGCGGGCAGAGTTTCACGCATGCGCAGTGTATATAAAGCGTAACGAGCGTGCGTCAGACGTACGATCTGTGAGTGGAGGAAGTGCCGAACAAAGGTAACATTTTAACTTGGGGCATCAGTGGCCTATACTGCTTCTAGATTGAGGCCTATATTGTGATAAGATTATGAGAGTTTAGCATGACAGGGTTTTTCTCTTGTGTTTTGTCTTGCAGAAATAATGAATCCGTTCAAAAAGCCTGAGTTTATGAGCTAGTTTATCGATAGGTACAGGGAGCTGCCCAGTTTGTGGCAAGTCAAACATAATTTATATCATAACAGACCAGCTAGGAAGGCAGCGCTGGAGAAACTGTTGGAATTTGAGAAGACAGAGGTCCCCAATGCAGACAACGATTTTCTGGACAGGAAAATTGGTAGCTTGAGGAGCACATACAAGAAGGAGCGTAATAAGGTCCTGGCATCCCAGAGGTCAGGAGCAGCAACCAGAGTCCCCCCCACATTCCCAGAGTTCCTGGGGTGCCCCGTGATGATTGACCAATCTTAACACTTATAACTGGAATTGGCTTTTATATATACATATACGCTATGTTGGTTATGATGTTGGGCTGGTATAATAATGCTATGGGGTTGGTATGACATTTTTTCCAGGACTGGTTTTTATTCCCTGGTCTACACCAAGGAAGAAAATATTAGGTTAAAATAACAGAATTACATGAAGGAATACAGAGTATATTCCTTAAAACATTAATCTACAAACATATTTAGTTACAAGTAAAATGCAGACCTTTCCCATAATTACCCTTTGCACCAAGGTTCCGTTCTGATGGCTGCTCTCCCATAAAAGTGTGTGTTTTCCTGCCATCTAGTCTGTATATATCTTTACAGGCTGATGCCTCATTGGTTGGCATAGCAGGGCTCTGACTGGTGAGCTTCCCTATTCCTGGTTAAGGACTGGCTACATCTCCAATCCCTATACTTAGCATAAGTCAACCCCCTTTAATGCAAATCCTTGTGACTATTCTGAGCATGAGATTAACTTTAATTTTCCTGGGAAGTTAAGTATTGATTATGGGTTGGCCTCCCTTCATTGCATATCCTAGCATGGGATCCTTTGAAGTTAGTATGTGTAAAACAATGAGGTTTGGAGCCCATTGTTTGTATACACAAGCCTAGGCACCGACTTGTCTGGTCTACCAGAGAGTTCTGTGAAGATAATATGTTCCACCCTACATAGATACAAGCTAAATGAAGTATATTCATAATTACAATATTTTACAGCTATTAATGGAGATTTCACATAAACTCATAAGGCAACAAGTCCGTTGGCAACAGCACTTGAAAGACCCACATCAAAGAAAAAGGCGTTATCAAGTCCTGGGTGCGAGGCCGGATTGCTGAGAGGGCACCCCTTGCGGCTAAGTGCAGCATAGCCCTGGGAGTGAGACAGGGAGTACGGTGCCCAGGGTGCCAAGGTGCACGGGTTGCCAGGTGCTGCTGCTGGGTAGCTGGGTAGAAGAGGGCAGCTGGGGTGCACTGGATAAGCTGGTTGGGCAACTGTGCGAGGAGAGGTCCCAGGTATGGAGCAGTAGAGCAAAACAGGAACAGGCCAGGGGTCATACACAGCAGGATCAGTCTGAGATGAGGTACAGCAGGATAACCAGGAATGGAGTCAGTAGCCAGGCCGGGGGTCAAACACTGTGCAGACAATCAAGGTACAGGTATGGAGACTGGAGAATAGTCAGGTCCAAGCCGAGGGTGGATGCAGGCGGAGAGCAGGAGAAGTCAGGCATGCCGGGTAGTAAACAGGAATCAGATACAGATAGCAGACACAGGAGGCACAGGAAGCTGACAATAATCCAGCAACCTGCATGCATCTACAGGCCAGAGGGCGCCAACAATTACCACGATGCTCGCACCCACCGCTGCGCACCTGCATGCACCTGTTGTCATGCACCTGTGTGCGCACATGCGCACGGGGATTCTCCCAGCGCAGCCATGATGGATACTGGCAGGATTGCCCGCACTACGGCCATTACCCTGACAGACGGACTTCTCCTTGGTCCTCATCTGGGATCTCCAACCCTACTATACCTCTAATCCTCTCAAGAACGTGTACTGAGAGGAATGAAGGTATAGCAATAGTATAGTAATAGTATAGGTATAGTGTCCCAAGTATTAGCAGTACACCACCATCTGATTTTAGCAGGCAAATTTCCCTACCCCAGTTACTAAACCGTAAAAAGAAATTTGGTCCCAGCCATCCACATGCTCAGCATCTGAATGCCTTTTCAGCTGGTAGACTCTGCCCCCTTTCGTGAATTTGGGGAATGTGCTGTACCTCAGTTGCAGGTTCCAAAACACCAATTCTTTTCATGGAAGGCCATTCCGGCTCTCTACCGGCATGTGGAAGGCAATGTTTTGGTCTCGTTGGACAGGGCAGTCAGCAGTAAGGTGTATATTACCGCTGACTTATGGTCTAGCGGGCATGGGCAGGGACGTTACCTTTCCTTCACGGCGTACCTGGGTAACTCTGCTGGCAGGTTGGGAAGGATGCAGGACAGGGTTCAGTATTGTAGGAGCTTGTTCCGCCACCCTTCCTCCAAAATGCTAGTGGTGATTCTGCCACAACTCTCTCTTCCACCCCCTCCTCTTCTTCTTCCTCTATGGCCTCTTCTGCAGATTTGTCCTCTGAATCAGCGGTGCTCCGTAAGCATTCAAGGGGCTACGCAAGCACTCAGGCAAAAAGATGCCATGAGTTGGTCTGCTTAGGGGACAGGAGCCACACTGGGGCAAAGATTCTGTCAGCTCTGCAGGGGCAGGCCCAGAGGTAGTTGATGCCACGCCAGCTTCAGCCAGGAATGGTTGTATGCGACAATGGCACCAACCTTCTCTCCGCCCTCCAACAGGAACACCTGACCCATGTTTCATGTTTGGCACATGTCCTGAATTTGGTGGTGCAGCGGTTCTTGAGCAGGTACCCAGGCTTACAAGATCTCCTGAGGCAGGCCAGAAAAGTCTGTGGCCATTTCTGCTGGTCATACAATGCCAGTGCTCGGCTTCTCTCCGCCCTCCAACAGGAACACCTGATCCATGTTTCATGTTTGGCACATGTCCTGAATTTGGTGGTGCAGTGGTTCTTGAGCAGGTACCCAGGCTTACAAGATCTCCTGAGGCAGGCCAGAAAAGTCTGTGGCCATTTCTGCTGGTCATACAATGCCAGTGCTCGGCTGGCTGACATTCAAAGGGAATGCAACCTGCCCACCAACCGCCTCATTTGTGACATGTCCACCAGGTGGAACTCAATGTTGGCAATGCTGTAGCAGCTGCACATGCAGCAGAGGGGCATCAATGAGTACCTCTGTGAGTATGGCACCAGGACAGGGTCAGGGGAGCTTGGCTTCTTTTCTCCATGCCAGTGGCTATTGATCAAGGATGCATGCACTATCCTGTCACCATTTGAGGAGGCCACAAGGATGGTGAGCAGCGACAATGCATGCATCAGTGATCCTGTCCCTCATGTCTTCTTGTTGGAGCACATGATTCGTGGAGTGGACAGGGCACTTGAGGCAGAACAGCGGGAGGAAGAGGAGGACTTCCTTACCTCTCAAGGCCCCCTTTATCCAGAAGTATTCCTGCGGGCCTGCCAAACATACAAGAAGAAGAGAAGGAGAAGGAGGAGGATTGTGTCAGCATGGACGTGGAGGATAAAACTCAGCAGCAGTCTTTAAGAGATGGTTTTCAGTCCCCAGAAACCCAAGGAGTTGTACGTGGCTGATAGGAGGTTGTTACGGATCCTTAGTGGTCCAGAGGACTCAGAATTGAATGCCTCTGCAAGCTTGCGCTGCATGGCCTCCCTGATTCTGCAAAGCCTGTGAAAGGACCCTAGGATTCGTGGTATCAAGGAGAGGAATCATTACTGGCTGCCAACCCTTCTTGATCCATGTTACAAGGGTAAGGTTGTAGAACTCATCCTGCCTTTACAGAGGGAGCAGAGGATGAAACATCTTCAGGAGGCTTTGAATAAAGGTTTGTGCAATGCATTTCCAGACCCTGGGAGTTTACAATTTCCTCGTGCTGGACAATGTATTGCTGAGGCTTCGTTCAGTTAGAGGAAGAGCGGCGGAGAAGATGGCCGGCTGACCGATGCCTTTAGACAATCTTTCAGTCCTCAGCGCCAAGGTCTCATTGATTCAAGCAACCTTTGCCAGCATCTGCATTACATGGTGCAGGAATATCTAGGGGCAAGAGCAGACTTGGAGACCTTTCCAACAGAGCATCCACTGGGTTACTGGGTCTTGAGGCTGGACCACTAGCCAGAACTAGGTCAATATGCAATTGAGCTACTGGCCTGTCCTGCATCCAGCGTTCTTTCTGAGTGCACATTCAGTGCTGCTGGAGGGTTTGTAACGGATCATAGAGTGCGCCTGTCCACAGACTCTGTTGATAGGCTCACATTCATAAAAATGAATCAGTCTTGGATCAGCAGCTATCAAGCACCTGATGCTGATGCAACTGATTGATTTTTCTATGGATGTGGGATCCCTTGAAGACTGCCTATGCTGAGTGACTATCCTATTCCTCCTCAATCTTGATGATGCTAGCTTCCAACAATATTTTTGGTTTAGGGCACCACCACCACTGCCTAAGGCCCAATTTTTCTGTCCCTGTTTAACAGGGGCATGTAATTACAATTTTTGATCTAATATTTCATGGCAGGGCCCATTCCTGTTCCCAGTAAGAGTATCTGTGAGTGGTTACAGTGTTGTGGCACTACCACCACCAAAGGCCCAATTTTTCTGCCCCTGCCCCAGCAGCAGAAAAAAAGGACAAGTGTGCTCCAAGCCCACCTGCAGAGGATACACCATGTCCACGACCAGCACTGCTGACTGTAGACACAGAGCCTGCTCTCCCTCTTTCCCATGGAATGCACTGTAGATATAGGCTACACTGACTGGATGCTGCATAGTATATATATATATATATATATATATATATATATATATATATATATGTATATACACTAGACTGACATATATATATATAAAATACACTGCGTCTGCCACTAACTGAATAACCTGCCTGCTTAATCTAAATCACACTATCTCTCCATCCACACCAACAACACTACACAGGGCCACCGTTTAGGCAGCCTTATATAGTGTGGGGCGTGGGCTTAGTCCCCCTGAGCCATGATTGGCCAAAGGCACCCTGCCTTTGGCCAATTATGTCTCTCTTAGCAGAGGGTGCTGGGATTGGCCAAAGTATGCAGGTTAGGTGCATGCTTTGGCCAATCATCATACAGCAATGCACTGCGATCTCGCAGTGCATTATAGGGCATTCCGCGGGTGCTCAAATTTCCCGCAAACGCCCCATAATATTCGCTGTTCTGCGAACGGCGAACACCCAATGTTTGAGTTGAACTTATGTTCAACCCGAACATCGAGCTCATCCCTACTGGAGATACATGAAGAAAAAGACGTATGAGAATTAGATGTTGTTCAAATCTGCCATCATCCTAGGAAAATGTTCAAAGAGAAAATGTTTGCAACAAAGTGCATAGAAGGGACGCCCCTTTGGACTTTATAGGGCAGAAAAAAGGATGGAGAGTAGATATATATAAAAGGCACAAAAATGCCAACTTTATTGGTATACAAAAAATGAAAATTTTAAAAAACAAAGTACAGTTCATTTGGAAGACAGCAATGAAATGAGTTGATATAAAATATATAGAACATACAATTGATATCACCCAAAGCTAGCAAACCCAATGAACCACCTCAATTGAAATTGGGTACGGTTTGGGGTTGGTAGCTATAGTGTACATACCGACATGTTCTGGAAAAACCGTAATCGGACGTATATATTCCTTCTTCAGAGGAATTTACATGGTTGGGTAAAGATATTCTTTTATCTAAAACATAGATACATATACATGTAATAACATTACAGAATGACATAGCAAAAACATAAAAAAATGGCCTGTCATGCCACTGTATAGAGTAACCAAGTACATAGTACTTACATAATCAGACTCATTAAGGAGAGTTAAAAACAAGCAGGAAATCACATGCTGGCTGCAAAGGTCCACACATGGCAAGAGGGTGTCCGTGTGTCCATATGCCAGTCCACAGAAGCGCATTTACAAGGTACGCCCAGTCCTCCCAACAACGATCAAATTAATGCCACTGTAGGGACAGATTATGCCAGGAGGGTATTTAAGGGTTCAGAAATACTCATACAGCATAGAGAGGAGTGAAAAATGTAGAGGGAGAGTGCAGCGGACATTCAAGGCAAACAGCCATGTCTGTACATGGCTTGTCAAAGCCATGATGCTTACCTAGAGCTGGGCATCTAAATGTGTTGCTGACATCCCAGTAAACGGCCAGTGAACTGACACAGGCCGTCCGGGTGTGAGCACTAAAATACCTGATTAGTTGAAAAATCAGCCAGTAAGATGAGGGCAATCAACTCCGCCAGTGCTGCTGTGTGTAAACACAGCAAAACGGCAGGAGTCAGGACGTCCCTCTGACGCGGGGGCACGCGGCGTTGCCACGCCCATAGAGGGTGTGAAGACGTCATGCATCACCATGTCACCGCGTCACCAGGGGGATACTGGAGATACATTGCTATTTTTACACAGTGAGTAGACATGGACTGAACGACCCCCTATTCGGTTCGCACCAAAACTCTTGAATATTGCAAAAATCCAGAGCTGAATAACAAACCCCATTGAAGTCTATGAGACATTTTTGAGGGCTTAGATGCAAGTTATTGGGCATACAAAGAGTAGGAGGGTCCGGGTACTGCAATGGGGGACATGTATCAATGAAAAAAAAGTTTGTAAAAAAACATCATTTTTAAATGAGCAGTGATTTACTGATGCTTAAAGAGAAATAGTAAAAATGAAAAATTATTTTAAATATAGTGCCTGGGGGGTTCCCTTTAGTCTGCCTGTAAAACGGCACACCCGTACCATGAATAGAACCTGCTGCAGCAAAAAAAACATTTATTAAGCCAAAAAAATGTCATTTTCCCTGCAAGCTTTCTTTATTTTTTAAACTAAGGTTTGGGGAGCCAGTCTGTATGATAAGGCCACAGTTTAGTGCACTCAGAAAAAGATTAGCATTTTTTGGATAAATTCTGATATCTGTTTCACAGACTTTGGATAGAAGAAAGAGGTGCTTTGGGTGTTGGTGGTGCCTTCACACCTATAGGAGGTCTTCTTGATGAGACCAAGAACTGGCTTTGTTGTCAAAAATTGAAATGATCAACATCCACAAAGCTAGGCAGCTTAGACAGTCTTGCACAGATTCCACATCCCAAAAACACTAAATTGGCAACATCAGCATCAGGGGCTTGATAGCTGCTGCTAATCCAGAAATTATTATTTTTGATAAATGTCAGTCGGTCAACGGAGTCTGGACAGACATGGGCTGAGCGACGTGTTCGCATCACCTCCCACCGATGTTGTGATACCAGCAGGACGGGCTGTCTGTGAGCATCCGGACGGTGCTCCAGACTTCTTTCCATAGGCGCTCATTCTCGATTTTACATGTGAGTGTATACTTTATTTGTGTTCTTAATAAAGCCTTAAGATTTTACACTATTGGAGCCCCCCTTCTTTTCCATACATGGTCACATCACTCTGCTGAGAACCTGACTTCCCGCTGATCCATCCATCCACACCAAGGTCCCTGATGTTCCATCCTAGTGTCCAATCTCGGCTTTACTTTGGTCCGGAGCAAGTACATTTAACAGCTCACTCAGACCCTCTGTAATGGGGGGTCATGAGTTTTTGGTAATCGGCCAGTCACTCTATACATGGTGATGGATTCAAGCACTTTGTCCCTATCCAGCAGGATCTCCATTTCATCTAATTCAACACTCGGGTGTTCTATTGTTCACATATGGACTCACGTTAATTTTTTCCATTGTTGCACACGAAGACTGTACTTTTGATGTTAGACTTATTGATTACTTATACATGCCTATCTATATGACATATGATTATACACATTTATTTGGATTTATCCTAAAGGTGATTTAATTATCACTTATATATACATTTGTTTTTCAATAGCGCGATTCAATTAGTTTTACAATGCTCTTATCTTTCACAAGACCTCTGGCAGCACTGAATATCCATTCAGAAAGCACGCTGGATGCAGGGCAGTCCAGCAGCTCAATTGCATACTGGGCAAGTTCTGGCCAGTGGTCTATTCTCATGACCCAGTAACCCAGTGGCTCCGCAATTGGAAAGCTCTCCATGTCTGTTTTTGCCCCTAGATCTCCCACCATATGATGCAGACGCTGTAACGGTAGTCAAGGAGGGTTGCCAACCAATAGTGATCCTTCTCCTTGATGCCATCAAATTCTCAGGTCCTTTTGCAGGTTTTAAAAACGAGGGAGCCCATGCACTGCAAGTTTTTGGAGGCATGAGAAACAGAGTCCTCTGGGTCACTGAGGATTACAGTATCTGGAACTGCCTCCTTCCAGCCATGTACTACTCCCAAGGGTACTAGGGGTGGAAAACCATCTCTTAAGGTTTAACGTATGTCTTCCTCTGCTATAATGCCTACAAAACTGCCATCATCCTCCTCCACCTCCTCTTGTGTGTTCTGTGGCTTTGCAAAAATGGTGTCTGCATAATGTGGGCCTTGAGAGGAAAGGAAGTCCCTCTTCTTCCTCCCGCTGCTCTGCTGCGAGTGCCCTGTCCATAATGCCACGCAGAATCTGCTCCAGCAGGAACACAACAGGGATTGTGTTACTGATGTATGCATTGTCATTGCTCACCATTCTTGTCGCCTCCTCAAATGTTGACAGTACAGTACATGCATCCTTTATGAGAAATAGTGACTGGAGGCAGAATCCACTAGACGGAAAGACAGGAGTTGTAAAGCCAGCAGCTTCGACTGGGCATGTGGGTGGTAGTGACTGTAGCAACAGCTGGGGCAGAGAAATTTGCCTGCTATAGTCCACAGCTGGTGGTGTGCTGCTGGCGGATATGTTCTGCAAGGACCTGTGACACCCTTTGCTATACCATCATTCCTGTCAGTGGAGGCTGCTGATAGGTCATGAAATATAGACCTGAAAAGTGAGGAGTGAGGAGGAGCAGAATTGCATCCCTTTCGTGTGGCTTTATGGGGCTCTTGCAAACGGGTTGATTAGTGGGAGGTAAATGCCTTGTCAAGCAAGTGGTACCCAAATGGTTGGTGTTTTTTCCATGCTTGAACTGCTTTAGGACAAAGTTTGTAAATTGCAACAGTGCGATCAGCTAAACATGTGCTAAAAAAGGCCCAGACCCCTGAGCTGTGGGAAGTGGGCCAGGAGATAAAAGCTCCACAATGTGATGGCTGCCTCGTTGGGCTTGTGCCTCAACCTCACTTTCCTTCTCTATTCCGGCACCCAAGTCGCATCAGTGACCTCATCATCACCATCCCCTCCATCCTCATCATCACTGGAGCCAACTTGACAATTTGCTGCGGCTGAGGGAACATGACTGCCCATTTGTTATTTCCAGTGTTTCCTCCTCTCTGTAGGCTCATGAGTCAAGTAATTCCTGTGCAGTGTCAAGGAGGCAAGTAGCTGACGCTGTGTTCAAATAACTCAGCTGACTCCTCCATGCATAATGCTGTGGCAGGAGTAGCTGTGGACAAGGAGGCAGAATCTCCACTCTGGCAGCTGTGGTGTCTTGTGCACTAGTCTCAGCTTGGATGACAGAGGATGAGGAGGATGAAAATGGTTTAGTAAGCCAGTCCACCACCTGCTCTGCATGCTGTGGCTGGATAACATGAGCAACCTCACTAAAGGAAATGGTGCCCTGCCTGAGGACAGACCACGTCCACCTTTGTCTATGAACACAGATGCTGCTGACCCCCTTACAGTGCCATGGGCACGTCTGCCTCTCCTTGTTGGCATTCCAGACATAATGGGGGCTTATTACCAAGATTTAATAATCAACGGAAAGTGGTGTTTGGTGCACTTTAACTTGAGTACTCACTACACAGAGACACTCCACTGTAAAACTGCACTGACGCACTTCAATGTACTGCAGTAAAACTGCACTGATGCACTTCAATATACTGTTGTAAAAGTGCACTAACACACTTCAATATACTACTGCAAAAGTGTACTAACGCACTTCAATATACTGCCGTAAAGTGCACTAATGCACTTCACTATACTGCAGTAAAAGTGCACAAAGGCACTTCAATATACTGCAGTAAAAATGCACTAAGGCAATTCAATATACTGCAGTAAAACTGCACTAACGCACTTCAATATACTGCCGTAAAAGTGCACTAATGCACTTCACTATACTGCAGTAAAAGTGCACTAAGGCACTTCAATATACTGCAGTAAAAATGCACTAGCACACTTCAATATACTGTCGTAAAAATGCACTAATGCAATTCAATATACTGCAGTAAAACTGAACTAATGCAATTCGATATACTGCAGTTAAACTGCACAAATGTACTTCAATATACTGCCGTAATAGTGCACTAATGCACTTCAATATACTGCCGTAAAAGTGCACTAACGCAGGTCAATAGACTGCAGTAAAGGTGCACTAATGCATGTCAATACACTGCAGTAAACGTGCACTAACGCACCTCAATATACTGCAGTAAGCATGCACTAACACACTTCAATATACTGCAGTAAATGTGCACTAACGAAACTCAGTATCGTGCAGTAAATGTGCACTAACGTAGTTTAATATACTGCAGTAAACGTGCACTAACGCAGTTCAATATACTGCAGTAAACGTGCACTAACGCACCTCAATATACTGCAGTAAGCATGCACTAACACACTTCAATATACTGCAGTAAACGTGCACTAATGAACCTCAGTATGGTGTAGTAAATGTGCACTAACGCAGTTCAATATACTGCAGTAAACGTGCACTAACGTAGTTCAATATACTGCAGTAAATGTGCACTAATGCACATCTATGGAGCTGTATGGGCTTTGGGGGTACCTCATCCTTTGTAATATTTTAAAATATAGGACTGATGTAACGGACTTTAACGGTACCAGTGAACGACATTGAAAAAAAAATAATACTAAATATTTTTATTACAAATTAGTTAAAAAATATTTTACAGGTAAAATCAATTCAAAATGATATGGCTCCAATCAATCTGACCTCTAATCAATTTGATCGGTCATTATTATATAATAGATCTCTGTAAGGACAGTGTCAGGAGGTTGACGTGTTTCACATCTGTGCTTCCATAGGACCTTACATTCTTGACTAAAAACAGATTCTGTTCAGAGAAAAAAAAGAACATAAACATTATTTGCATTTTGATTATGTGGGAGTGCAGTATATTCGTTGTAGCATATGTGACGGGAGGGCTCGTGGAACTCAGAATCCCTTGGAAAGTAGGGGATGCCCTTGTTCCAGCTCCCCATACACCTCTTATGTCTAAGTCACCCTGTGCTATCCTGGCACAGGGTGAGTGAGAAAATATATCTTGGACTACTTAAAAAGGGACAGTAATATTTGTCCACAATATCTCCCAGGATGTATGTAGAGACTATTCTTGGTTTGATTGATTCTGAACTCAACATGTTAATTGAATAAGCTGATTACATTAGCCTCCAGGACTGGCTAGGAGACGAACAGTCTGGCTTACCACAGGTTCTAAGGGTATTCCAAACATTGTTGTTTGTTCTAATTAACCCTGTGTTGATGTTTATGGTAATGTGTATTGAATAGTCACCTAGTCTGGGTAAATGATTTAGTAAACTAGCTCATGTTAATTAGGTTACAGTTGTATTGTTAGAGAAGGTTCCAACGGCATATAAAGTCTTGTAATTGTGATTCTAAGTAAAACAGTCCATGTTAGCATCTAAGCAAGTCTCGCCTTGTTTTATGCTTGAGAGTGGTTGGAATATCTGAAATCTGTATCCAGACTACAAGGAAGTGGTATACTGACGGAAGCACTCAAGCGGAGTGTGGGACGTTCCATGACATTGGTGGCAAGCAGCGGGAAGCTTCCTGCAGTCTGGGAAATCTAAACCTCCACCTGGATCCAAGATCAGCATAGCAGACTTCAGTCACCCCAGCGGAGATATGGACCTGGCATCAGAGTTCCCGGGGCTGCTGCGGATCATCCTTTCAACATACACCAGGACTGTGTCTGAGGATGAATACCTGGAGCTCAGGCAGCAAATTCAGGTGGAGCTCTGGATTGGAGCCCTCCAGCTCACTGGTATAAAACAGGGCAAGGGCTTTCCAACCCAAGAGCAACGGGCCAGTGACCAACGGGCATTGCGGATGACATTCCTGGGAGAGCGGCCCCAGGAACAATGGGTGACTGAGTTGGACAGGCTGGTCCAGCAGGAAATAGAGCTGGACAACAGTTATCGGGCTCTGCAATGGCACGCAGAGGAGGGATATTTAGGGGAGACAATAGAATGCTCTCCGGAGGGATATGACTTTGGAGGCCCTGGATTGTTGTGGGAGGGCCAAACTTCATTGTCCTCTGCTCAGCATCGATGGCATCTTCTGAGTTCCACGGACAGGAGATGGTGAACCTCTATCCCTGGACACCAGTTATAGAGACAGGGGATTTAATAGACTTTTCTGCTGAGGAAGAACAATCTGATGAGCCTCCAGAAGAAGAGCTGGTATTAGGGCCAAACTTTACTGTGCTCTGCCCAGCACCAACAGCAGTATCTGTGGAGGTACAGGGAACTTCCCCAGTTGAAGCACTGGCAACCGGGCAGAGTGCTACCAACCTCTGCCCAGCACCGGCAACAACTACAGAGTTCCAGGGAGGCGGGGCAGTCGGCCTCCCTCCCCAACAGTTAGCCGGAGCAGATGGTGTGGGGTTTCCAGCAGAAGGGCTGGCAACAGGGCCGAGTACTGCTGGCCTCTGCCCTCAAATAACAGAGGATGGAATCCTGTGAAGGTGGATGGGACTTCTGTCTCCACCTGTATACCCCAGAGATGCTGGGCAATCGGCCCAGATCCCCAACAGCATGACGGAGTGAGCCCAGACACCCTGTCTTCTCTTCAGCGGCAGAAAGAACTCCAGGGAGAAGGGCCAGTCCAGGCCTCTCCCCAGCGGCAGATATGTTCTCTGAGAGAGGCAGAGGTTGGCTGGGTGAGTAATACTTTGTTTGGAACAATTTGTTTGGGGTACTGTGTGGGTACAGGCAACCCGTCTGGGGTCTCCTCCTGTGTTAGTCTTCTGCCGAAAGGGGAGAGATGTGATGGGAGGGCCCGTGGAACTCAGAATCCCTTGGAAAGTAGGGGATGCCCTTGTTCCAACTCCCCATACACCTCTTATGTCTAAGTCACCCTGTGCTATCCTGGCACAGGGTGAGTGAGAAAATATATCTTGGACTACTTAAAGCGGAGTTCCACACAAAAATGGAACTTCCGCTTTTCGGAACCCTCCCCCCCTCCGGTGTCACATTTGGCACCTTTCAGGGGGGAGGGGGGTGCAGATACCTGTCTAAGACAGGTATTTGCACCCACTTCCGGCATAGACTCCCATGGGAGTCTATGCCTCTTCCCGTCCCCACCGCGCTGTCTGCTGGGAACACACAGCTCCCAGGAGAGAGCGGGGACCACTTGGGACGCGCAGCGCGACTCGCGCATGCGCAGTAGGGAACCGGGAAGTGAAGCCGCAACGCTTCACTTCCTGATTCCCTCACCCAGGATGGTGGCGGCAGCTGCCGAGAACCGAGCGGGTTCTCGGCGTCCCCTGCCGACATCGCTGGACCCTGGGACAGGTAAGTGGCCATGTATTAAAAGTCAGCAGCTGCAGTATTTGTAGCTGCTGGCTTTTAATATTTTTTTTTTTTGGCGGTGTGGGTGAACCCCCGCTTTAAGCGGAGTGTCATGGGGAGCAATCCGATAGCTAATGTCTTCAAACAGTAAATAAATGAGCATATATAAAGAAATGAGATGACCGTGTGGTTCCATTCTGAAAAATACCAATAAGCATGGAATTGGTAGGTATTGTTATTAGATGAGGTAAAAGCAAAGTTAGGTACCTAGCCAAGATAATATAGTACTTACTGGGGATGGGATCCCAAAAAGATAAAGGGGAAGGGGACTGCCATCAGCCACAGGTAAAGGCCTGAAGACCTTGCAGTCATTTCATCTGCATTACCCCTATATAATCCACACAGAGTACAAAATATTCAATATTCATCACAAAGAGACAAGCAATGAATCAATGAAAATGTACCTCAATAGTATTGAAGGTACATTTTCCTGCTTGTCTCTTTGTGATGACCTCAGTAGCCTGGTTTCAGCATATTGAATATTTTGTACTCTGTGTGGATTATATAGGGGTAATGCCGATGAACTGACTGCAAGGTCTTCAGCCCTTTACCTGTGGCTAAGGGCAGTCCCCTTCACCCTTCTTTCTTTTTGGGATCCCCTCCCCAGTAAGTACTATATTATCTTGGCTAAATACCTAACTTTGCATTTACCTCATCCTATAACAATACCTACCAATTCCATTCTTATTGGTATTTTTCAGAATAGAACCACACAGTCATCTCATTTCTCTATATATGCTCATTTATTTACGGCTTGAAGACATTAGCTATTGGATTGCTCCCCCATGACACTTGGCACGTCATTTCCTGAGGGCTCCTTTTCTAGATGTGAGTAGCCCTCTATCTTTTTACTGAATTAGATTGTATGCTTCAATAAATATGCTGCACTCCCACATAATCAAAATGCAAATAATGTTTATGTTCTTTTCTCTCTCTGAACCGAATCTCTACTTTTAGTCAAGAATGTAAGGTCCTGAGGAAGCACAGATGTGAAATGCATCGACCTCTTGACACAGAGATCTATTATATAATAATGACCAATCAAATTGATTAGAGGTCAAATTGATTGGAGCCATATAATTTTGAATTTTACCTGTAAAATATTTTTTAACTAATTTGTAATAAAAATATTTAGTATTATTTTTGGTTCAATGTCGTTCACTGGTACCATTAAAGTCTGTTACATCAGTCCTATCTTTTAAAACATGAATGCACATTGATATACTGCAATAAACGTGCCCTAAAACACTAAACTTACACTAAATGAATGGTCGCACTACACTCACACTCAATCACAAAAGCACACTATAGCACACTAACTTGCTAGTAGCAATGAACAGATTCCTGTTCTATCTCTCTCCACTCCAATATCACACTGCAAATGACTGCTCTGGGAAGGATCCTTTTATAGAGGAGGGTAAGTCTATGAGTAATGAGCCATGATTGGGCACAGTCATCATTACTTTCTCCAATCATGGCTCTGACAGTGTTCTGTGCCCTAATTGGGCAAATCCTTCCTTGCTTCAGCAAGTCAGGGATGTAAAATGAATATTCACTTTTCTAACACTGAACCGCCTCTCAGCCAATCAGGAGGCGCGGGTCTGTTACCCGCCACCTGATTGGCTGAAGTCACAGGCGCTCTGATTGGATGCCTAGCAGAGGGAAGAAGAGACAAATGGAGGACACAGGAGCCGCCGCCTGACCTGCTGCTCATCCCACCATCCCACAGCTCACCGCTGTCGCCCGCTGCCTGATCCCCCACCAAGATGGGGTAAGTGTAGGGCAGTCAGTGAGCGGGTGGGGGGGGGGCACAGTGGTGACATTTGATGGACACAGTGGCTGCATTTGATGGGCATAAGGGGCTGCATTTAAAGGGGCACAAGTGGCTGCATTTTATGCGGCACAAGGGGCTGCATATGATCGGCACAAGTGGCTGGATATGATATGATGGGCACAGTGGCGGCATTTGACGGGCACGGTGGCGGCATTTGATGGCACAGTGGCGGCATTTGATGGGGCACAGTGGCAACATTTGATGGGGCACAGTGGCTGCATTTGCTGGGCACAGTGACTGCAATGATGGGCACAGTGGCTGCATTTGATGGGTACAGTGGCTGCAATTGATGGCACAGTGGCTGCAATTGATGGCACAGTGGCTGCAATCAATGTTTTTGTTCAGTATTTTTACCAGAATTTTTTAGTTTGTTTGCGCCCCCCCCAAAAAATTTTGAGCACCAGCCACCACTGCAGTACAGAAGGTGCATTTAGTACATTAAAATACATTAGTAAAATCCAGTAAATCAGAATACTCAAAGCAAATAAAAAAAGAACCAAGCAGGTAAAAGTGCCACTAGTAAACTACCAAGGACAAATATCAGGAGACCTAAACAATTGTAATAAAACATCTCTCATAGAGCAAGTAGAGGATGTTGCAAAAAATGACATTGAAAATCAGCAGCATTCTCATATATATCAGTTCAAGGTATTCACCCTGCAGCATAAAAGACTACAAACCATAGTAAGTACATACATTATAATCCTTTTTATGCTAAAGACAATATTTAATAATGGTATATAGTATACTATATGTTCTGGACTTTGTGTGCTGGAGGTTATTTGAATATGCTGGACAGTAAAAAGTACATTCTGTTGAAAATGAATAATGCAAAAGGACAAAGTACTACGTAAGGTAGCCATAAAATGTAGGCAAATAAGTAAGGTGTTAGTGAAGTATGGCAGGGAGAAAAAAGTGTTATAGGGCGTACACACGGTCGGACTTTGTTCGGACATTCCGACAACAAAATCCTAGGATTTTTTCCGACGGATGTTGGCTCAAACTTGTTTTGTCTACACACGGTCGCACAAAGTTGTCGGAAAATCCGATCGTTCTAAACGCGGTGACGTAAAACACGTACATCAGGACTATAAACGGGGCAGTGGCCAATAGCTTTCATCTCTTTATTTATTCTGAGCATGCGTGGCACTTTGTCCGTCGGATTTGTGTACACACAATCGGAATTTCCGACAACGGATTTTGTTGTCGGAAAATTTTATCTCCTGCTCTCCAACTTTGTGTGTCGGAAAATCCGATGGAAAATGTCCGATGGAGCCCACACACGGTCGGACTTTCCGACAACACGCTCCGATTGGACATTTTCCATCGGAAAATCCCACCGTGTGTATGGGGCATATGAATAGTACTAAGCAGAACTAGGTAACATTACTGTAAGATGAGCCAACTATCATAAGAAAGAGTACATATCGTATAATCGTAAAATGAGAGGCATCCTGTTGGCAAGATGAGAGAATGACTATCTGGATAGTGTCAGTCTTACTGACAACCTGTGTTCTCAGTAATCTTTGTTTCATGCTTTTCACTGTCCAGCATACCCAAATATCTGCCAATACTCAAGCCCTGATGTAGGGGGATTTGTGAACCCCTGAAACGTGTTGATTATATCCTTAGACCTATAGTCAAGATAAACTTTTTCTGGACTTGATAAAAACCTATGGTGGACTCATCCTTTTATATACTACATATATGTAGTAGTATATATACTACTATATAAAACATAACTGACAGAATAATGGACATTCACTAAGAGTTTACATGGTATTACTATTGACTGTTTAATATATTTGTCCATTGGTGAGAATGACCTCTGTCTATATTGAAGGAAAGTATGCATGCAAGTTGGTTTACTCCAAAATTATTTTAGTAGAGATATTAATAAAAGGTTTCAGCACCACTGTCAGTCTGAAATTGTTGCTCATGTGCTATGTATTGACTAAAGCATAGCCATCTGAATTGCTTCAACTCATCTTTGCATTGACATATTGTCAGGGCACTGTTTGCCACCAAGCAGCCTTTATAAGGAGGCTAGATCTTCAACTCTCCAGTGCGTTTGTTCCTGCGTACCCCTGCATCTGTGAATACCTGTTACCGACTCGGCTTGCCTCTGGACCTGTCTTCTGCCTGCTGCCTGAACCTGACCCTGACTTGTCTAATGGATCATCTCTATCTGCTCTCCTGTGTATGACCCCAGCTATTCTCCTGACTATGCTTGCTTTTATCAACACCTGGTACCTGACCTGACCTGAGCTTCAAAATGACTACTCTCCTGCTCTCTGTTCACTTGAAACCTGCTGCTTCTCACGGGTGCTACCTGTCTGCAGACACCATTCCAGTGCATCAGCTGTTTACCTGGGCTTTCCTCTGACAACACCTCAGTCAAGAACATCTCTGCAAGCACTGTTCCACCTATGGGGGAGTCTGGAACTTAGCCGCAAGGGAAGCCCTCTCTCTCCATTGCCCCCCCGCACCAGGTACGTCAGACCTCAAAAATTCCACTCGTCTGCTCGCACTTTGTGAGTGGATTTTGAGGGCTGGCGAGCTATGTCTGCCTGGGAAGCTGGGGGGGTGAGCATCGCCGGCATGCAGGGTTGTATGGGAGTCCTTCTCCCAACGCTTGTGGAGGGGAAGAGAGGAGAGCAGGCCGCTGGATCATCAGAGCGGGGGGGAACATCACTAGCGGCTTTCATTTCAATTACCGTGTGTTCCTCGCACTCACTGTCACATACAGCCCTGCCCCCTGGTCCCGGGACTTTGATAGGAAGATCACCCGTCCAATCACGAGTGATGTGTATCAAAGTTCCCTGGCCAGGGGGCGGGGCTGTATGTAACGCCGAGCGGCGGGAACACATGGCAATTGAAATGAAAGCTGTGATGTTCCTCGGTGCTCTCATCATCCAGCCGGTAATCCTCTTCCCCTGCATAATGGACAGGGGCAGGCTGTATTGATGGACACGGGCAGGCTGCATAGGTGGACATGGGCAGACTGCATAGGTGGACACGGACAGGCTGCATAGGTGGACACGGACAGGCTGCATAGGTGGACACAGGCAGGCTGCAAGATGGACACGGGCAGGCTGCATTTGTAGACACGGGCAGGCTGCATTGGTGGGCATGGGCAGGTTGCATTGGTGGGCATGGGCAGGCTGCATTGGTGGACACGGGCAGGCTGCATTGGTGGACACGGGCAGGCAGCATTGGACACAGGCAGGCTGCATTGGTGGGCACAGGCAGTTTGCATTGATGGGCACGCACAGGCTGCATTGGTGGACACAGAAAGGTTGCATTGGTGGACATGGACAGGCTGCATAGGTGGACACAGACAGGCTGCATAGGTGGACATAGGAAGGCTGCATAGGTGGACATGGGCAGGCTGCATAGGTGGACACGGGCAGGCTGCATGATGGACATGGGCAGGTTGCATTGGTGGGCACGGCAGGCTGCATTGGTGGACATGGCAGGCTGCATTGGTGGACACAGGCAGGTTGCATTGGACACGGGCAGGCTGCATTGGTGGACATGGGCATGTTGCATTGGTTGGCGCAGGCAGGCTGCATTGGTGGACACAGGCAGGTTGCATTGGTGGACACAGGTGAGGTTGCATTGATGAGCACAGGTGAGGCTGCATTGATGGGCACAGGTAGGCTGCACTGATGGGCACGGATAATGAAGTTGTTAATATTTATTTTTAGAACTTAACTCTGCATAAAACATTTAAGCGTCATTTCATGAGATAATTTATAAAGGGCATGTTTAGGGGTGGGGCAGGGTAGGGGTTGGGTGGGGCAACTGGTGGCGAGTAACCCTTTGTCAGAAACCATGAAATCAGACCGAGACAGAAGTACAGTTAAATCATACTTATTTAAAATTAAAAGGAAATAGAACAAACGTAGTCAAAACATAGCCAGAGTTTTGGAACCGGAACGGATAGTCAGACAAGCCAAACGTCAAGGAGCCAGAGATGAGCGTAGTAAAACAGCAAGCAGGATGTGGAGCCGGAAGGGATGTCAGCCAAGAAAGTCTTTTAACAGGAATGCAGGAGAGCGGCTCTGTGATGTTGACTAAGGTGAAGGCAGAGATCCTCTGGGCTTAAGTAGGCAGGACAGGCAAGCAGGATATCATCAACAGCTGAGTAACTGTGGAGAGATAGGAGCTGGCAAGTAGCCGACAGCTGAGCTGCCAGCTCAGAGAAGGAAGGGCTGAGCCCAGCCCTGACAATACCCCCTCCTCAACGACCCCTCCCCCTCGGAGGACCACCAGGCTTGAGGGGAAAACGTCTATGGAAATCACAGAGGAGGACAGGGGCATGTACATCCAAGGATGAGACCCAAGAGCGTACCCCTTCCAATGCACCAGGTTCTGTATGCGCCCAAGGAACCCACTGGAGTCAACAATGGACTGTACTTCATACTCCTCATGGTTCTTAACCTGTACAGGATGAGGACGTGGCACCGATGTGGTAAAGTGGTTGCAGACCAAAGGTTTTAATAAGGAGACATGAAATACATTTGAAATACGTATGTTAGAAGGAAGGTCTAATGCGTAAGCCACTGGGTTAATCCTGTGAAGAATACGGAAAGGCCCAATAAACTGAGGTGCGAACTTAAGAGAGGGAACATGTTGTCAGGAAAGGGTCCGTCCGCTGGTAAGTACTGGGATTCACCAGCAGGTGCCTCCTGGCAGTTTGGAACTGTCAGGGGAATCTTTCCCTGCTGGTGTTATTTCATCTTTTGGCCGCAGTACTGACGTCCACCAGCGGATGGATCCTGGCAGTATGGAGCAGACAACATTCCCTGCGCTCAGGTGTTACATGAAGACAATTATTGTCAGACCCATAAATACCCGGAAAGCCCTCACATGCCTGCCTTGGTATCTCTTTCCTTGAGCCCTGACCTGCAGCCTGCATCCTGTTTACCTGATTCCTGATTCCTGACTCCTGATTCCTGATTCCTGTTCCTGAGACCTGATTCCTGTTGTTCCTGTTCCCTGTCTGTTTCCTTGCTCTGGACCCTGAGCCTTGTATCTGACCGTCCTTCCTGTGATCCATCCATCCTGTCTTGTCCTGTTTGTTTCCCTTCCCCAGCTGCTGACCTCCCGTTGACGACCCTGGCCTGGCTCTGTTTATGATCTCGGTATTTCCCTTACTTGTATATATTTGTTCGGTTATTATTATTATTATTAGTTGTGAGGTTCTGTTTTGTATTGGTTGTGGTGCACTGAGTGATATTGGAGGTGGTTGTGTTATATTTATTCATTCATCTTTAATAAATCATTTATATTTTCACTTATACACGTCTGGGTTTCCTCTGTAGCAGTCCACACAGTTCTGGTCTTATCTGGTATATGACACATGAAGTCGGAGGTTGTGAGATGATAGCCAGACCCTGTCCCCAACCTGGTAGGAAGGCGCGGACAGGCGTCTGCGGTCAGCATGATGTCTGTATCTATTAGCATGTTGCAAAGCCTCCTGGACTTGTGTCCAAGTGGAATGAAGACCACGGAGATGCTCCTCTAACGCAGGAATACTCTGCAGGACATATGAGTAAGGCAAACCATAGTTTGCCATAAACGGGGACAATTGGGAAGCAGAATTCAAGACACTATTATGAGCAAACTCTGCCCATGTTAATAGGTCTGACCAGTTGTTATGATGGTCAGAAATATAGCAACGTAGGCATTGCTCCACGGACTGACTGGCTCGTTCTGCCACCCCATTAAACTGTGGGTGATACGCAGAGGTAAAAGCAAGCTGAATTCCCAACTGTGCACAAAAGGCTTGCCAGAATCGGGACACAAACTGACTACCCCTGTCCGAGACAATCACCTTGGGTAGCCCATGTAAGTGAAAGATCTCCCGAGCAAAAATGGAAGCCAGTTCCTTAGAAGTGGGCAACTTCTTAAGTAGAATACAATGAGACATTTTTTGAGAACCAGTTAACCACCATAAGCATAACTGTATTGCCCTGGGAGTTGGGTAACTCCACAATGAAATTCATAGACAGGTGGGTACAGGGCCTCTCTCCATTGGGTATGGGTTGTAGGAGGCCAAATGGAAAGTGTGGTGGAGTCTTACTCTGAGCACACACGGAACAGGCAGCTATGAAGGCAGTTAGATCAGCACGTAGACTAGGCCACCAGAATTGTTGGGAAATTGCCCAAAAGAGTTGATTTCTCCCAGGGTGGCCAGCAGCCTTGGGAGAATGGTAAGTCTGGAGCACGGCAGTACGGAGACTGTGACAGACTCACCCGGGACTGAATGTGGAAGGGACTGAATGTGAGCCTCTTGCCTACAGATTATGGGCCCTGGCATTTGGGGTACCCTCAAGGTGTTGTTACTTTGGCTTCGGGTCCTTGTCCCCCAGGACAGACTCTGGGGACCGTGTATTTGCCATATTAGCAATAGTAACTGAGTCATACTGTTGGGACACATACTGTGAGGAGATGCTAATATCAACTCCACTCACCTGTCTGATGTCTACTATAATGTGTTTAATGTAAATGAGTCTAGTCTGGCTTACCACAGCTTCTAAGGGTATTCCACACATTGTTGTTTGTTCTAATTAACCCTGTGTTGATGTTTATGGTAATGAGTTGGAGACGTAGTCACCTAATCTGGGTGAATGATTTAGTAAACTAGCTCATGTTAATTAGGTTACAGTTGTATTGTTAGAGTAATATGAGCAGGAGGGGGGAACCTCCTCTAACAGAATATAAAGTCTTGTAATTTTGATTCTAAATAAAACAGTCCATGTCAGCATCTAAGCAAGTCTTGCCTTGTTTTATGCTTGGGAGTGGTTGGAATATGTGATATCTGTATCCAGACTGGGAGGAAGTGGTATACTGACGGAAGCACTCAAGCGGAGTGTGGGATGTTCTGTGACAGAGACTTTCTGGGACAAGGCAGCGGTCACAAGGTTTCTCAGGAGGAGCATGGACCTGAGCAGCAAGAATTTTGTCACTCAAAGGAGAAGTGAAACTGGTGCGAACCGTAGCCAGAATACGATCAGGAGGAATCACAGGAACCGGAACCAACTCCAACTTGGAAGTGGAGGAAAATTGTCGTGACAAGGCGTCAGCCCTTACATTCTTACTACCGGGTAAGAATGAGACAATTTAATTGAAATTTGACAAGTAAAGAGCCCATCGCGCCCTTCTGGAAGAGAGGTGTTTAGCCTCAGACAAGAATGTGAGATTCTTATGGTCAGTAAGAATGAGAACTGGCACAGTGGTACCTTCGAGGAGATGTCTCCATTCTTTCAGGGCTAAAATAATTGCCAACAGCTCTCTGTCACCAATCTCGTAATTGCACTCAGCAGGTGACAATTTCTTGGAAAAGTAGCCACAAGGATGCAAAGCACTCTCAGAGGTAGGACATTGAGGCAGAAGGGCACCAACTCCAGTCTCAGAAGCATCAACCTCAAGGATAAAAGGTAACATAGGATCAGGATGTGCCAACATAGGAGCAGAAACAAAGGCAGCCTTGAGACTCTCAAAGGCCTTAACGGACTCTGGAGACCAACTCTGTGGGTTACCGTCCTTTCTGGTCATATCAGTCAGGGGCTTGACCAGAGATGAGAAGTTACGAATAAACTTCTGATAATAGATGGCAAAGCCCAGGAAACGCTGCAGAGGAAGTAAACCCACGGGTCGGGGCCACTGTAGGATTGCTGAAAGTTTCTCTGGGTCCATCGAAAAACCAGCAGTGGAAATGACATAACCCAGGAATTTAACCTATTCACAATTTAACATGCACTTCTCCAATTTACAATAGAGATTGTTCTCTCTTAGTTTCTGAAGCACATGACAGACATCTGTGTGATGGCTCTCCGGGGACTTTTGAAAATATAAGGATATCATCGAGATAAACCACCACACATAACTGCAACAAATCTCAGAGGACATCGTTAATGAATTCCTGGAAAACTGCCGGGCGTTACAAAGGCCAAAAAGCATTACGAGGTACTCATAATGGCCTGTTCTGGTATTAAAGGCAGTTTTCCACTCGTCGCCCTCCTTAATCCTCACGAGATTGTATGCCCCTCTCAAATCAAGCTTTATGAAAACTGTTGCTCCCTTGAGGCGGTCAGATAACACCATAATCAACGGAATCAGATGGCATTCTTAATCATGAAACGATTGAGACCCCTTTAATCAATACAAGGTCTCAGTTCACCACTCTTCTTCTTCACGAAGAAGAAACCAGAAAGTCCATCTACAACATATTCCTCCATGGCCTTATCCTCCAAGACCGACAAAGGGTAAACCCGGCCAAGAGGGGGTAAGGTACCAGGTTGAAGGTCAATTGTGCAATCATACGGCCAGTGTGGAGGCAAACTACCGGCTTGACCTTTGTCAAAGACATCACTAAAATCTGAGTTTTCCTCCGGCAGGGAGAAGAGCGAAGAGGTGCACAGGACTTTGGCTATCTTTTGGAAGCATGTCTTACTGTATTGTGGCGACCAGTAGAGAACCTCAGAAGGGAGCCAATCAAAACAGGTGTTGTGCCTCTGTAACCAGGGATAACCAGTGGAAACTTTGGTGAGGAAATAACTTGGAATTGGATTATCTCATGGTGAAGAGCCCCTATGGCCATGGACAACGGAACCGTCTCATGAGTCACATGGGCAGGCTGTAGGGGTCTCCCGTCAAGAGCCTCAATGGCAAGTGCAGTGTCACGCAGCTGCAGCGGAATCGAGTACTTCAATACAAAGGCAGCATCAATGAACAGGCCTGCAGCTCCAGATTAGAGCCTGTATCTCGACGGATGACTCAGCCCAAGAAAGTGTGGCCAAAACCAGGGGCTTCCTTTTGAATAACTAGGGACGAAACAACGCCACCTAAGGTCTGTCAGTGACAGGACCTCAAGGTTCGGGCGTTCCCTGGACGGGTAGGACAAGACTTCAAAAAGTGACCTGCCTGGCCACAATAAAGGCACAATCTCTCCCTCCTCCTAAAGGTTCTCTCGTCCGCAGAGAGACACGTGAAGCCCAAGTGCATGGGTTCATCTTTACTGACCGACTTGGTATTAGGAGGCATGGGAGGTGAGGGAGACACAGGTGGGACTGCAAAGCTCGGAGGCAAATGTACAGGAGGCTTCTGCAAGTGCTCCTTAAAAGAGAGTCTTTCTCTGTGTCTGGAGTCAATGAGGATGGCAAACGTGATCAAGCTCTCCAGCTCAGTGGGTATATCTCGGGCTGCTATCTCATCCTTGATGGAATCCGAGAGACCATGAGAAAGAGCAGCCATGAGGGCCTCATTGTTACAAGCAACCTCTGCTGCCAGAGTACGGAATTCAATGGCGTAGTCGGCAACAGTTCTCGTACTCTGTTTGATGGACATGAGGCACTTGGCAGCAGAAGCAGAGCATGGGGGAATGTCAAATACCCTTTTAAAGGAGGCCACAAACTCAGAGTAACTCAACAACAGACAACAGATTTTTGCGTCTCCCATAGAGGGTTTGCCCAGGCCAGGGCTCTCTCAGAAAGCAAAGATATCAAGAAACCTACTTTGCTTCTGTCCGTGGGAAATGCCTGGGACAGCATCTCAAAGTATATTTCAACCTGGTTGAGAAACCCTCTGCATTGAACTGGATCACCCCCAAATCGCTGGGGAAGTGGAGCGGAACCAGACATACCTCCTTGAAGAGGTAATACTCGAGGCAGGTGCCTGCACAGAGACTGGCGCAGCAGCAGGGCTGGCCTGCAAAACAGGTTGTACCGGAGCAGCCACAGTGGGAGATTCCAGGTGAGCCGTGCAACTCAGGAGCGTTTGTAATGCCATGGCAAACTGATCCATGCGGTGATCTTGCTCATCCAATCTGGAAAAAATATTACCAACAAGTGGTTTGACTGTATCTTCTGAATTCATGGCCTTTACCTACTGTCAGAAACCATTAAATCAGACTGAGACAGAAGTACAGTTAAATCACACTTGTTTAATAATAAAAGTAAATAGAACAAACATAGTCAAAACATAGCCAAAGTTCAGGAACCAGAATGGATAGTCAGACAAGCCAAACGTCAGGGAGCCGGAGATGAGCGTAGTAAAACAGCAAACAGGATCTGGAGCCAGAAGGAATGTCAGCCAAGCAAGTCTTTTAACAGGAATGCAGGAGAGCGTCTCTGTGATGTTGACTAAGGTGAAGGCAGAGATCCTCTAGGCTGGATGGCTTAAGTAGGCAGGACAGACGAGCAGGATATCATCAACAGCTGAGTAACTGTGGAGAGATAGGAGCTGGCAATTAGCCCACAGCTGAGCGGCCAACTTAGAGAAAGAAGGGCTGAGCCCAGCCCTAACACCCTTGAGGCCTGGCTAGTAGCTCAGGACTTGAAATTTTGAGCCCTGAGGTACGTGATACCTATGATATATAATTGTAAGGTTTAGTAAACACCAGTTAGAGCATGCCAGCAGTTGGAACGTAAAACAGAATACGGGAGGGTATAGTTTTTCCAACTAGGTCATAAGGCCAAAGACATCTGTCTTCATGACCGAGTACAAGTCAGGGGAAGGCATGATACAATCAGAAACTGACCTGAGGCTGAATCAAGTCCCTATACAGTAGCTGGCACAATGTGTATATCTTAACTGATTTATATATACAGTCTAAAATCCCAAAAGGAGGAATATCTACACTGAGCATGAACATTTGGAAAATATAGGAACAAGGCAACAATTTTTTTCACATGGCTTTAATGAAAATATAGCATTGTTTACACTGAGAATACACACTGGTCTGGGTCTGGCCTTGAAAAGAGTTAAAATCTCCATAGCATGTCCATACCAGCAGAAACATTGGGTGATGGGTGGGCTTGATGTCAGATACCAGCCCACAGCAACCTCACACAAGAAGAATCTTCATTTCAGTTTCTATAAATGAATACATATATTATTACATCAAAGTCACTCAGAAAACAAAATACGGTTTGAAAATAATAAACCTATTGATATTGCCAAGAGCTTGGTTAAAAGGTCAATCCCAGTAAAGAAGAGATACAATATTTTCTTTAGAATTGCTGAAGTGATTTAAATGTCCAACTAGCAACTTGTCTTTATAGAAAGTGACCCAATCGATAAATTCTGTACTGAACAAAATCTCTGTTTTACGTCCAATTAATTCTTCAACACTATTCTTTTTACACTGGAAAGTTCATTTAATCCTCCTCCTATCACCAATGGCATGACATCAAGTAGGCATTTATTTAAATTCTGGCACCATTGCCTGCACATCTCCTAGCACTGACTGCCAATTGCAAGCTGATATTTTATACTGAATGTTTTGTGGGACAGGCTCTTTTCCTTTGTGCATTTTCTGTATGCCAAGATGCAACCGTTATGTTCTTAGAATGCCTCACATAGAAAATATTTTTATATAGATAGATAGATAGATAGATAGATAGATAGATAGATAGATAGATAGATAGATAGATAGATAGATAGATAGATAGATAGATAGATAGATAGATAGATAGATAGAATCTAAGCAATGAATAGATATTTTAGATGTTTCAGTAGTTTTCCTACATTAATTCATCGGTTAAAATTTCACTGGTTATTTGGTCACATGTGTTAAAGTAATTTACAATGTGCTATACGGTATATCTAGTTAGTTCTTTAACTAAATACATTAACCTCTGGGTGTTCAATGTACAATGCAAGGATTTTAACAAACTTTGTTGCAGATTCCTACCTTTTGTTATTCTGAAGAAATCCCTGTGTGTTTGTCTCAGTCCATGTGGTAAGTAAATCTAATGGGAGTGATCTCATAATTATCAACCAGCTGCTGCACCTGCAGGGCTGTAATGAGGAAAACTGCAGGGTCTGCATCCCTTCAGATGTGATTTACTACTGGTTGTATCTCACCAAAATGACATTTTTGCTGCAGGGGATGCCTAAAACCTGATTTGTATCCTAGTGCAGACTTCTGGGTAAATCAGTGAGCCAATCACTCAAGCAGGACATATCTTATCTGAGGGGCATTCTGTACACATTCTGTGTACAGAACACCTTCAGGTTGCCATATTGCATTGCATTTACAGAAAATTACAGTGCTGCAGATTAAAGCAAAGGTAATTTTTAATAACAGTCAATTACAATATGACTTGTGTCACAATTGTATATTCTATATTATTTTCTTATTTTTTCCCAACAAAAGTGGAGTTACCCTTTAAGAGTTTAAAGAGTTTAAGAGTGCACTTCGTTCTGCACTCCAGTGACCCATATTCAGCCGACAGCAGGCTAAAAGATAATATAGTGACACTTAATAATCTTTACATGTAGTGACTCAGTTATCTTTTTTGGACTTTATTTTCACCTGGAGATCCAGACAGTAACACACTTATTGTCTTAGGGGGTGTTTGTTTTGTATAGAGTTGCAAAGAAGCCGCCTTTGGACAGCAGCATTGTCAGTCTGGGGAGAAGGTAGTAGTTGTAGATGCACTAGCAGATTTAGATGGACTTGATCAAATTAAAGCCAAACCCCCAACTGAAACCTTTGCACCATGTTACAGGTTGAACCCATATTTATGGTGTAATGTGTAACATGCCCCAGCACCCTGTCAGTGTAAAATGGTTTGTCCTAACCTTTTAACTGCCACTTTTGACAGAAATACGCTGTGACAAATTGGGCAGAGGGGGGCATTAGCTTTGTAGGAGGGCATGTTAGTATAAGCCTGACCACTGGCGTACAGGCAAGCTGTACAAGTAGAATGCAAATAAGAGAACTGACCACTCTGGAATGGATGTGCTACAATGCCCTGGTGTAGTCATTTGGAAATAGGAAAGCAGGGGGACTGATGGGATTGCCAGATATTTCAACAAAGGAAGCAATGCAAAGAAAAAAAAATACTTAATACTTAATACAAGTACACAGTAACATAGACACATATCAACATTATTAAATGTTGGGGTAACTTTTTTTATGGTTTCATGCAAAGGGAAGAGGTGGAGCCAGAAGGAATTATGTTTCCAAGGAGCTCAAAGCTGAGTAGTCCAGGACCTAGCCTCCAAATGTAGCACCAGCAGGGAATGGTCTGATATCCCTCTGGGGGTGTACATAATGTTAGCATGGAGGGGGTACCAAGACAAAGATCTATTTGGAACAGGGACATATATGACCTGGAGAAGCAGGAATATTGTGTCTAATATACCAAAAGTCAATCCAGTCCACTTCTTGTAGAAATCTATACAGAATGGTACCTCTACATAGTTGCCAACAGTCCTGATTTTCCCGGGACAATCTCGATTTTGGGACCCTCGTCCCAATTGGAGGCTGTCCCGAATCGGGATTTCCCCAGGGAAATTCAGGAATGTTTGCATTTTTCATTTTTTTGCAACAGGCTTCAGTAAAATGGCGGCCAGTCCCGCCGCCACCGCTAGAACGCTCCCCCTTGTGTTCAGTAGAGAGAGGAAAGGGGCTTAATCCTTGCAGCCAATGAATCGGCTTCTCCTCTCGCATGGATCGGCCCCTCTCCCTCCTTCTGCACTGAGGGGTCTGTATTGATGGAGGGGGGTCTGCACTGAGGGGGTCTGCATTGATGGAGGGGGGTCTGCACTAGGGGGGTCTGCACTGAGGGCATCTGCACTGATGGAGGGGGGTCTGCACTGAGGTGGTCTGAACTGATGGAGGGGGGTCTGCACTGAGGGGGTCTGCACTGATGGAGGGGGTCTGCACTGAGGGGGTCTGCACTGAGACATACTGGCTCTGCTGGGGGGCACCTGACGCAAGGATGGACTCTGCTGGGGGCACCTGATGCTAGGACGGACTCTGCTAGGGGCACCTGATGCAAGGACGGACTCTGCTGGGGGCACATGATGCAAGGACGGACTCTGCTGGGGACCCCTGATGCAAGGACGGACTCTGCTGGGGGCACCTGATGCAAGGACGGACTCTGCTGGGGACCCCTGATGCAAGGACGAACTCTGCTAGGGGCACCTGATGCAAGGGTGGACTCTGCTTGTGGCAGGCGACGTGGCTAGTAACACGCTCAGGGATCCCACTGATTCGGCATTATGGTGAGTTGAATGATTTAATTTTATATTACAATATAATAATAGAAATAATGCACTTCAATCATCCTGACACCATAACAATCATGGTGTCGGGATGATTGAAGCGTTAACACCAGGTGTTTGGAGTATCTTTATCTGCTGATTGTTATACTTTCTAGATTACACATATTTCTATTGTTTCCCTCTCATCCCTCATTCATCTCAGACTCTAACCACACCCCCTTTGAGCCACACTCATTTAAGCCACACCCACTATTTCACGTAAACCACGCCCACTGTTTGCCTCAGCACGCTTAGCGCGCCGCAGTTTTATTTTTTTGCTAAGTCGCGCCTGCAAACGAATGCCCCACCCCCTAATTATTGTAGGCTCCGCCTACAGCCAAAAAAGTGTCCCACGTATTTTTTTTGCAATGTTGGCAACTATGCCTCTATTCTCAACTTGTGAGGTGGGAGGAGGGTGCTTGTCTAAAGAGGACTGTAGGTAGCAATTGAAACTCCCTCAATAATAGGAGTGGTATATCAGATTTATCCACCAGGTACGCCAAGAAGAAGTGGGGAACCTCCCTTGAGAAAGAGGGTGGAATGTAAACCATAGCTAGGACAAAATGGACAGTAAATATCTGACAGTGTAGAAAGATAAATTTGCCCTCTGTATCTATAAGCGAATCAAATTCACAAAAAACAGTAGAGTGATGGATCAATTCACTCACCCCCTAGTATAGGAGGTGTGAGTGGAGTGGTAAGACAATCCCACCCAGGCATGATGCAAACAGGACACAGTGTCTCTAGTAAGGTGAGCCTCCTGGAATCCATAGATACCTGGTTGATGACCATAGTTCTCTTCAGGGGATCTTGATCCCACAGACATTCCAAGGGAGAATGGGTAAAATAGTGTTTTAATTCCCAATCCAATTATCACACTTTTTTCCTTATTATAGCCCTGTACCAATGTACGAGGGGTCTGAAAAAATGCCCACACTTTTAGATTTTCATTAGAAAAATGGGCGGGAGGAATGGTAACTGGTCATGTCTGATAGTGACATGTGACTAGTCTATCAGGCAAGCTGGCTTTTTTTTTGGCAGTGGTGGCGGGTGGCATGATTGATGATTTTTTATTTTTTAATAAAGGACTTGTCAAAAACTTGTGTTGTGTTTTTTTAAATTTTTACAATTTTTTGGTGAAAGAGTAAGTGTACTATGTACCCCATACACATGGGGGGAGGGGATCTGGGGGCCCCTTTGTTAAAGGAGGCTTCCAGATTCTGATAAGCCGAATGCCCAAATGCCCACAGACCTCCACATTCACTATCCAGGGTTGTGGGGAAGAGGCCCTTGCTCCCATCAACATGGGGACAAGGTGCCTTGGGGGGGCAGAACCCCCCTGTTTCGAAGCACCCCCCATGTTGAGGGCATGTGGCCTGGTATGGTTGGGGGGTGCTCTCTTATCCCCCTCTTTTCCTGGCCTGCCAGTCTGCATGCTCGGGTAAGGGTCTGGTATGGATTGGAGGGGGGCCCTACCTTGTTTTTTTTCTGCATTTTTTTCTGCATTTTTCATTCCCGGCATTCCTTTGTTTACATTTTAGCTGTCAGTGGGGAAGCCCACTGACACCTGATGAGTCATCGGTTGTTAAGGACACGGTGGCTGACTTTCCTGCCCTCTCCTTAACAACAAGCTATTCTTAACACAGAATTCAAAACGGTCAATAATTTTTCGACCGATCAAAATTCAAATTATTACGAAAATTTGGAATTCATTTGAAAAACTGAAACTAAATTAAACTAAACAAAACTAAACAAATTCCAAAAAATTTCAACAAAATTTCAACAAAACAAAATTAGTAATATAACAAATCCTTTTGAAACTAAACTAATTTTTCAGTTCTACCCAGGTCTACTTAGCAGTGCATATTGTACAGTCTGCAGGGCTCAAGAGTGCATATCACACTGGGTGCAGGGCTTAAGGGTGCATGTTGCATAGGAGACAGAGCTTAAGCGTGCATAAACTACAGGGTGCAGAGCTTAGGAGTGCATATTGCACAGGACGCAGGGTTCAGAAGTGTGTCCCAAATGGGGTGCAGAACTCAGGAGTGGGTGTTTAACCAAAAATGATCTTTCCTCCAATCACCTGATTGAGTAAAGAGCTTCCCCCCCCCCCCCCCCAGTACAGAGCCCTTTACCTCACCCCCAAATTCTGTCACTTTCTCAGTACAAAGTTGCACACTGCTGAAGAGCAACTAGTACTCACCTGACAATCCTCAGTGCTGACTGGGGGTGAGGACTGCAGGGAGAGCTGCCACCATGAGGATAGTATGGCTGACCTCTTCTTCTGTGCCATATGGAAGACTACAAGAAGGTTTTAAGCCTTAGTTGCTAAAAGAGGCATGCTGTCATTTGTAATCATAGAAGTTGGCAGATAAAGTAAGTGGTGCAGAAAACTTCCTTTACTGGCTTTTGTGTTTACAAGTGACAAGTTGGTGAGTGGTGAGTACAGCACAAGTGCAAAGGTGGCAGTACAGAGCACCACTGCATTCCAGCTGAAAAGGAGCCCTGACTCTGATCTTGACCCAGACACTAACCCAGAAGTATTTGATGAGCAGTATTTGATCAGCAGTATTTGATCACTCAGTTATCACTACACAGGCAGCAGGGGGACAGATATCAGTATAAATGTTTGTTTTGTTAAAACCCTGAACTGCTCTTTTAATATTATAAAAAAAATGTAAACAGATTTATTTTTATTAACATTCTTTTTCTCTGACTAGGAGAAAAAGATACAATGTATCTTTTTCTGCATTCAGAAGGAGATAGTACAGGGGTTGGTTTTACTGACTGATCACTGTGATAGTCACTCACAGGTTATCACAATGATCATGTGATCAGAAGCTGGTCCTCCTGGCTTCCAATCATTGGTATGAGACTCAGAGCTGTTGATGAAAGTAGTCTTTGTGCTTGGAGAGTGTTGTGGAATGCACTTCTAGCACAAACGCAGGTGCTAATATATGTAGTGCCTCAGGGGAAGGCCCACATGGTTGAGAAACGTGCAGGGCTGGAGGGAGGGACCTGATGTGGGAGACGGACAGGTGCAGTTGCTGATCCCGCAATGCACACTAAACCCTCCTTGGCATGTGGATCTGAGGATATGATTCCCCCCTGTATCCCCCCCTCGTGTAACCTCTCGGGAGATGGCTGGCTGGAGCTCATAGGAGACCTTGCATCGGCTCCAGGGCGGATGTGCTGACAGGCTCCCCTTCCCAGGAGCCCATATATACTGGAGCGATCGGCTACGAAGGGAATGGGTAGATGTAAAGAGTGGCGCAGAAGGAGGGGGAGTCTCTGGAACCCATCAAGTCACCAGCAATGAGGCAGTAGCAGGGGGGAGAGAAAACCACACACAGCCCCGGTCTTGGCTTGTGGAGGGAGACGTGACACAAGGAAGGCAGTCCCACGGGACTGCATGGATCGGAAATGTTATTTTTTTTTTCCACATGGAGATCAGATCACCTCCCGCCTCCCTGACCCCCCAACCTGGCTTACCAATTGCAGCACGTACCTGGAGAAAGGAGCTCAGGAAAGCAAAAGAATTAGCCACTATTAGCAGCTGACAGGGTCCATCTGAGGGCCCAGAGCAGACTGGAATCATGAAGGGGGTGGGTCACTTTTCCTTGTATATTACTTCTGAACTGACTGATGGACTGAGACACAAGGATATACCCCCTTTTCTTTTGTACACCTCTTAATGCCGTACTTGACTGCTAAATAAGTAATCGCTAAAACATTTATATGGGGCAGGACCAGAGAACTGTGATAGAACCTGCATAAGTCGCATAAATTGCAATACCATTGGTACAACTGGTAAAGTTTCCCCATCTCAGGAATGGAACTTGTAATTTGATATTTGATACCTACATTTTGATCGCAGGTCTATTATACTTCTTGTGGGCCTGAAGGAAAGGAGAGGCCGAGTGGTTGGACTGTGGTTGCTTCCTGCTCCCCCCCTCCTGGTCATCTATGGTATTACTTAATAGTGCCTGTGAAAATCGCCAGTAAAAAGGTGGGTGACACGGGAGGGGTACACATTTATGCTACAGTAAACCACCCTCCCTTTGTGACCCTGCGGCCAATGGTGTCCAGTATTACAAACAGTATAAAGAGAACCATCCATACCTCCTAATATCTGTATACCAGACCTGTGTTTAACATCTAAAACAGAATAAGGGGGAAACCAGTAAAGGGGGGAACAAGTCCCCCCAAAGTAAGTGTGAGCCCCGGTTCCATCAAAAAAATATATGACACAAGATGGGGAAAAAGAGAGCCCAGGGAAACTGACAGGAGCCAAGAGTAAACTACCCGAGGGTTCGCAAAAGAATCGGCAGAGAAAACAACTAAAGGACACGGACACCATAGATACATCAACGTGTATAAATGATGAGATAAAAGAATCCACATTCGAATCCAGACAAAAAAATACTATTACCAACTAAAAGAGAAATGGCGGAGATGTTTACTAGATTGGAATTATCTATAAAAGGAGAAATGGCCACCCTGCATGACCTGAACCAGATCTTAAAAAGGGTGGAGGGAACAGAAGAGCAATTGGATTCACAAGCGGTGGCAATAAAAGAGTTAAAAGATCAGATGGAAGGATTATAGAGAGAACATAGGTACACAATGTACAGACTGGAGGATCAGAAAAACCGCAACCAAAGAAAAAATCTTAGAATAAGGGGTTTACCGGATCTGCAGGGGGAAGATTTACAAGAAAAATTGGATAAAGTATTTGTGCATATGTTGGGCCTATCAGAGACAGATAAAATAAAGTTTGAAAGAGTTCATAGGGTCAGAAAGCCAGCAGAATTAGCAGGAGAATTACCGAGAGATGTAACAGCAAGATTTCATAACTTCCAAGACAAAGAACAGATTTGGCTAAGTCTAAAATTCAAACAGCTGGTCAAGTTTGAAGAAACCACACTGCAGATATTCCCAAACTTAGCAGTCAAGACCCTGATAAGGAGAAGAACATTAAAACCCCTACTTGAACATCTGAAGCAGAATAAAATTAAATATTCATGGTGTTTTCCAGCTTGCCTAATTGAGCGAAAGAAAGGTCGGTCAGCAACTCTCAGATTCCCAGAAGATATGGCAAATATCTATTGCCCAAATAATAACCCAATAAAATATCTAATAGCCGTTATAACAAATTTATGGAGTTTAAGAAAGGAGGAGCTATCTTGGGGAACGATTTTAATTACTGTATGGAACCAAGGTATGACAGTACGTCCCGGGCACAGAGGACCGGAAATGATCAGAGGAAGATGTTAATAAAGAAACTTTATCAAAACCAATTAATGAAAGTATGGAGAACACAGCATACCAAGGTTCGCGACTATACATTTCACTCCTCTGTTCACGGGATGTACTGTAAGAGAACTATTAGTTCCCGTGCGGTGTGCACTGGTGCGCATGCGCGCGCACAGGCATCTGCAGATGTCTGGGTGCATCAATGCGCTTGCGCGTGCACAGCGGACTGCATGCACGCACAGGAGCGCGCCCATAACGCCAATTGGCACCAGACGGCCTATTTAAGGAAGTGCTCTGACCCCAGACCGTTGCTGACTGGTTTTCAGTTGTTCCCTGATACCTGAATCCTGCTATTATCCTGCCTGATACTGTTGCCGATCCTGGCTTGCCTAGACCCTGCTTCTGGATCCTGTTCTTGCTCTGATTACCGGTTTCTGATCCTGGCTTCCCATCTGACTCTGCTTCCTTGGACCGTGCTGTCCGTCTGTTACCAGATACAGGTATCCTTGTGACCTTGCTTCTGCCTGCTGCCTTGCACCTTGCTGCAAGGACCCAGCTATCCTTGAGACCCTGCCCTTCTGTGTTACTCCTCATCATTCTCCGAGTGTCTGCATTCACGGTCCTGCGACCCGCTGCGACTTCTTGCTGCAAGTCTACCAGGAACCTTACATCACCTAACATTCCAGTACCACTGTTCCTGCAGAGTGCCTCTCTCATTCCAGCTGATCCTTGGCTCATGACTACCTATCCTGATCTGACGGTTCTCCTGCCCTTCCAAGATCGCACCCTCTTCTGCAAGTCTTCGGATCCACATCTACAGCCACTCGTGTTCCTCCTGGCCTTTGGTTCCCTCTGTTCCACTTCCAGTGGGACCAGGGCTGGAGATACAAGAGAGGCCAACCACGTCATTTCAGTCTCCATCCAGGTACGTGACACGTACTCAAGAATCAATTTTTTTTTGATAGAACATAGCTTGCTGGAGACAGTACTTAATTCAAATATTGAAATTACTACCCTTTTTGATCACGCTCCCGTGACAATGAAAATGAAGATAGAAGGGTTCCAAAGTAGGTCAAATTCTTGGAGATTAAATGAAGAACTCCTAAAGGATAAAGCGGCAGTAGAAAGGATTTAGAATGAGCTAGAGCAATACTTTAAAACAGCAGATATAATGGAAGTTACAGTATGGGAAGCCCACAAGGCTTACATTAGAGGTATAACCAAAGAAGAAAGAAAAACCAGGTCCTACTGTATACATATCCTGGTGGTAGGGAAAAATGATATATACCATATTAACCCTTACTGAGGTCTGGTAATGTTGCTATAGCCAGAGACCAAAGCATACAATAGAAAATAGACCCCTGTATGACTACCGGGATCAAGAAAGGACTGCGGTGTTCCATGATGTATCTGGACAGCAGTCCTTTGAAATTCGGGATCTAATCAACTGTTCGACAAGCAAAGTGATCTATATGCTCACCTGTCCCTGCCCAAAGATCTACATTGGTAAAACCAAGAGATCTATCAGGACTCGGATAGGTGAGCATTTACGTGAAATTAAAGGTGAAAAAGAAAGAGATCCTACAAAAACTCAGGAAAAACCACTAGCGAAGCACTTTGCTTTATGCCACGGGGGCAAGCCAGATGGCCTGAAGGTAAAAGGCATTTATGCACTTAAACTATCCCCGAGGAGGGGGGACTTCAATCGCATCCTCCTACAGAAGGAGAAGAGATGGATCTACCAGTCGGGGTCCCTCGCTCCTCCGGGACTCAACACCGAATTGAACTTACAGGCCTTCCTGGAGCCCTAGTGACATGAAAGCACATATGCTACACCTGTTTCTGTAGGGTTAACGGCCATGGCCTTTATGAGCAACAAATCCCAGTTAGGGGATGAGGACACTTGTGTCTCAAAATATTGTTCACCATGAGGCTAGGACGCTGTGGACGGCTTACCCAGTACGTGATAATTACCTGAATTTCCAACAAAATCTGCTCAATGTATAAAATACCTGGATATTTAGCAAATTTATTTTCATTAGGCTAACTTGAACCAATCTATTATTTATTATTAGTGGCTTGATGGTCCAGGATTTAATCTTCAGCAGATTGTGTATACATCACAATGTGGGAATTGGCTTTCCTTTACATGTAGGCCCGACTACCCTCCTTCCCTCCATTCTAAGTTTAATAATAATCCTAGGTTAACTCACCTGTCCCCACTCATTTGGTTTATTTTGTTGTATTGTATTTTATTTTCATCTTGTCTGTATTCTCTCTGTGAGTCCTGTCATATTTGCGTCTCTGTGAGTATGCCCCTTTAAACAAGACAGTGGGAATGGTCGAACTGCTTTTAGTAATAGACCTGTGTGCTTGCTTATAAATAAGCATAAACGTTGTAAATAGGTTGTCATAACAATGACGTATGTTAACATTTGCCATTACTGACTCTACTAATCGGGAATAAGTGACCCTAATATTAGAAAGATACTTTGAATAATCAGGCTCATTACAAGAGTAACATCCCAAAACGGCATGAGAAGAATAAATGTAGGTGAACTGTTTCATTGCTTGTGAACCACCCCAATCAGAAGGCAAGGGCATGACCTGGGCTTACAACGTTTATGACAACTTGGGTGGAGCTGTCGGGATGAAGTTGTGAATAAAAGAGACTGACAGCCCCCAACCACGCCTAGTCCAGATGAAGCTACGCTGATTGGTTCAGCGAAACGCGTTGACGTCACAGCAGTCATGTGACGCCATCCGGACGACACGCCCACCCCCCATCGGTTACCGCTATGGTGAAGGAGGCGGACGATAGGAAAAACAGAGGAGACAAGCGCTTCCACCGTTTTCACCGCTCAATTAGGGTCACGGCAGATTGACTCCATGAGCTGCGCACGGTGATAGGAGGAGTACCATCACACGTGAGCAGCCAAGACAGCACTGACACGCGGTGATGTGGATCAAGGCACGGATACAGTGATCCATCCACGCTGACCGGCCAGGTGGCAACGTAAGCTATACCTCAATTACCCTCTCCATCCTTCACCTCCTACCTCATTTGCATATACCTGTCTATAAGTGTCTGCTGCTATGATTTATGCCAGTATTAAGGGCTTCTCATGCCTATTGGAAGACGTATGTTTTGATCAATTGATCCTATGGATAGCAAAATGAAGTGACTGTTCATGCTTACCATATTGCATTAAGACACTTGATTGATACACAGATGTTCTAGCTGTGGGATTGGACTGCCTCACGTGATCTGACAGATGATACAGCGGATGAAAATGCCATCATAGTCCTCAGTTGATGCACGCAGTATCCCGTGTGGGACTTTGGCGACTGCCTCCTGAACTCCCCATTAGGGGATGACCCATTTATGCTAGGCACATGTTATCTGCGACAACATCATCTTAGCACTGGATCATATTTAGCAGTTTTGCCATACCCTGGTGATAGCATCATTTGTCCCATTCTATATGCCAATTGAGCCTTAGCCAATTACCGTATACATTAGACTTACGCCATCCCTGGGGGTCACTCACAGTGACACTGAATACATCCCTGCTGGAATGTAGCATTTGAGGTTCGATCCCAACACCCCTCGCCCACCCTACCGGTGGTAGTGGTGTCCATGCGGTGGTTACTGCATTCGGTTTCACTGTGAGCAGGTAGCTGGCGTCCGGACTGTCTGTGTTGTGGTTGTACTATATCTGTGTCTGTTGTTGTTTTTGTTTGTTCAAGTTTATGTGTTTTTTTCTTTTTGTTTGGTATGAGTTCACAAATTGCAGTGCCCGCCAAGGTAGTGTCCATTGAGAGCACCTGGCGGTGCACATGATGTGCATTAGCTACTGCTTTGCATATTGATGCATTTTATGCGTGTTGAAGCAGGCTTTTTAATTGAGTAATAAATATTGATATTTTATATACATACCCAGGTGTTGACTTGTTGTTACATTAGAGGTATCCTGATTGAGATAGGTGTGGAAAATCTTTGACTTAGAGCAGCAACATAAAAAAACTGGGTATAACGAAATAAGAACGGCAGTTATCAGTAAAAGGGAAGAGTTGAAATTTGATTGATCAGAATACTCGAGCGGCCTATAACAGAATCAATAGGGAAAGGTATCTATGGGGAAACAGGATTGGGATAGAGATAGGTAAGTCCCTGACTAAGATGTTAAGTAAGAAAACAACACTAAACTACGTCAAGAAAATACAAACCGGTACCAGGGCAATGGCATATAACACATCAGAAATAGCCAGGACATTCCAGGAATACTACGGTAAATTGTATTCGATCAATCAAAAGGAATCACCAGAAAAGGCCAAAGAGAGGAAGGCAAATACTATGACATTCTTAAATGAAATAGGCCTAAATAAAATCCCCAAAGACAAGATTAGATCCTTAGAGGACCCATAACAGAAGAAGAGATAACAAAAATTCTAAATGACACGCCTATAGGGAAAAGCCCAGGCCCAGACGGGCTGACGTTACTGTATTATGGAAAGTTTAAAGACATCTTAGTCCCCAAATTGTGCTCGTTCGTGAATGGGATAGGAACTAAATGAGAAATGCGGCAGGAGGCCCTAGAAGCAGCAATTACTTTAATACCAAATGAAGGGAAAGAAACGGTAATATCACTTTTGAATGCCGACACAATGTTATTTGCAAAGGTACTGGCAGGTAGGATGAAAACAGTAATGAACGATCTGGTACATCCATACCAGGAAGAGAAAGTAGGGATAATGGAATTAGAACGCTTCTGGTGGTACAGAAAAAAAGAAAGTAAGTCCCCTAGTCTACTGTTATCAATCGACGCTGAAAAAGCATTCAGTAGGGTAGATTGGGGTTTTATGCAAGAAACCTTAGAGGGTACCTTGGGGGTAGGCCCCAGAATGATACACTGGATTAAAGCGTTTTATAACTAGCCCACAGAGAGGGTGAAGGTAAATGGGTCGGTTTCAGGACAGTTTGAGATGCATAATGACACTAGACAGGGCTGTCCCCTCTGTTGTTTGTGCTGTCATTAGAACTGCTATTAGCGGGGATTCAACAGAATGTAAACATCAGGGGGATCAAAATAGGAGAGGAGGAACATTATGCCGATGATATTTTGTTTTTCATAACTAACCCCAGAATTACCTTGCCCAACTTAATGACATTTCTAAATAAAAAAGTATATGGAGAAATATCTCATGTTAAAATGAACCCGGCCAAATCCGAGATTCTAAATATTAATATGCAAAAACAGGAGGAGCAGATGTTCCTTTTATCTGGTGGGAAAGAGAGTTGAAATATTTGGGAGTAAAGATAAAAACATCCTCGAAGACGCTTTACTATTCGAATTTTATACCATTACTGAGCAAGATTAAACTAGAACAAAACAAAATCGCATCAAGACACGTGTCGTGGTTAGGAAGAATTAACATTTTTAAAATGAGTATCCTACCAAAGATTATGTACAAAATGCAAATGTTACCGATCCCTCTTCCACAGGTATATTTTAACAAACTTAAAACCCTACTCCTAAAGTTTATCTGGCAGAAAAAGAAGGCGCTGGTTGGTTTGTCAGTCCTGACCAGGGACAAGGGACAGGGGGGCCTGGGAGTATCAGACCTCAAGGATTATTATAACGCTGTACTCCTCTCACGGGTGATAGATTGGGCTAAAAACAACAAAGAAAAAAGATGGGTGGAAATAGGAAGTATAATAAGTAGAGTTCCGCTCGGGAAAATAATGTGGATAAGAACACACAGAAGATAACACGGAAAGCACTAGAGATATGGGATTGGACACATAAAAAGGAAAAATGGGGATACAATTCACCACTTATACCACTAAAAGATACTGACTATTTTCCACCTGGGATAGGGAGTCTGTTTGGAAACTGGATTAAGATAGATAATGCACAATTAAAAGATGTAATGGTGAAAGGTAGAATATGCACGTTTCAGGAGTTAAAATGTAAAAAAGAGTTGTTAGTGATAGACACATGGCAGTATTCCCAGCTGAAACACTTCATTGAGACATTGTCCCAACCAATATGATCTGCAGAGAACCTACTTATGTTTGAGCAGTTATGCTCTGCCACTGTAAGAAAGAAGGGGATCTCAAGAATATACAAAATTCTGATGGGTATGACGGGGCTGGAAAGGCCGCCATATATTGGAAAGTGGGAAGAAGAAATGGGAGTGAATGATCTAGAGGTCGGGAAAATATTGAGAATGGCACACATCACGTCAATAGACAGCTACACAATAGAAATTAGTTAAAAAAGCTTAACACGTTGGTACATAACCCCAGTTGAGGCATATAAATATCAAAGTGAGGCCTCGCAATTATGCTGGAGGGGGTGTAAAGAATTAGGAACCATGGCCCATATATGGCGGACTTGCCCAAAAATTAAAATATATTGAAGAGAAGTACTGCAGATAATAAAGGATATAACCAATGTGGCAATAGCAGAGGACCCATGGGGTGTCTGTTTCATCAGGCTAGAATCCCAAGCAAACACTATATGAGAACATTGGTTCCTCCTTTATTAAATACCGCTAAAAGCTTAATCCCTATACATTGGCAAGACCCAGAAAGCCCTACAATGAGGAGTTGGGGTAACAAAGTAAATTAAATCTATAACTTGGAGTACCTAAGATTTAGTGGGGAGGAGGGATGGGGAGGGTTCGAACTGAAGTGGAGCGATTGGATTAAGTATAAGCACACAATAAGTTTTGCTGAATATATGGGAGTATAATGAAGGGGACAGGAATAGAGATAAGGAAAAGTTGGAGGCGTGAAAGGGATGAACTAAGTCCAGAGAGGAGAGGGAGGGGGGTGGGGTGGGATGGGGAAAACTTATTTTTGTAATACACAATGTAATGTCGAGAAGTGTGTCTTGACTTTTTTGATTTTATACTATATACATAGTATATACGTTAATATAATAAACAGAGTTAATAAAGAGATTGACAAAAAAAAAAAGGAAGAAGGTCCACCTCCATGACACTGCATATGCGTGTGCACTGTGTGTACATTGTTTAAACTTCCACTGAAAAAAACATTTATTTACAAGAAGTTTTTATTATGACTAATTTTGATTTTATTCTTTTAACAAAAAGTTATATTTTCATCTTCGTTGAAATGTGTTATTCACGTAAAAGTATTTACTATCACATAAATGATTTTGTATTTGTAAGAATATATTTTAGGATAGTATTTTTTTTAATTGGATAGTCATGTTCTTGTCTTTAGGCATGAAAATGCTTTAGAGGAAGGGGGTTTTGGTTGTTCCGTTGAGGAAAATCAGATGCTCAAAAATAATTTTCTAACCTTTACGCTCTGAATAGTGCATGTTGGTTGAACCATCCATAAAAGAATACACACTGCACCAGCTTATTGCTGCTTAATCAGCAGAGCACAACATGAATCTCTTGACATTTTCCAACCCAGAGAATTGTCAATTCTATGGTTAGCAATAGTCTGTTGCAATTGTTCTTTGTTCTTACATGGATATACAGAAATTCTTGAACAATAGTGTTGGAAACGTTTAACTGGCTTTTTTTAATGATTTCCCCTTTTCTCTCTTTCTCTCAAAAATGTATCTTAGAGACTTTTAAAGTAATTTATATATATACCAGGGACAATTTGGAAATTACAATTTTTGAAACTGGGGAGGGAGGTAGGTTGTAGGGGGCAGAGCCAGAGGTGCACAGTAAAATGAAAAAAAAAAGTAAAATAAAAAAAATATATAAAAAGTACATTACTGTTTTATAGGATACAACAGACCACTTCTAATAAGGATAATATATATGAACCAAAAATAAACAGTAGAAAAAAAAACTATGAAGTAAACTATGTCTTTATCTGTATTGCTGATAATGATAAATATCTGTTGGAAGCATCAGAGCAGCAGGTTTCCATCTCTTCCAACCACTTGCTTCTTATTACAATAAGACAGCACAGCCTAAGTCACATTCAGCCATTTTAACAGTGAGTCCCCTCCATTCATTTGGTCCTACATAAAAAATGTTACCTGATCCAAATTGTTATGCTGGCCTGCTTGTGCTCCTTCTATGCTGTGCTGTCTGTAGTGGTGCTTGCTTTGCTCTCCCTGCCACTGTGCCCACTAGGTCCACTGTCAGGTGCTACCAACAACTGTTTCCTTCAGTCTCAAAGTCAGATCCCAAACTCCTGGGCCCCACAGCAGCCATTAACCAATGCCACTCACCAATTAGCCACAGGCAAGTTGCTCAGCTATTCAACAAAAAAATCTGTGTGCCACTAAGTCAGTCTCAGAATACACTGGCAAACATCTCATCATCATTTACAATTTTTCCACCAAGTCTGTCAAGGTGAGTAACACGAGGCACTCAGTAAAATCATCTGCACTGTATTTAGTCCAAGAAGGCTTGAGCACTCTGTCCTCTCTCAGCTGCAAGGTCATTGTACCCCACCCTCTCTTATCCCGCTCCAAAATCTTCACCCACTTGGCACCTGTGCATCTTTGACCACTCCTTGACCCCAGAGTGCGTCAGCTCGTAGTATGGTGTGCGCATACATTCTGTTTATGACACAGCTACCGGAGCAATAGTCTGGCAAGTTCCCAGGTTTGTTTGTGTGCTATTAAAGCGTATATACAGTGTATACCCAAAATTGAAAATGTCATATATTGCAGCTTACTAGCCCTTAGATGTGGTGGCTGGATTCATTTTCTTTTTTTTAACCTTTTTCCCTTTTATTTCCCTGGGTAATCCTGGAAATAACACACTTTCAATCCCTTCATGTCTTCACTCATTTCCCCATTGTACTTATGGTACGGATGTCACACAGGCTGGACTGCAAACATGTCTGCCATTGTTTATGTCCATTGCAAGGTAGATCGATGGGACAAATAGTTTTCACAATAAAGATAAGGTACTTTGTGCTTTCTATTAAGCTCTTGCAAAGTGACAAGGACATTGCATTTCTGGTAAGATCAACAGGCATTTTCCGCACTTACTAAAAAATGTTTTTAGCCTGGAAAAGTGAAAATAAATGCATCTAAGGACCAGAAAGCTGTAATGTAATACATTTTTTGTTTTAGGGTTAGATACACTTTTTTTTTTTTTAAGAAGAATGTTTTGCTTTCATCTTTTTACTCTTGTAATGATAAAAATCAGTTATTGATTTTCTGGTAAAATATCTTAGTTGCATTTGTGTAAATGATCAAATCACAACAGTATTACACTCCACTACAGTCCATTTAAAGCCTAAACCTCATCTCTAAAGCAACATGCAAAGATGGTATATATATATGCACTTTACGAGAAAGTGCATCTTGCAAAAAAGGAGGCTTTATATATTCCCCCGGTGTCTAATAGCACAGATCAAAAGGTGTAGTATGTTTAGTTGCTGTGTCAGCTCAAGTCTTCCCAATGTGTATGACTTCATCAATACTATGGTTTTAGAATGCATTGGTATTGCGTTCTAAAAGCTTGGACTTTTTGCTTATTTGGAGGAAGCCGAATGTCATACATAGTAATGGGTTTTTTTTCCTGCCACTATACATGACAGCTCCCTGTCAATCGTTGTTACGGAAGCAACGGGTGCCAGCGCCTGCTGCATTCTTGATAGCCAATGATATCACCCCGTCCCACTCATTGTTTGTAAAACATAATGGGCAGGGATAGGTATAACGCTGACATCACTGTCCAAATAAAGCCATATTTGGGCAATAGCAGTGACCAAATATGGCTATGTTGATATTGATCAATTACATCACTGGGTATATCAGGATATATCGTTTGCAGTGGGTATAGCAACAGGATCAGGCATGTCTGTTATTTGGTTTTTTGTTTTCTTTTTGGGAATTGCTGGGAGTTGCCCATCATGATCCATCATGAGGATCTGCATCACTGGTTGATGTGACTGATAATAGATTTACATCACAGGGATTTTTTTTTAAATAAAGAACTTTTTAAAAAGTGTGTGTGTTTATTTACATTTTTTTGGGGGGGAACTCACGTGGGAGTGGGGAGTCCGGGGTTCCCCTTATTTTTAAAGGGGCTTCCAGATTTAAATAAGCCCCTCACCCACTGGGCCAGAGTTGTGGGGAAGAGGCCCTTGTCCTCATCAGCATGGGGACAAGGTGCTTTGCCTAGGTCTGGTATGGAATTCAGGGGGGTGGGGAGATCTTGTGCTAATTTTATTTTGTTTTTGCATGGGGGGCCTCTTTTGACATCTTTTGACATCTATACCAAATTCTATATCCTCGCTAAGGATAAGGGCCCGGTGTGTATTTTTAGCGGGTACCTCATGACATTTTTTTTTTGTGGGGACCTAGCTTAACATTTATATCCAGTGAAGAAAACTCTTTAGGCATCAGCATACCAAGACATTTTGGACAATTTCATGCTCCCAACTTCCTATTCCAACATGACTGTGCACCAGTGCACAAAGCAAGGTCCATAAAGACATGGATGAACGAGTTTGGGGTGGAAGAACTTAACTGGCCTGCACAGAGTCCTGACCTCAACATGATAGAAGACCTTTGAGATGAATTAGTGCAGAGACTGCGAGCCAGGCCTTCTCGTCTACATCAGTGCCTGACCTCACAAATGCGCTTCTGGAAGAATGGTCAAACATTCCCATAGACACACTCCTAAACCTTGTGGATAGCCTTCTCAGAAGAGTTGAAGTTGTTAAAGCTGCAATAGGTGGGCCAACTCAATATATATTGTATAATCGGGAACATCTAGCTCAGTGGTAGATGCGTTTTTCATTGAGTCCACGGCAGTCAGCTATTAGGTTTAAGGGCATGGCAACCCGTTTTTTTAAAAAGAGCAAAGATAAACGTTCATACGCAGGATTGCCCACATGGGGAGTTTTGCTGCACAGGCCTACTTCTTAACCAGATCCTCTAGCCCCCCTCCGGTTTGCTCACTCTCCCTGAGACTTCAGGACTTCCTCCAGCCCCCTTGGACTTGCCAGTCACCTCGGCCTTTCTCAGCCTCCCAGACCCTGTCTTGGTCTCCTAGGCGTGTGTAGCCGTAATGACCTACTCGTTCCTTCTGGCAAGAAGTCCCCATTAACAGGGATGCAGTCTCAGACAGAGACAACCTGGTCTCCCGACAGGGCTCTGAATTCAAATGGCAGCAACTGCCCTGAGCTGTGCTCAGATCTGGGTAATAAGAAGTGTGTGCACCTGGACAAACACACAACTTGCAGAATTTCAAGAAAAACCTGGACACAGGACTGAAGACTCTGTCCCACCCAATACTCTTTGGAGGCTTCAAGGTTCCAGCCCTGGTCCAGACTTATCAACTCCAGAGAAGAATTAAAATACAGTTTTCTCTGTTCACAACACATCTGCTGGCACTTCTCAAACTGACTCTATGAGAGTCCTGTGTCCATCACTGACCTAATATGGCCATAAACAGGCAAGCAGCCTGGCTGGCCAGGAAGGGGAGGAGCAGTGCATGTGTGGCTCATTCTACAGAACCATACCAGCCCCTCAAAAGGCAACTTGTCACAGTATGATTCCCACAAGGAACTCATCCCCACGTTCCTGGCCAAGCAGATGTTTGGTTCTGCAAAGGCACCTATCAGAAACTGGAAGCGCCCTTTAACATAAGGGGGCCCTCCTTATGTAAATGAGTGCAAGGTACATAGATCCCCTTGTTACTCATTCACAAAATAAAAATTTAAATAGTAAATAAAATACACACACACCATTTAAAAAAATGAATGTATGTGTGTGTTTATTTCTTTTTGACACTTTTTTTTAGGTGAATGGGTATGGGTACTATGCATACTCATTCACCTGGGGTGGGGGGCAGAATCTGTGGGCCCCCATGTTAAAGGAGGCTTCCAGATTCCAATAAGCCCCCTGCCCGCAGAGCCCCACAACAAAAAGTTTATATAATAAACCTAATTCAAAGACCCCTTGCATTGATGCTGACATCGAAAAAGGAAAAAGCTGTTTGGACCCCCAGACCCCTCCAATACAGTAAAACTGCACATTTTAGCTTACCCTTTTATTGTGGCCAGCCTAAGGCACACCTGTGCAATAATCATTCTGTCTAATCAGCAACTGGATATGCCACACCTGTGAGGTGGATGGATTATCTTGGCAAAGGAGAAGTGCTCACTATCACAGATTTAAACAAATTTGTGAACAATATTTGAGAGAAATAGGGCTTTTGTGTACATAGAAAAAGTCATAGATCTTTGAGTTCAGCTCATGATAAATAGGTGCAAACACAAAAGTGTTGCGTTTATAATTTTGCTCAGTTGTGTATATGGGGTAAGGAGTCAGGAAAACAAGTGTTTGAAACTTCTGGAAATATTGAGTGGAGTTTAATTGGAGTGTAGTACCATCTAGCTAACACCTTAAAGGCCATTTCTCTAATAAATAGTGATCTAGTACATTTAGGCTGGGTTCACACTAGTGCAAATTGAATGCTGATTTCCCCGCATCCAATTCACATGACAGGAGATTGTGATCGGCTCTCTATTGAGCCGGTTTACATATCTCCGAAGCGGCTGCGAAGCAGCTTGCACAGGGGTCCTGTGTGTCTTTGGCTCCATTTCAGGGCTGAATGCAGGCAAAAATTCAGCCCTGATTCGTCCCCTGAAAGAGAGAACAGGGACGCACTGGACCCCTGGTGCGAGCCGCATGCGGCTTAGATGTGAACCCAACCATACAAAGATTAAAAAGCATAATATTAAGCTCTTGTGGAGAGTATTGCTTTTCACAGTCCCATTACCCTTTTCAGCATGTAGGGTAATTTGTCCAATAATGGGTCATCTGTCAGAAAACCATATAAAACTGGAATTTGAATTTTTTTTTATTTAAATTTAGAAAGAGTGACCATCAGTCTCAAAAGGGAGGCAAATGTATGCAAGACAGGGAGGACGTTTGGGAGGGAGATAAATGTGGGCCATTTGAATACCCTACAATATCAGGGTGCATTCTAATGGCAGTAGCCAATGGCTCCATAGTGAGTGCAAAAAGTCCTGGTAGGTACCCTCGCCCAGCGTGAAAAGTCCAGAGTTACACGTAGGGATTTTAATCCTAGTTTTAGGAGTATGATATAACACTTTAAAGCCATGAAGAAACTTTCCATTAAAACCTTAGTGCTGTAGAAGAATTTGAAGGTAAAGCCACGTTACACTATAGAAAGCTTTATATCTAAACTGAGTAACAAGACCTCTTTAGAGCTTAGGTTAGCATGTTGTATAACATTAGTAACTAAACGTGTGTTATCCATAGCCTGTTAGGAATAAATCGTGACTGGTCAGGGAAAGTAAGGGTGAAGATTATAGTATATAAGCAAAACAACTATACTGCGCTGTCTCTTTAAAATTGTTAGGTAGCAGCCAGCACAGCAAAGGATCAATTGCAAAGTGAAAAGTGTAAAAATAAGTGCAGCGCTAATAAATTGTCTCAGCGTGAACTGAGGCTAAGACAAATGTAATTACAAACACATTGATTACAATATGCAAGTGTTAAATGGGTTTATATACAGTAATGGGTCCCCGGAGCGGCATCTTGTTATGGGGGACCCATTACTGTATATAAACGCAATGGCCGCAGTGGACCAGCATCCCAGATGATGTCTTATGAGACAAAACGGATCAGAACGGGCTCTGCTGAAGCCACTGCGTCATATCATATTTTATAACAAGCGCTTTTTTATCTCCACAAATGTGAGTGTTCCTTTTGTACAATAAATGCTCTTTCTTTTTAAACTGGAATTACACTATGTGCCCCTTTTCTTTCTTTCCTCATAACCATACCATATGTGAGAAATTATTCATCTGGCTCCCCCTTTATAAAAACCCACATTTCGGGCTACCCACTTGGATTGTCACTGAGAGGGATCACTGGAGTTTATCCCCAAACCGGAGGTCATGTTTGCCGAGGCTGTTATCCCCTGGTGTATCACACCAGAAGTTTGATTGACTCATTAGGCGTACGCCTGTTTGAGTTTTGGTAAGTCTTTTACTTATTGGTGGTGGATCATCTATCAGCAATTTCTTTGCACAACCTTCACTTCAAATCACAATGATGTTTTGTTCATTCCTAGATGGACTTTGAATCACTTTTGGACATTTACTTCGCCGTTATACTGTTCACTTGTTTTATTAATTTCATTTGATCATCTTACTCATTAGACATGTGCACACTGAAATATTTTGTTTCGGAGTTTTGTTTTCGTCCGAAAAATAAATTTATTTAGTTACTCCCGAAATTAGTTTTTATTTATTTTATTTTGTTAAAAAATACATTCGTCCGAAAATCCGAAATAATTAAGGTTGAATCTGTCATTGAAGGCTTATGGTGTCTGTTGAATGTTCTAAGAAGATTCGATGGAGCAGCTAAACTGTACGACGCCGCAATCGTACATTTCCGGTCAAATGTTCCGTCTGCAAGCTATAGTAGAATTCTAATGTTGTATGACACTAGTAATAATTATATTTATTAATTATTATTACTAGTCAACCAACATTAGAATTCTTCTGTAGCCTATGGGCGGAGCATTTAAACATAAATGTCCGCTCTCGGCGACTGCTTTGTCGAATCTTCATGTCGAATCTTTTCTCTCTATGTCGAATGATCTTGAACTAATAGAGTTAGGTTAGGCACATTCGACCTTTTTTGCTATTGTCTCTATAATGTCGAATCTTTTCTCTCTATGTCGAATCTTTTCTCTCCATGTAGAATAATCTTGGACTAATAGAGCTAAGGTTAGGCACATTCGACCACAGGTTCGATGGACACAGATCGCTATTGTCAGCGTCATGTCGAAATTTCCTATCTATATCGAACTGTTGTCGCAACGAAAACGAAAATAAAGCATTTGTTTATGTCGGATCTTTCGGTTTTCGGATTCTGCACGTTCGTTATCGTTTGTTAAAACGATAACGAAAATACCCGAAATTTCGGACGGAAATGCATTTGGACAAAAACTAATGCGCATGTTTATTACTCATTAGAGTTATGTCATTTAGACATCACATTGAGTGAAAATGTCCTTTTAAGGGTGGAGATATTAGAAGAAAACCTATCAGCCAGGACTTTAAGATCATTATTTATCATGGATATATTCCTATAATTTTGTGGTAACAGGGCCCTTTTTGTTTTTGGAATTAAGAACATGTTGTTGGCTAGAAGCATCTAATCAAGGAAGCAATGACCTTGAAAGACCAAGTTAGATAATTTATTTAATTTAGGGGACAAAAGATAAACATAATGCTTTTAATAGGCCGTGGTAAAACGGTCTGGTCCTGGAGGCAGAACTGCTTTTCTCCCCATACCAGTCTACGACCAGTTTAACTGCATGTCAACTGCACCTGTAGTAAATTTTGAATGACCTCAGAAGCCTCTCAAACTAATGTCAAAGCATGCTGCTTTTGCCCATTAAAGCCTGCCAACACAGGCCCCAACTTTATGTAACTAGTTGGTTACTATGTAGAGATATCTTCAAATCATAACTGATGTAAAAGATAAAAGTAGCCATGTTGTGGTGAGTTACTGGCATTCTGAAATCATTAGAAGCCTTTTAAAACTAAATGAAATCTTTGTGGACTTGTGGCACTTTATTTATGTTTTCTAATTAGCCGTACTTTTTTGTGTAGTATGTTACTTCTAAAGCAGCAAACAGCTTAAAACCTTCTGAAATGCTTTTTTGGCAAATAGGGGTAGAAGAGCAGTGACACATGTACACTCAGTTCACAATAATGCCCCGTACACACGGTCGGATTTTCCGATGGAAAATGTCCGATCGGAGCGTGTTGTCGGAAATTCCGACCGTGTGTGGGCTCCATCGGACATTTTCCATCAGATTTTCCGACACACAAAGTTGGAGAGCAGGAGATAAAATTTTCCGACAACAAAATCCGTTGTCGGAAATTCCGATTGTGTGTACACAAATCCGACGGACAAAGTGCCACGCATGCTCAGAATAAATAAAGAGATGAAAGCTATTGGCCACTGCCCCGTTTATAGTCCTGATGTACGTGTTTTACGTCACCGCGTTTAGAACGATCGGATTTTCCGACAACTTTGTGCGACCGTGTGTAGACAAAACAAGTTTGAGCCAACATCCGTCGGAAAAAATCCTAGGATTTTGTTGTCGGAATGTCCGAACAAAGTCCGACCGTGTGTACGCCCTATTAGACTATTCTTTACTTTATTTTTTTATTTTATTAAAATGGTCTATTGTTTGAACAGGTCAAATAAATGTGCCAGTACACCCACTTTGCTATTTTGCTTACATTAGGAAATATATAACAGGAAGTCAGAATTTATTTCATTTTTCAGTTTAAGTTAGCATCTGAACATAAAGTAATTGTGAGATACATGGATAAAAACTTTTGCTGCAGGTCTGTGTTCTTGCCAAAGCCTGACTAGAAAGATTTCAGAAGATTGTCCATCACCTTTAAGAGACACTAATCTCATAGTGCACTTTTATTTACATGTAGATAAAAGCAAAGAGAGAGGCGCCTTCTAAGTATAAACTGTATAAACTTTATAGTACAGAAATTAAAAACACTCACATTGAGGTTACAGGAAATTAGCATGGGGAGAAATGTCCTGCAGCAGTGCGTCTCCTGACTCGCTGGTCCATCAAGCTGTGTCACTCATGAGCCCTTTGGGAGCCCTCCACCGGCTCTGTGTGCTCTGTGTATGGTGGTAAAGCTGAGAGGAGGGCTGAGGCACTCGTGGGCTGCAGTGCCGTATGACATCACCCGAAGTAGCAATGTCATTTCTGAGCCTGCTCACTGTCGATGGGAAGGACAGGCGCACTCCTTTGTCACGCTCAAACACTTCTATTTACATATTCCTATCTATCAGTAAAAGAGCTTTAAAATGAGCCATCCCAGATCTTTGTAGCTACAGGTACTGTGAAGTATTTACTCCTCAAAAATCACAACAGACTCTGAAGACAGGTTTTAGTCCAAAAGTATACAGCACCTATTGTTTGTTTGTTTACACATGGATAAGGTGGACAGCAGTAGCGGCTGGTGGTCATTTTTTTTGCGGGGGTGGCAAACAACCACCCCCCCAGTCAGCCGATGGCATCCCTGGGGGTCTCGCGGTCGGTCATCCAGCCCTGAATTTACGCCATCTAGGTTCCAGGCAGGCATCGCTCCTACAGGCAATGGGTGAGCGGCAGGCGGGCGCCTCCCCCTCCTCTGCATCATGGCGGCTTCCGCTGTGCATTTCCTCCCTCCTCCTTCTAGGCGTCCAATAGGATCTCCTGTCCTTTCAGCCAATTGGGTGACGGGTCTCAGGACCCACTTCCTGATTGGCCCGGGAGGAGGATCAGCGTAAGAATAGTGAATATTCATACGCTATTGTCACACAACTGGGTGGGCTCAAAGCGCAGTGCTCTGCGCCACGAGCCCACCCTTTTTTGAAGCCTATTAGAGTCTCTGGCTCTAATCACGTGCTTAGAAAAAACACCACCCATTGGAATCCATGTGTCCGGTGCCTTGCATGTAGATTAGGGGGCTGGATGCATGAATGGGGGGGCGGTGCCCGTGTCCCCCTAATGGACGGGCTGCCACTGGTGAACAGGCTGCTAAGTTTCTGCTGCTATTGAAAATAATAGGAAAAATACAATTTCATTGCCTCTGTTCTGAAATTTGAATATGAATTTCCCAACAATACCTATAAAGAGGTGATTGGATAATTTAACTGCTTGTAAACACTTACATGTGTGTGGTCTGGGCATAGGCTCAACTTTGACACAATTTTTATATCTCTGCTCTATGACTTTAAAATAACATTCAGTGCAACGTAATACTTGTGTGTGGTGTGTGTATGTTTTTGCTTCTTTGTGATTGAGCCGTGTTTTGTATTTGCCCAACTGTGACATCTTCTGGCTTTAAATTCTGTCCCCCCAGTATTGAACTGGAGTGTGAAGAACCTTCTAGTAAATCAAACTATGAGGAATCATCACAGCATCCAATACAATATATCTTATGGAAGACAACACAATATATACACAATAATAAAAAGGATGCATTTCAATGATAATTTTGAGGCATGTAAACGACTTTTATGACACATTCCAAAATGGGCCCACCAGAAGATCATGGGTTGTAATGATCATTTGGATAATGCTAGTGGCTACTGAATTGCCATAACAAAGCTAAAGAGATGTAACACTGGAATGAAAGAGTCACTTTACCTCTTGTGAATGCAGGCTTTACTGTCAGTTACATAAAACTTTGAGTGTACAGTCTAGGCAAAATGTATTTTTTCTTAATTTTGCATGGAGTAGGGACATTTTAGAACTGTCAGAACTTTACTGCTATCAGGATTCAGGAAGTGCATATTCCATCAAATTTCAGCTTATTAGTCCGAGTCCCTGTCACCCCTGCCCACTTCCCACACTCAACAAGCCAACTTCCATGTGGTCATACCCCGGCCACTTTTTTGCACAGTTTTACCCCAAAATATGCTGGCAATGAACACTCACCACTGCTATCTCCTCAATTAATACCCTTTTTTGAGTTATTGCGTAGCTCAGTAACTTAAATATGGGCGATACTGTCATCCTGGGATGCGGCATCAATGGGCAGAGGTCCAAGGTGTGGGACTGTCCTGGCAAATCATGGACAGTTGACAGTTTGTATCAAAAGAAGTAGAGAAAATTTCCAACAGCAACATAGACAAAACATTTACTTATTAGAGTAGAGTAAAGCTAGAAACTCTATTTGAATGTTATTTCTGTCTGTGTTGCAAATTTTCCCATACTTCATGTCTGTTGAAACCAATGTCAGCAGGGAAGGAAGTTAAAGTAAATCTCTCCCCAGAAAGCAGTTAAAACTCAACAGGAGCTTTAATCCTTCCCCACTCAATCCAAAACTAGAAAAAGTGTTTGGCTTGACATACACTTTAAATATTAATTTAGCTTAGAGAAATCTGCTTGAAAAGAAAAAACACTTGACATTTAGAAACCCTTTCAGTGCTCTCCAACATCACTACAATGTAATTATAATAATAGCTTATTGATAGCATTATACATAAAATAAATGATACCCAAAATTATTCCACATTGTCAAGGAATACAAAAAATAATAACTTTCCATTGGAGTTTTTGTAGCTTTTACTTTAGTTTTTCAATTTTTTAAAACTTGCAACCATTTTCTGTTAAAACTACCACCTCATGGGAAGGAATAAACCTTATCTAGAATCTGAAAACAGCTATTAGTAGTGCCATTGTGACATAAACTGAAATTACTTTCTATTACTTTTGCCATCTGAGCGATTTTTCTCTTTTGGTATCATCAGTACTGGCTTACATTTTACTGAAAACCAAGCTGACATAAATCCCTTTATAATCATAAATATGGAATGTTTCCTAATGTTGGTGTGGGCAAGAATTTATGTGTGTTTAAAATGCATACCTTGTTTTAGAAACTCTAAATTGGCCCCGACTGCATACAGAAAACCTCAGACTCAAGGTCAAGAGTAGATGTGTTCAATAATACTCACTTTTTTAAAGGAAAAAAAACAGTATCCAGTAAATTGTAAGTTCTACTTATTTGTGTAGCTTGTTAAAATGCTTAACCCCTTAATTACTTTCTGAGTTTATATTCTGGTGTGATGGTCTTAATAGCTAATTTCTTATGGGTAAGGTAGATTCCCTGTGTCATTATTGGTAGCTGTGGCTCCCTGAAGGCAAGGAATCTTAGGACTATCTTGGTTATAATAGGGACCCTTTCAAGCATTGTGGCTTGTGATTCTTAGAGAACATGTATCTCAGATTTAGCCCTCTGAAGACAGATGACAAACTGACATCAATTGAGGCAATATGCCCAACTGACAAGCAAAAGTGTGTTTCATAACCTGCCAGAGGTAAGCACAGGTGGCATTTAGGTAGATTTGAATAATAGACATGAGTTAAGTGAGCTTCTGTTAAGTCAGAAAAATACTAAGTATAAACATGATGCAAGCAGCAGACAAGCAGACATAGGTACAATATGAACAATAAGAAAGGCTTTGGCCCTAACTGGAACAAAGGTACCATATCTTATAATTGTGTGCACTGCAATACCCTGTTTAGGAAAAAATAGACACAGACAAAAGAGTAAGCCATATGGATGGATGAGTGGCAGCTGCTGGGACAAGGGGTGGGACGGAGGGGCGGCTGCCCTGGGCACTGTGGTATTATGTGAGGTGGGAGGGGAGGGCACCACAGATAGATTGGGGGGGAATTTGTGTTGAGAAGGGGAATTTGGGGGTGGCAGAGAGTAAGAATTGTTCTAGGAGGGCAAATGTGGTGCTAGGAGTGGTGATTTGGGGGGATTTGTGATGGGAGGAGGCATGAGGGAAGAGGATTTGTTCTAGGAGAGGGGGTTGGTAGAAGGGAAATTTTTTGGGGGGGGATTTGTGCTAATAGGGATAGAAGTAGGGTATTTGTGCTAGGAGGGGAAAGGTGTGGGGGAAGTTTGTGCTAGGATGGGGGATTGAGAGAGTGGAATGTGTGCTGGGGGGGTGGATTTGAGGGTTAGAGGATTTGTGCTAGGCGGAGGATTTTTTTGGGGGGCGCATATGGGGAGAGAGAGGATTTGGGCTGGAGGGGCACAGATTTGTGCTGGGGGGATTTCAACAGGGGGCGGATATGTACTGGGAAGAGGGAGAATTTATGCTTAGGGGTGAGCATGTAGATTAGTGTTTAATTTTCTTTTTTGTGGTGGGGGGGATTTTCACTGACACATAATGCTCATACATCTTGGGGGGGGGGGGGGTTGGTGCAATTTGGCATGTTTGTCTGGGCTCTAGGTGACCTTGTCCCGGAACAGCACATGGGGATGATTTGGAGCAGCTCATTCCTTAGTGCAGTATTGAAATCTATTATTCATTGCACTGTTACAGTGAAAATTGTTAAGTCTGAGAAAGTTCAGGTGAGAAACACATGGCATGCTAGGATGTTTTAGCGTTAATTTGAGAGAAAACCGAATAAGTCTATCTGAAGACCTCAAACAGATGGTGGTCCTAGTATGTTTAAGGGCCTCAGATACATGATGAAACGGAAAGAATGGCGAGGTGACCTGATGACTGCATCGGTGTATAATGGTGATGGTGAAGTTGGTGATGGGTTGAACTGCCCTGGGTTTGGTTTAACTTCAAAGAAGTGTAGATCTCGACCCAGAATGCCATTCAAATCAATGGGAGATGAATCTGTTAATTAAAGGATTGCAATTTTCTGGGCTAATAGCCATGCAAAATAATGTTTTTTTTATTTAAATTGCATCTGGGAGCAGTGATTTTTTTTTAAAACACTGACATTTATAAAAAAAAAAGTTTTAAATTGCCAGCAAAAGATATCTCCACCTTGGCTTCTTTTTTTTAAAGTAAAGATGACACACAGATCCCACAGGTCCCTCAAAATACACAGCAGATCCCTAAGGGTCTGTTATGTATTATGGGTGATTTTTGCAGGGGTCGGGGGGCTTCTTTTTCCGGGCAGCACAGTGGTGTAGTGGATAGCACTTTCACCGAGCAGTGAGAAGGGTTGCTGGTTCGAATCCCAACCACGACACTTCCTGCCTGGAGTTTGCATTTTCTCCCTGTGCCTGCGTGGGTTTCCTCCAGGTACTCCGGTTTCCTCCCACACTCCAAAGACATGCTGGTAGGTTAATTGGATCCTGTCTAAATTGTCCTTAGTATGTATGAATGTGAATTAGGGACATTAGAGTGTAAGCTCCTTGAGGGTAGGGACTGATGTGAATGTACAATGTAAATGTAAAGCACTGCGTAAATTGACGGCGCTATATAAGTACCTGAAATAAAATAAGAAGTCATCAATTAAGTTTTATTTGCTGGCAAATTAAACTGTATTTTTTTCCCTCTGTAAAGGTTACTTTTGTTGTAGCACATCCTACAGCATAACTGGACAAAAAAAAATGCATTGGGTCTGCCCAAAAATGCACACCAAAGCTTTTGAGCCTGGTATGGATTTAAAGGAGGTACCTCATGCAAAAAAAAAGCGTAAAGTCACCCTAAAAATCCATACCATACCCCTAATCCAAGCCTCCCAGATACCGCTCCCCCACACGAATATGTATAGGTTACATAGTGCCCCTACGCATTCACAAAAAAAGATGTCACCTAGAAATAAAGACACCCAAATGTGTGATAAGTCTCAGCATGCGATGAGACAACTTCCCATCTTGGACCCTGCATTGTTTGTGATTCAGCTAAGTGACTGGAAGTGGTGGTCTTGTGAATCAATACTTTTATCCTCAAGAAAATATGAGGATTGTTCCCTTGTGTATAGAGTTTAAAAAAAAAAAATATGAACATCTGCATGTGATTATGAGTGCTTCAAATGGAAACAAAAATAGGGAAGCCTTACACAACCAGGGTCTTCTGTTGCTGTATGTACTATACTGTATATGTATTATAAAAAAAAAAAATAATGTGGTAATATTTTGTACTCCCACTAGCCCTATTAATATGATATGTTGTCTTCAAGGTCTATTCCAACCTACTCGGGGAAACACATACAAACACATACACATACTGTTCATGTTTGCTGTCAAAGCTGACTAATGATGGGGTCACTAAAATCCTTTCAGGTTTCTCTCAACACAGCCTTTTAACAGTGTTTGTATGATTTTAACTAATAAACACGTAATGTACAATAATACAATCCTTCATTGCTGTTCAGTTCCTATGTACATTGAAGAAAAGTTTCAATTCTGAACTGTGTGAAAACAAAATCTCTCTTATCTGTTTCTCTGTGTCTGACTGACTTTGTCTGTATTTTTGTAGGGTTGCCCCCAGGGCATAGCAGAGAAGAGTATCAGGTTCAAAGCAACAAAGCAAAACTTTCTGTGATGAAGTTACCACAGTTAACAGAGGGGATAATAAGAAATGTTTAAAAAATGAATGCTGTGCACATAAATTCCATAGCTTTTTTGAATAATATTCCAATATTAATAAATTCATTATCTTGTTTTTGTTTATTTAATATTATGTGGGCAAGCCAAACGACTACATACTAAACTATATACTATCACATTACATACATTTAATAAATATCTTGAAAAAACAGCTTTGGGAAATAAAACATAGATTCTGAATTAATTATGATGAACATGCTTTATATAAAGCTTATTGTTTGATGAGGTCAAGCAATAATTTCGCTACAACCGATAGGTAGATGTTTTATGTAGTATAAAAACAAGGAACATTGTGCTCTGGACAACACCAATTTTCATCCAAGAAAAGAATGTTCTGGGACAGGTAGCATTCAAGGATTCCAATCTCCCTTTCCTGGTGAATTGGTTTGACCAGCACTTTAATGCTGCAGGTGTTGTATGGTGTATGTATGGTGACTCAGTTGTGCAAACTGTGGTGTAATTATAGATCAAGTATCACCTTTTATAAAGATTAAAAATGATGATGTGCTTTGCTAATGGTTAAATGACAATATTAAAAACGTATATGCAAATATCATGATTCTTTATATAACTAGTACTCTTGTAGAATGTCTTTTAGTTTGCAGCCCTGGAATTTGTTTTCAGCATGTCCTTGGAAGTATTTGTTGTAAAGTCTTTGACAGATAATTGGTCTCCTGAAATTGTACAGGGAGGCATTTTAACCTATAGGTAGTACAGTGATTAAACTGGTAAATTGTTCCAGAAAAACAAAAATTAACGTTTCTTGTATTTCGGCAAATTATTAATGAGTTAATGTTTTGTTGCAACTGCCTTAAAAAATATGCGTTTAGAGATCATCCGCCACTCAGGTGTAGCTCTTTAGTAAGACTGGTACATCTTAAGCCAGAAGAAGCCTTTCACCAGGGAGTTGTTTATTGTTTATTGCTGCTTAGGTGCTTTCTTTTGTCAGATTTGCTTAATTCCAGTTAGCCACTTGTGTTTTATACCTCAAGTAAGTCTTCCAACAGGTAAAGAGGGGAGTTTTAATGTTTGTGTTGTTTCTTCCAATGCTTTCCAACATGCCACAGAAAGACAACACTTTGCAACACTTTGCTTCATCTTAAAGCATTTCTAAAGGCAATTTTTTAAAGTTAAATTAGTAAATATCTAATACTTTTCTGTTTTGTGCAATGCTCCTCGCTCCTCCCTCATCACAGCATTTGATTGACATCTGTTCCTGTGAGTAGAGAGAGAGGGGAGAGAGAAAATGCAGCTGGACATAGTGCTGGATTGATTGAGGACTCAGGTAAAGACTCAGGCAAGTATTTATGGAGGTGGGGGAGCATAAGGCTCGGTTCACACTAGGGGCGGCACGACTTGCAGGTCGCCTCACCGAGGCGACCTGCACACGACTGCCACGGCGACTTGTAAAATGACTTCTGTATAGAAGTCTATGCAAGTCGCCTCAAGTCGCCCCAAAAGAAGTACAGGAACCTTTTTCGCTCCAATTAGAACGGTTCCATTGTACAGAATGGGACGCTACTTGTCAGGCGACTAGGTCGCCTGACAAGTCATCCTAGTGTGAACCGAGCCTAACAGGGAATGCCTTCAAATGATTGTAGAGAAAAAGGGGGGATTTTGGGACTTTGAAAGAGGCACATATTGGAATGTGCCTCCATCCCTATTGGGGAAAATTATTGGACATTGTGGGACTTTAAATGAGGTCATGGACAAAGTGAAGGCAACTAGAATAAAAGTACATGTTTATTGGAAAAATGAGATGCATAAAAACCATACCAAAAAAGAAGCCACAGAAAGAAAGACATTGTAGTAAATATCATTTCATAGTGAATTGCAAACACATAAGTATGTGCATATGCAATAAACGACAAGAAAATATCAGACTTGGCGTCACATTGTGGTCCCATATGATAAATAATACATACAAACATTTCATATATATACATGTAAAAATTCAGCAGCACCAGTAGAGGGAAAACAAATCAAAACAGTAAACATGTTGATGGAGTAATGGAAGATATTCTGAATAGAAAGTGTGTTGTAGACATATATCTAGATCCCATATATCTAGATCCCATATGTCTGACGCGTTTCGTGTGGAGGACACTCATCAGGGGCAGGTGTTCAGGGGACATCTAAAGCATAAATAAAATCTATGGTGAGTCTACTGGTACTAGAGCATGACAAGCAAGAGAGGGTGGGAAGCACCCTAAGTACTTACATGAAGTCCGTACAGTGGGGTGTGGTCAGAACAGGGCCAGGGCCAAGCATGTGCATTCGTCCCGGGAGCTGAGGTATATTGGGATCAGTGCCGGCAAGGCGGGTACTCACAAGCCCCCCCTGAGACTTGGGGGCCCAGGTAGTTGTAAAATCAAAGTAGAGCGCCAAAGGGGGACAGCCTAAGGAGATTAACATGAAACAATATATCAAATAATGCTGATACAGTGAAAAAAATGAATGAAGTGATGTTCGTCTGATGGGGATGATGGAAAAAGGATGTCTGTGCAAGAAAAAGTAATGGTGTAAAAACAGTGTACAGCCACATCCATAGCACAGTGGAGTGTAGTATGTACAAAGTGACCAGAAATACACAGCAGATGCATATCCAATTTCATCAGGCCGATCAGTAGGGAATAACTTGCAGACAAAAAAGTAAAAACAAACCTAAACTAGTAGTGCCTTGCATAGTCCAAAAAAGCTGAGATGCGATATGGCGTCTCTGGTGAATGGAATTTTTTTTCAAATGATTGTAGAGGATCTTTTTTTTTTTAATAACAAGCATGTTATACGTACAACGGTTTTGCACAGAGCAGCCCCAATCCCCCTCATCTCGGGTCCCCCTCCAGTGCTTCTCGCTCCTCCTGCCTCCTGAGTACCCCCAGCAAGCAGCTTGCTAGGGGTGGTACTCATGCCGGCTTGATCCTGAGCCGCACTGTGTGCATTTATAGACACACACAGTGCATCTCGAACCAGCCCCCTGCTCCCTCAACATTGGATTTGATTGACAGCAGCAGGAACCAATGGCTCCCTCTGCTGTTACTGTGTCCAGTAAAGCGGGAGAGAGAGCAGCACCACTGTTCTCAGGCACAAGGCCAGATTCAGATCATGCTCAGGTAAGTATTTAGGGGGGGTGGAGAGAGTTGCACCTAAAAGTTTTTTTTACCTGATGCAGAGAATGCATTAATGTAAAAAACCTTTAGCCTTTACAACCAAGTTTAAGTGTTACTAAACCGACAACAGTAAAATCAATCTGTATATGCAGTAAAGCATGCTTGTTATACTCACTATGGAAAGGGGTTAATCCTGTGCATTGTGTAAAAAGGATGTTTGATCCTGTCTTCTCCGATCCTCCCCTTCTTTTACAGAAAGTCAGGGGTCATGCAACCTCATAGGACAGTAAGAGGAGAATGAAAACTCCTTCTACGAGCTTTAACCAGTGCTCGGCCGGACACTGATAGAAGTCACAAGAATGCTATATACTGCTGATGAAAAAAGGTATTTAGCAGTTTATATTTACTAAAATGATTGCATTTCCGCATTCTGTGTAATGTGGGAGACCAGATATAGTGAATTCAGGGTCCTGGGTTTAGTAACACTATAAGGTAAAAAATGTTTTAGCTTAAGAATCACTTTAATCATGCTACAGTAAGAGATTTAAACGTCACTGACTGATGGGTGTGTAGCTACAGTATGTGCCAGAGTTCCTTCAAATTATACAGAAATATATTGCAAATTGTTTCTTTTGAATTGCATTCAAACATTTTATGTTGTGCTAAAGGTTTAAAGAAAGAGGCAAACAAAAAGACAGGGCTTTTCAGGTATTCATCAAATCATGGAGCAAATTTATCATATATAGTTTTTTATTTCATTTTATTAAAATCATTCACAAACATATGCCTATTTTTTTATTTTTTTTTATAAAAACATACACATGCTATTCATGTAATGCATTATCAGTTATACTACTTTCATGTCTACCCATCAAATATAATTGCCACCCATGTAGTCATATCAATCATAATTATTTCAGTAACTTGATGGGAAGATATGCAATTCTTTCTGTTTCTTAAGGTTCTATAAAAACCAGTCGACATTCGGCCTGTGTGTAAGCTAGCTGGTCCAACAGAAGCCAACTGTTTGGCTGGCTTCTGTCAGACGAGCATACTGGAAAACCAACAGCCGACCAGCTCCCAATCAGCGCTCTCTGCCAATGGCGGAGCGCACTCATCGGGGTGTTCTGGCGTGGGGGGAGCATCCCCCTGTCAGAACACAACAGCTCAGCAGGGGGGATCGATGTACTAACGTCAAATCATTAGTACAGTGGTTCCAACCAGAGCTGACAGTTTAAAAATAATGGTGTGTACCAGGCTTTAGTCCGCCCACTTCCACAGAAGATGCCTTGGAGGTATATATTATAACAGCATTATATAGGACAGAAACAATGATTAATATTTGTATCATGGGTGGTAATCAGCACCTCAAAGATAAGGATCATGGATGAACAAATTTTTAGTATAGTTTATTAAAGTGTTTGGAAACCCTTACGGACCATTTTTTCCTACAGGTAAGCCTAAAATGAGGGAGGGAGGAGCTGGAAAGTTCCAGGAGGTACTGGAAATATTTCCTAAACCTGTACAGTTTAGGAGATATTTACCATATACGCGTGCGCCAACGTCATTGGCGTATGTGCACTTTAGAAAGGGCACAATCGTGTCGTTTCTATAGGGCCTGTGATGTGACTGCTGACTCCCAGACGCATGCGCAGGAGTGACTTCACGTGACTCCAGCAATTCACAGAGCCAGAGTCCAGGGCCCCGGAAGGAAGAGGGGTGAAGATGGATGTTCCACCTGCAGGGACATCTCGGACATTGTTTGCAGTTAAGTGTAACATAATGTGCTGGTACACTATGCATACCAGCCCATTATGCTTTTACTTTACAGATAAATATAGTCCCATATGAAAAAGTCCAAAACAAAAAGAATACAAAAAGAAAGAGGATCTGTCACAAAGATGTGTCCGAAAATCTTTGTGGATTGTATATACGGGACGAGTGTATCACACCTCAATCTACCTGGATCAGTTTCTTCCAAAGGCCCAGGCTGGGTTTAAGCCACTCGCCCTTATTTGGCTTGCTTCTGGTAAGCTTAATACCACATAGAAGTGTTCCAGCTATATGTTATCTTACCACCCCACCATTTAAATTTGGAGGAAAATCACATCATTCACTTATGACAGATCCTCTTTCTTTTTGTTTTCTTTTTGTTTTGGACTTTTTCATATGGGACTATATTTATCTGTATGGGACTAACATCATCATATATTGTTTATAACACTTATTAGCGCGTTTTTTTGTATTTTAGTTTTGTATTGGTGTGCCTCACTTGTAACCGCAGCTTTTTGTTTCTATTCCAAGCGCAGTTTTTTTCTTTTTATTATGCTTTTACTTTGCATGAGGAAAAAAGAGGAAATAAAACCCATCAAGGTTTGCTTCCTCTTTAACCTGCATTGTACATGATAAGGTGAGTATGCAACCATGGCCTGAGGAAAATTAGAGAGGACTCTTTTTTGTACAGATTGCATGAATGGAGATGGCATGTATTACACTTTATCTCTGCACCCTTAGACAAAATGAGCATTTAACCCTTGCATTGCAGGGATCGGAGGGCACACTGCAAGGGTAGATTTTGTCTTATTCAGCTTTAAGCTTTTATGCAAAGGCCAGGATTCTTTATGTACTGTATCGGGTTCTCTTTCTAGGATGTATTTTACTTCACACTCTTGTAAAGTCTTGTACAGTCTACAGTATATGTTTTGTTAAAATGTCTTTAGAAGGTTTGTGCCATCTTGAACAGACATTTGATATCCCAATATTGTCAGACCATTCAAGATTTGGGTATCAAATAAAGCTTGAGAAAATTGTCTTGCAATTCAGCTTGTGCAAATAGATAATGCTTTCATGTTTTAGGGAGGTCTTCTGTGACATAATTAAAAGCTGTAGATTTTAAAGTTCAACTATGTCAGACCTCCACAACAGTGTTAATCCCTTTATTTTATTTAATCTTTACTTTTACTATGTAACTATTCTTCACTAAATAAACTTTCAAAAACCATTCCGTATGAGCAGAGGTTATTGATTTATTTACCACCATTCTGTTTCACCATTATCTACATCAATAGGAGACAGCTGAATTGAACTACTGTGAGCAGTAGTAGAACTAACTCAGGCATAGGATAGTCAGGTGTCCTTGAGCCTCTCAGGCTGGATGGGTTTATATTGCAAATCTGGAGGCTTTCAGATAACAATATAAATATTGTGTCCTACTACTAGATTGGGGGTAAGTGATGTTGTCCTACATCCACAAGAACAGCATGAAGATATATATATAAAAAAAATTATTTTTACACAAAGTTGTCACTGAAATTATATATTGCTCAAACATGGCATGGGTATATGAAGACGTTCACAAACGAAACGTACGTCGGAGCGGTACGTGGTCACATGTCCAGATTCGTCCTACCTACTTCCGGATCATCTGGTTAGCTAGACGCACGGGGTGGAACGCACGCCGCATGTGCGATGTGATGCGAAGGGCTTTGGACACCATTCACCCTGACACGCAAGCAGTCCCAGTGCCGGGTAGGCACCGATAAATGTAAGAGGCCATTTGGCTATTTTATTGTTCTCCTTTTTATGCATTAAACGGTTTTACGCTATGGAGATTCCCTTTTGTTTCTCATATTTCCTATCCTGAATGAATGGGACGGGAGGGATCTATGCCTAAAGTACCATCCAGCCTTCCAGCCTTCATGTGAACAGGCACAATCCTGTACAAGCGCTAATGACTCTCTTTTTAGTTAAAGGAGTCATTGGTATCTGGTAAGCAGATATCTATTATCTTCAGGTGTTTTTTTTCCTCTTGGGTGACGGAACCTATATATCATCGCAAGATTTGTTGCATCTTTGAAGATCTATGTGTCTGCTTTGATGTTGTTTTTCAACTAACTGTTTGCTCTGATCTTTTCAATGGATTGGGACAATCAACCATCACGAATTCATCTATCACACTTGCACTAAGAACTTTTTTGATCTTAATATCACTTTTCACTTTTATTTTATTTTTATACATTTGTTTATATGTGAAATTACACCACAAAAATACATTCTACTGCTTCTCCTGAGTACAGGGATACCACATGTGTGGGACTTTTTGGCAGTCTAGCCACGTACAGGACCCTGAAAAAAAATCACTGCTTTCATGCTTTCTAAGGGCGTAAATTTTTGATTTCACTCCTCACTACCTATCACAGTTTCGGAGGCCATGAAATGCCCAGATAGCACAACCCCCCCCCCCCATTAAATGACCCAATTTTGAAAAGTAGAGGACTCAAGCTATTTACTGAGAGGCATGATGAGTCCATGGAGTATTTTAAATTTTGCCACAAGTTTTGGGAAAATGAAATTTTTTTTTTTTCACAAAGTTGTCACTAAATGATATTTTCCTAAAAAATGCCATGGGTATATGTGAAATTACACCCTAAAATACATTCTGCTGCTTCTCCTGAGTACAAGTATGGGGATAGCACATGTGTGGGACTTTTTGGCAGTCTAGCCACGTACAGGACCCCGAAAACCAAGCACCACCTTCAGGCTTTCTAAGGGCGTACATTTTTGATTTCAATCCTCACTACCTATCACAGTTTCGGAGACCATGAATTGCCCAAAAAAGCACAACCCTCCCAAATGACCCCATTTTGGAAAGTAGACACCCCAACCTATTTGCTAAGAGGCATGTTGAAATATTTTATATTTTGCCACAAGTTTTGGGAAAATTGCACATTTTTTTTTCACAAACTTGTCACTAAATGATATATTGCTCAAAAATGCCATGAGTATATGTGAAATTACACCCCAAAATACATCCTGCTACTTCTCCTGAGTATGGGAATACTCCATGTGTGGTACTTTTTGGCAGTCTAGCCACGTACAGGACCCTAATTACCAAGCACCACCTTCAGGCTTTCTAAGAGCGTAAATTTTTGATTTCACTCCTCACTACCTATCACAGTTTCGGAGACCATGAATTGCCCTGAAAGCACAACCCCCCCAAATTACCCCATTTTGGAAAGTAGACACCCCAAGCACTTTGCTAAGAGGAATGTTGAGTCCGTGGAATATTTTATATTTTGCCACAAGTTTTGGGAAAATTGCACATTTTTTTTCACAAACTTGTCACTAAATTATATATTGCTTAAAAATGCCATGAGTAAATGTGAAATTACACCCCAAAATACATTCTGCTACTTCTCCTGAGTATGGGAATACTCCATGTGTGGGACTTTTTGGCAGTCTAGCCACGTACAGGACCCCGAAAACCAAGCACCACCTTCAGGCTTTCTAAGGGCGTAAATTTTTGTTTTCACTCCTCACTACCTATCACAGTTTCGGAGGCCATAAAATGCCCAGATAGCACAACCCCCCCTTAAATGACCCAATTTTGGAAAGTAGAGAACCAAAGCTATTTATTAAGGGGCATGTTGAGTCCATGGAATATTTAAAATTTTGCCACAAGTTTTGGGAATATTACAACATTTTTTTTTCACAAAGTTGCCACTAAATAATATATTGCTCAAAAATGCCATGGGTATATGTGAAATTACACTCCAAAATACATTCTGCTGCTTCTCCTGAGTATAGGGATACCACATGTGTGAGACTTTTTGGCAGTCTAGCCACGTACAGGATCCCGAAAACCAATCACCACCTTCAGGCTTTCTAAGGGCGCACATTTTTTATTTCTCTCCTCAATACCTATCACAGTTTCGGAGGCCATGAAATGCCAAGATAGCACAACCCCCCCCAACTTACTCAATTTTGGAAAGTAGACACCCTGAGCTATTTGCTGAGAGGCATGTTGAGTATTTTGCAGATCTCGCTTTTTGTCACAAAGTTTTGAAAATTGAAAAAAGAAAAAAAAAAGTTTTCCTTTTCTTTCTTAATTGTCCAAAACAAATGAGAGCTGCAAAATACTCACCATGCCTCTGAGGCAAATAGCTTGGGGAGTCTACTTTCCAAAATGGGGTCATTTGGGGGGGTTTTGTGCTATCTTGACATTTCAGGGCCTCTGAAACTGTGATAGGTAGTGAGGAAGAGAAATCACAATTTTATACCCCTAGAAATCCTGAAGGCTGTGATTCGTTTTCGTGGTCCTGTACACGGCTAGGCTCCCAAAAATGTCTCACATATGTGGTCTCTCCATACTCAGGAGAAGCAGCAGAATGTATTTTGGGGTGTAATTTCACATATACCCATGCTATGTGTGAGCAATATATCATTTAGTGCACCCTTGTGTGAAAAAAATAAAAAAGATAATTGTAATTTTCCTGAAACTTGTGGCAAAACATAAAATATTCCTTGGACTCAACATGCCCCTTAGCAAATAGCTTGGAGTGTCTACATTCCAAAAAGGGGTCATTTGGGGGAGGGGGTTTGAACTGTCCTGGCATTTTATGCACAGCATACTACACATCACCCACTCTTCTAACCACTTGAAGACAAAGCCCTTTCTGACACTTTTTGTTTACATGAAAAAATATTTTTTTGTTAGAAAATAAAATTACTTTGAATCCCCAAACATTATATATTTTTTAAAGCAAAGGCCCTACAGATTAAAAAAAAAATAATTTTCACAGTATTTGCACAGCAATTTTTCAAATGCAATTGTTTTGGAAAAAAACACTTTTTTGAATCTTAATGCACGAAAACACACTATATTGCCCAAATGTTTGGTAAAATATAAAAGATGATCTTATGCCGAGTACATAGATACAAACACGACATGCTTTAAAATTGCGCACAAACGCGCAGCGGCGACAAACTACCTACATTTTTAAAAGCCTTTAAAAGCCTTAGTTCTTTAAATTTACAGAGAAGGTCTACTGCTAAAATTACTGACCTCGATCTGACGTTCATGGTGATACCGCACATGCATGGTGCAATTGCTGTTTACGTACGTCACGAGACCGACGCTTGCGTTTGCCTTTGCGCGAGCACAGGGGGACAGGGGTTCTTTTTTTATTATTATTTATTTCACTTTTTTATTTAATTTGTACACTGTTCCTTACATAGTTTTTATTTTTATCATTTTTTTTGTTATCACAGGGAAAAAATTGGGGTCTATTAGACTCTAGATCTCTCCTTTGCCCTCAAGGCATCTGACCACACCAAAATCAGTGTGATAAGATGCTTTCCAAATTTCCCAATGTTTATATCCGATGAAACCGAAGTCATGAAATGCTCGTAGCTTCCGGTTTCTTAGGCCATAGAGATGAGTCGTTCTGGTCTCCGATTAGCTCTATGGTCAGCTGGTGGAACCACTGGCTGCATTCTCAGGTTCCCCGGTGGGACAGGAGAGCCCGAGAAAACCATGGAAGACGGCGGGGGGGAAACATCCCCTCCCACTGTTTGTAAAAGCAGTCTAGCGGCTAATTAGCAGCTAGGATTACTTTTACATGAAAGCTGACCGCTGGCTGAAAAGGACGATACCAAAATGATACCTAAACCTGCAGGCATCATTCTGGTATAACCACTCAAATTCCAGCAACATACCAGTAGGTTGCTGGTCCTTGGGCATATATTGTAATGTTCCTTTTTTTCCATCCAGCTTGTGGGCTGAACGAAAAAAGGTGAGGTTGATTGGTGGGTATGCCCACCATTAAAATACCGCCCTGCATCTGCCGACTTCTAATGATTGGTAGGAATGAGCCCGCAGTTCAAGTCAAACGCAAGTTCGACTCGAATATGTTGTGTTTATTTGTTCTAAATGAACCGAACATATGGGAGGTTTGCGGGAAATTAGAGCACCGTGGAACACCCCATAATGCACTGTGAGATCGCAGTTCATTATCATCTGATGATTGGCCAAAGCATGCACCTGACCTGTATGCTTTCGCCAATCACAGTGCGCTCTGCTGAGAGAGCCATAATTGGCCAAAGGCAGGGTGCCTTTGGCCAATCATGGCTCAGAGGGACTAAGTCCACACCCCACACTATATAAGATTGCTTACATAGCAGCCATGTATAGTGTGTGGACGGAGATAGATTATATATATATATATATATATATATATATATATATATATATATATATATATATACACAGTGGGGACGGAAAGTATTCTGACCCCCTTTAAATTTTTCATTCTTTGTTATATTGCAGCCATTTGCTAAAATCATTTAAGTTCATCTTTTTTCCTCATTAATGTACACAAAGCACCCCATATTGACGGAAAAACACAGAATTGTTGACATTTTTGCAGATTTATTAAAAAAGAAAAACTGAAATATAACATGGTCCTAAGTATTCAGACCCTTTGCTGTGACACTCATATATTTAACTCAGGTGCTGTCCATTTCTTCTGATCATTCTTGAGATGGTTCTACACCTTCATTTGAGTCCAGCTATGTTTGATTATACTGATTGGACTTGATTAGGAAAGCCACACACCTGTCTATATAAGACATTACAGCTCACAGTGCATGTCAGAGCAAATGAGAATCATGAGGTCAAAGGAACTGCCTGAAGAGCTCAGAGACAGAATTGTGGCAAGGCACAGATCTGGCCAAGGTTACAAAAAAAATCTGCTGCACTTAAGATTCCTAAGAGCACAGTGGCCTCCATAATCCTTAAATGGAAGACGTTTGGGACGACCAGTACTCTTCCTAGAGCCGGCCATCTGGCCAAACTGAGCTATCGGGAGAGAAGAGCCTTGGTGAGAGAGGTAAAGAAGAACCCAAAGATCACTGTGGCTGAGCTCCAGAGGTGCAGTCCGGAGATGGGAGAAAGTTGTAGAAAGTCAACCATCACTGCAGCCCTCCACCAGTCGGGGCCTTATGGCAGAGTGGCCCGACGAAAGCCTCTCCTCAGTGCAAGACACATGAAAGCCCACATGGAGTTTGCTAAAAAAACACCTGAAGGACTCCAAGATGGTGAGAAATAAGATTCTCTGGTCTGATGAGACCAAGATAGAACTTTTTGGTCTTAATTCTAAGAGGTATGTGTGGAGAAAACCAGGCACTGCTCATCACCTGTCCAATACAGTCCCAACAGTGAAGCATGGTGGTGGCAGCATCATGTTGTGGGGTGGTTTTCCAGCTGCAGGGACAGGATGACTGGTTGCAATCGAGGGAAAGATGAATGCGGCCAAGTACAGGGATATCCTGGATGAAAACCTTCTCCAGAGTGCTCAGGACCTCAGACTGGGCCGAAGGTTTACCTTCCAACAAGACAATAACTCTAAGCACACAGCTAAAATAACGAAGGAGTGCCTTCACAACAACTCCGTTACTGTTCTTGAATGGTCTAGCCAGAGCCCTGACTTAAACCCAATTGAGCATCTCTGGAGAGACCTAAAAATGGCTGTCCACCAACGTTTACCATCCAACCTGACAGAACTGGAGAGGATCTGCAAGGAGGAATGGCAGAGGATCCCCAAATTCAGGTGTGAAAAACTTGTTGCATTTTTCCCAAAAAGACTCATGGCTGTGATAGATCAAAAGCTTGCTTCTACTAAATACTGATCAAAGGGTCTGAATACTTAGGACCATGCGATATTTCAGTTTTTCTGTTTTAATAAATTTGCAAAAATGTCAACAATTCTGTGTTTTTCTTCAATATGGGGTGCTGTGTGTACATTAATGAGGGAAAAAAATGAACTTAAATGATTTTAGCAAATGGCTGCAATATAACAAAGTGAAAAATGTAAGGGGGTCTGAATACTTTCCGTCCCCACTGTATATACTCTGCATTCAGTGTAGCCTATATATTCAGTGTTTACTCTATATTCAGTCAATGCAGGCAGTGTAGTTTATATAACACAGTGTATTGAAGTGGTTAAGGGGAACCCTGCGCTATTAATGAAAAAAAATGTCGTGGAGGTCCCCCCAAAATCAGACCCTTCAGGTCTGGTATGGATTTTAAGGGTAACCCCACACAAAAAAATTTAAAAAAAATTCACTTGGGTTGAGGGGGCGGGATCTGGGGGTCCCCTAGTAAAGGGGGCTTCCAGATTCCGATAAGCCCCCCGCCCGCAGACCCTCACAACCACCGGGTAAGGGTTGTGGGGATGAGGCCCTTGTTCCCATCAACATGGGGACAAGGTGCTTTGGGGGGGACCAAGGCAGGAAAAAAAGGTAACATTTTTAATGTCACTTCTGATTTTGCTTTGTATAAAAACTTACATAGTATCTTTCTGTATCAGATGAGTTTGTTGGCTCCAAAAAGTAACATGCTTGAAACTGTTGCCATTTGCATTGTTACTTTGCATTGAATATATGCTGAAGACTTGGTAGCATTTACAATGGTCCTGTAATCCTCATTTTTTGATTTATGTGTAATATACATGAAAAATGCCTTGAGATATAAACTGATGTGGTTACATCACTCTTTTCCTCGATATCTGGGAAAATGCACCTTGCAGGGACAGTTTTTAAAATAGAACATTCCTCAAATTTGCTGTCAGCTGTAGTGCTGTTTTTCTGTAGCTTGCTTCTGTCATGGCCCAACTGACCCAGGCAGTAGATGCGGTTGTTCAGTAGATGCCTGCAGCAGAAAATGAACATGTCATTAAGAAAACAAGGAAACAAAGGGAGTGAAGTAAGTGTCAGCAGGGGAGAGATCCACAAATAGAAGGAGCTGGCGTTTATTAAAGCAGGTAATCTGACAGACTGGCTGATTATTGTTGTGTAGAATAACTCCTTGTGGAGGTGAGCTGTACAGCATTAAAGCGACTATTCCATTCTCATCGTTGTTTTACTATATACCACTAGTAGCGTTTTTTTAAACAATAAATAACATAATGTACTGCAGAACTGTTAAATATTCATGTCTGCGATATACCAAGAATGAAATAAAAAATGTATTTGCAATACCTAAAATATTAGGCTCATTACACCAAGAGTTTTTTGAGAATACTTGATAATTAACGCTTCTTGGCAGGTTGAACTTTTGAGATTTAGTCTGATATTGCTCCTCTTCAACCAACTTTTCATACTTATAAGCATCCACTACTCCTGTATACAAGCCCTAAAGACAGAAGCTCATGCCGGTAACATAAACTGAAGCACAGTTTAGTAAAGGAACTAGAGGAATAATTATATGTATAATAAATTTGAGTGAAAGACTGAATGGTCGAATAGAATATCCCAAATAGACCAGCACAATGTAGAATGCTGGAATGTTGGAATTACATTGTTGGACATTATTATTATTATTTTTTTTCTTCAATAAAAGCCTTTTTTTTTATATTTGTTTTACTATCATGAATGTGTTTTAAGGGGTACACTACACATTCATGGGTGATCCACAAGTAAGATATTCTCTGTGAAAAAACAGCGCTTGTTTTGGAAAACATTAACAATATGAGATATGATTACATAATCCAAAAACCTTGCCTAACTCAAAAAACATGCACAAATTAAATAAAAAATAAGTAAAATCCAAATAGTGATAATGGAGTGCTTAATTCAAATGATCCCGTGTGGCATTCACTATACAGAGTTCTCTCAAACTTGCGAGCTTTTGCCATGTGGTGCCCACATGTGGTGTTTGGCAATTATCTCCATGCAATTATCTCCATGTAAGCCCAAAACACCACGTGCAGACATAAGTGAAGATCCCCACTCACCAGATGTTATTGACCTTCCTTGTCATATAACAAAAATGGTCATGGAAGACTTGGATAGTCTGCGTGACTAAGGATAATCCTCCGGCCACCTCCCAATATCCCCTCAGTGCAGCAGTTGTTGGTTCTGGTGGTAGGATTCAGTGGCAGGAAATTAAGCACTCCATTATCACTATTTGAACTTCACTTCTTTTTGATTTAATTTGTGCATGTTTTTTGAGTTGTTTTTGGATTATGTAAGCATATGTCACATTGTTAATGTTTTCAAAAGCAAGCGCTGTTCTTTCACAGAGAATATCTTTCTTGTGGATCACCCATCATTGCTTAACCAATAGGTTTGGAACAGCAGCTGCAAATAGTACTTTATTATATAGTTTCACAGGTGGTGCGAGTATATATATATATATATATATATATATATATACTAATATATATATATATATATATTCTTTTCACTACTCAATCATAATTGATGTGGATTTACATCATGTGGTTTCAGGAAGTGTGGCAGCCATCTTGCTCCTCCAGACCCTCGGTTCCTGCAGCTGCTGGCCGGCACAGTGACAGGGTATACCATTACTCTGTAATCTTGTAAGTGTTTTTAACCATTGCCTTTTAATAAAATTGCTGAGTTACTGCACTTAGAATCACCTTTCTCTGCATATCTTTGTCCATCTTGCTTCTCCAGACCCTTGTTTCCTGCAGCTGCTGGCCGACACAGTGATAGGTTATACCATCTCAGGAGTACTTCATACAGTGATGGGCCTGTTTACTCTTTAATCCTGTAAGTGTTTTTAACCATGCTTTTTGCCTTTTAATAAAATTGCTTACATACTACACTTAGAAGCGCCTTTCTCTACATATCTTTTTCTTCAATAAAAGCCTCTTTTTACCTGTTCTTTTTACTTTGTCATGAATGAGTTTCAAAGAGTACAACTGTATGTACTACTCATTCATGCGTGGAGTATGTTTATCTGAAAGCTGTCCATTTTTATTCTATAGGCCTCCATATTCTGATAAGACCCCCCCCCTGCAGGTCCCCACATTTCGGAAGAGGGCTCAACATCAGGACAAGCTATCTTGAAATGGGGGGGGGGGCATCCCCACTCCCTGAAAGGAACTTTGTCTCCAGGTTGAAAGGACAAGGGCCTCATTCCCAAATCCTGTCCCCCAAAAGGGATGAGGAGGTCTGTTGGCTGAGGGGGGGGCTTATCTGTCCTGTTATTTAGCATGGTAGTGGCAGAGATCGGAGGTTCGGATGTGCAAAGTGGCCAATTATAGCCAATTTGTTTGCTCGTAGAATGTGAGCTCAACCTGAACCTAAGGCTCATCCCTAATTGAAAGTTAGAAATCCAGTCTCAACTACTGTTTTTCCCAAATGGAAAAAATGACAGCTTGTAATTACCTCTTACTGTATCTCACTTCTCCCCCCCCCCCCCTCTTTCCATGGAAGCAAGCTTACCACCTTGGCCACTGACAAACATGCAGTGCTTTCTGTAGTGCTTATCAGTCTGCGTACGTTAAGGATGGTTACATCACTCATATGTTTACAGCTGCCCTTACTTGTGGCAGGCCCTACACTACAGGACTAAGATCATTTTTTGTGTGCATTTTTTGATTTGTTGGTAGGCTATTAAAAAAATCTACATATGAAAAGCAATCATAATGATCACTTTCTTCTAGGTTTGTTGTTTGTTTCAAGACTATAAATGTAACACAAGTAGGTGATCAGTTTTGACTCATCCACTTCACATACCAACATATTAAAATATTATAGAATTGGCCTGGCTTACAGGCACTTTACAATTGTGACAAATACAGATTGATCAGTGCCTTGTATTCCCATAACTGGCAGGGACAATATGTTCATATTTTAATTGCACTCATAAATTCATCATTAAAAAGCATGATAGGAATTAAATAGTGCAATTACTGCATGAATGTGAGCAGCATGGTAAAAACGGTCCACTGCCTTAAGTGCGTAATGATGTGTTTCCTCACCCATTAAGACTCAGCAGAATGTGTTAGTTATACCATATGCATATATTACTTCAACAAACTGAAATATCACCACCTACTTCTACCTGCAGTGAAATGCATTCAGATTTGTCTTGTTTACATTGACTTAGTATACCAGTTCATTTTAAGTGCAGATGATTTTATTCACTTAGTTTGCAAGCAGCTTCTTTGTTTAACCTAAATAATGTGGAATCATGCTTTTGCAAAACTATGCAATGTGTCATATCTATTTATCCTATATTTTGTACAACTGTGTCTTTAAAGATTACGAATTATTGGGGGGCGATTCCGGATGTAAGCCACAGCAGACGTGTCAGAGAGAAGCTCCAGTAATTCTGATCCTAATCAGTGTTGCCAACCGTCTGTATAACTACAGGCAGCCCGTAAAAACAAGGCATTTTTCTCCTGCCCGTAAACGTCCGCAGCAGGAGAAATTTGCGATCAGCTCAGGTCAGAACTACGCATGCGCAGTTTCCAGAAATCCCCAAGAAGATCCGATCCTGAGCCGAGTGACGAGTCGGACCAGGTGGAGTCCTGCCTCTGCTGCCTGGCAACGATGTCAGCGTATTTTTACATTTTTCCTGCCACCAGCCTATAAAGGGTGAGGCGTGCGGGTGGACGCAGGAGTCTCGGGTGGAGTGGAGAGAGAGCAGACGTGTGTATAGCACAGCCTCAGACTTGGACTGGAGCAACGGACCCTGCCTCTGCCTGAGCCTGGATGGTATCGGTGAGTGAGTGCAGTTCGTTGGACACTGTGGGCGGGAGTCAGGAGTGGGACTCGGGCTCAGCCCGGCTGGGACACTCACTCAGAGAGAGACAATAAGGCAGCCAGCAGGAATCCCCCCCCCCCCCCTTACTTGACTCCAGTCAGGACTCGGTGCAGCAGCACACTGCAGTGCTCATTCAAGTTAGGAGGAGGAGGTCAGAGGAGGAGGAGAGGGGGTCGGTGACGGTATACATTAGACTGTATATACTACTATGTGTATGTGAGTGAGTGACTATATACCTCCACAGTCCACCTCCTGTATCATGTCTGCAGCTTCTGTCCACCTCCTGTAACATGTCCGCAGCCTCTGTCCACCTCCTCCTCAGATATGTGTGGACTGTGGAGAGAAGAGTATAGGATAAAACGAGAGCTGCCAAGCTGGAGCCGTCTATGACTAAGCCCTGCATGGTGCACCTGAAAGGAGGTCAGTGATGGCGCCGCCAGGCCAGTCTGGGGGGGGGGTTCTGATGTAAGGGGGAGTGAACACAATAATGTAAGGGGGCACTTATATAAAAGTCCCCCCTATATTTGTTGGGGGGGGTGACCAGAGTGCCCCCCACATCAGCGTTCCTGGCATTCCCCTTTACATCAGAATCTGCAGGATTCCCCCTTACAGTGCAAGGGCAATACTGCAAACCCTGATGTTAGTGGAAACTCTGATGTAAAGGGAACGCAGTGGACTCTGATATAAGGTGGTCTCTGGTCACCAGAGCCCATGTTACATCAGAGTTACCCCTTAGATCATGATCTGCAGCATTTCCCTTTACAAGTTCCCTTTCACTGTAAGGGGGAATCCTGCAGACTCTGATGTAAGGGGGAGCTCTGTGCTGGCTGGCTTAGATTAACCTGACCTTCATGTAAATGGAGAAATATGGTTTTTGACTTTTGCTTAATTTAAAGACATTGCTAATAGCACTAGCTATATGTTTATTGTTTAAATATTGACATCTGCACTGTTTAGCACTGAAAACTGTCATTTTAGGTACTTTTTGCAGTGTCAGTAAAAAATGCGGCTCTGTCAGCAAATGTCATAATTTTCGCCAGAAAAAAATTGATGCCGTTTGTAAATGTTAGCATCCTGCCAGTAAATTTCACTTGGGGGGGAGGGGGGGGGGGTTGGCAACACTGCCCACACATGAGGAATTTACAATAATCATAGCACTGGTCATCTTTATTAGGGATGAGCTTCGAGTTCAAGTCGAACTCATGTTCGACTCAAACATTGGCTGTTCGCCAGTTCGCTGAACAGCGAACAATTTGGGATGTTCGGGGCAAATGCAAGTTATTGTCATAAAACGTGTTTGGGGACCCGGGTCCTGCCCCAGGGGACATGGATCAATGCAAAAAAAAGTTTTAAAAACGGCCGTTTTTTCAGGAGCAGTGATTTTAATAATGCTTAAAGTGAAACAATAAAAGTGTAATGTACGAAGAAAAGAGAGCAAAGGGCGGGACTTTAAATGAGGCACACGGGGGCAAATACACAAATCAGGTAAAAAACAGGTTTTATTATATTCAAAATGGTCACATATTTACATAGTTTTTGCTTGCACATAGCTACTATTATTACTCTATATTTCATCAAAGTATACATTACAACAAGGACTTATATTTACATTGCATGAATAGTTAAATAGCCAAAATCACAAGTAGGAGATATATGACACATTAAAGTGTCAAAATAAAAAGGGTTACAAAAGGGAACAATAAATGGAAATGGAACGTTCATACATGGTTAATAGTGGGGTACGCCTATGGGTAGATGTAAGCTCTACGCGTTTCGGGACCTTAAAGCCACTCGTCAGGAGCAAAACCAAGGGTAACCTAGGGATATGGAAAACAGTCATATTTAAAAGGGAGAAAAGAAACTTGGGAAAAATGGTGGGCAAATGTAGAGTATGTCCCCCACATAGTACATTTAACCCATCAGACTTACACACATGTAGTTGCGCACAGGCAGCGGGGCCCCGCAAATCAGGCCAGCCAATGATACCACGTCCCGGAGCTGAGGGGGCCCTGCCGGGCGGCACACCACCAGCCCAGGCACCACCCCAGATGGGTCACAGAGGGAAATGCCGATGGATAGTGATGAGATGGAAAGCAAAAGATGAGTGGGGCGGTGATCCCCAGGAAGAGGGGAGAGCATGTGGAAAATAGGTGACATGTATATAACACTAATGACAAAGGTGTGAAGTAAGTGGGAATGAAAAATAGGTGACATGTGTGTAAAGCAAATAACAAAAGTGTAGAGTAAGTGAGAATGACTTGACGCTTCTGGGGGAGTGGCTTGGTTTATCTGGCCATCTTCACCACTGCGCCTCCCTTGCCCCTATGTTTCGCTGGTGCATGACGTTGGGGGCTCTTTTGTGACGGCGCGCCCCTCCTGAGCCTCCCCCTGACTTGGGTCCCCCACTTTGGTTTCTTTCCGGTTATCTTCTTCTTGGCACTCATATGCATCATGGCTATCAACCTCTACTCACTTTACAGCAGGTATATTTCCTTTTTACCACCCTCAGTATCTTTTCTCCCCTCCTCCCTCTTTTTCCCCCATCTCTCCTTCAGTCTTTCCTTTCTCTGTTCATTTCTCACTTTCCCTTTGTTTCCGCCCTTTCCTTATGCTTCACCTCATTCTCACTTACTCTACACTTTTGTTAGACGTACGGGGACTTGACGGGGACTTCCCTGTGGCATTCCCCATGACGTCAGAGGGGGCAGACAGAGAAGTCACCATGCGTCAGAGGGGGGCGGGGTCACCCGCCCTCCATTATTTAAGAACCGTCAGAAGAGGAGAAGCGTCACACAGCGGGAGCCTCCCATCATGATGGATGTGGAGCATTCCCGAGAAGACAAAGGGAAGAAGATGCCGGGGCCACGGAGGAAGATGCTGGACGAGAACACCGGAGGAAGAACCAGAAAAACCAGAAGAAGAAGATGGAAGAAGAAACCGAAGGAAGATAGAAGATAGAAGAAAGAAGAAAGAAGATGGAAGATAGAAAAAAGAAAATAGAAGAAAGAAGAAGCATTTAAATAAAGGAATTGTCAAAAACCATCTCTTGTCATTTTTAACATTTTTTAACACTTTTTTTGTGAAATGGTAGGGGTACATTTGTACCCTCTTACCAATTCACACAGGAGGTAGGGCCGGGATCTGGGGGTCCCCTTGTTAAATGGGGCTTCCAGATTCCAATAAGCCCCCCACCCGCAGACCCCCACAACCACCGGGCAAGGGTTGTGGGCATGAGGCCCCTATCCCCATCAACATGGGGACAAGGTGTTTTGGGGGGCTACCCCAAAGCACCCTCCCAATGTTGAGGGCATGTGACCTGGTATGGTTTAGGAGGGGGGCGCTCTCTCATCCCCCCTCTTTTCCTGCGGCCTGCCAGGTTGCGTGATCAGTTAAGGGTCTGGTATGAATTTTTGGAGGGACCCCACGCCATTTAAAAAAAAAAATTGGCGCGGGGTACCCCTTAAAATCCATACCAGACCTGAAGGGTCTGGTATAGATTTTGAGAGGGACCCCACACCATTTTTTTTTTAAATTTTGGTTCGGGGTTCCCTTTAATATCCATACCAGACCTGAAGGGCCTGGTATAGAATTTAGGGGGACCCCCCACGTTATTTAAATTTTGGTTCGGGGTTCCCCTGTGGGGAATTCCCATGCCGTTTTTATCAATGAACATTTATGTGTATTGTCGGACCGGCAATTCATTAATAGCCGCGAGTAGTTTTAAATGACTTTTTTTCCTTTGAAATGTCATTTTGCTGTCAGACTGTTCTAAACACGGGAAACATGCGCCCCTTTACAGGCATACTATAGACACTCCCCAGGTACGAAATTTAAAGGAATATTACACTTTTATTGTTTCACTTTAAGCATTATTAAAATCACTGCTCCCAAAAAAACGCCCGTTTTTAAAACTTTTTGTTGCATTGATCCATGTCCCCTGGGGCAGGACCCAGGTCTCCAAACACTTTTATGACAATAACTTGCATATAAGCCTTTAAAATTAGCACTTTTGATTATTCATGTTCGTGTCCCATAGACTTTAACGGTGTTCGCGTGTTTAAACTAATTTTTTGCCTGTTCGCATGTTCTGGTGCGAACCGAACAGGGGGGTTTCGGCTCATCCCAAATCTTTATATACCATACTCTTGCAGATATAGCATTATTTTCACTTTCTTTGTATTTATTTTGTAATTTTTTCTATGAGTAATCTAAGTTTTGTTCATAAAATCACCAATAAAGATAACTATGCTGCCCCCTACACTCTGTACTCTATGGAATATATACAGTGCCACAATTCATAAAATCCAACATTAATGTGCTAATAGTCCATCAAAGTGCAAAGTGCTTCAAATAAAGTGCTCCAGTTCTTGAACACTATGGGGGTTGATTTACTAAAACTTGAGAGTGCAAAATCTTGGGAAGTTGTGCATAGTAGCCAATTTGCTTCTAACTTCAGCTTGTTCAATAAAGCTTTGACAAAAAAAATTGGAAGCTGATTGGTTTCTATGCAGAGCTGCACCCAATTTTGCACTCTGCAGTTTTAGTGATTATTAAAAAGTTATTATTATTATTTATTATTATTAATTTGCTACGTTCCATTAGTTTAGATGTGGCATTCGTTATTTCAGGGATTAATTCGTAACTTCTGATAAATTCCTATTTGTTACGTTCACTAACAGCCAACTTTGAAAGGAAATTCAAATGCCTATAATTTAATAGTTAGTATTATTAGTTAGTTATTATTTTCTAATTTTCAGGTTTTCAAATTTTCGGGTTTTAGAATTTTTGGATTTTTGTATTTACAAATTTTCGAATTAAAAAAAAAAAAACTATTCGGAATGAAACAAATTGCATATGTCTATTTAGTAAATCAACCCCAAAGTGACTGTGCTCCGTGCTGATAAAAGTCTGTTTCTGTCACAACTCTCGTGCCCTTCTACGACCGAAGTCACCGCAGGTTGTTGACCTCTTGAGTATATACTGAGGTAGGTCAAATTGCACTTAATATCCTTGGTCAGCCTCTCGAGGTAAATAACCATCCACAGCACTGCAATTTTCCACACACATGAGAAAGGTACCAAAAAACCTAATTGCGCAAATGCTGTTTATTAAAAACATACCCCACATAATTGTAAAAATATACACTCACAATGTTAAGTGCCTCCCCTGGCACTCAGAATGATCCCACGTCAAAGTACTATCATGCCGCTGCTCCAGAGCTCCATTGGAGCACTTTATTTGAAGCAATTTAGTTGAAGAACTTTGCTTTGTGATAGACTGTTAGCACTTTAATGTTGGAATTTACGAATTGTGGACCTGTATACATTGTATAGAGTACAGAGTGTAGGGGGCAGCACTGCTATCTTTATTGGTCATTTATTTGTATATCTCTATATTTAATACAGATCTTAGAGTTTCTGTCCTGCTGACTAAATTTTACCAGATTGGAAAAGGGGTGAATGCAACATAGACAAAAAAGTTTTGTTTTTTTTGTATGGTAGGGTAAGCTAGAACCCCTGACATTCATTTGAGAACTCCAAAACATGTGGACTGTTTTTGAATGGCTTTTTTTTTTTTTACAAACAATTAAAATTATCTTTAACTCTTTTATTTGATTTTGGTCTGACACTCTTTTCTATATTTCTAGGGTTTGAGCTACTGCTGGGTCCCTATCGAAGGTATAACTTGTGGGAGCCGTTTCACCAAAGTTACTGAGCTTGTTTGATGTATTCCTTCACTTGACTACACTTGCATGTCTAAACGTTCCCAGCACCTGTTGTTCAGGAGATTTGTATTTCTATCTGTGTTACTGTTGGAGAATCCCTCTCACCTCCTGTCCTAGATAAGGACAAGCACAGCAACAGCAAGACCATAATGTAGAGATTATTAAACCCAGAGACTCTGAGAAAGTATCCTTTTTTTTAAGGGTAAAATATATATTTGTATCTATACAGGGTTGCTATAAAAATCTATAACAGACAAGGAACTGAAAATGTAAATAGTAATAGGGAAAAGTAAAGTATATAAATAGCAAGTGAGTATAATTATGTAAAAAATGGTCTAATGTCTAAAACTAGAATAAAAATATCCCTGTATTTCCTGAGCCGAGACCACTTCCACAGGAGTGTAGACAAGGGTACAGATTAACTTTTATTATGACATGCCCACAAGAACATGATACTTTACAGCAGTATGTTCCCATGTCTCTTACAAATACAGTAACATGGAAAAAGTTGTAGACAATAGTAAGAACCTGTTTTTGAACCTGTTTTAACGTATTACAGAGGTCTTCCAACAGCAGCTCATGGACCACATCTGTTCTGTTAGACGATTTTATTAAGCCCACAGATAGGATTGGTGGCATATCCTTAATGTGCATAGCTTGAGGATTAAAGCAGAGTTCCAGCCAAAAATACAACGAGGTCTTAAAAAAAAGACCACCCCCCACCTTCGTTTTTGGATATTTTTATTTATTTTTTTCTATTTGTTTTGTACCTTTTGAATTGTACAAATGTGTACTTCTGTCCTAACGCCGCCATGGCGAGGTACATAATTTCTGCATCTGGATCAGCCCCCTCCTCCCCCCCCGCTGCCTTCTGGGACCTGTGTGTTTCCCAGAAGATGACAGGGCCATTCTAAAAAAGCACAGCATTACTGAAGGCTTCACTGCCGGTTTGCCTTAGTTGCAAATGCGGCGCCTGCATCCGAGCCGATGGTCGAATCAGCTTCAGGGGGGCAACATTGCGGGATCCCTGGACAGGTAAGTGTCCTTATACTAAAAGTCAGCAGCTACATTATTTGTAGTTGCTGACTTTTACATTTTTTTTTTTAGAGGCTGGAACTCCGCTTTAAGGTCAGCAAAGGGTGCCTATAGTCTCCACCTCAATACTCCCTCAGGTAATTGGTGGCTTTGATGGGTACCTAGATGTAAAGAGGACTCTGAAGGCGACCCAGATGTATGCCCACAAATATATGTACAACATACTATGCCCCCTCATACTGAAAAGCTTGGAAACCCCTGACATATTAGATAATAAGAATATAATTCCGTTCAGTGAAAAAAACATACAATAGTCATGATAAAGGAACACACTGCCCTCCATGATTTTTTAATGATTCTTTAATTTTAAAAAAATTGTAACTCTGAAAAGTCGGTTTTTGCTTTCACCAGTGGAGTCTCATTCTGATTCATCTAAACATCTCCACTATCACCCCACTCCTCTGTAGCCAACCAGACAATAAAGACAATAAAGGGATTTTCAATTTTGCATCTAACAAACTTTAACACTTTAAAAATTTCTTTCATAAATAGACATACCTGGAGTCTGAGGGCTTAATCTGTACTGTATGATTAACTCTGTCAATATAGTCGTAGTCTTGGTACTGGTCTTAGAAAATATGCAGAGTGCATGTCTACTTGGCACCGTTATATATCAATTATTTTTTTTAGACACTGTATGTTCCCCTTTATCTACCATTTCCCCTTTATGTTTCTCAAGTCTGTATCAGTTAATCAAACGTACATCTTCCCCAGCACACCATGGATCAGCAAACAGTTGTCCAAAAAGGTTTTTTAATGGAAAGAAGTTACATCACAAAAGAGGTGCAACGTTTCAGGGCCGCGCAGGGGGAAAAAGGAAAAGGTGGAAAAAAATAAATAAAATGTCAAAAGGGAAAATTGTGTATGAAAAGTAGGAGACTAAGGAGAGCTAATCGGAAGGGGGGGGGGGCTGGGGTGGTTGGTTTGAGGTCCGGGGGGGGAAAGGGGGGGATGGGGAAAAGAAAAGGAGGAAGGAGGAGGGAGGTGGGGGGAGGGTGGGAAAGGGGAGACAGGGAGGTAAGGGGGGGACGGGGGTGGGGGTGGTTGCTGGGGGGGTTTGGTTAAGTGAACTCTGGGGATACCATGTACATTACAGCAGGAGCCCAGGGGTTGCATATGCTAAACCATCAAATGTAAGAGGAAGATCTGCATACGCCGTAAGACGTGAAGAACTAATCCAAATATATGCTTTTAATAAATATGCCCTGCTGTGTGGGCATCACGGAAAGGTACCAGACATGGGAAAAAAATGGAGAAAAAAAGGCCCATAGAGGCAAGGAAGAGTAAAATGTACAATGTCTTAATCCGATGAGGCATTACCCAGATAGGGCATAAACAGTAATCAAGAAATACATATTATACATCATAATGAAAACCAATTCATTGATAAAAAGCAAGAATACACTGGAAATCGTCATCTATCATCAATGAAGCATGCGAAAGATAAATTAGTGTTGAGCCCCCCAGGGTGTACTGTGCCTAGGGTGTGTATCCAGTAGGCCTCACAGCGGAGAAGTAACCGATCACGATCCCCACCTCTATGGGGTGGTTTGATGTGCTCAATCACCATCCCACGGAGTTCATGGGTCTGGTGTTTGGCTGTTACAAAGTGTATCGCTATAGGTTTATTGGGGTCAGTCTGTTCACCCTTCTCGGTCTTGGCCAGAGCAACCCTAATGTCACTTCTGTGTTTTTGGAATTGTTTCTTGAATGGGCCGATGGTTTTACCCACATACGTCAATGTACAGGGGCATTTCAATATGTATACGCAGTGATCGGTGTTGCAGTTATAATACTCACGTATCGGGTAACGATTACCCATGCGTGGGTGTGTGAAGTGCGTAGCACAAATAAGTGAGTTGCATATGTTACAATTATAACATTTGTAGCAGCCTGTTTTCTGTGATATTTTGGGTACCGTTATGGTGTACTTCTGTCTAGGATCTGCTTGTATTAGATGGTCATGCAGCGTTCTCCCCCGTTTGTATGTTATCATGGGTCTGGCCCTCGTGGTGGGTCCTAGGGACCTGTCAGATAGTAAAATATTTTGGTTCCGTTCGATAGCGCATCTAATAGCACCAGATTCTTGGTTGAACATGTGTACAAACAATGGGCAAGTGATAAGGTTGGAAGTCCTGGTACGTCTATTCATGGCTTTGTCAAGAGCTAGGTCAAGTATTACTATAGGATACCCGTGTTCCAAAAATTTGTTGTACATAATGTCTAATTGCTTCTTCTTGTCATTCTCATCAGAACAGATGCGTAGTACCCTAGCAACTTGTGAGATAAGCAGTTTTCTGCGTAGATGCTCAGCAAATGAGGAAAATTTGTTTCTCTAGGAAATCACTAGTGTCCCGTGTGTAGGCAGGTAGATCCTTAACGAGGAGCTGTAAATGGAAATTAATAACCTGGGCCAACAGGTGAGTGATGGCACCTGTACCAGAAACTATGGGTCGGAACTTAAGCGATGTGGTGCCCTTATGGATTTTCAGTAATCCATAGATGACAGGCATGCTTATGATGGATCCCTATTCAGTGTCATATAACTGGTAGAGTCGGCCAACAAGGAGAGCATACTCTCCCTATACTCACTATAGTTCATGATCACAATGCCCCCACCTTTGTCGGCGGGTTAAATGATGATGTTCTTGTCATCTTTGAGTGATCTAAGTGCAGCAAAATCCCCTGGGTTCAAATTAGTGTATGTTCTGTTTGAAGCCTTCTGGGACACATCATGTTTAATTGTTATGGTGTAGTTCGCGATAGAATGAAATTGTCCAGGAGGCATGAACTTGCTTCTCAATCTAAATGGGATTGGTGTGGTCTTCTCGGACGGGGTCATAGCGGGAGTCCCAGGTTGTGTGTAAAAAAATTGTTTTATCTTTAATGTACGCTCAAATGTAAACATTTCAATCTCGAACTCAAACAGATTCAGTCTATTGGTAGAGCAAAATGACAGGCCTTTAGATAAAAGTCTGGACTCACCGTTGTTGATGGTTCGTGATGAGAGGTTGATTACCGGGCACATCTGGATCCCAGCCGTCCACTGCTGCGGAGTGGTGGCACAGCCTGCTCTCTTCATGCCCCTCCTGGATCTTCGCTTCCACTGGTCGCCGGAAAAAGGGTCTGGTGAGCTGCACTTCCAGAGGCAGTGACGCCTGTCGATGTCCTAGCTTCACTGTCAGATGATGGATTTTCGCTGGGGCGATCACTCTCTGATGTTGGAGGTTGACTGTGTCTTTGCGTTGTACCTGTGCGTGGGCAGAGTCTCCTCCTGGGGCGTGTGGCTCCTGTGATCCAAGGGTAAACTCGGCCCTCCTGGCAATCCTGATTGACAAGCCTTAGCTTGTCTCATTTGACCTGTTTCTGTTTTTCAGAATATACTAGTATCTCACTGTCAATATTGCGCAATGTACTTTCTAGTGCGTCGTTGTCCTGGACAGGCGCTATAATGCCCCGTACACACGGTCGGACTTTGTTCGGACATTCCGACAACAAAATCCTAGGATTTTTTCAGACGGATGTTGGCTCAAACTTGTTTTGCCTACACACGGTCGCAAAAAGTTGTTGGAATTTCCCATCGACAACCACGCGGTCACATACACCACGTACGACGAGACTAGAAAAGGCCGGTTCAGAACCAAGCGCGGCACCCTTTGGGCTCCTTTTGCTAATCTCGTGTTAGTAAAAGTTTGGTGAGAGACGATTCGCGCTTTTTCAGACTCGTGGCTTTCAGATCGTTTTCTGCCGTTCAGTTTGTGCTTGTGGGTTTGTATCTGCTCTTCAGTGCGTGCAAGCAAGTTCCGCGTGACTTAGTCATTGTATTCTTGTTCGTTCGTTACTGGTTTTCAGGTCGCTCTTCACAGGCCTTGCTGTTCTTCAGTGCATTCTGTTACTTCGTTCTGAGCAGCCGACCGTTTTCTAGCCATGTTTCGTATGCGTACTCCTCGTAGAGTTCGTGCTGTGTGGGGGCTTGGTGTTGGGGTCCTGACCTTGACACAAGTCCAGTCCATGAACAGGGTGGGGAGGAGTTCATGGACCAAGAATTGGTTGCTTCAGCGTGACCAGTTCTGTCATATGCCTTTGTTCCGTGAGATCCGTGAGAATAATCCTGATGATTTCAGGAACTTTCTCAGGATGACGGACCCCGTGTTTCACAGTTTCTTGGCTTCGCTGACCCCCTATATCAGCAGGCAGGATACCTGCATGAGGCAAGCCATCACTCCGGAGCAGAGGTTGGTCGCTACCTTGCGGTATTTGGCCACAGGGAGAAGTCTGCAAGACTTGAAGTTCTCGACAGGCATCTCCTCCCAGGCTCTTCTTTGTGGACATTTACTGCTTGTGTTTGTTTGAGCTGACCCTGACAGAAATGTGTGGAGTGCAGAAAATGTCGTGATTGTGTAACCTTACAAAGCACTGTTGGCTGTTATTTACTAAATGCAAAGACACTTTTCACTACAAGTGCACTTGCAACTGCACTGAAACTGCACTTGTAGTGCAAAGTGGATTTGCCCTTAGGAAATTACCCCCATTTTCTCATAAAACAACAATTACATCATCCCAAAAGTGTTGTAGCGTTGAGACAATAATCCACACATTCTTGATTAACAATCTTTTTAATACCTGCACAATCACATATGCATTTACCAAAGGTTTTTCTGACAAACCAACATGTTTGTTGTATAACAATTTTTGTGGTGTCATTATCCAAAATCAAAATGTGCATTTTATAGAAAACAGGCCTGTGTAAAACCCACAAGAAAGACACAAATCTTGATCTTACAAAGTTCACATTTGGTAGAACTTGAAGGCAATATCACACATGAGTATTTAGGAACTGTGTTTGATATTGCGTTCAGATGGGGGGAAATCACCCCTGGAAAAGCCAAATTTGGAAGATGCACACCAATTTCCCAATGTCAACATGTGCTATCTGCCATCAGGGGGGATCAAGGGACGTGTTTTGGGGGAGAAAGCCCTTCCTCACCGCTACTTTATTATTGAGGAAGGGGTTGCACCCCCTTAACGCGTCCATTGATCTCCCGTGATGGCAGATAGCACATGTTGGCACACTGTGTGCATCCTCCAAATTTGGCTTTGGGAAAAATCACAAAAACATTTCGCACATTGTAGCACACAAAAGAAGAAAGTCATTTGGAGGGGTTTTAAACTCTCCCCAAAACATCAATGATGTTTTTATATTTTGGAATAACATCATTGATGTTTTGCTTGATGTTTTCCAATTGTAAATTACACCCCATGATCTCCCCGATCAGGATCTGGGCACTTTCGGATGTGAAAGGATCTTCATCCACAACCTCACGATCACCTAAAAAGAGAGGAACCCAAAAATAAATTAGGTCTAAAAAATGCCGCCATCCATCTCTTATCTGAGCCTGTGGTTGCAGACACTCACCTGTTGTGGTAACTAGTTCCACCACGTCTTCTTCCTCCTGCTCAGCTTGTGTTGGGGGGATTTCCCCTTCTTCCAGGGGAGGGGGGCTTTGGTCTCCTCAGATGAGGGGTGTCCTCCGAATCTTTTCTCCCCTATGTAAAACAAAAATGGTATAATTAGCACACAGATATTTGATGGCAGAACTATAAAGATGAAACATTGCTTGGAAGTGGGGTACAATTGTCTGTTTTAGCAGAGTTCCAAGATGTAGCTTTTTTAATGCCCTTTGTCAAGCTGCAATACTTTACCTGTTTGGTACAAGCTTCACAGATGGAGACCCCCCTATAGTATACACTGGAGCACCTGTGTGCCCCCCCTAATAAAAATGGTGTTCTGGGGTCCCACACTAGTGCTCCAGTGTCCAGATGTGAAAACAGCTGCTCAGTGTCCTCTCCTTACACAGAATCTGGTTTGCATTTCATTCTAGTAACAAACCCATCTACACAACCCAATTCTTTGAAGACAAGTATAGGGCGTCAAAATGGTGGCCAAATGCATATGGCCTAAACAATGGTATTTTATCGTCCGAAATAAAAATGTGTGATCCTAACGAATAATGTGCCAATGAACATGAAAGTTGCCATTTTAAACTGTACAACAGTTCCTAAAAGCACATGGAGCAGCATGAACGTAATAAACACAAGAACAATAGGAACACAGCACAACTACTTACTTTTTTGCAGCACTCTCCGGATCTTTCTGTACTGCTCATGTTCTCGTAATTTCAGGTCCAACCACCGCTTCCTGAGCTGATCTTTCGATCGTCGTACCCCGAATTTCCAGTGCAGACTCCTGACCACTTTTCGCCATGATCTTGGCCTTTCGGACATTGTGGTTGGGGTAAGGCCCATACTTTCCATCATAGTCGGCCTTCTTCAGGATGTCCACCATCTCCAACATCTCCCTAAAGGACATATTTGAGTCCTTTAATCTCCTTCTGGATCCGGACGTTTCAGGCTCCGGCCTTTCCTCCTCCTCCTCGTTGCTGTAATTAGCACGATCCTGCTGTCTATCCGCCATGTGCTCTTCCTCCACTGCGCCGAACAAAAAGGGGCGGGGAATAGAATAGAAAGAACGTCAGGGGCGGGCGGAGTTATACGCATGCGCAGTGTGTATAAATCGTAATGCGCGCGCGTCTTGCGTGCGATCTGTGAGCGGAGGAAGGGGCATCGGAGACGCCGATCGTGCTAACGAAGGTAGGATCTAAACTTGGGCCTATACTGCTTCGAAATGGAAGCCTATATTGTAACAAGATTAGGGGAGTTTGGCCTGACATTAGGGTTTGTCTTGTGTTGTGTCTTGCAGAGAAAATGGATGGGTTCAACTACCACAATTTCCTGCCCCTGTTTATTGACAAGTACAGGGAGCTGCCCTGTCTGTGGCAAATGAGACACCCCCACTATAATCACAAACAGAAGAGGCAGGCAGCGCTGGAGAAACTGCTGGAGTTGGTGAAGCCGGTGGTCCCCACAGCAACCATCCCTTATTTAAAAGCAAAAATTGGTGGTCTGAGGAGCACTTATCTTAGGGAGCGCAAGAAGGTCACAGATTTCCAGAGGTCCGGAGCTGCAGCAGATGACGTTTATGTCCCCAGGCTGTGGTACTATGAGAGACTGCGATTTCTGTCAGACCACACTGAAGTCAGGGAATCCCTCTCCACTCTTCCTTCCACTCTTCCTTCCACTCTTCCTTCCATCTCAGCTGAGGCTTCCGATGTCCAACCTGGGCCTTCCAGCCAGGAAGAAATGGAGGAGCCCAGCTGGAGTCAGGTATAGCATTCTTCTACAGATTTCTGGGCAATAAATAAATGATGTTTACTAGATGTTATTATTGATCATTAATTGAAAGTGTTTTACATATCAATAGACAGTAGTGGGCACCCAAAATTGGGACAAGAATGCAAAATGCTGGGCTCAGAAGGATAGTCTGTTATATTTGTTAACATTCAATTTGCAGCAGTCAGGAGGTGAAAATTGTGTGTGATTGATGAATAAAATACTAAAACTATGTCCCCTTTTCATACACAGGAAGACCTCAGCCAGGAGGAGCCTATGGAATGTGGCAGTCAGGAGGAGGCGGGGATTATTAGTGTCAGCCAGGAGGAGGCGGGGATTAGTGTCAGCCAGGAGGAGGCGGGGCTAAGTGTCAGCCAAGAGAAGCCTGGGACAAGTCGCAGCCTGACTGAGTCTCAGGTTCCTCCCCTCCGCCTGCCATACAAAAGGGCCAGGAAGGCCACTCCCAGTCCTGTGCAGGATTCAGCATACAGGCTGATCCAGGGGGCTTCGGCGTCCCTCAGAGCCTTCCCCAGTCCTGAAGAGGCCTTTGCCTGCATGGCTGCCACCAAATTGCTGGGCATGCAGGAGGGCCAACGCAAGATCTCTGAGGACCTGATTTATAAATTCCTACGTAAGGGGGAGAGTGGGGAACTGACACACAAGACGGATGTCATTGAGATGGACGATCCTCCTCCTCCTCCTCCTCCTGCTGCCACAACTAGACCACCACAGCCAAAGCCTGGAAGGAAGCGTGGAAGGAAGACCTGAGAGTGATTGCCCTTGGTTCAGTCTGGTCTGACAGAAGATGCAGTCTCTCGTATGACCACAGCCTGGGGACACAGATGTCATCTGCTGCTTTCCGGATCTCTGGGACTTCTGGACCAGACTGCCCTCCCCTAGATATGGACTCCTCAGGCCACCAATTTTGCTTTTAAATAATTGATGTCTGCCCTGGGAGTCCAAGGCTTCGCCCACTTCTGCAGTTTCTCCAGCGTTGCCTCCCTCTTTGTTTATAGTTGTGACCCCTTAACAAAAAATTTTTCGGTAAATTCTACTCTCCTGTGTGTGTTTTCATCCAAAAAGGACAGTTTGTTGGTGACGATTCAGGTACATTTCTAACATAAAATGTGAAATTAACAAGGGACAACAACACCAAACAATCTCCTACAGATTAAATAGAACAACATATCAATGGTGTTGTGGGAACTTGTCACAAAAAACACACAAACATTTTCGGGAGTACAAATCAAAATCACCAAAAAAAAAATCAAAAAAGAGAAACACAAAAAAAGATTCTACATTAAAGTCAAAAAAAAAAAAAATATGTTGTCAGATGTGAGAAATCAAAATATATTGAGGGAATCCCGATAAATAGTAACGAAAGAAGTTTGTGAGAAGTGTGTGTGAATATGAGCATCAAAACTAATATATTCTTGGCACATTATAAAGAAGAAGAGAGTGCGCTGTATTAAACCATTTTGAACATTGCAGCGTGACGAAAGTGCTGTATCCATTGCGAACGCTAAGTTTACCAGAACGAGCTGTCCCATGTCGGAATTTCTTCTGAGCATGCGTGGCACTTTGTGCGTTGAAACAGGCCACACACGGTCGGAATTGACGCGATCGGATTTTGTTGTCGGAAAATTTTATCTCCTGCTCTCCAACTTTGTGTGTCGGAAAATCCGATGGAAAATGTCCGATGGCGCCCACACACGGTTGGAATTTCCGACAACACGCTCCGATCGGACATTGTCCATCGGAAAATCCGACCGTGTGTACGGGGCATAAGTGTTAATAGCTCCCTGTTGACTTGGCACAGTTAAACTTTGACTTCTTCTATCACAATCAGCATATAGTTGAGCGAATTTTGCGTGGATACCTCACACCACTTCTCACAGAATTCGCGTTTGTGTCGTCCGATAGTAGGTTGATTTTTGATGCGAAAACCCCTTGGGATCTTCTTTGTCCTATAATATTCAGATAACATTTGTCCATGTAATTCAAGATCGATTTGTCTTTTCTTTAATCGTTTGATCTCACGGTGGACATCCGTGGCAGTGTCAGTTCCAAACGCCTTGTGCTCATCAGGAGGAAAGAAAATGGCGTCTATCTCTTCTTGGCTGTAGATACAGCCAGGGGCTCTGTTGAACTGGGAGGATCCTGAATCATTGGATGCCATCAGTCTCTAGGTAAGTTTCTCAGTCGGATAAATTGGTGACAACCATGTCCCATGTGTATCGGGCACGGAGGATAACAAACCCTACTTTTTGGTGGCCACCAGGGGTGCGTAATGGAAACCCAGTGTAACAGTCTAATCGATATTCCAATCGCACACGTTCCTGGTCAAATGGCACACAAATAGTGGGTGCTGCAGTGATTACCAGTTGAGTTCTGGAAGCATCAAACAAACGTACATCTTCGCCAGCACACCATGGATCAGCAAACAGTTGTTAAAGAAGGTTTTTTAATGGAAAGAAGTTATATCACAAAAGAGGTGCAACAGTTTGGGGCTGCGCAGGACCCCTTCGTCAGGCAAGTGATGGGGTGCATAGTGTCAAACACAGCATATTTATACAGTGGTCACCAATCAAAGAAAACATGTGCAGAGTGAAAAGAAGTGCCCTCCCCCTTCCCTCTGACGTCAGATTGACGTCAAAATCCCACCATAAAGAGTTAAAAACTGTAAATCTAGAGTTATCATAGGTTAATAAAAGTACTGGCATTCAAAGAATTCCTGGAGAGCGGATTAACACTCCAGCAGATGCATCATAGTACCAGATCGGCTATAGACGCCGAATGCGCCCGCTCGGGGCACACTGTTTACTAGGACCCAGCTGACTGCCCGTCAGCTGGAGGTCCTGGGAGCCTATCACGCAGCGCCACGTGTGCTGCGCATGCGCCCGCCTCCGTGGAGACCGATTCGTGGGAAAGAAGCTTGGCAGCGGGGCCGCCGTCTTCATGGAAACCTGTGACGTATAGTCAGTGCCGCGTCAGGTATTCAAGGGGAGGTGTAAAAGAGAGATGAAGAGCAATAAAGTGGGGAAAAGAAAAGGGTGAATGATGTGGTGCAAAAGAGAAAAGAAAAGGGGAAGAGAAGGAAAGAGTGAAAAAGGGGGATAGCAGAAGAGGGAAAAGAAGCAGGAAAAAAAGAAAGTCAATAAAGAAAGAGGAACAAGAGCAGAGGTTGGAGACACACTTGTCACTGCAGAAAAAAACGAAAAAGAGGGAGAAAAAAAAGGAAGAAAAAAGGAAAAGAAAAGGTGGAGATAAGTAAATGTCAAAAGGGGAAAAAAGAAAAACAAGGGGGGGACTTAGGAGAGCGAAAAAATTCTAGGAACAAAAAGGGGGAGAAGAAAAGAAAGAAAAAAAGGGGAAAGGAAAAGGTGGAAAAAAATAAATAAAATGTCAAAAGGGAAAATTGTGTATGAAAAGTAGGAGACTAAGGAGAGATAATCCGAAGGGGGGGGAAGCTGGGGTGGTTGGTTTGAGGTCCGGGGGGAAAGGGGGGGAATAGGAAAAGAATGGGGAAAAGAAAAGGAGGAAGGAGGAGGGAGGGGGAGGGAGGGGGGGAGAGAAAGGGGAGACAGGGAGGTAAGGGGGGGAGGGGGGTGGGGGGTGGTTGCTGAGGGGGGGTGGGGGGGTTTGGTTAAGGGAACTCTGGGGATACCATGTACATTACAGCAGGAGCCCAGGGGTTGCATATGCTAAACCATCAAATGTAAGAGAAAGATCTGCATACGTCGTAAGACGTGAAGAACTAATCCAAATATATGGTTTTAATAAATATGCCCTGCTGTGTGGGTATCACTGAAAGGTACCAGACATATTGAAAAAAACTGGGAAAAAAAGGCCTATAGAGGCAAAGAAGAGTAAAATGTACAATGTCTTAATCCGATGAGGCATTACCCAGATAGGGCATAAACAGTAATCAAGAAATACATATCATAAATCATAATGAAAATCAATTAATTGATAAAAAGCAAGAATACAGTGGAAATCGTCATCTATCATCAATGAAGCATGCGAAAGATAAATTAGTGTTGAGCCCCCCAGGGTGTACTGTGCCTAGGTTGTGTATCCAGTAGGCCTCACGGTGGAGAAATAACCGATCACGATCCCCACCTCTATGAGGTGGTTTTATGTGCTCAATCACCATCCCACAGAGTTCATGGTTCTGGTGTTTGGCTGTTACAAAGTGTATCGTCACAGGCTTATTGGGGTCAGTCTGTTCACCCTTCTCGGTCTTGGCCAGAGCAACCCTAATGTCACTTCTGTGTTTTTGGAATCGTTTCTTGAATGGGCCGATGGTTTTACCCACATACGTCAATGTACAGGGGCATTTCAATATATATACGCAGTGATCGGTGTCGCAGTTATAATATTCATGTATCGGGTAACGATTACCCATGCGTGGGTGTGTGAAGTGCGTTCCACAAATAAGTGAGTTGCATATGTTACAATTATAACATTTGTAGCAGCCTGTTTTCTGTGATATTTTGGGTACCGTTATGGTGTACTTCTGTCTAGGATCCGCTTGTATTAGATGGTCACGCAGCGTTCTCCCCCGTTTGTATGTTATCATAGGTCTGGCCCTCGTGGTGGGTCCTAGGGACCTGACAGATAGTAAAATATTTCGGTTCCGTTCGATAGCGCATCCAATCGCACCAGGTTCTTGGTTGAACGTATGTACAAACAATGGGCAAGTGATAGGGTTGGAAGTCCTGGTACGTCTATTCAGGGCTTTGTCAAGAGCTAGGTCGAGCACCACTGTAGGATACCCGCGTTCCAAAAATTTGTTGTACATAATGTCTAATTGCTTCTTCTTGTCATTCTCATCAGAACAGATGCGTAGTACCCTAGCAACTTGTGAGATAGGCAGTTTTCTGCGTAGATGCTCAGGATGTGCACTCTGAAAATGGAGCAAGGTGTTTCTGTCAGTGGGTTTAGTGTATAGGGATGTTGTGATGGTGCCTTGGTTATTGGAGATGAGCACATCAAGGAATGAAATATGGTCACAAGAGAATTCAGGATTAAACACTATTCCTGGAAAAATATTGTTCAGAAAGCCAACAAACGAACTGAACTCATCCTCGCTACCTGACCAAATGAGGATGCCCTATCTGGGTAATGCCTCATCGGATTAAGACATTGTACATTTTACTGTTCTTTGCCTCTATGGGCCTTTTTTTCTCCATTTTTTTCCTATGTCTGGTACCTTTCCGTGATACCCACACAGCAGGGCATATTTATTAAAACCATATTATTTGGATTCACGTCTTACGACGTATGCAGGTCTTCCTCTTACATTTGATGGTTTAGCATATGCAACCCCTGAGCTCCTGCTGTATTGTACATGGTATCCCCAGAGTTCCCTTAACTAAACCCCCCCCCTCTCAGCAACCCCCCCTTACCTCCCTGTCTCCCCTTTCTCCCCCCCTCCCCCCACCTCCCTCCTCCTTTTCTTTTCCCCATTCTTTTCCCATTCCCCCCTTTCCCCCCCGGACCTCAAACCAACCACCCCAACCAATCTCTCCTTAGTCTCCTACTTTTCATACACAATTTTCCCTTTTGACATTTTATTTATTTTTTTCCACCTTTTCCTTTTTCCCCCTTTTTTTCTTTCTTTTCTTCTCCCCCTTTTTGTTCCTAGAATTTTTTCTCTCTCCTAAGTCTCCCGCTTGTTTTTCTTTTTTCCCCTTTTGACATTTACTTATCTCCACCTTTTCTTTTCCTTTTTTCTTCCTTTTTTTTCTCCCTCTTTTTCATTTTTTTCTGCTGTGACAAGTGTGTCTCTAACCTCTGCTCTTGTTCCTCTTTCTTTATCGACCCTCTTTTTTCCTCCTTTTCCCTCTTCTGCTATCCCCCCTCTTTCCTTCTCTTCCCCTTTTCTTTTCTCTTTTGCACCACATCATTCACCCTTTTCTTTTCCCTACTTTATTGCTCTTCATCTCTTTTTTACACCTCCCCTTGGATACCTGATGCGGCACTGACCATATGTCACAGGTTTCCGTGACGTCGGCGGCCCCGTTGCCAGGCGTCTTTCCCACGAATCGGTATCCACGTAGGCGGGCGCATGCGCAGCACACGTAGCGCTGCGCGATAGGCTCCCAGGACCTCCAGCTGACGGGCAGTCAGCTGGGTCTTTGTAAACAGTGTGCCCCGAGCGGGCGCATTCAGCGTCTATAGCCAATCTGGTACTATGATGCATCTGCTGGAGTGTTAATCCGCTCTCCAGGAATTCTTTGAATGCCAGTACTTTTATTAACCTATGTTAACTCTAGATTTACAGTTTTTAACTCTTTATGGTGGGATTTTGATGTCAATCTGACATCAGAGGGAAGGGGGAGGGCACTTCTTTTCACTCTGCACATGTTTTCTTTGATTGGTGACCACTGTATAAATATGTTGTGTTTGACACTATGCACCCCATCACTTGCCTGACGAAGGGGTCCTGCATGGCCCCGAAACGTTGCACCTCTTTTGTGATGTAACTTCTTTCCATTAAAAAACCTTCTTGGACAACTGTTTGCTGATCCATGGTGTGCTGGCGAAGATGTACGTTTGTTTGATGCTTCCAGAACCCAACTGGTAATCGCTGCAACACCCACTATTTGTGTGCCATTTGGCCAGGAATGTGTGCGATTGGAATATCGATTAGACTGCATCAGTTAATCATGCTGCAACTTCCTGCATACTTTTACACCGAAAATACATCACAGATGAATTTTCCTGGTTCATATGTTTGAAATGACAGTGACTGATTCACCAATGTTGAAAGTCATATTTACAGCTTTATAAACCTGTCCCATAATAATTTAATTCTTTGATTGTATCAATAATCTCTCTGCAATTTCCTGTATACTTTTATATACACTGTATATATAAAGTCTGCATGTTTTTCTGTTTTTTGTTTTGTTTTTTAATGTCAGCTAGATTTTCATCTTGATCAAAAATTAATTAGTAAAGTGTATATAAAACTAAAACTTTTTTTTTGAGTAAGTAAGCGTTACACATATTCCGTCATAATTTTATGGCTGTCTGTGTCCCCAGACAGTTCTTTTGACCCTTTCAATTTGTCTTGGGGGCTAATAGCTCTTGGATTGAAAGTGAGGAAAAACTCAAAATTATTTTGTTTGAGAGGGGATTTCCCTCACTTTGGAGACATTTCCTCTCACTTCCTGTGAGAGGAATGAATTACATAAAACAGACACCACCTTGCTCACAGTTACCATGCTGTCAATTAATCATATCTGTGAATTTTGTTTACAATTATCTGCCCCTACTCACACTATGGCTATGTGTCAAACCTGAAAATAAATTATAGTAAATCTGAAGCCTTAAATCTGTCCCTGCCTACAGAACTCTTGGCTACTGTACAACAAAATTGCCCATTTTAGTGGGAACCCAAAGTCTTAATATACTTAGGAGTCTGGCTGGCGCTCAAAATAAAAAAAAATATAAGAACACAACTTCCGGCCCCTGATCAGTGTGATAGAAGGTGATTTAAAGACTTGGAATATGAAAAGCTTTTTGTGGTTCGGAAAGGGCAGCAAACATAAAAATTGACAATATTACCCAGACTTTTATATTTTATGCATGCCCTTCCTACCAAAATACCCTACAGTTTCTTCTAGCATTTTCAATCCCTACAAAAGAAATGAATGTATGCCCTGTAAAAAAAAAAATAATAATTACAAATTCATCTTGAGTTAATCACAAAATTCAAAGAACAGGGAATCATGGGCCTATCAGATTTCAGAAATTATTATTATGCTACACACCTCTCTAGAATTGTGGACTGGAATTGCCATGAAGGCAATAAAGATTGGATTGCATTAGAATGCATATTATCTTAAATACCCCTGAAATGATCACCTTGGTTGCCTAAGTCATGTTGCCCTGATTCCTTAAAAAAATATCCACTGATAGGAGGTTGAAGGATTTTCCATTGGGGTATACATTGGAGGTTTTCCCTTGCGCTGCCTTGAAATATGGAATTTCAGGCCCCTTAACACCCCTCGTGAACAACCCAGACTTCCCACTATTAACAGTAGACTGACCTCTACTACAGAAAATGGTGCTCCTCTACCAGCTAAATATTGTTTGCGCTCAGGAATGTGGCGCAGAGCAACTTTATTATTGTACTTACTTACAAGTACATACAGTACCTGCCTTATGAACCACCAGCAGAAAATATATTTCTCCCACACTCTTACAGCTTTTGAAACACTTTGCCTAATGCTGCGTACACACAAACTTTCTGGCAGACTTGGTCCGGTGGATCGGACTCCGTCGGACAATTCGATCGCGTGGGGGCTCCAGCGGACTTTTTTTCCCCAAAAGTCAGATGGACCTAGAAATAAAACATGTTTCAATGCTTTCCGACGGACTCGAGTCTGGTCGAAAAATCCGCTCGTCTGTATGCTAGTCCGATGGCCTTAAACCGTCGCTAAGGCAGCTATTGGCTACTGGCTATCAACTTCCTTATTTTAGTCCGGTCGTACATCATCACGTACTAATCTGCCAGTGTGATCGTGTGTAGGCAAGTCCGTTCATTCGGAAAGTCCGTTGGAAGTCTGTCGAAAGTCCGTCGGATAGTCCGTCGGACCAGATCGGTTGAAAAGTCCGCTCGTGTGTGTACGCGGCAAAAAAGGTACGGAAGTTAAAATTGCTACTTCCGAGTTTTTTTTTTTAGTAAGAATTTATAATTATTTTTTTGTGTCCCCTTTACTTCCACAGAAGCAAAGGGGACACGAAGAAAATAATTATAACTTCTTACTAAAAAAAAAAAAAAAGTTTAGGCTTTTCCAATGGTGGGGCTTGGACTGTAAAGGATCCAATATTCCAATAGCCAAAGACACTCCTTTTTTAAAGGATAACTAAAGGCACAATTGGTCTGGTGATCCTGGTGATAACAAGGGAGTTCCTCAACTGGAAAGGATTTCCTTTTGGCTTTGGGACAGGAAGTGAATGGAAATCTGCAAAAAGAAAACCTGACAGATGTTATAACCCTCCCCCCTACTCTATGCAAAATGAAAAAAAAGTGTTGTTCTACTTTATGAAGCATTTAGGCAAAAGAACACCACAGGGCTCCATAGCTCTTATCCCCTTTGTTTACCATATTTTTTGCTCCATAAGACTCACCTGACCATAAGACGCCACCTAGATTTTAGAGGAGGAAAACAAGAAATAAAATATTCTGAACCAAATGGTGTACTAAAATATTTACCAGTGCCCATGAAATTCAGCCTGACCAGTACCAATTAAATGCAGCCTTACCAGTGCCAATTAAATGCAGCCTGACCTGTGCCCATAAAATGCAGCCTGATCTCTGCCCATAAAATGCAGCCTGACCAGTGCCCATGAAATGCCGCCTGACCAGTGCCCATGAAATGCAGCCTGACCTGTACCCATAAAATGCAGCCTGATCAGTGCCATGAAATGCAGCCTTACCTGTCACTGATAGTACTCACCGAGGCCGAGATGCCGAGAGCGGTTTTGCCTTTGCGACTAAGGGCAGTCCGCCCCCTTGAGTTGGGACAGGGAGAGAACGGCACAAAGAGGCACAGGCTCCCCAATGGACCGTAGAAGACTTGCTTGTGGAGTCTTGACAGAGAAGAGCCTGTGCAGGTACTGGTAGGCAGGTGCAGCCAGAGACAACAGGCAGAAAGTCCAGAGCTAGGCAGAGGGTCAAACACCGGGATGGTGCTATGGCACTGCAGGATCTGCAAGGTAGGATGACAAGAATAAGGAGAGTCCAGGTACAAGCAGGAAGTCAGGCTAGGAGACAGGAGACAGTCCAGGTAACAGGCCGAGGGTCAAACACAGGGGATTGGTGGGAATCCGATAAGCAGGCCGAGGTCAGGTCCAGGAGAGAGGCAAGAGAAGTCCAAGGGCAAATCCGGGTCACAACAGGTAGTTAGGCAGAGATACAGGATACAGGTTCAGGTAATACAGGAAGCTGAGACGAACCAGCAACTTGTTTGATTCTCTGAGCGCCTTTTATAGGCTGCCCAGGGAATCACGTTGGGTGTGCACCAGTGCGCGTGTGCGAGCGATGTAGCGCCGAGCCGCAAACGCGCATGTGCCGTTCTGCCGTTTCGCCGGGAATGCGTGAAAAACGACCGGACCGGAACGAAGGCTCCTTCTGACAGTGCCCCCCCCCCCCCCCCCCGAGGGGTGGCCTCTGGATACCCAAGGTTGACATCAGTTCTGGATGCTCTCGGTGAAATGCCTGGAGAAGCCGTGGAGCATGTAGATTCCTGGATGGTTCCCAGGAGTTATCGTCAGCAGGATACCCCTTCCATTTGATCAAGTATTGAAGCTGTCTGCCATTTTTTCTACAATTTAGAATTTTTTCCACCTCAAACTCGTTTTCTCCGTCGATTAGGACCGGTGACGGTGGAGGTCTTTCTCTGTAAGAAAAAGGGCTGGGAACAATAGGTTTTAAGAGGGATGCATGGAAGACTGGGTGCACCTTGTAAGCATCAGGTAGAGCTAATTCAAAAGCAATTGGGTTGATTACCCTTTTTATTTTAAAAGGACCTATAAACTTTTTCCGGGAGGGAATTGGCAGTCTGAGATGGGTAGTTGATAGCCACACCTCTTTGCCTACTTTAAAGGCCGGGTTCTCCTTCTTTCCTTTGTTGTAGTACTTTTGGTAGTCATCCTGAGCTTTTTGCATCGCTGCTTTGATCCTTTGGAAATTTAACTGGATAGAGTTTACTCGGTCCTGGACTGCAGGGACAGATAATTCAGGGATGGAAACTGGGAGAAAGGAAGGGTGGAATCCAAAATTAGACCAGAAAGGTGTCTGATTGGTAGCGGAATGGATGGAGTTGTTATATGCAAATTCCGCATATGGCAGGAGGGAGGACCATTCATCCTGGGAATCGGAACAGAAACATCGGAGGTATTGTTTCAGGGTTTGGTTTGTCCTCTCCGTCTGTCCGTTACTTTGAAGATGATAAGCAGAGGACAGGAAATTTTTTTTTCCAAGGTCTTGCATAATTCCTTCCAAAATTTTGAAGTGAATTGAACCCCTCTGTCAGAGGTGATGCTCACCGAGGTACCATGAAGCCTGATAATTTCTTTAAAAAACATGCTAGCAGTAGCGGAGGCAGAGGAAGTACCCACCATGGGCAGGAAGTGTGCCATTTTTGAAAGTCGATCAATTACGACAAAGATAGTCGTGAATCCCCCTGATGGAGGCAGATCCACAATAAAGTCCATGGAGATTTACGCCCAAGGGCGTTCAGGGATGGACAAAGGTTTAAGTAGGCCCCACGACTTTGTATTTGAGCCCTAGCTACGCTGGCAAGGGATGTAGGATGAAACATAGTTTTTTCAGTCTCGTCTCCAGCCTGGCCACCAAAAGGAACGTGAGATCAATTCCATGGCCTTTTGTGACCCAAAATGGCCTGCTAGCTTGTGGTCATGAAAGGATTGTAAGGTTAGGAGCCTAGATTCCAGCGGGATGAAGATTTTTCCATGAGACCAAAATAGATCATTTCATTTCTCCATAGAAGATACGTGGGGTAGAGCATTGAGCGGATGCGGATTTGATTGCGGACATTAGGTCCCCCTGGGTAACCAGGAGGAAATTTTGCGGAGACAAGATGGTGCTTGGCTCTGTTACCTGAGAAGTTTCATGGAACATCCTTGAAAGTGCGTCCGCTTTTCCGTTCTTTGAACCTGGTCTATAAGAGATGTGGAAGTTAAATCGGGAAAAGAAGAGAGCCCATCGGGCTTGCCTGGGTCTTAGACGTTTAGCAGTTTGCAGGTATTCCAGGTTCTTGTGGTCAGTAAATATCATAATAGGATTGGACGCCCCTTCAAGCAGATACCTCCACTTCTCCAAGGCGAATTTGATGGCCAATAACTCCCTATCGCCGACATCATAGTTTCTTTCGGGGATGCTTAATTTCCGGGATGCAAAAGCCACGGGATGTAGTAGAGCCTTGGGCCCTTGTCTTTGTGAGAGGATGGCACCAGTAGCGGTCTCTGAGGCATCAACTTCCAGAATGAAAGGCAAGGCTGGATCCGAGTGTCGTAAGACTGGTGCAGATGAGAATAGTGCTTTCAATTTTAAGAACGCTTCCTGAGCCTCCAAAGACCATTGAAAACGATTATGCTTGCATGTAAGTTGAGTGATGGGAGCCACGATAGCTGAAAACCCTACAATGAATCTTCAGTAAAAGTTTGAGAAAGCTAAGAACCGTTGTACCCCTTTTCTATCTACAGGAGCTAGCCATTCTAAACAACAAAAGACACTCACATGAGTGTAGATGGGTAGGCCGCACACCCCATAAAGTAAATGAAAAATGCAAGAACCCCCTGACGGGGCTTTAAAGCAACCAATGAGATGCAGTATAAATAGTTGAAAAAATTCAATTTTATTGGTACAAAAAATATGAATAGTGTATTAAAAAGGACATTGAGAATAAGTACTGACTATTAGAGTCAGGACATGAACTGGATATGGCGTACAGTAGCAACGGACAAATTATACAATTAAAACCAATGCAGGACACAATGTGCCAAAGGGCAACCAATGTTTTTACAAGTGTTGAATCCTTAAAAGTAAGAACAGCAGACAATGCCTATAAATGAGGGCAATATACAATACGGTGTATGTGGAACAACGAAGGCTGTATGTGTGAATCCTGATGCGTTTCGACCCTTCCCGGGTCTTCTTCAGAGGATGGTTGTCCACTGTAAAAAGGTCAACATGTATCAATCATAGCACAAACTCAACAGCAAACCAAATACTGTAGCTGTCCAGGCCGCATAATTACCTATTGTAGGATCTTGCATTAAAGGGGGCTGACTTATGCAAAGTATAAGGATTGTAGATGTAGCCCGTCTTTAACCAGGAATAGGGAAGCCCACCAATCAGAGCCACGCCATGCCAACCAATGAGGCATCAGCCTGTAATGATCTACACAGACTAGATGGGAGGGAAACACACACTCTATGGCAGAGCAGTCACGTGAATGGAATCTCTATGGGAATGGTAAATATGGGAAATCTCCCTTGTACTTGTATCTAAATATGTTGGTCTTAAGTCTTTTATGTCCTACAGTTTGTAGATTAATGTTTTAAGGAATATGCTTTGTATTCCTTCATGTAATCCATGATTTTTACCCTTTTCCTGTACAATTAGATCAAGCTTGATGTGTATAGGCCTGCTTTACTATATACAAATACATTTTTGTTATCGTGTTAACACTTTCACTCATGGTCAAAGAACTCTCATTTAACCCAAATCATATGTATCAGGTTTTTTTAATCAAAGTTTTGTCTTTTGAACCATTGTCTTTACTAATGTAATTTCTTGATGTTTCAAGATGCTTTTATTTTTGTACCACCTTTTACTTCTTTCTAATAAAAGTTTGTGAACGAAAAAATTATGATTTCTTTACTCAATTCTTTTCTATCCAAGGGTTGAGTCATTGTTACAAGGGCCAAGCCACTGCTGCGCCACAATTTACCTTTAGCATCCACCATTCATGAACACTTTATTATTATGCACTGCACTTGGCTGCCCCAAGGATGTAAACATTGGATTTCAAAAAGCACAAGTTTATCTAACCTAAACAGGAGGCCATTCCCAAGTGAGGGTGAGCTTAGAACTGTGGAGTCCTCACCAATAGTGCACAAAGTTGTTGCCAGGGTATAGTTAAAGCCGGGTGTCTTAGACAATGGTTTGGTGGGGACGTGTCAATAACAAAGCCAAGGTCAAGGCAGGAAAGTCAGTCAATCAAATGATCAAATCTAGGGAGTCCATCAGGTCAGAGGTAGTAGTGAGAAAGATCAGTGATATTAGGCAAATGCAGGTAACAGGGTCTAGTCATGCTGAGACTAACTACATATTAAAATACAAGAAAAGGGACTTAGCAATAACTATAGAACTAGAAATTTCAGTGACAGGAACCCAGAGCAAGATATAAGATACAGGAAAACAGTCTCACCCAAACCCTAGCACCAGGAATCTAAACACTACAATGGACCATTAGGTTGTGATGCTGGGTACTTTTAAAGCAGTATAGAGCAATCAGGAGGCAAGTGCTTAGCTATGCCCTGTATGTGTGCAGCTCATCTGAACAGATAAAGTGGACAGAGTTTGTTTACACCAGCACACCGGAAAGGGGTCTATAGCAGTGAAAACCAGGCTGGACTGCAGGAAAAGGAGGACATAGGGAACAGCGCAAGTGCAACTGTTGGGCACAGACAGCAAAGAACAGGCAGGTTCCTGACACTTTCACCATGTCTCCTGTCAGCACATGGAAGGCAAGACACCTGATTGGCCATAAGTTCTGCCCATCCCTCTGCAAGTGCTGCTGTACAAGAGATTTTGATAGTGTAAAATCAAATATAGGCATTTATACTAGCTGCACTTACAATATCTTTCAGGATTTTTTTTAAGAAACACGTTTATTAATATTTTTTCCTAGCAATACACATGATTAACTTGACCAAACTTTGCATCCCTGTGCACTGGTGATCAGCTCAAGCTTGCGGAAGATCGAGCTGTCAGCTTTCCTTTATCTACAGAATTGCTGTTTGGTCTAAGAGAAATGGAAGAGCTAGTTTACATCTCTCATGATACTTTTTTGAAATGCACCTCAGTCTGGTTCTGTTGGCAGCATTTCCAGATGACAGCTGAATCTAAATTGTTAATTGTGGAAATGTCAAAAGGCATATTTTTCTGAAACCTTGGCATGCTCCTACTTTACTTTCTTTTGGGAACGAGCTCAGCCCTACCCTCCCAAATTGCACTTGCACTGGTAGAGTATCTGTGGGAGGAGGGAGGTGGAAGGGAGTCGAGAGCCCCATTCTTTTACCCCCTTTCATCTTTATAATAGCCGCTAGCAATATTTGCAGGCAAAATCCGGCAGGCTGGTGTACCAATGTTGATCGATTGATCAACTTGGGTACATTCAGCCTGCCCATACATGGTTCAATTCTCAGCCAGTTCCTGCTGAATCAGCTGAGATTTGAACCATCTATGGATGGCTTTACTGTCAAATTTAGCCCTTACTGATGCTTATACCTGAAATGTGAGTAATGGATAGGATTTTTCATACTCTTGTTCAGCTATGATGTGATGTGTATGTTTCTTGACTATTGTAAATGTTTTTTTTTATGTTCAATAAATTCTTATGGAATAAAAAATATATATATTGGTATATATTTTGTATAAACCTCCAGAATTACAAGAGACTCAATGATTGAAGTTTAAGTGGGGATTAGCATAATACAAATATTGTTAAACCTTGTCTGTCTGCTTTGGTTGGATGTCTATGACCCTAAAATGTCCATTTATGACCAAAAACTGGTTGGTTGATAGACCACCTCTTCTGTGGTTTAAAGGTAGCTTTTATTTTCTAATCTGCATCTAGATTCTTTTGCCCTATCAAAATCCTTTTTTCCTGGTTGGCTCTGGGCCAGACATTCCAAGGCTATGGCAGGTTCCAGCACTGGGTGGTATGATATATAAAGTAGAAATATCAAGTAGAAATATATACAACACATATATATAACATATATAACAGTCTGATAGCATAACTATCAATGTCAAATAGTAAAACGTTCTTAACTTCCGTAAGTTGAAGTCCAAAAATAAACACAACTACTTCTAGCCTAACAGAAGCAATGTCAATAACACCATAGTGGTTAGCTGTCTCGCAAATAATTTTTAGTAGGAGAAATAAAACCATACATGAAATAAAGGCATAAAATATAGCAATCTCAGATCAGATGCCATTTCTTGATCAGGAATCATTACATATAACAAGAACATGTACCGACATGGTGTAGTTCAAAGTACATGCTATTGCTATCATAGAGGTATTCCATCACACAGCATAAACAGATCCCATAAGGTTCTTATGCCGCGTACACACGAGCGGACTTTACGGCAGACTTTGCCCGGCGAACTGGATTTCGTCAGACAATTCGATCGTGTGTGGGCTCCAGCGGACTTTGTTTTCTCAAAAGTTGGACGAACTTAGATTTGAAACATGTTTTAAATTAATCCGTCGAAATCGAGTCCGGTCGAAAAGTCCGCTCGTCTGTATGCTAGTTCGACGGACAAAAAGCCACGCTAGGGCAGCTATTGGCTACTGGCTATGAACTTCCTTGTTTTAGTCCGGTCGTATGTCATCACGTACGAATTCGACAGACTTTGGTGGATTGTGTGTAGGTAGTCAGTTCATTCAGAAAGTCCGTCGTAAAGTACGTCGAAAAGTCAGCCGGCAAAGTCTGCCGTAAAGTCCGACCGTGTGTACGCAGCATTAGTCCCAGATTGGCATCACAACAGGACAATACAACTCATTAAAAAAAAAAAAGGAACGAGGAATAAGAAGAAAAATAAGGAAGGAAAAGGAAGCACAAGGTGAGTGGTCAAGCTTAGAGGCCTGCTATAAAATAAGGCTAATTAAAATTTGCCATCCAAACTAATCTTCCATGTTTTGGTAAACTGTTTAACCTTGTTAAGTATCTTGCTGGCTAGTATTTCATGGGTCATAATCCATGAGATTTTTTGCTTGTTATGGGCCATTGAGACAGACTGTTTTTGCATGCTCAAGCTATTGTGCATTTAACCACAAGAAACATGAACGAGGCTAATCTTTGTTTTCTTGCAGGAGAGTGCAGGGATCAGTTCATTTAACAAAGCATGCTGAGGTTGCTGTGGGATACCTATTCCTAAAACTCTGTGTATTAAGTGAAAAACTCTATTCTAATAATCCTAAAGTTGGGGCACTCCCACCAAATATGAAGCATAGAAACCTTAAGGGTATACGCTAAAAAACAGTATGATGACATGCTCCAATGCATTTTGGCTAGGTGGGCTAGGACAAGGTACCACATGGTGAGCACTTTTATATTTTCTTCAATTAAGGAGATATTTAAGATTCTTCTATATGAAAGATTTTTTCAATTTTGCCAGGTTTCACGATCAGAAACAGCAGAAAGGTCCTTGTCCCAGTCTGCCATGTAAGGCTTAGTTGCGGACTGAAGGAGCAACCCATATAGAGAAATACCTTCTCTCTGGCCTTTATCACTGGAGCCCCATTCTTCATATGGCAAAAGGGATACTGATCCCAAATATATGGATTTAAAAAAAATTAAATAACTGGTGGAACCGAAAAGTTCAGTGCGCAATTTCGAAATACAGTATTGTAAAGTAAAGGGTCCTTTAGAGGTGTCAACTTATTTTCTAAGTGAACAGCCTTTATCCCTTTAGTAAATAAATCTACTAGATGAAACTCCAAATATTCACTCATAATATCTAAACAAACACAAGCCAAAAATTAAAATGTCAAACAGGCATAATTTTAATCAATGGTTTTAAGAACCGTTATAAAGTCATGTGAATTATTTAAAGGTATTAAGTCATAATAGTAACCATGAAAGTATATAAAAATAAAAAGCGGTACAGACTAGTTTATAATTGCGTTTTTTACTGTTGTTATAAAATACATATAGATAGTGTAAAAGCTACAGTATATACAAATAAATTCATTATATGTGGTGTTGTTAGTGGAAACATATAAGACATGGAAAAATCTCCCAATCTGGACAGCTGTTCTGGTGACAACAGTCGAAGTATAGTATTTTCATTCATTTTGGGGGGAGATTTACTTTACCCTTACTTCCTGTTCTATTTTCAGAGCAGAAATTGGAGTCAAATCTCTCCAGAAGGATAAATAAAGATACTGCAATTTCACTTTTTTACAATATTAAAGCATGGATGAGGTACAGCGTGAGAACAGTTTACAATAACATTACTATAAAAAAAAAAAAAAAAGAGAAACCAAGTCTATAATATTTTAGGAAAATCTGAAACTATCTTTAGTATGTAACATGATTAAGATTACTGTGCCTTGGTATTTCAGAGTACAACAGAAAATGATTCTTCCAGTGTAGACCAGTCATCTCTTCTGGTAGATTCTCATTGTTTTGCACTTTGGATGCTGTGATAGATGGAATCTGAGGGTCTTTTAAGATCCTTTAAGGAAAAAATGAATTTAAAGAACAACCATTTGGGCAATTTTATTAAATTTTTATTATTTATGCTTTTTAAAAAAAAAAACCTCAATAGGTGTGTATAATTCATTCAATAGATTGGTGATATTCATTCAAGCTATTTGTTAAATCATCAAAGTTATCTCTTTTATATTATATTATATTATATTATATTATATTATATTATATTATATTATATTATATAGAAAAGAAAGACTGTACATTGTCTTTTAAAGAGAAATGGAGATCCCTGAAAACTCACTTATTCGGGGAAGCCTATCCCACACCCACCTAACACCTGTCCCCGAGCCACCCCCATCAAATCATTCCCCGCACCTATTACCTTTTGTACCACCTCCCCCCTCCCTTTAGAATGTAAGCTCTATGATCAGGGCCCTCCTGTCCCTTCTGTATTGAACTGTACTGTAATTGTGCTGTCCCCCCTCTAGATTGTAAAGCGCTGCGTAAACTGTTGGCGTTATATAAATAGTATATATTAATAATAATAATAATAGCTGAAATATTAGACCTTAGTGGACCTATACATCTGCAATCATACCTGGTATACTGATTATGTTACTTTTGCATCAGGGAGTTGAAAATCATTGCTTTCAGTTCCTAAAATATGAAAGAAAAGTTTCTGAAACCCTCAATTTTTATTTTTCTCCTGTAGTAGACCTTTGTAAGTCTATATACAAGATATAGCTATAAATGCTGTAGGTGAATACGGGTGAATAATTTTTACTCCCTAAATTTTGACAGAATGCTAAAGGGTTAGAATCTTATCTTTTTTTTTTCTTTGCTGTCTGGGTCCCCACTAGGGAGATGCATACTCAATTCTTATCCAGACAACCACTGTTATTGAGATGGGAAACTAGGAAAAATCCTGAAGAAAGAAGGTCATAAAAACCTGACAGAAGTTCTAAACCTACCCCATTCTATAAATAAGTAGTCAATGTATGTATCAAAAAATTGTAAAGGTCTTGCGAGCTACGAAGTCAAAATTTCCCTATATTCCAATCGTATACTGTCAGCTGCTAGCACTAATCACGCCCCTACTAACGTGTGAGGAAAAAATAAATAAATAAATGCACAAAAATAAATCAAAGTATTGATTTTCATATCAGCCCCAATTTAAAGCCAACTCTTTATTTAGCACTTATATACATTGACTGAATAAATAAATCATGTGCTGCGCTGTCCCCTTAATAATCTGCTGAGCCTGCAGCAAAACTTAAAAAACAAAATTATTAACTAAAGTGATGTGCATATAAAATCAAATCTGGGAATGTGATGATAATATAAAAGCCACTGATGTCATCGTACAACTTTCCACAACATATAACATAATTATACACACATTTCATAAATAATAATACAAAAGTGATTAATAAAGTGCTCAAGTGCTTATAAGTCCGTAATACTCTGACCATCCAAGATCAGTTTTGATGGCCGTGGATGAGATCCTGGATTTGATTTTATATGCACATCACTTTAGTTAATAGTTTTGGTTTTTAGGTTTTGCTGCAGGCTCAGCAGGTTATTAAGGGGACAGCGCAGCAAATGATTTATTTATTCATTTTTTCCCCTTTGGGAGGGGACTGGAAGGCGTAGAAGACAGCTAGTCTGTCTTATAGAGTAGGAGCACATGATCTCATCTATGCCTTGGCGCTATTAAGACATACTATAGAACTGTGCACTAACGCACCAGACCCATGTGAGTACCCTATTTTAGGCTTTTGTTGTAGAAAATGAAATCTTTTTAAACAGTATTACACTATGGAGTTTCTTTTTTGATATTTATATGTGAGGAGGCTACATCTTTGAGCAGTGTTTGGACCTTGCAACCTGACCTGGAATCTGTTTTGGTGATTCAAAAGCATGTATTGACCAAACTTAATAGTGAGGTCACGCGCTCTGAGGTGAGCGCCCATTACCTTGGGGTGGGGAGCACCTGAGTGTAATCACTGCTGCAGATCATCATAATCACAGCCTACTATCAAGTCATGTTTATTATTTCTGTATTAAGGACGTTGAAAACTGATCTTGGATGGACAGAGTATCACGTACTTATAAGCACTTGAGCACTTTATTAATCACTTTTGTATTATTATTTATGAAATGTGTGTATAATTATGTTATATGTTGTGGAAAGTTGTACGATGACATCAGTCTCTTTTATATTATCACATTCCTGGATTTGATTTTATATGCCCATCACGTTAGTTAATTGTGGTTTTTAGGTTTTGCTCCAGGCTCAGCAGATTATTAGGGGACAGCGCAGCACATGGTTTATTTATTCAGTCTTGTATACAAGTGCTAAATAAAGAGTTGGCTTTAAATTGGGGCTGATATGAAAATCAATACTTTTACTTATTTTTGTGCAAAACACTGATTCTGACCTATTGACAATCACACTGAAAATTCTCCGCTCATTTTTGGCCTGTTTGGAAAATAGCAAAAATATTTTAGATGGCCTCTTCAAATTAACCGCTTTGTGCCGCCTTATGAAAAAAAAAATAATGCTTTTTTATTGATTTCTGATACAAACCAGAGAAAATAGATAAATAGATAAAACCGCTCACGCCAATATTCGTCAGCAGAAGGGCAAGTACAGGCATATTAACGTACCTGTACATTGCCCTTTAAGAAGCAGTTTGCGAGCGCATGTCCGCCACGCGCTCCGTGAGTGTGATCGTGGGTCCCGCGGACTGGATCTCCGTGCAATACCCGCGATCGTCTCACGGAGAGGAAGAACGGGGAAATGTTGATGTAAACAAGCATTTCCCCGTTCTGCCTAGTGACACTGGCACTGATCACAGCTCCCTGTAATCAGGAGCGGTGATCAGTGTCATGTCACACATAGCCCCTCCCCCCCACAGTTAGAATCACTCCCTAGGATACACTTAACCCCTAAACGCCCCCTAGTGGTTAACCCCTTCACTGCCAGTCACATTTACACAGTGATCAATGCATTTTTAATCACACTGATCACTTTATAAATGTGAATGGTCCCAAAATAGCGCCAAAAGTGTCCAATCTGTCCGTCATAATGTCTTAGTCATGATAAAATTCACTGAACGCTGCCATTACTAGTAAAAAAAAAAAAAAAAGAATAAAAATGCCATAAAACTATCCCCTATTTTGTAGACGCTATAACTTTTGCACAAACCAGTCAATAAACACTTATTGCGATTTTCTTTACCAAAAATATGTAGAATACGTATCGACCTAAACTAAGGAAAAAAACGTTTTTTTATATATTTTTTTGGGGGGGATATTTATTATAGCAAAAATTAAAAAATAATGCGTTTTTAAAAAAATTGTCCCTATTTTTTTTGTTTATAGCGTATAAAATAAAAACCGTAGAGGTGTTCAAATACCACCAAAGGAAGCTCTATTTGTGGGGAAAAAAAGGACGTCAATTTTGTTTGGGAGCCATGTCGCACGACCGCGCAATTGTCAGTTAAAGCGATGTAGTGCCGAATCGCAAAAAGTGCTCTGGTCTGTTGCCAGCCAAATGGTCCGGGGCTGAAGTGGTTAAATATACATTACATCATACTTAATACATTAAAAACTCAGACAAGACACAAAAGGGAAGACACTAACAAACATACATACAAAAAAGTGTAGTTCCAAAAACCCCTAGTCTTTTATTGTAACAACACTGTTCATTCCCCCTAAAAAGGAACAAAATAAAAGAGAACCCCTGCTTTTTAAACACTTGATGTTTCACCTATGCTTATCCAAGAGAGCTCACTTAAAAAAAAAAACAAATGTATTATTTAGACTTACTAGACCTTCCTACCTACACAACCTCTCCTACCTACCTTTCCCTTATGCCCTGTACACACGATCGGACATTGATCGGACATTCCGACAACAAGATCCATTAATTTTTTCCGACGGATGTTGGCTCAAACTTGTGTTTCATACACACGGCCGCACAAAGTTGTTGGAAAATCCAATCGTTCTGAACGCAGTGATGTAAAACACGTACGTCGGGACTATAAACGGGGCAGTAGCCAATAGCTTTCGTCTCTTAATTTATTCTGAGCATGCATCAGATTTGTGTACACACGATCGGAATTCAAATGATCGGATTTTGTTGTCGGAAAATGTTATAGCCTGCTCTCAAACTTTGTGTGTCGGAAATTCCGACGGAAAAAGTCAGATGGAGGCCACACGCGATCGGAATTTCCGACAACAAGCTCCGATCGCACATTTTACATCAGAAAATCCGACCGTGTGTACAGGGCATTAGGCTTGGGATGTTTTACAACCTCTCCTGAACGATTTAACTTGACAGATAATAACCGATGTTTTAAAAAGTCAGTTTTGCCACGTTTACATGCCACGATTAGCCGCGTTTGCATTTAGAGATTTTTTTTTCAAATAGTCAAAAATGTATCTCCATTAAAAACACCTGTAAACGAAACATGGCTTAACGTGAGTTCATCCCTTTTCTCACTGCTCGTTGTGAATTTTTATGTAAGTTACTACATTTGTTATAATAAACCAAAATTTAAAATACTACACTATGGGAGCTATTCCTTATTTTTAACTATTGCCTTGGGACTACTGTGAGTGGCCGGAGTTGAAGCGGAGAGCTATATCTACAGTCACCCCACAGGGAAGGCGAATGCTGACGGTGCTGCTGCATGAAATACATCCCCGTGATAATAACATTATCCATCTGCTTGACTCGGCCCACTAGGGGCCGCTACTGGAGGTGAGAATCTGGGGGGAATAATTGGTGTGTACACCAGAAGCAAAGAACATCACAAGTCACTGCTATCTGCACGTCTATAAAAGACTGTTTGAACACTGGAAGTCACAGATTGCATGATATTGGTGTGAATTGCATTGCACCATTGTCACATTTTGGACTATATTACAATTATTTTTAGTTTTTAGTTTTTCTTTTCTTCTTTTTTTTGTGTGTGCTCCGTTTGCATCTCATATTTAAGGGATGCGATTCTATTACTATTAATATCATATATTGCACTTATGTTAGCATTTTTTTTGCTTTACTTCTAATTTTATTACTGCGGAGCATTTCTTTGGCATCCGTAGTCGCACAGTATTTGGGATATTTTCTACACTGGTTTAGTCACTGCACTTTAGAGAAAACGAGGTCACATTAAAAATGTATTCTTTGCACAATTCAATATTTTTGCACTTGTTATGCACTATTTGCACTTTTACAATATTTGGATTGTACTTTAGAGTCATTATTAGGTCACTCTGATTACTGTTTACATTGTGGAGATTGGTCATTGTACCAGGGACTGCACTTGTGCACAAGTCACTTTATCTATTTATCTATGTATTTATTTTGCTATGCAGGATACTTATTAGGATTTTTGACTATTGATTATAATGTGGAGGTTGGTTTATTGCACTAGGGATTGCACTTTTGCACTAGTTGTGTATTTATTTATTTATTTGACATGCAGGCTATCCATTAGGAATATTGGTTCAGTGGCTAAGACCTTTCAGTCATATATTTGTTACCTGCAATTAGGAGGTTCACCTGGATGTTGATTGACCTATTAGTGCTAACCTTGCTTCCCTGCAGTCTGGTACGGGAGGATAGAGCAGCGCCACATATCATTCTGTTTTAGCATTTAGGTTCTGGGGTGTTGAGTGCACCCGTTTATGTTGGCTGCTTTCTATCTGGTACCACAATATTCAATATTTTACTCAGGTTTATATTTTATATAGGAGGTTGTGGTTTTTGCGCATTAGTCTTTGCATATTTTTGTTAACCCTGTGTATATGTACTGATAAGATAACAGAGGAGAGTTCAGGGGCAGCTGAAAAAAAACACCCAACTTCTCCTAAACGTCCGTTTACCAGCAGCAGCGAAGCCCCTTTCTTTCCCCCCGCCAACCATCTTCCATCCACCACCTACATGTGTGTGTTGTGACCTTACAAAATTATCCCATTTGTGAGTTGTATTGTAGTATTCCCCCCCAAAAAAACCTTTTCTCCCTAAATAAATATACCTATATCAGAAAGAAAATCGGGAAAGAGAAAATAAATCTGTATATTTCTCAACAGGAGATCTGTATAAGTTCCAGGAGATCTCCCCTGATTACCCCCCTCAGGCTCTTACAGTCATTAGTACAACATCAATTTCACTGCATATCTATTTCTTTAGGTGGATTTGTACAAAAACATTAGAGATAAGAGGAAATCCACGTGTCTCTTGATGAAGCAGAAGACTCCCAGTCCAAGCAAAAGCAAAACAAAGATATTACCAATTACAATCCCAATTATTATTTGATTATCTATGCACATACAAGCTACAAAAACAAAAAAAGACAGCATTCAACAACAATCTCGAAACAGTTTCAACTGTTTCAAATTTGACTGCAGTTTTTGCTTAAAGTGGTTGTAAGATCGTTTTTTAAACTGAAATAATAAATATATTTTACTTACTTGCTCTATGCAATGGTATTGCACAGAACGTCCCCAAACCTTCTCTTCTAGGGTCAACACTCTAGGCTCCTCCTCTTCTCTGTGCTCCACCATAGATTTCCTATGATAGGGACGCATGTGTGGGCTCGCTCCCAAACCGGGCTGTGTGCACCTATAGACACACACAGCGAGGCTCGGCCCTATCCCCTGCTTTCTGCTTGCAGGATTTGACTGACAGCAGCAGTAGACAATGGCTCCTGCTGCTCTCAGCCAAGCTTATAAGAGTGGGGAGAGGGGAGGGAAGAGCTGCAGCCAGACACAGTGCTGGATCGATACAGGAGGGAGAGGTGATGGAGGAACAGCAACTGGGAGTTTTTTTTACTAGACATGTGTAATTCGTTTCAAATACGTTTAATGAATTTCGACAAATTCGTTTGGAAATATCTGAATTAATGAAAACCCCTTTGATGAACTTTTCTGAATATTCGTGAATTTGAATAATCGAAAATTCATAAATTCGTAAATTAGAAAATTCAGAAATTTGGAAATTCGGAAATTCTAAATTCAAAAATCCAAAAACCCGAAAGTTCGAAAATCTGAAATAATAACTAACTAATAATAACTTAACTATTACTTACTATTCAATTATAGGTATTGGAATTTCCTTTCAAATTTGGCTGTTAGTGAACGTAACGAATACAAATTTATCCGAAGTTACGAATTATCTGAAATAACGAATGCCGTATCTAAACGAATACAAATAATGTTTTATTAATATTATTATTATTATTAATTAATAATTTGTTCCCTTTCATTTGTCCAATACCTATAATTTAATAGTTAGGTATTATTAGTTAATTAGTTATTCTTTCGAATTTTCAGATTTTCTTTCTTATTTTCAGATTTTCGAGATTTTGAATTTACGAATTTTTGAATTTATGAATTTTCTAATGTATGAATACATGAATTGACAAATTTTCGAATTGCCAAATTTACAAATTGTGATCATAACGAATGACCTGAAAAACAGAAAAAACAAACAAACAAATGAAACGAAAACACATTTTTCAGCAGTGCACGAGTCTATTTTTTTACCCTAATGCATAGAATGCATTAAGGTAAAAAAAAAAAAAATGACTATAGAACTGCTTTAAATTATACAAAATATAAAAAGGTCTAATGAAGATTTGCAATTTATTTACCAGTTGATAACCACTATTGTGATTTATCAGCTATCGCCTAACAGTCAGATATCTTAGAATTCAATAATACTGCAGCTCTAGATTTAAGGGAACATATTATTTCCATTTATTCTCGGCTATATGCTGTTAGGCTTGGTTCACACTCCTGCAACTTGGGATCCATCTTGTGAGACCCAAAGTCACTGGACATGTATAATGCCATGTATCTCTATGAGAGCCATTCCAATTGACACTACTGAAGTCACTGCAACTTCAGAAAAGGTTCCTGCACTAGTTTCATCCGACTTTGACATGGCTTCAATACCAGAGAGTGTTAAAGTCTTATCAAATAATGATAATGATAGTAGTATATCAAACTTGAAATCCAAAGTTGGAGCTGAAAATCGCACAACTTTCAGAGTCAACTAGTGTGAACCGAACCTTAGTGTTCTCTCAAGCAATAGGCCATTTGTTGCCAATTATAATGAAAAAAGCTAAGTAAAATGTCTTTGTTAAAGACAGCAACCATTCAGATTCCAGGTTCCATTTTTCTACTCCAGGATAGAGAAGAAAAGCTAAATAGGTCTGCTACTGGAGACAGTATTGTCTGTCCATTAATGTTAGTTTTCGCAGCCTCTTTGGCTCTGATGTATATTGCCGCGTACACACGGATGGAATTTCCAACAACAAATGAGCTTGTTGTCGGAAGTTCTGAACATGTGTAGGCTCCATCGGACATTTGTTGTCGGAATTTCTGACAACAAAAATTTGGGAGCTGGTTCTCAAAATCCATTGTCGGAAATTCTGATCGTGTGTACACAATTCTGGCGCACAAAATTCCACGCATGCTCGGAATCAAGCAGAAGAGCCGCACTGGCTATTGAACTTCATTTTTCTCGACTCGTCGTACGTGTTGTACGTCGCCGCGTTCTTGATGTTCGAATTTCCGACAACATTTGTGCGACCATGTGTATGCAAGATAAGTTTGAGCCAACATCCATCGGAAATAAATCCAGGATTTTGTTGTCGGAATGTCTGATCGTGTGTACGTGGCATAAGAGTTTTGAGTGTTCTAGCCCAGCTATTGATAACGTAAGAACACGAGAGAGGAGGGAGAGAGAAGCACAATATCCATAGTGTAGTACTTAAAAAACATATTTATTTAAATGTGGTAATTGCAATCACAATTGTTAAAATGTAGCTCAACATGAGAGTAGGGCAGCCTCTGGGGCAAGAGTGAACATGAAGGCAACCAGGAAGATTTCCTTGGCCATCAGCAAGGGAGAGGTGAAGCTGCGTGGACTGGGAGCCACTGTCACTCTGGAGCCAATGTTGATAATGGAAACCAGAGCCCAGGTGTGGAAGCCGTCTAGCGATGCTGGTGAGCACAGGTGCTGGGACAAGAACACATTTCAAAGCAATCTTGCTTCTTCTTCAGCTTAGATAACTTAGGTCAAAAACCAATATTGTTTAAATGCAAGATGCATGTGTATTCCTTTTTGGAATTTTGATATTCTTTCTGTATTTCTTTCATATATATGCAATATAATCCAACATGAAATTACTCCTGTACTTTGACACTGTGCAGGAGCATCCTGTAATAAAGACCGCTCGTACCTTATATTGGGACACCACCATGATCCCCTGCACTGAAAGTACAATGATGCAGCAGGTTTTGCTAGTGATGGGGTTACAGTGCTGGAGAAGAGGCTTATACCGCATACACACGATCAGAATTTTGGTCGGAAAAAGGTATGATGGCTTTTCTGATGGGATTCCGCTCAAGCTTGTTTTGCATACACACGGTCACACCAAATTCCGACCGTCAAGAACGCGGTGACGTACAACACGTACGACGGGACTAGAGAAAGGAGGTTCAATAGCCAGTGCGCCACCCTTTGGGCTCCTTCTGCTAATCTTGTTTTAGTAGAAGTTTGGTGAGAGACGATTTGCGCTTTTCAGCTTTCATGCTTTTCAGTCCGTTACTTTTCAGTTTGCGCTTGTGGGTTTGTATCTGGTTTTCAGTGCATGTATTCAGTTTGTATCTGTTTTTCAGTGCGTTCTTGTCTGCTTGTTTCTGATTTTCAGCTCGCTCTTCACAGGCCTTGCTGTTATTCAGTGCGTTCTGTTAGTTGTTCGGACCAGCCGACCGTTTTGAAGCCATGTTGCGGGTACATGCTCATTGTAGAGTTCATGCTATGCGGGGGCTTGGTGTTGGGGTTCTTGCTTTGACTCAAGCCCAGTCCATGAACAGGGTGGGGAGGAGTTCATGGACCAAGAATTGGTTGCTCCAGCGTGACCAATTCTCTCATATGCCTTTGCTGCATGAGATCCAGGAGAATAACCCTAATGATTTCAAGAATTTTCTCCAGGTAACGGACCCCGTTTTTCACCGTCTATTGACTTTGCTGTCCCCTTATATTATGAAGCAGGACACCTGCATGCGGCAAGCCATCACTCCCGAGCAGAGGCTAGTCGCCACGTTGCGGTACTTGGCGACGGGGAGAAGTCTGCAGGACCTCTAATTCTCTACAGGCATCTCCCCCCCAGGCTCTGGGGATCATTATCCCAGAGACCTGTTCTGCCATCATTCAGGTCCTGCAGAAGGACTATATTAGGGTAAGTTTTCTCACATTCACATTCAGCCGGTTACGCCTATTTCTAACGGCAATAAATAAGGCGGAGTACAAACTTAACCACATCGTGTTTTCATGCTGCATACTGCACAACTTTTTAAAACAAAATGCTCCTAATTATATTGCCCCATTTGGGCCTGAGGCCGAACTTATGAGAAACAACAATGACGGCCCTGGAATCTGGCCGTCCTGGCATGCCCCCCCAAATCGCCCGTGAAGTGCGTCAAAAATATGTTGATTATTTTACGGGTAGGGGGGCCATTGTTATGCCAGCAAATTTTTTAATATTTTCAAAAAAAAAAAAAATTGATATGATAAAATCTTGAATTTGATTTACTGCTTGTGTTTCTATTATCTGTCTCCTAGGTTCTCCTAATGCACTTATAGTGCCAAGTGGTTTTTCCATTATTTAAATAACACCCATTGTCACTGTAAACACCAACTTAATACAAAAACTGGTATTGAGCATTGAATGAAGAAGCCACACATTGTTGAGTATAAAACCTTTTACTCCATGTACATGCACATGTGCGTTGTAAAACCTTTTTTGGTAAAAAAAATAACATCTTGGTTTTATACATTTTTACCTTGATTTTTTTACATAAACAGGCATGTTTCAAAACATAACATACATAACTCAAGAACTTACAAAGTTCAACATTGAAAAACTGAAGGCAATATCAGACATTATAGTGTTAAAAATGTGTTGATATTGCCTTCATCAGATGGAGTGATGTCACCCCTGTAAAAGCCAAATTTAGAAGATACACACAAATTGGGAGTCAATATGGGCATTTCCCTCCTGATCCCATGCCTAATGTCAACATGTGCTATCTCCCATCATGGGGGATCAATGGACGTGTTTTGGGGGTGCAACCCCTTCCTCTCACCTACTAGAGTTGCAAGGAAGGGGTTGCACCCACAAAACGCGTACATTTATATCCCCTGATGGCAGATAGCACATGTTGACACACTGTGTGCATCTTACAAATTCGGCTTTTAAACTGTATTAAAACTTAAGTTAAATTTTATTTAAACAAAAAAAAAGGGTGTAAATTTTGGATTTAGATTCTTCCTAGTACATCAGTCATGTTCTTCATTCTTTGTTCAATCTCCTTGGTTTTTTCCTTTATGAAGTCTAAATCTCGAATACACCACATTATGTCCTGGATTAGTCTTTGTGCACTGTCAGTGGTGAAATAAGTAGATTGTTCTTCCACAACATGCACATGACCTAAAAGGAAAATACACACTATGTATTATAAATATGCAGGCATACATCTATTACCTGAATCTGTGGTGTCAGACACTCACCTGCTGTGGTCACTGTTTCAACCATATCTCCTTCCTCCACATCCTGAGGTTGTGTGCTGAGTTCCCCTTCTTTAATAGGTGGGGGTCCCTGGTGTTCTCAGACATCCCGAGTCTTTTCTCCCCTATCAGAATGAAACAAAAGGTATACTTAGCACACCGATATTTGTGGCCAGAAATAGGAATGTAAACCATTGCTTGGAAGTGGGGTACAATTGTCTGTTTGGGCAGAGTTCCAAGCTGAAGACATGATTTATTCCCTTAACAAAGCTGGAATACTTACCTTTTTTGGACAAGTTTCACACATGGAGACACCCCAAGTATCCACTGGAGCACCTGTGTGGGACACCCTAAAAAGTTTGTTCTTGTGTCCCACACTAGTGCTCTTATGTCCAGATGTGTAAACAGCTGCTGAGTGTCCCGTCCTTATATTACACTGAATCAAGCTTGCATTTCATTCTAGTTACAAACACATCTAGACAACAATGTCCTAAACTTCATCATGTGACATTTTACATTTTGGCACTGGGTTCTCTTTAAAATCTATGCCAGACCTGAATGGCCTGGTATGGATTTTGGGGGGACCCCCACGCCATTTTTGAAAAAATTTTGACGCAGGGTTCCCCTTATCCACTTCAATACACTGTGTTATATACACTACACTGACTGTACTGACTGAATATATAGTCTACACTGAATATATAATCTACACTAAATGCAGAATATATATATATATATATACACACATACACACACACACACATATATATATATATATATATATATATATATATATATATATATATACACACACACACACACATACACACACACACACAAACTTTGAAGCAAAATAAGGGTCAGTGCCCATCTGCAGCCTCACCATTGCCATCAATGCAGTCTAAACAATGCCCATCTGCAGCCTCACAAGTGCCATCAATGCAGCCTCATCAGTCCACATCAATGCAGCTTTGCCATTGCCATCAATGCAGCAGCCTCACCATTGCCTTCAATTCAGCAGCCTCACCACTGCCATCAGTGCAGCCTGATTGATGCCCATCTGCAGCCTAGAGGGGACAGGGAGGGGGGGTGGAACGAGCGCTGACAGATTACATACAGTGAGAATCTCACTGATAGACAGAACAGTGGTCCAATAGCGGCCAAGGAGACGGGACTTCCTAATATAGAGGCCGCCAAGTAAACAGGAGATTCTCATTTCTTACTGTATGTAATCTGACGGTGACCCTCCCTCCCTGTCCCCTCCGAGGCAGCTAAAATTGAAGTATTGGCGTATAACACGCACACGCTATTTGCACCCGATTTTCATGGTGAAAAAGTGTGTGTTATATGCCAATAAATACAGTGCGTGTGTGTGTATATATATATATATATATATATATATATATATATATATATATATATACACACACACACATATACACACATATAGCTTCCACAGATACAGCTTAAGGCTCGATTCATATCTATGCATGTTGCTTTTGAGCGTTTATGCACTGCTTTTTGCGGAGCTTGCTGCGTTTTTGGACACGTGTTTTTACCGCAATTTTGCATGTTTTTTTTACACTGTATATATTTGGTTGCTAAGGAGGGGGCCAGGAAGCCGGCCGCCGTGTCCTTAACAACTGATGAGTCATCAGTTGTCAGTGGGCTCCCACTGAATGTAAAAAAAAAAAATTGCCGGCCAAAAAAAACAAGAGAAAAAACAGCGTGAATTAACATACGTGACGTGGAAAATTATGAAATCTCCAAATGCAGCGAACATTCTCTTCTTCTTTAATGGGATAATAATGAAGCTGCTTTGCTGGTGAAACTAAAGGAGTTATTGCAAAAAAATTTTCAAAGGCTTTTTTTTCTAGTGATATCAAAAATAATATTATTATGGTTTTTTTTTTTGTTATTTGTGCAAGTTACCATAACACAATTATCCCCTAGTTTTTAAGATCAAAGATACAACTACGTTGGTGTCCCTTGTCAATTTTACATTGTATTTTTTAAAATGTAACTGCCTACTCCCAAGCTGTCATTTGAGGTAAAACACATGGTTCTGTCTCAAGGAGCAGATAGCTAAACCCTCTTATCCCAATAACTGTAGATACCATATTTCTTTGATCTCAGTTTTATTAGAACAAGCCAGGTGAAACTACAAATAACAGAAATAGACTTCAATAAGTATATTATTGAATACAGCATACATTGCATAAACAACAATATACAGTACAAGACGAGATAATAAAAACTTACTTTTTAAGTTCTCTAAGGGGTGATGATGATAGATTGAGAAATACATGTGTTGCTTCCTGCAATGTGTTGAAAATAATGGTGATTGGTTCACTTTATGTTAGATTCTACCCAGAATTCCCTGCTTGCTGACAACTTCCTTAATTACACATACAAATAATCAAAGAAACAGAACTGCAGCAATACCAAAAAGGAACGCTAGATGGAGCCTGCACACCACATATGATTGTCTTAAGTATTAATCTCCACAATTTTTTTGCATTAAAAAAAAATAATATATATATATATATATATATATATATATATATATATATATATATATATATATATATATATATATATATATATATATATGACATGCTATCTGCCAATAGAACTTAACCAAAAAGTGCATTCTATGCATCCAAAAATATAGAAAATATACCAAATCAAATAACACGTTATCTCCTCCGATTCCGCACCATGTCTGGTTGACGAACGGCCATTCAGAAACAAACTGAAAAGCACAAAATAAAAAGCACAAACTGAAAATTGCTAAATGAAAAAACACAAAAAGAAAAGCGCAAATCAATGCTCACCAAACTTCTACGAACACGAAATTAGCAGAAGGAGCCCAAAGGGTGGCGCTAAAGAGCTGAAAAACCACGTTGTACATCTTGTACGTCACTATGTTCGTAATTGTTGGCCAACATTTGTGTGACTGTGTGTATGCAAGACAAGTTGTAGCCAACACCCTTCGAACAAAATTCCACTTTTTTGTTGTCGGAAAGTCCGATCGTGTGTACGAGGCTTTAGAGTCCCCGAGGGTGTCTCCCATAAAGCAACTCAAATGGGGAGTACCCCATAGAGGACTGGGGAACCTCCCTGATGGCAAACATCAAGTATGGAATCTGCAAGTCCCAGTTTTTCCCATCCTTGTCAACCACCTTTTTTAACATGATCTTCAATGTTTTATTGAAGCGTTCCACCAAGCCATCAGTTTGAGGGTGGTACACAGAGGGTTGCAACTGCATCACCTTAAATAACTCGCAAAGCTCTCAGTTATTTGTGACATAAACGGGGTGCCCTGGTCCATAAGGACCTCCTTAGGGATGCCAACACGACTGAATACCATGAACAGTTCTTTGGCAATGTTGTTAGCAAACGCAGTGCGTAAGGGAACTGCCTCGGGGTAACGAGTAACATAATCCATGATTACAAGGATATGCTGGTGACCCTGGGCAGGCTTGGGGAGTGGACCCACAAGGTCCATCATAATCCTCTCAAAGGGCACTTCAATAATGGGCAAGGGCACTAAAAGACTTCGGAAGTGGGGTAGTGGGGCTGACATCTAACACACAGGACAGGATTGACAATAATTATCAATATCTTTCTGTATCCTGGGCCAGTGAAACCTGTGTAACACCCTTTCAGTGGTTTTCTCAACCCCTAAAGGACCTCCCTCCTAGCAAGTGCCCATGGGCAAGTTCCAACAACACCCATCTGTATGGCTTAGGGACCACCAATTGTTCAACAGTTTCCTCATTCTTTTTATAGACACGATATAGTAAATCCTCATTGCTGCTGAAATAAGGAAAACAAGGCCTGTGCCCTGGTTCGACAGGTACGTTGTTATTCACTATTACATTTTCCCAGGCCCTGACAAGAGTAGGGTCTTTTTTTCTGCTCGGTACCAAAGTTTTCCTTGTGCACATTAAGGTCAGCAAACTCTAATGCAGCCTCAGAGTCAGCAGACGGCTGTCCACCTTCACTGGTTGTGGGGACTTCCTCAGGCTCCTCCAGTTCTCCTGCCATAACTGAGAAAGGAAAACCCGGGGAACCCTGAGAGGCGTCTCCTGAACCCACATTGTTGGTGCTGGCAAAGAGTTCTGGCTCTGCCACTGAGTCAGTTAGTGTGACTGAGTCAGGACGATCCCACAGTTCCCAAAACTTAGGGAAATCCCTACCAATGATGGCCTTGTGCCCCAAGTGGGGCACAAGTCTGACCGGATGGGTCACTGTACCTAAGTCAGTTTTAAAGTGCACAGTGGCTATAGGATATTCCCGGGTATCCCCATGTACACAGATCACAGCAACTTTTTTAGCATGAAAATTTAGTTTCAACCATCTCAGCTTTAACCAAAGTCACTAGTGTTCCAGAGTCCAGCAAGGCCATAACAGGCTTATTATTAACAGTCATTTGGCACATGTGTTTTCCTACATTTGGGGCTGCAGTGCATGAAACAGCAGCAAATATAGACTGCCTTCTAATAGATACGTCACACTGCATGGGTCCATCTGTCAATGGACAGTTTGCTGCAACATGTCCCAGTTCTTGGCAACGGAAACACCTGATGTTGCCCCAGTTTGGTTTGCTGACAGGCAGTGGCTTCCCTTGTTTGGGATGCCAAACTTCAGTCCTGGCACCAAAAATCCTCCCCCCTATCTCCTCGCCATGCTTACCACCCACTTCCCCTGGAACAGTCTTACCGGTTGCCTGGGGAGACCGTGGCTTTGGGTGGAAAGTTTGTGCAGCTGTAGGGGTGGTGACCAGGCTCTCTGCAGCAAAGTATCTTTCAACAAGCTCCACCAGGTTGTCTGCCGACTTGGGGTCTCCTTGACTCACCTACTTCTGCAGGGGAATTGGCAGTGATCTCAGGAATCTGTCCATGGCCACACGATCCACTATTTGTGGTGTAGACAGGGACTCCGGCTGTAGCCATTTCCGCACCAGGTGGATTAGATCAAACATCTGCGATCTTGGGGGCCTCTCATCTTGGAAGAACCAGCTGTGGACCCGCTGTGCTCGAACAGCCAAGGTGACACCGAGTCGTGCCAGGATTTCCCGCTTGACCTTTTCATAGTCCCCCGCTTCTGCCGACTCCAGATCATAGTAGGCCTTCTACGATTCTCCAGAATGTAAGGGGGCAACCAGTCCTGCCCACTGGGTTTCAGGCCAACCTTCCCTTTCAACGGTCTATTCAAACACTAGCAGAAAGGCCTCTGGATCATCATCTGCAGTCATCTTAGAAAGAAAGCGACCCACATGGATGGCTGAGGGCTTGTCTCCAACATCATCAATTTTAGCAGATGACCACTGTGCTAGCGTCTCCGCAACCTCAGTCAGGGTTTTCCTATCTGCTTTTGCAGCAGTGGCTAGTTGTTCAAACAGCCTCTGTGATTGCTCCTGTACAGCACCAATCTGGTGGCACAGCACCTTGGTTTGCTCCTGTGCGATAGCGATGGCTTGCTGTTGTGCAGCGTTTGCTTGCTGCTGTGCAGCATTGGATAAAACCAATTGTTTGAGGATTTCCATGTTTAGTCACAGTAGGTACTGGCCTTTTAAGTAGTAACTTACTACAGCTGTTCGCAGCCTTCCCCATATGTAACCTGGGGACAGGTAGCAGGTACAAAGCTCCCTGGGATGAGCAGTCTTTCAGGCGCAGATACCAAATCCAGTGAGGTAGTGACAAACAATGCGGTGTTTATTGGTGATATATACAGGTGCTGTACAGTGTTTCAAAAAACAAACAGAACAAAAATAGTCAAACAAAAACCTAGCTGTATCTCAGCACTAGCTACACAGTATATACAGGCCCTAACTACTAGGCTGAGCAAGCCTATAGCTTGTCAGCTTCCACAGATACAGCTTAACAGATTTTTACCAGCCTTTTGTTCTCACAGACCAGTGTTGTCTGTGTTTCCCAGGCAGAGAGCGAAGGCCGTCTGTCACAGGTGAGTTTAAATTGGCCTGGGAGAGAGGACCAAAATCCGAACTGGATTGTGGATCAGAGATCCCTGAATGTGTATGAGAGGAGCCTGGGAGACGTATAAATCCTGAACAGCACTTTTCCTGGCTCTCTCTGGGACGCTCTGCTACAATATATATATCGAATACACTGCCTGCACGCCACTAACTAAGCTGCCCAATCTCTCTTCATTCATTACAATATATAGGGTCGCCATGTAAGCAGCAGTCTTATATAGTGCGGGGTGCGGACTGGGGTGTGGGTGTGGATTGGGGTGGACTGGGGTGTGGAGCGTGCACCTTGCCTTTGGCCAATTATTGCTCTCTCAGCAGACCATGCTGTGATTGGCCAAAGCATGCTGGTCAGGTGCATGCTTTGGCCAATCATAAGACGCCAAGGCACTGCAATCTCGCAGTGCATTACGGGGCATTCCACGGCACACGATTTTCCCGCGAACGCCCCATAATGTTTGGTATTCACCGAATGGGTGAACACCCGGTGTTTGAGTCGAACTTACGTGCGACTCAAAGATTGGGCTCATCCCTGTTATGGACTAGGAGCCCTGGGCTCTTCTGGAAAAGTAGCACAAACCTAAAGTAGCTGCTTGCAGGAGTTTATCCCGTCCTTCTGTAGCACTGGTCCCAGCTCCACTACTCAGCAGGTCCTACCAGCCCTCCTGGCTGCTCTGGAGTTTTTTCAGGGTAGGGATGAGGGGGTGAAGCACACCACTGTCCCTCCAGAAAGCTGACTACATATGGTAGACTTTCCCCTTTTAGTGTTCCTCCTGAGTGTTCTGATGTACTTACACTGTCCTTTCCTTGCTCCCACTGCTCCCAGGTGCTGGTTCCAACCAAACCACTCTGCTGAAGGGATCCATTCTGAGCCAGTCTGAGACTTCACCCTGTAGCCTCCCCCCAGTCCTAGAGGGCCCTCAAGGCCACCGACAGGCTCCTCAGCACTCCATCTCCATCTTCCACCCGACTCCCCTTGCGAGCATGACTCATTTATACTTAAGGGCTGGCTCAGCCACCCTGCCAGGCCCACTGCCTGGGCATTGGCCAAGCTCCCTTGAGTATGCAGAATGACCCTCCTAGTCTTCACCCTCCAGTTTTTGGAAGTTTCTCTCAGAACCAGGGGGAAGCACCAGAAATTTGCCCACCCTTACCCAGATTCCATGACTCATGCTTAACCACTTCAGCCCCGGAAGCATTAGCCCCTTAACCACTTGCCGACCATCCGCCGCAGTTGTACTGCGTCAGAATGGCATGCCTGGGCAAAACTATGTTATGTGACGTCGCTTCGCCCTGTGGCCACTAGGGGGCCCCCCGAGCCGATGCGAGTGCCCGGTGGTCACAATCGCCGCCAGGCTCCCGCGATCGCTCGGGGCACACGGAGAACCAGGATCTGTGTGTGTAAACACACAGTTTCCGGCTCTCTGAGGGGAAAACAGACAGATGGTCTGTTCATACAGAGTATGAACAGCGATTTGTCATCTCCCCTGCACATTCCCCTCCCCCCTTCAGTTAGAACACAATCTAGGAAACACATTAACCCCTTGATTGCCCCCTAGTGTTAACCCCTTCACTGCCAGTGACATTTTTACAGTAAACAATGCATTTTCTATAGCATTGATCCCTGTATTAATGCCAATGGTCCCAAAAATGTGTCAAATTATCCGATGTGTCCGCCATAATGTCGCAGTCCTGATAAAAATCGCAGATCGCCGCCGATACTAGTAAAAAAAAAAAAATAATAAAAATGCCATCAAACTATCCCCTATTTTGTAGACGCTATAAGTTTTGCGCAAACCAATCAATATACGCTTATTGCAATTTTTTTTATAAAAAATATGTAGAAGAGTACATATCGGCCCAAACTGGGGAAAAAAAATAGTTTTTTAAATATATTTTTGGGGGATATTTATTATAGCAAAGAAAAAAAATAATGAGTTTTTTTCAAAATTGTCGCTCTTTTTTTGTTTATAGCGCAAAAAATTAAAACCGCAGAGGTGATCAAATACCACCAAAATAAAGCTCTATTTATGGGAAAAAAGGACGTTAATTTTGTTTGGGTGCAACATTGCACGACTGCGCAATTTTCAGTTAAAGCGACACAGTGCTGAATCACAAAAAGTGCTCTGGTCAGGAAGGGGGTAAAATCTTCCGGGGCTGAAGCGGTTAATGACCAGAGCACTTTTTACAATTTGGCACTGCGCTGCTTTAACTGGTAATTGCACAGTCATGCAATGCTGTACCCAAACGAAATTTGCATCCACATGTCTTTGGTAAAAAAAAAATGTCAATAAGCGTATATTTATTGGTTTGCACAAGGGTAATAGGGCGTACACACGGTCGGACTTTGTTCGGACATTCCGACAACAAATTCTAGGATTTTTTCCGATGGATGTTGGCTCAAACTTGTTTTGTCTACACACGGTCGCACAAAGTTGTCGGAAAATCGTTCGTTCTAAACGCGGTGACGTAAAACACGTACGTCGGGACTATAAACAGGGCAGTGGCCATTAGCTTTCATCTCTTTATTTATTCAGAGCATGCGTGGCACTTTGTTCGTCGGATTTGTGTACACACGATCGGAATTTCTGACAATGGATTTTGTTGTCGGAAAATCTTATCTCCTGCTCTCCAACTTTGTGTGTCGGAAAATCCGATGGAAAATGTCCGATGGAGCCCACACACGGTCGAAATTTCCGACAAAACGCTCCGATCGGACATTTTCCATTGGAAAATCCGACCGTGTGTACGGAGCATTATAGCATCTACAAACTAGGGTATATTTTCTGGAATTTACGCAGCATTTAGTTTATGACTGGCTATCTCATTTCTTGAGGTGCTAAAATGGCATGGCAGTAACCCCCCCCCCCCCAAGAAAAATGACCCCATTTTGGAAAGTAGACACCTAAAGGAATTTTTTGAAAGGCATGTTGGGAACATTGAATATTTTATTTTTTAAGTGATTGAAAAATTACAAAAATTACAAAAAAAAAATAATGAACACATAGTTGTCACTAAATGATATATTACTCACACATGCCATGGTTATATGTGGAATTACACCCCAAAATACATTCTGCTGCTTCTCCTGAGTATGGGGATACCACATGTGTGAGACTTTTTAGGAGCCTAGCCGCGTACAGAACCCCAAAATCCAATCACCGCCTTTAGGATTTCTAAAGGCGTAAATGTTTGATTTCACTCCTCACTACCCATCAAATGCCCAGATAGCACAACCCCCCCCCAAATTACCCCATTTTGGAAAGTAGACACCCCAAGCTATTTGCTGAGAGGCATGTTGAGTCCATGGAATATTTTATATTTTGCCACAAGTTTTGGGAATATGACAACGTTTTTTTTTTTTTTTTTTTTTTTGCACAAAGTTGTCACTAAATGATATATTGCTCAAACATGCCATGGACATATGTGAAATTACACCCCAAAATACATTCTTCTGCTTCTCCTGTATATGGGGATACCACATGTGTTGTATGTTTTGGCAGTCTAACCACTTACAGGACCCCGAAAAACAATCACTGCCTTCAGGCTTTCTAAGGGGCGTAAATTTTTGATTTCACTCCTCACTGCCTATCACAGTTTCGGAGGCCATGAAATGCCAAGATAGCACAACCCCCCCCCCCCATGACCCCATTTTGGAACGTAGACACCCCACACTATTTGCTGAGAGGCATGTTGAGTATTTTGCAGATCCCGCTTTTTGTCACAAAGTTTTGAAAATTGAAAAAACAAAAAAAAAACCATTTCCTTTACTTTCTTAATTTTCAAAGACAAATGAAAGCTGCAAAATACTCACTATGCCTCTTATCAAATACCTTGGGGTGTCTACTTTCCAAAATTGGGTCATGGGGGGGGGGTGGTTTTGCTATCTTGACATTTCAGGGCTTCCGTAACTGTGATAGGTAGTGAGGCGTAAAATCACCTTTTTATGCCCTTAGAAAGCCTGAAGATGGTGATTGGTTTGTGGGGGCCTGTATGCAGCTAGGCTCCCAAAAAGTCTTACACATGTGGTATGCCCATACTCAGAAGAAGCAGCAGACCCCGCCCCTTATGACGTCACAGTCCCAGGGCATGATGGGACTGTGACATCATAAGGGGCAGGATCATCGGGTGACATCACCCAGTGACCACGCCCCATGCCTATATAAGTCGTTGTGCACCTCGCACATGGCATTACAGTGAAAGAGAGCATCGTGTCTACATCAGAAGAAGAGAAGAGGGAAGATGACGGAGAAGACCGGGCAACCGCTAGCAAAACAGCGGCAGAAGATAGCGGAGGAACCCGACAGAAGAACCAAAGAGCGGGAGAAGAACCGGAGACCTGGGGAAGAGCCCGGAGAGTGGGAGAAGAGGCCGGAGAGAGGGAGAAGAACCGGACACCTGGAGAAGAGGCCCAGAGAAAGCAGAGAAGTCAGAAGAGACCCCCGAAGTCGGAAGAAGACCCCTGGAGCTGCCTAATAAATTACTTTAAAAACCTGTCTAGTGTTTTTTTTTTTGACACTTTTTTTCCCAGGTGAATGAGTAGGGGTACGATGTACCCCATACTCATTCACATAGGGTGGGGGGCCGGGGTCTGGGGGGATCCTGGATTCCCATAAGCCCCCCGCCCGCAAACCCTGACAACCAATGGCCAGGGTTGTCAGGAAGAGAGCCTTGTCCTCATCAACATGGGGACAAGGTGCTTTGGGGTGGGGGGGCAGCAGGGCACCCCCCATGTTGAGAGCATGCGGCCTGGTACGGTTCGGGAGCAGGGGGTGCTCACTCATCCCCACACCCTTTCCTGACTGAGTGCTCGGTTAAGGGTCTGGTATGGACTTTGGGGGGGACCCGAACGCCGTTTTTTCATTGTAGGGAGTTTCCCTTAAAATCCATACCAGAGCTAAGGGCTTGGTATGCTCTTGGAGGGGAACCCATGCCAATTTTTTATTTAAAATTTGGCGTGGAGTTTCCTCTCATGATCCATACCGAACACCTGTCGGCAATGCTTGTCGCTCATCAGGAAAGGAAAAAACACATGTTTCCTTTCCCGATGAGCGAGCCAGCTCAGCGCTGGCTCCTGCGACGGGGCTCGCAGGTGTCAAATTTTGCTGATAACAGCGGCGTGATTGACACAATATCGCGCTCACCTACTGTACAAACATGCATGCTCAGAACCAATGCAAAAGATCGGAGAACAATACAGAAGTTGACCAAAGGGTGGCGGTAAAGAGCTGAAAAATCACGTGATTTGGTGAAAGTTGGCTGAAAAAGGCCTGCCGTGTGCATGCTTAATTAGTTTATGGCCAACGTCCTTTGTACAAAAATGCACGGAAAAGTTTGTACAAAGTCCTATCGTGTGTATGAGGCTGATTAATTTTGTGCTGGAGGTGGGATTACTGGCAAAGTGCATTGCTGAGAACTGAGTGAGAAGGGTGTTGTATTGTATTTGAGCATAGGAGAAGAGATATTGTTATTTTGTGTGTTCATAGATTCAATAAACAAACGACTTTCCAAACTACGAATCATTATCACGAATATATATATACATACATAAATATCGAATTTCAACTAATACGAAAGAAATTATAGCGGATATAACAAATGAATTCGACATGATTCGAGATTCAGTATAACGAATATCGACACTCTACGAATAATAACGAATTATCCGAAAACGAATTAACGTAACATAACGAATATAACAGAACGAAATGATGTATTTTACAAATGACAACGAACCAAAACTAAACAAAATTTCCCGTTGTGCACAAGTCTACAAGAAACCATGACGGGCCCCCCTGACCCCATCCCAAGGGCATTTCCATCGGTCCGGAGGCCTTTCCCACTGATCTCGGAGCCTTCACGAAGTACATTTCTCCTCAATTCTTGTTCAGGAAACAGAGTGGAGACTCAGACTGTTTTTATAAAATTTTTGTTTTGGTTTTAAACCTCCAGAGTGCCCACTTACATTCTCCTCCAAAGCTCAAATAGGGAATCTGGAATTTGTGCTGTCAGTATGAGAATGGTGTAGCACACCCCATGTAGGAGCTGTAGGTTAAAGAGATCCCCCACCCTGCACAGCCAGGCATACGAATCTTCACCAGCACTTAAGAGACAGAGAACAGTCCATAGCTTTGTTATTTTTGTGTTTTATTAGGGAATTGAACGTGGATGGGGATTGGAAATTATGGGATGCCAACTTTAGGGACAACTTCCTTACAACAGTCTCTATATAAAGTCTATTTGCAGCTCCAACACTTCCTCCAGCACACACTTACTTTATTCCCAGCTATGTCACTCTGTGGTAATTGTAGCAACAGCCCATTACAGGTAGACTCACACCCAGCACCTTTTTTGGGGGGGGAGGAGCAAACAACCACACACCCCCCACCCCCAAGCGGCACCTACCCCCGCTGTTTGCTGGTCGGCCTGGCACTTACCCCATTGTGGCGGGTGGCAGGCAGCGTGGTGCAGCGGCTCGGCTCCAAGTCCTCTCCACCATGGTGGCTTCCAGCCCTTCCCTCCTTCTAGGCATCAATAGGATTGCCTGTCCTTTCAGCCAATAGGGTGACCGGTGTCGAAACCCGCATCCTGGTTGGTCGGGAGGAGGATCAATGTTACAATAGCGAATATTGATTCGCTGTTTTAACACACCTGTGTGGGCTCGGAGCGCACTCTCTGTGACCCGAGCCCACCCTATATTGAAGCACCAAATAGAGCCTCCGGCTCTAATTGGTGCTTCAAAAAAACAGCACCCCCCGCAAGGGAATCCATACATCCATGTCATGAAAGGGGCCGGACGCATGGATAGGGGAGGTAGCGATGGACGGGGGGGCGGCGCCTGTGCACCCTTTATGGATGGGCCACCCCTGCTCGCAGTTCCTATGCATGTAGAACAGAGGAGTGACACAGCTTACACTTTCATAGCACTTCCTCTCTTTGGTCACTCATCCCAGCACCACCTCTTCAGGCCCCGCCTTTCCTCCTGGCTGCAGCAGCCTCTTTCCTAGCCCTCCAGACTGACTTCTCCAGCACTGTCCTCCAAACTGACACTCACCAGCTTACCCAGCTGACTCTGAGGAGCTCTCCAATACCTGCTGACCAGCTCCTGCTGTCCTCTATCCTTGCTCCTGTACTTCCAGGTAGGGCTTACTACTTGTGTTTTCAGCAGAATCCTCCAAACACCAGAGCGCCAGTCCAAGGTCACCACCCTCAGACTAGGGGGCACCCTACAAGGGTTACCAACAGCCTCCTCAGCACTACATCTCCATCTTTCACCTGACTGTTCCTGCTGGCATGGCTCATGCCTATTTATGAGACAAGCCCAGTTTGCTGGGGATTGGCTGAGACCCTCATAATGATTCTAAACAGCCCCTCCTCATCTCCACCCTCCAGCTCTAGAAGTTTCTACAATGCTCTAGAAGTTTCTATAAACTTCTAGAACAGGGGGAGGAACCAGAGGAGCTGTCAGGATGAGTCATCCAGCCTGACCCAAAGTAACCCTGACCCAGATTACACAGTCTAGGCGTAGCCCTGAGCTAACTATGTTTTGCCTGGGGATGCAACAAATGTTAGTGGCAAAAGTCCAAGCTCACCAGTCACCCCTGTGACTTCCTCATTGTGGGCTTTGGCTTTCAGGGAGGCAAACCTGAGGAGAGATTGTGAAGGATGGGCTGCCCACAACTCTCCGGGCTGGTGGTAAAACACTTATGTAGCACTACCCCTGTAAGAGTTGCTAGTGTCCTGGGTCCCCACTGCTGCATAGTCAGTTACATTCACATTCCTTCATTCACTCAAACTCAGTGAACAGTCTTTGGCTTGTGATTGATGTTGTATTAGGAGTTGAACTGGGATAGGGTAGGGAATCATAGGATGCCCAACTTGAAAAATGCCCAGAACTAGGGAACAAAGGGACAGTTCATCCCTATTTACACAAAAGTCCTCTTTTCCTTCCTCCTGCACAAACCTGGTGTCAGCACAGCACCTGCTGCTCACTTAGGTAGGAACTAACAGTTTTGTTGTTAGTTCAGCAAAGGCCCATTACAGGCAGGAACTCTCAGTCCCTTGACAAAGTAGTGCAGAGTGAGCAAACAGCATAATATTACTTTTGCTTCCATGTGGTCACTGATACCAGCTCCACTTGGTTTCAGAAAAATGCTAGCCTGCCTGGCTGCCACCAGTTACACCCGGCCTCCCTTTTTCCCAGTCCTCCTGACTGACTTTCTGCCCAGTCCTGCCCGACTGGCATACACTCATGGAGATCTCCTAGGGCAAGGATAGATGAAGACTTGGCACTATGTGGTCTTCCAGAGAGGCCTGCTGCAGATGGCAGGCTCTCCCCTTGTCTTTCCCTGCACCGTGCTGATCTACTCACTGTCTCTCCTTGCTCCTTCCCTCTGCCTCTCCGGCATGGATCCTTTCACTGCCTTCTGAGTCAGGATCCTTCCAGGTCAGCTTTCCTGAGCCCCTGGCCTGAGGTACCACTCCTTCCCGGCAGGGGTTTCCTCAAGGGCCACCAACAGCCTCTCAGCACTGCTTCTCCATCTTCCACCTGACTCCCCTGCTGGCATGGCCCATGTCTATTTATGGGGTTGTCTCAGTCCTCTGCCAATCCACTTCTGAGCACCCCATAAACATTCATGTCAGCCCTTCCTAACCCCTACCCTCTAGTTCTAGAAGATTCTTCAACCTTCTAGACACCATGGGGAGGCACCAGGGACCTGCCAAGAGGAGTCATCGAGCCCTGGCCTCTAGTAACCCTGACCCAATTTAATGACACAGAAATATGCTTTTTTTCTACTCTCATACTAGTAGTACACACTAGAGGGTGCTATACTCACCTCCCGCTAAAAAGCAGCCGTGTCCCCATTGTCTGGAAAAACAAAAATGGGTCCTGCACCCAGGAGCAAGGGCATCCCATAAGCAAAAATGGGAAGGGAAAAAAGGGAATAAACCTGGAAAAGGGCTTTGTACAAATAAATATGTGGTATCGAAAATAGATGATTTATATATTTTCTTTCAAAAACAGAAACTATATACATAATGTGTACATCCTGACTACAGGTCCCTGTAGGTAGAAAGATGTCAATGTCCACATATGTACATGTTTTCTGGAGCACCTCCCCCAAAAGAGAAGTCCTCCCAGCATGACTGTAAGAATAGCAGGAACAGTCCTAAAAGTCCAGAAATAGGCAGGACGACAGCCATTCATGATGGTCCTTTAAGCAATCCAAGACATACCCTCCAAGTCACCATTTCCCATATGGCATACACAGGGTCCCCAGAGTCTGTGTGTCCTGGGGGACCAGGACCCGAATCCACAGTAATACCACCTCAAGAGTCCCCAGGCATACAGCTCACAAATAGCACCGTTCCCCCAAATGCCAGGGCCCATAATCGATCGGCAAGAGGCTTGCATTCAGTCCCCTCCAACAGCCCCTATCCCAGGTGAGTCTGTCACACTCCCCCAAAAGAGAAGTCCTCCCAGCATGACTGTAAGAATAGCAGGAACAGTCCTAAAAGTCCAGAAATAGGCAGGACGACAGCCATTCATGATTGTCCTGCAAGAAACAGAAGAAAATACATCCTCACACTAAACTAATTATCTGTACATTCTGCTAACAGGGGGTTACAATCCTGTTAGCAGAAAAAAAACTTTGTACATAAAAATTTCTGAAGGAGGAGCCCCTCCATAGTAGTGATGCCACATGGCACTAGGCCTCTCCCAAGGATCTTCTTCAGGAGCACATCACTGAAAGCAGATTAGGGAACTAGTACACAAGAAAGGAATTTAAGGGGTAGCACACCCTTGGTTGCAGCTAGAGTTGGGTGAACAGTTCGAGCCAAGCAAAAGTCCAGCCCGAACATTGCATGTTCGGCAAACACCCAAATTTGTGGGGCGCTTTGCCTGATGTTCGCCCGCCAAGCACCCTACAATGCACTGCGTGCCACACAGTGCATACTAGGGCCCTGATTGGCTGAAGCAATGCATCTGACCGCTGGTCAGGTGTAAAGCTTCACCTAAGCTTCACCTAATTAGTGCACAGAACACTGTCAGAGCCATGATTGGACAAAGTCATGATGACTTTGCCCAATGATTTCTCAGTGTTCATAGTCCCACCCCACACTATAAAAGGTTCCTTCCCACAGCAAGCTTTTGCAGTGTGTTGTTAGAGTGGAGATAGATAGAGCAGGGATCAGTTTGCTACTAGTGAGTTAGTGTGTTAATATAGTGTGATTATAGTTTGAGTATAGTGTGTCAATATTGTGTAGTTTCAGTGTAGTGTGTCAGTTTAGTGTTTCAGTATAGTGTGAGTATAGTGTAGTATGTCAGTATAGTCGGATTATAGTGTAGTGTGTCCTTCCTAGGTCCACAAACACAAGACCAATGTTTTGGCTATAACGTGGCCGGCAAGTGGTTAACCGCCATATAACAAAAGGACGGCTGAGAAGTGGTTTCATTATCCTGACTGGGCGACATATGACGTCCAACAGGAAAAGCTGCGATCGTGTGCCCGTGGGGGTGTGTAGCGTGGCGATCGGTGGTGTGGTGTGTCAGTCTGACATACCGGTTCTTCTGATGTAGGTTCTTTACCACATGATCAGCTGTGTTCACAGTGTAAACAGGAAAAGTCGTGTAATGGCTTCTCCTCTACTCGCCGATGAGGAGAGCTGATTGGCTGCTCTCCTGACAGGGGGGTCTGTGCTGATTAATTATCAGTGCAGCCCCCCGAGGATGCCCACCCAGGACCACCAGGTATGCCCACCCATGGCCATCAGGGATGCCCCCCAGGACCACCAGGGATGCCCATCCAGAAACACCAGGTAAGCCCACTAGAGCCCACCAGGGATGTCAATCATTGCCCATTAGGATGGCACTCTGTGCCCATCAGTGATGTCTGCCAGTGCCTCCTGATCAATTCTGCTTTTCAATGCCCCTCAGTGCCGCCTATAAGTGCCCTCCAGTGCCACCTATCAGTGCCACCTATCCATGCCTATCAGTGCCACCTATCAGTGTCCATCAGTGCCACCTATCAGTGCCCACCAGTGCTGTATATCAGTGCCACCTATCAGTGCCCATCAGTTCTGCTTATCAGTGCCGCATATAAATGTTTCATCATCAGTGCCACCTCATCAGTGCCAATCAGTACTGCCTCACCAGTGCCCGTCAGTGTAGCCTCATTAGTACCCATCAGTGCAGGAGGAAACGTACTTATTTACAAAGTTTTGTAACAGAAGCTTTTTTTTTCAAAATTTTCGGTCTATTTTTATTTGTAGTGCAAAAAAGAAAAAAAACCCAGTGGTGATTAAATACCACCAAAAGAAAGCTCCATTTGTGGGAAAAAATGATAAAAATTAGTTTTTGGTACAGCATCGCATGACCTCGCAATTGTCATTCAAAATGTGAGAGCGCTAAAAGATGAAAATTGGTCTGGGCAGGAAGGTGTATAAGTGCCCTGTATTGAAGTGGTTAAAGTGACCTGTATTGAAGTGGAGTTATAGTCAATAAAAATGAATAGAGTAACACAGTAATACGGCTCTGTGTACAGCCTGCCACTGTTCTTTATGGGATTATATGTCCCTGGAAGTCATATCCATCTAACCCCATGAAACCATGCAGGTGCTATGGAGCCCAGAAGCACAGGGGTCCTAATAAGTGATGGGCTCAGACGTGTTGGGGATCGTAGTCCCAACCCACCTGAACAATCCCGCTAGGAAGCTGACCTTGCACAACGCCAATCATAGGCAGTGAGGCATCTCCTGGTCCACAGCCCTGATTAGGCTGCTCCTGATTGGCGGTATTCAGTGAAGGCTTCCTGGCGGGATTGCTCAGGTGGGTTGGGACTACAAACCAAAAAATAAATAAATGTATATATTTATTTTGGATTATCTACATAATACTATAAAGCAATTCATGCCATGTATTACTAAAACAATCACAGTAGGGCACATGCACATGGCTGTAAAAAAACTCTGCATTATCATCAGTACGGCATTGTTCTAGTAATAAAGGATGTTAGTGTAGCGCTACCCCCTTAAGGTTCGCTGGATTTTTGGGTTCTCCCTCACATACACAGCCAGGCAACAGGAATTTATCAGCACTCCCTCAGACTTCAAGAACCAGTCCAGGGTGTTGTGTTTTGTTTTTAGTTTATCACGGAATGAACTTGGATAAGGAAGGGAAGGTATGGGATTGCCCAGAACTGTAACTTGGATGCAAACTGAGGACCTGCTAACTTTCTGGCTGCCAAAAGTCACTATGCTGTTCCTTCTGTGGGATAAACAGATCAGCTGAAGTTATAGCAGAAATATTCCAAACACTGGATGCAGATGCTCTTTTTCTGTAGAAAATGCAAACGCGCCTGGCTGCTCCTTAGGTTCTGTAGCTGTATTGGTTTTAAGGCTCCAAGCTGTCCCTTAGTAGCAAGCAAGCTGGGTACTGCACCTGGCCGTTTCTCCTCTAGGCTCTGTGGTGTAGTGGTTGAAGTTACTTACTCAGTCCCTTAGATGAATCCTGTGGCACATGTGACTGCTAATCAGGCCTCCTGCTGGACAGGTCCCAAGGGCTCCCAGGATGGCTTCAGCTTGGCCTACCTGAGGCCGAAAGGGTGTGAGGCTTCAGGTGATTCTCTCTCTCTCTCTTCTTCTGGCTCCTTCCTTCTGCCCAGGGGCAGAGCGCCCCAACAAAGGGGTCCCCTCCAGGCAACTGGACCCTGGACTCTGTTTCCCACATGGCCAGGCTCCAGAATATTCATGGGCTATCTCTCCACCTTTGGGGCCACCCCCACCCAGGGATTGGTGGAGACTCCTTAAATATTCAGGCCTAATTGCTGTTCCTCTGCCCTCTAAATTCTATAACCCTCCAGCAGTTCCAGAAGCCATGGGGAGGTAACAGACACTCAGCCCTTGGAGCTCTGCCAGCTAACTCTAAACAAATGAACCCCGGTTACTCTGTCTATAGAGGAGCCCAACTAAATTTTCCTACACTTTACAAAGAGGGTGCTACACTACGTGGCAGGACCTGAGTCCTTGGTTCAAAGCAGAAAGAGCTGCCGTCTGCAAGCTATCTGTCAATGAAGGACAATAGGCTACAGGAGCCCCCCTGTGTCTTTGTAACGAAAGGCGTTAGGCAGCAGTAGCCACCTGTGTCCTTGCAACAAAATACACTAGGCTGCAAGAGCCACTAGCATCCTGGCAACAGGACATGTTCTAGCAACAAATAGAAGTCATATAGCACCCCAACAACCAAAAGGCTGTATGCATGTAAACATTAGCACAAGTGTGTACAGTGTATGGACAAGGTTTTAAGCAAGGTTTTGTGGCAGTAAGATACAGTATCTCACAAAAGTGGGCACACCCCTCACATTTTTGTAAATATTTTATTATATCTTTTCATGTGACAACACTGAAGAAATGACACTTTGCTACAATGTTAAGTAGTGAGTGTACAACTTGTATAACATTGTAAATTTGCTGTCCCCTCAAAATAACTCAACACACAGCCATTAATGTCTAAACTGCTGGCAACAAAAGTGAGTGCACCCCTAAGTAAAAATGTCCAAATTGGGCCCAAAGTGTCAATATTTTGTGTGGCCACCATTATTTTCCAGCACTGCCTTAACCCTCTTGGGCATGGAGTTCACCAGAGCTTCACAGGTTGCCACTGGAGTCCTCTTCTACTCCTCCATGACGACATCGCAAAGCTGGTGGATGTTAGAGACTAGGGATGAGCTTCGTGTTCGAGTCGAACCCATGTTCGACTCGAACATCGTCTGTTCGCCGAATTGCGAACGATATGGGCCATTCGCGCCAAATTCGTGTGGCGCGTCACGGCCCATAATTCACTGCGGCATCGCAGTGCAATGCTGGCTGATGATTGGCCAAGCATGCACTATGTCCCGCATGCTTGGCCAATCACAGCGCCGTCTGAACAGAGAGGATTTGGCCAAGGAGGCTTTGGCCAATTATGGCTCAGGGGATTTAGTACACGCCCCACACTATGTAAGGCCGCCTGCATGGCGGCCCTGTGTAGTGTGTGTTCCGGCGTTGAAAGAGATAGACAGAGAGACAGTGTCATTTGATTTGAGTTAGATAGATTAGGCAGAACAGTCAGTCAGTTTAGCTGCACTTACAGTGTATTGTGTATATATATGCATCCCAGGTGTTGCATATATAGATATATATACACTGTATTCAGTTTAGCTAGATCCGTTCCTGTTATCTTCCTACTGACAGGCAGGCTTGTCTTGTTACAGTATTTACAGCTACCTGAAGAAAATTGCTGGTGTTCTTTTGATCCTATTAGTACCACAGTCAGGCAGCTAGACTATTTACAGTTAGTGCAGTGCGTCCTGCTCACAGTGTTCAGCTAGATTCGTTCCTGTTATCTTCTTACTGACAGGCAGGCTTGTCTTGTTACAGTATATACAGCTACCTGAAGAAAATTACTGGTGTTCTTTTGATCCTATTATTTCCACAGTCACGCAGCTAGACTATTTTCAGTTAGTGCAGTGCATCCTGCTGACAGTGTTCAGCTAAACCTACAAGTTAGTGGGGTGCGTCCTGCTCACAGTGTTCAGCTAAACCTACAAGTTAGTGTGGTGCGTCCTGCTCACAGTGTTCAGCTAAACCTACAAGTTAGTGCGGTGCGTCCTGCTCACAGTGTTCAGCTAAAACTACAAGTTAGTGGGGTGCGTCCTGCTCACAGTGTTTAGCTAAACCTACAAGTTAGTGGGGCGTCCTGCACAAAGTGTTCATCTAAAGCTACAAGTTAGTGCAGTGCATCCTGCTCACAGTGTTCAGCCCTGTTATCTTCTTACTGACATGCAAGCTTGTCTTGTTACAGTATTTACAGCTACCTGAATAAAATTGCTGGTGTTCTTTTGATCCTATTAGTACCACAGTCAGGCAACTAGACTATTTACAGTTAGTGCAGTGCGTCCTGCTCACAGTGTTCAGCTAAACCTACAAGTTGGTGTAGTGAGACCTCTGCACAGTGTTCATCTAAAGCTACAAGTTAGTGCAGTGCGTCCTGCTCACAGTGTTCAGCTAAAACTACAAGTTAGTGCTGTGCGTCCTGCTCACAGTGTTCAGCTAAACCTACAAGTTGGTGTAGTGAGACCTCTGCACAGTGTTCATCTCAAGCTACAAGTTAGAGCAGTGCGTCCTGCTCACAGTGTTCAGCTAAAACTACAAGTTAGCGCTGTGCGTCCTGCTCACAGTGTTCAGCTAAACCTACAAGTTGGTGTAGTGAGACCTCTGCACAGTGTTCATCTCAAGCTACAAGTTAGTGCAGTGCGTCCTGCTCACAGTGTTCAACTAAAACTACAAGTTAGTGCTGTGCGTCCTGCTCACAGTGTTCAGCTAAAACTACAAGTTAGTGCTGTGGGTCCTGCTCACAGTGTTCAGCTAAACCTACAAGTTGGTGTAGTGAGACCTCTGCACAGTGTTCATCTAAAGCTACAAGTTAGTGCAGTGCGTCCTGATCACAGTGTTCAGCTAAAACTACAAGTTAGTGCTGTGCGTCCTGCTCATAGTGTTCAGCTAAACCTACAAGTTGGTGTAGTGAGACCTCTGCACAGTGTTCATCTCAAGCTACAAGTTAGTGCAGTGCGTCCTGCTCACAGTGTTCAGCTAAAACTACAAGTTAGTGCTGTGCGTCCACCTCACAGTGTTCAGCTAAAACTACAAGTTAGTGCTGTGCGTCCTGCTCACAGTGTTCAGCTAAACCCACAAGTTGGTGTAGTGAGACCTCTGCACAGTGTTCATCTAAAGCTACAAGTTAGTGCAGTGCGTCCTGCTCACAGTGTTCAGCTAGATCCGTTCCTGTTATCTTCTTACTGACAGGCAGGCTTGTCTTGTTACAGTATTTACAGCTACCTGAATAAAATTGCTGGTGTTCTTTTGATCCTATTAGTACCACAGTTAGGCAGCTAGACTATTTACAGTTAGTGCAGTGCGCCCTGCTCACAGTGTTCAGCTAAACCTACAAGTTAGTGGGGTGCGTCCTGCTCACAGTGTTCAGCTAAAACTATAAGTTAGTGTGGGGCGTCCACCTCACAGTGTTCAGCTAAACCTACAAGTTAGTGCGGTGCGTCCTGCTCACAGTGTTCAGCTAAACCTACAAGTTGGTGTAGTGAGACCTCTGCACAGTGTTCATCTAAAGCTACAAGTTAGTGCAGTACGTCCTGCTCACAGTGTTCAGCTAAAACTATAAGTTAGTGCTGTGCGTCCTGCTTACAGATTTCAGCTAAAAATACAAGTTAGTGCTGTGCGTCCTGCTCACAGTGTTCAGCTAAACCTACAAGTTGGTGTAGTGAGACCTCTGCACAGTGTTCATCTAAAGCTACATGTTAGTGCAGTGCGTCTTGCTCACAGTGTTCAGCTAAAACTACAAGTTAGTGCTGTGCGTCCTGCTCACAGTGTTCAGCTAAAACTACAAGTTAGTGTGGTGCGTCCACCTCACAGTGTTCAGCTAAACCTACAAGTTATTTTTTTGCGAGCTCTGCACTGTGTTCACCTAAAGCTACCTGTAGAAGGTTGGTGGTGTTTTCCTGATCCTATCACTACCGCAGGAAGCTAAAAAAGCTACAAGTTAGTTTTTTGTGAGCTCTGCACAGTGTTCAGCTAAAGCTACCTGTAGAAGGTTGGTGGTGTTCTCATACTACAGGCAGGCAGTTGATTTTGTTAGCTGCAGTATCAGTACATATATATATATATATATATATATATATATATATATATATATATCCCAGCTTAGTGCAGCTACAGGCCATTAGTATGTCTGGAAGGCCAAGAAGGAGAGGCAGACAGTCACAAGCCAATAAGAGAGGGCAAGCAGGCTCTGTGTCTAGTGCTGGTGGAGATGGTGCATCCTCATCAGCACGTGGCCGTGGGACACGCTTGGCCTTTTTTTCGGCAGCTGGCTGTGTTGAGCCGCAACATGCGGAAGACTTGGTCGAGTGGGTGACCAAGCCGTCCTCATCTTCCTCATCCTCTCTCACCCATGCCCAGGATACTTTGTCTGGCAAAGCAGCGGCCTCTTCCCTCGGCTCAATGTCATTAGTGACTCCTTCCCTAGCCCCACCATGTCCTCCTGAGGAGTCCCTCGAACTGTTTGACCACAGTGTTGGGTACATGCTCCAGGAGGATGCCCAGCGTTTGGAAGGCTCTGATGATGATACTGAGCTCGATGAATGCAGTAACATGAGCACGGACAGAGGGGATGCCTAAGAAGGACAGCAATCTGGCAGTCATGCTCCCCCTGCTGCAGCATACTGCCAGGTTTGCTCCAGTGATGAGGAGGGATGGGATGATGAGGTCACTGACTCAACGTGGGTGCCTGATAGGAGAGAGGAAGAGGAGGAGGAAGAGGAGGCGGCACATCACCAACGAGGCAGGATGCCCTCCAGGGGCCAGCCTAAGGGCAGCACATTGACTGCATCACACCCCAAAGCTCCACATGTGCAGGGCGCTGCAGTCTCTGTGCGTTATTCAAAAAGTTCTTTGGTGTGAGCCTTTTTTGAGACGAGTGCATCAGATCGCACCGCTGATATTTGCAACATATGTCTCAAGCGTACCTCGCGTGGCCAAAACATCTCCCGCTTGGGTACCACATGCTTGACCAGACATATGTTGACCTGCCATGCAGTTCGTTGGCAAGCGTATCTAAAAGACCCACACCAATGAACAAAGAGGACCTCTCCTTGCTCCTCATCAGCTGAGATTTCCAACCCCACTAGACCTTCAGTCCTCTCTGAGACCTGTGCTGAGAGGAATGAAGGTGTAGAATTAGGTGTGTCACAGCCAAGTACTTGTGGGCAATCTGCTTTTGGTACACCGACGTCAGATTGTACCAGGCAAATTTCCCTGCCCCAGCTGCTGCACCGCCGAAAGAAGTTTGCTCCCAGCCATCCACATGCGCAGCGGTTGAATGCTAGCTTGGCAAAATTGCTAGCACTTCAACTGCTACCTTTTCAGTTGGTAGACTCTGCCCCCTTCCGTGAGTTTGTGGAATGTGCGGTTCCTCAGTGGCAGGTACCCAAACGCCACTTTTTCTCACGGAAGGCAATTCCGGCTCTCTACCGCCATGTGGAAGGCAATGTCCATGCCTCGCTGGACAGGGCAGTCAGCAGTAAGGTGCATATTACCGCTGACTCATGGTCCAGCAGGCATGGACAGGGACGTTACCTAAGTTTCACGGCGCATTGGTTGACTCTGCTGGCAGCTGGGAAGGATGCAGGACAAGGTGCAGTAGTGTTGGAGGTTGTTCCGCCACCACGCCTCCAAAATGCTAATGATTGTGACACACCTCTCTCCTCCACCCCCTCCTCTTCTTCTTCCTCCATGGCCTCTTCCTGTGCTTTGTCCTCGGAACCAGCGGTGCTCCGTAGCCGTTCAAGGGGCTACGCAAGTACGCAGGCCAAAAGATGCCATGCGGTGCTTGAGCTGGTGTGCTTGGGGGACAGGAGTCACACTGGGGCAGAGGTTCTGTCAGCTCTGCAGGGGCAGGTTCAGAGGTGGTTGACGCCACGCCAACTTAAGGCAGGAATGGTGGTTTGCGACAATGGCACCAACCTCCTCTCTGCCCTCCGATAGGGACAAATGACCCATGTGCCCTGTTTGGCTCACGTCCTTAACTTGGTGGTGCAGCGGTTCTTGGGCAGGTACCCGGGCTTACAGGATGTCCTGAGGCAGGCTAGGAAAGTCTGTGTGCATTTCCGCCGGTCATATAATGCCAGTGCTCGGCTGACGGACCTCCAAAAGGAGTTTAACCTGCCCAAGAACCGCCTAATCTGTGACATGCCCACCAGGTGGAACTCAACGTTGGCCATGCTGCAGCAGCTGCACACGCAGCAGAGGGCCATCAATGAGTACCTTTGCGACTATGGCACCAAGACAGGGTCAGGGGAGCTTGTTTTTTTTTCCCCACGCCAGTGGACAACGATCAGGGATGCATGCACTGTCCTGTCACCATTTGAGGAGGCCACGAGGATGGTGAGCAGTGACAGTGCATGCATCAATGACACTGTCCCCCTTGTCCACCTGTTGGAGCACACACTGCGTGGAATAATGGACAGGGCACTTGAGGCAGAACAGAGGCAGGAAGAGGAGAACTTCTTTAGCTCTCAAGGCCGCCTTTATCCAGACAGTGTTCCTGCGTGCCCGCCGATCACACAGGAAGAGGACGCGGAGGAGGAGGAGGAGGAAGATTGTGTCAGTATGGAGGTGGAGCCTGGCACTCAGCATCAGCAGCAGTCTTTAAGGGATCAGTCCCAAGAAACACATGGACTTAGTGACCCAGAGGACTCCGGACCGAATGCCTCAGCAAGCCTACGCTGCATGGCCTCCCTGATCCTGCAAAGCCTGCGTAAGGATCCTCGTATTCGTGGTATCAAGGAGAAGGACCAATACTGGCTGGCAACCCTCCTTGATCCACGTTACAAGGGTAAGGTTGCAGACCTTATCTTGCCATCGCAGAGGGAGCAGAGGATGAAACATCTTCGGGAGGCCTTGCAGAAAGGTCTGTGCAATGCAATCCCAGAGACTGGGAGGTTACAAACTCCTGTTTCTGGACAATGTGTTGCTGAGGCTTCGGCCAGTCAAAGAAGGAGCGGTGGAGAAGGTGGCCGTCTGACCGATGCGTTCAGACAATTTTTTGGTCCGCAGCCCCAAGGTATGATCGGTTCCAGCAACCATCGCCAGCATCTGTTTTACATGGTGCAGGAATACCTAGGGGCAAGATCTGACTTGGACACCTTTCCCACCGAAAATCCTCTGGGTTACTGGATCTTGAGGATGAATCACTGGCCAGAGCTTGCACAGTATGCAATTGAGCTACTGGCCTGTCCTGCATCCAGTGTTCTTTCGGAACGCACATTCAGTGCTGCTGGAGGCTTTGTAACCGATCACAGGGTGCGTCTGTCCACTGACTCGGTCGATCGACTGACCTTCATAAAAATGAATCAGTCTTGGATCACCACCAGCTACCAAGCACCTGATGCTGATGTAACTGAATAATTTTTTTTGAAATCTCAGCTCCCTTCAAAGACTGTCTATACTGATGCTGAGTGACTATCCCTGAGAAATTATCCTCTTCCTCCTCAATCATCACGCTGATAGCTTGTAAGAACATTTTTGGTTCTGGGCGCCACCACCAGTGCCTAAGGCACAATTTTTTAGCCCCTGTTTAACAATTACAATTTTTGATGCAATACTTTGCAGCAGGGCTCGTTTCTGTGTTACAACTAGAGTATCTGTGAGGGGTTGCAGTGTTGTGGCACCAGCACCAGTGCCTAAGGCCCAATTTTTCAGCCCTTGTTTAACAGGGGCGTGTAATTACAATTTTTAATGCAATACTTTGCAGCAGGGCTCATTTCAGCATTCCAACTAGAGTATCTGTGAGGGGTTGCAGTGTTGTGGCACCAGCACCAGTGCCTAAGGCCCAATTTTTCAGCCCTTGTTTAACAGGTGCGTGTAATTACAATTTTTGATGCAATACTTTGCAGCAGGGCTCATTTCAGCATTCCAACTAGAGTATCTGTGAACGGTTGCAGTGTTGTGGCACCAGTGCCTAAGGCCCAATTTTTCTGCCCCTGTTTAACAGGGGCGTGTAATTACAATTTTTGATGCAATACTTTGCAGCAGGGCTCGTTCCTGCGTTCCAACTAGAGTATCTATGAGGGGTTACAGTGTTGTGGCCCCAGCACCAGTGCCTAAGGCCTAATTTTTCAGCCCCTGTTCAACAGGGGCATGTAATTACAATTCTTGATCTAATATTTCACAGCAGGGCCCTGTGAGGGCTTACAGTGTTGTGGCCACAACAACTTATAAGGCCCAAATTTCTGCTGATTATATAGGGCAGGCCCCTACTTTCAAACATCTAACTTACAAACGACTCCTACTTGCAAACAGAAGGAGACGACAGGAAGTGAGATGAAATCTACCCCTAGGAAGGGAAATTCTCTCCTGTAAGAGTTAGCATGGGAAAAACATTTCTCCTTTCCACTGATGCTTTCCAATCCTTGTTCCACAAAAAAACCCACATTTTCAAAAAACATTTGTCATTGGGACAAAAAGTGAGGTGAAATCTTCTGAAGAGGAGGAAAGACAGCAAAACAAATGTCACAGAGGTGATAACCCTTCCCTATGTTTTCCAAAAAGCTTAAAAAAGATTTTTTTGGCTGGAGCTAAACACGTTAAAAATGTACCCGTTCAAAATTACAAACAGATTCTACTTAACAACAAACCTACAGTCCCTGTCTTGTTTGCACCGCCTGTATACTGCTGTTCAGAGTATATAGGGCCTGGTGGTCCCACACCTTTCCTTATTTTAATTTGGGTGCGGGGTTTAAGACCCAAAGGGCCTGGTAATGGACTGGGGGTACCCATGCCGTTTGTCTCACTGCTTTTCATCCATATTGCCAGGACCGGACATTACATTAAACCCGCAAGCAGTTTTAAATGAGATTTTTTCCTTTAAAAATGACATTTGGTGCAGGGACTAAACACGGGAAACACGCGCCACTTTACAGGCATACTATAGACACCCCCCAGGCACGATATTTAAAGGAATATTTTACTTTTTTTTTTACTTTAAGCATCATTAAAATAACTGCTCCCGAAAAACGGACGTTTTTAAAAGTTTTTTTTGCATTGGTACATGTTCCCTGGGGTAGGACCCGGGCCCCAAACCCTTTTTAGGACAATACCATGCAAATTAGCCTTTAAAATTAGCACTTTTGATTTCGAACGTTCGAGTCCCATAGACGTCAATGGGGTTCTAACGTTCGTGCGAATTTTCGGTCAGTTCGCAGGTTCTGGTGCGAACCGAACCGGGGGGTGTTTGGCTCATCCCCATTAGAGACCATGCGCTCCTTCACCTTCCATTTGAGGATGCCCCACAGATGCTCAATAGGGTTTAGGTCTGGAGACATACTTGGCCATCACCTTTACCCTTATCTTCTATAGCAAGGCAGTGGTCTCCTTGGAGGTGTGTTTGGGGTCGTCTTCATATTGGAATACTGCCCTGCGGCCCAGTCTCCAAAGGGAGGGGTTCATGCTCTGTTTCAGTGTGTCACAGTACATGTTGGCATTCATGGTTCTCTCAAATGAACTGTAGCTCTCCAGTGCCGGCAGCACTCATGCAGCCCCAGACCATGACACTCCCACCACCATGTTTGAATGTAGGCAAGACACAATTGTCTTTGTACTCCTCACCTGGTTGCCGCCACACACGCTTGACACCATCTGAACCAAATAAGTTTATCTTGGTCTCATCAGACCACAGGACATGGATCCAGTAATCCATGTCCTTAGTCTGCTTCTTCAAACTGTCTGCGGGGCTTTCTTGTGCATCATCTTTAGAAGAGTCTTCCTTCTGGGATGACAGCCATGCAGACCAATTCGATGCAGTGTGCGACATATGGTCTGAGCACTGACAGGCTGACCTCTTCAACCTCTGCAGCAATGCTGGCAGCACTCATAAGTCTATTTCCCAAAGACAACCTCTGGATATGACACTGAGCACGCGCACTCAATTTCTTTGGTCGACCATGGCAAGGCCTGTTCTAAATGGAACCTGTCCTGTTAAACCACTGTATGGTCTTGGCCACCGTGCTGCATCTCAGTTTTAGGGTCTTGGCAATCTTCTTATAGCCTAGGCCATCTTTATGTAGAGCAACAATTCTTTTTTTCAGATCCCCAGAGAGTTCTTTGCCATAAGGTGCCATGTTGAACTGTCAGTGACCAGTATGAGAGAGTGAGAGGGATAACACCAAATTTCACACACACCTGCTCCTCATTCACACCTGAGACCTAGTAACACTAATGAGTCACATGACACCGGGGAGGGAAAATGGTTAATTGGGCCCAATTTTGACATTTTCACTTAGGGGTGTACACACTTTTGTTGCCAGTGGATTAGACATTAATGGCTATGTGTTAAGTTATTTTGGAGGAGACAGCAAATTTACACTGTTATACAAGCTGTACACCCACTACTCTACATTGTAGCAAAGTGTCATTTCTTCAGTGTTGTCACATGAAAAGATATAATAAAATATTTACAAAAATGTGAGGTGTGTACTCACTTTTGTGAGATACTGTACTGTGTAAAATTGCACACCCATACGTATGAGCCCTATGATAGACACATGCATACATATACACTATATTGTCAAAAGTATTGGGATGCCTGCCTTTACATACTGTACACATGAACTTTAACTGGTTCAGATCCGCGCTTTAGCCGAATGACGGCTACAGCGCGGACCTGCTTTGCCAGGAGTACATCTCTTTACGTCCTCCCGTGCCCGAGTGGCCTGTGCGCCTCCTACAGGGCGCGCGGCTCGCTCTGTGATGAGCGAGTCTATGAGACTCGCTGAGTCACAGATCAGAATAAGGGGTCGATCCTGACCCCTTACCACATGTTCAGCTGTCAGCCAATGACAGCTGATCATGTGATGTAAACAGAGATGATAATCAACTATTCTTTCTCCTCGCGCTGACAGAGTGAGGAAAAAAAAAAGCCGATCACCGGCGGCTGTGAGAGGGACATCAGTCATGGAGAGCTGCAGCCAGCTCCTCAGTGCCCACCTGTGTCACCTGCCAGTGCCACCTAGCAGCAGACAACAATGCCGCCTACCAGTGCCCACCAGTGCCACCCATCAGTGCCCACAGTGCCACCCATCAGTGCCCACAATCAGTGCCTCATCAGCAGTGCTGCACATTAGTGCCACCTATCAGTGCCCATAAGTGTCACCTACCAGTGCCCAGTGCCCATCAGTGCCACCTATCAGTGCCACCTATCAGTGTCATCTATCAGTGGTACCTATCAGTGCCACCCATCAGTGCCAATCAGTACCATCTTATCAGTGGCCATCAGTGCCACCTTATCAGTGCCCATCAGTACCGCCTTATCTGTCCCCTACAGTGCCACCTTATCTGTGCCTATCAGTGCCCATCAGTGCAGCCTATCAGTTCTCACCAGTGCAGCCTATTAGGCCGCTCGGGCACGGGAGGACATCAATAGACGTACTCCCGGCAAAGCAGGTCCGCACTGTAGCCGTCATTTGGCTAAACCGCGGATCTGAACCAGTTTTCAGGAAAAGAGGGGAACGAGCGAGCGCCCTCCACCAGGACCATACCAGGTCACATGCCCTCAACATTAGGGGGATAGGTGCTTCTGGGCGGGGGGGCTCTGCATGGTGGTTGTGGGGGTCTGCAGGCATGGGGCGTATCAGAATCTGGAAGCCCCTTTTAACAAGAGGGCCCCCAGATCCTGCCCCCTCATGTGAATGAGTAGGGGTTTATACCCCCTACCCATTCACCCAAAAAAAGAAGTGTACAAAAAAACAAGAAAAACAGCCCTGGGACTTTAGATGAGGTGAGAGAGGTTTAGCCAATGTCCACAGCGAACACTGAGCAAAATCAATTTATTCATTTCAAAATGTTATGTAACGGAGCGGTAACAACAATGATTGTGAGTTACCAGGCATAATAGCCAATGTACACAACACAGATGAACGTAAATATTCAAAGATTTATTACAAATGTTATACTTCAATGAGCAACAATAAAACTTGAAAGTTGCTGGGTCAGTAAATACACATACAAAATAAGATGATAAAATGTACATACATGTGGACAGGGAAGTATGTGAACATAATGCAGACATCAATAATACCCAGCATGTACCGGCATAAAACAAGCATCAATAAAGCCCTATGCATTTCGCGAGACCCTGCTCGCTTCTTCAGGGGCGGATGCATGAATGTTGTATCTGCAATGTAAGTAATAAGATCAATAAATGTATGTGGTTGGTAAATGGGGGCAGATGGAATGATTGGCAAGAGAGGCCTGATGCAGAGACCTCATACTTACAGAAGTCTGAGATAAATCGCCAAACGCTGGATATCAAGATGGCAGCAGTATGATGCATCCAGCTCGGGAGCTGAGGAGGCGGAACAAAACAAAGGCCACAATAGGGGAACATCCGGAGGATCAGCACGGTCTGGATAGGGGTATTTCTCACTGCGGTCTCCACTTAGTCCCTTAAAATTGTGTCTGGAAAATGTCTGCAAGGATGCACATATATCAGAGGGCATCATAAATGCAAAATAAGCTTATTGTATAGGGTTCTAAGCTTTAATTTATATAAACATAAAGATGCAAGTAGGTGAATTAAGCTTATAAGAGTATCTTGGTATGAACAAACTAACTGAGATATGGAATATAGTAAATGCATGAATGCATGGTTATAAAACTGGTATGGGCAGAGAGATTATGGGGCAACGTAGAATGATATAGTATTACATGTGTATAAATCCCGAGCTGGATGCATCATACTGCTGCCATCTTTAATATCCAGAGTTTGGCGATTTATCTCAGACTTCGGTAAGTATGAGGTCTCTGCATCAGGCCTCTCTTGCCAATCATTCCATCTGCCCCCATTTACCAACCACATACATTATTGATCTTATTACTTACATTGCAGATACAACATTCATGCATCCGCCCCTGAAGAAGCGAGCAGGGTCTCGCGAAATGCATAGGGCTTTATTGATGCTTGTTTTATGCCGGTACATGCTGGGTATTATTGATGTCTGCATTATGTTCACATACTTCCCTGTCCACATGTATGTACATTTTATCATCTTATTTTGTATGTGTATTTACTGACCCAGCAACTTTCAAGTTTTATTGTTGCTCATTGATGTATAACATTTGTTAATAACACCCAGTGACAATATAGAACAGCAATAATTCTTTGTGGATCCACCTCTCCAACTCTCCCAGCCAGACCACCAACCCCCTCGCTACCAGAGGACACTATCACCCATGCCCAGTACTCCCTTCCCACTGGCTGACTGCTATAGCATACCCACCAGACCTGGTTACTCATAGCAACGGCATGTTTGATATCTTCCTGCCAACTTTACTGTATGATTAACCCCTTCATGGCAGCTCTCTTACTTTTCCTTTTCATCTCTTTGATTGTAAAGTCCCTGTTCTTTTGGCTTCTGCAAGTGGTAGTAAATGCCTTTTGATCATGTTTTACCTACAGGTTAGCTTATAATGAGGCTTACCTGTAGGTACTGTAAATATCTTGTAAATGTGCAAAGTTTAGGAGATATTTTCTTGTGAAGCCACCAATGACATCACTGGCGCATGCACTCTGAATGAACAGCATACCCCGTGCCGTTCCTTCAGAGCCATGTGCCGTAAACAGTGACCCCCAGTGACTAAGTAGGAACAACAATATGTCTCCTCTCCCAGTCAGTCCTATCCCCATACAGTTAGAACACATCTAGGGAACACACATTTAACCCCTTGATCGCCCCCTAGTGTTAACCCCTTCCCTACCAGTGACATTTACATAGTAATCAGTGCATACAGTGCCTTGCAAAAGTATTCACAGGCCATGGCTTTTCACCTATTTTGTTACATTACAGCCTTTGGTTCAATGTTTTTTTTTTTTAATCTGAATTATATGTGATGGATCACAACACAATAGTCTAAGTTGGTGAAGTAAAATTAGAACTATTTTTCAGAAATAAAAAAATGATAATTGGCATGTGCTTATGTATTCACCCCCTTTGTTATGAAGCCCATATAAAGCTCTGGTGCAACCAATTACCTTCAGAAGTCACATAATTAGTGAAATGATGTCCACCCCTGTGCAATCTAATGCCGCGTACACACGGTCGGACTTTTCGGCTACAAAAGTCCGACAGCCTGTCCGACAGACTTTCGACTGACTTTTGGCGGACTTGCGGCAGACTTTCTAACGAACGGACTTGCCTACATACGATCACACAAAAGTCCGACGGATTCGTACATGATGACTTACACCAGACTAAAATAAGGAAGTTGATAGCCAGTAGCAAATAGCTGCCCTAGCGTGGGTTTTTGCCCGTCGGACTAGCACACAGACGAGCGGATTTCTGGGTCCGGCGTAGTTACGACATAAAGATTTGAAGCATGTTTCAAATCTAAAGTCCGTCATCGACACCAATGGTGCCTTGAATATATGTGAACTCGGTCGGACTTTTCTTTTACAAAAGTCCGACGGACGCCGACGGACAAAATACAGCTGACAATCCGATCGTGTGTGGGCTTCCCTGGACTTTCAGCGGCTGGAAAAGTCCATTGAAAGTCCAGGAAAGCCCACACACGATCAGATTGTCAGCCGTATCTTGTCCGTCGGCGTCCGTCAGACTTTTGTAGACGAAAAGTCCGACCGTGTGTACGCGGCATAAGTGTCACATGATCTGTCATTACATATACACACCATTTTGTTTTGTTTACAAACATTTTTGTTGAAGAAATAAAGACAATTACATGAAAAAATATAAAGTGAACATTAATCAGCATTGAGTGTTAAATAGAGCTAGAATCAATGTACATCCAATCAATTCTCTGACTAGAGTGCTGAAATCAATATGAAGTGTAGGTTTCACTCACAATGCTCAAGTTCTTGAAAGTCTATAGACTAACTTAATACAAAACAAAAAATTAAAATTAAAACTTCTACTTGTGCACAAGGCTTTGGAAGAAAAATACTGCATATATAACTCATCTTAACAATCTATCAGAGTTCACATATATTCAAGGCACTATTGGTGTCGATCTTCAAAGAGTCAAAGCAATTAACAAATCCCTCTGTTAGAGCTATGTGTGCTTTGCGGTTCCAAGGAGGCGAAACCTTCCCCCGAGCCAGCTAAGATGCAGGCCAGGGGCCCCATTTACGCTCAAAGATTCTCATAGAATCCATGAGAATGTGGTGTATGCGTTCCATCAATTTTATCGATTCCATGCAGAGAAGCACCTGGGACCATGGAATTGAAGATTTTCGCCAGTTCAGGGCTATTGCCCATTTGTGTAGCACTAAACAGCATGTGGACCAATTTTTGCTCATGGAGTGGAACCTCTGGGAGGTCTGCGAACAAAATACACATTTGGTATGTCAGGGTGATGCTAGATCCTGTTATTTGGAGTACTTTCATAGCTGTCTGCTGCCATAGAGAGCCCAGGACCTTAAAGCTCCAGAAAGTATGGAAAGAGTGCCCCTCTCTCCACAGTCCCTGAAACATTTGTCTGGGATGGCAGGGAATATTCTATGAATTCTTATGCCGCGTATACACGACCGGAATAGAATAGACTCCTACGGTCTTTTAGGAGGAGTTCCAACAGAGTTCCGCTGGAACGGACTTGCCTACACATGATCACACCAAAGTCTGATCGTTTAGAACACAATGACGTACGATGGGACTAGAAAAAGGAAGTTCAATAGCCAGTAACCAATAGCTGCCTTTGTGTCATTTTTGGTCCGTCGAAATAGCATACAGACGAGCGGTTTTCCCGATAGGAACTGATTTTGTCGGACAGATTTGAAACATGTTCTAGTTCTAGGTCCGTCAGAATTTTAGAAAGAAAAAGTCAGATGAAGCCCACACACGATCAGAATGTCCGACGGAATGATTCCGTCGGACCTTTTCTGCCGGAAAGTCCGGTCGTGTGTACACGGCATAACTGGTGTATAATACCATCTGGTGTGCAGTTTTACCACAGTTTCCTTAATGGCCACTGAGCGGGTACATTTATGCATATTAGTGACCTTATTGAGCCAGTCTTCAGCTGAAAACTCCTCGCCCACCTTAGATTCCCATCCTAGCAGCGCTTGGGATTTAGCTTCTGTGCATTGATCGTTAAGGTGCATATATAGGGTGGAAATTGTTCCTCTATCTCTGGACCCATACACACCTTTTTTGAAAGGCCCCAGAGGTTGCAACATCTAAGCAAGAGGCACTACTAACCAAACACTGTGATGAAGACTAAAAAACTCTCCAAACAAGTAAGCGACAATGTTGTTGAGAAGTGCAAGTCAGGCTTAGGTTATAAAAAAATATCCAAATCTTTGATGATCAACAGGAGCACCATCAAATCTATCATAACCAAATGGAAACAACATGGCACAACAGTAAACCTTCCAAGAGACGGCTGCACACCAAAACTCACGGATTGGGCATAGAAAACATTAAGAGAGGCAGCACAGAGACCTAAGGTAACCCTGGAGGAGCTGCAGAGTTCCACAGCAGAGACTGGAGTAACTGTACATAGGATGACAATAAGCCATACGCTCCATAGAGTTGGGTTTTATGGCAGAGTGGCCAGAAGAAAGCCATTACTTTCAGCAAAAAACAAAATGGCACATTTTGAGTTTGTGAAAAGGCATGTGGGAGACTCCCAAAATGTACAGTATCTCACAAAAGTGAGTACACCCCTCACATTTTTGTAAATATTTTAATATATCTTTCATGTGACAACACTGAAGAAATGACACTTTGCTACCATGTAAAGTAGTGAGTGTACAGCTTGTATAACAGTGTAAATATGCTGTCCCCTTAAAATAACTCAACACACAGCTATTAATGTCTAAACCGCTGGCAACAAAAGTGAGTACACCCCTAAGTGAAAATGTCCAAATTGGGCCCAATTAGCCATTTTTCTCCCCGGTGTTATGTGACTCATTAGTGTTACAAGGTCTTAGGTGTAAATGGGGAGCAGGTGTGTTAAATTTGGTGTTATCGCTATGACTCTCTCATACTGGTCACTGGAAGTTCATCATGGCACCTCATGGCAAAGTGCTCTCTGAGGATCTGAAAAAAACAATTGTTGCTCTACATAAAGATGGCCTAGGCTATGAGAAGATTGCCAAGACCCTGAAACTGAGCTGCAGCACGGTGGCCAAGACCATACAGTGGTTTAACAGGACAGGTTCCACTCAGAACAGGCCTCACCATGGTCGACCAAAGAAGTTGAGTGCACGTGCTCAGCATCATATCAGGAGGCTGGGAAATAGACGTATGAGTGCTGCCAACATTGCTGCAGACTTTAAAGGGGTGCAGGGTCAGCCTGTCAGTGCTCCGACCATAAGCCGCACACTGCATCAAATTGGTCTGCATGGCTGTCGTTCCCATATGGAAGCCTCTTCTAAAGGTGATGCACAAGAAAGCCTGCAAACAGTTTGCTGAAGACAAGCAGACTAAGGACATGTATTACTGGAACCATGTCCTGTGGTTTGATGAAACCTAGATAAACTTATTTGGTTTAGATGGTGTCAAGCGTGTCTGGCGGCAACCAGGTGAGGAGTACAAAGACAAGTGTGTCTTGCCTACAGTCAAGCATGGTGGTGGGAGTGTCCTGGTCTGGGGCTGCATGAGTGCTGCCGACACTGGGGAGCTACAGTTCATAGAGGAAACCATGAATGCCAACATGTATTGTGACATACTGAAGCAGAGCATGATCCTCTCCCTTCGAAGACTGGGCCACAGGGCAGTATTTCAACATGATAACGACCCCAACACACCTCCAAGATGACCACTGCCTTGCTGAGGGTAAAGGTGATGGACTGACCAAGTATGTCTCCAGACCTAAACCCTATTGAGCATCTGTGGGGCATCCTCAAACGGAAGGTGGAGGACCGCAAGGTCTCTAACATCCACCAGCTCCGTGATGTTATCATGGAGGAGTGGAAGAAGACTCCAGTGGCAACCTGTGAAGCTCTGGTGAACTCCATGCCCAAGAGGGTTAAGGCAGTGCTGGAAAATAATGGTGGCCACACAAAATATTGACACTTTAGGTCCAGCTTGGACATTTTTACTCACTTTTGTTGCCACCGGTTTAGACATTAATGGCTGTGTGTTGAGTTATTTTGAGGGTACAGAAAATTTACACTCTTGTACAAGCTGTACACTCACTACTTTGCATTGTAGCAAAGTGTAATTTCTTCAGTGTTATCACATTGGAAGATATAATAAAATATTTACAAAAATGTTAAGGGTGTACTCACTTTCGTGAGATACTGTATGGAGGAAGGTGCTCTGGTCTGATGAGATTAAAATTGAACTTTTTGGCCATCAAAGAAAACGCTATGTCTGGCGCAAACCCAACACATCACATCACCCAAATAACACCATCCCCACAGTGAAACATGGGGGTGGCAGCATCATGCTGTGGGGATGTTTTTCAGCAGTTGGGACTGACAAATTTGTCAGAGTTGAGGTAAAGATGGATGGTGCTAAATACAGGGATAGTCTTGAGCAAAACCTGTACCACTCTGTGTGTGATTTGAGGCTAAGACGGAGGTTCACTTTCAGCAGGACAATGACCCCAAACACACTGCTAAAGCAACACGGGAAACATGTAAATGTGTTGGAATGGCCTAGTCAAAGCCCAGACCTCAATCCAATAGAAAATCTGTGGTCAGACTTAAAGATTGCTGTTCACAAACACAAACCATCCAACTTGAAGGAGCTGGAGCAGTTTTGCAAGGAAGAATGGGCAAAAATCCCAGTGGTAAAATGTGGCAAGCTCATATCCAAAATGACTTGGAGCTGTGATAGCCGCAAAAAGTAGTTCTACAAAGTATTGACTTTAGGGGGGTGAATAGTAATGCACATTGACTTTTTCTTTTATTAGGTCCTATTTTTTGTTTGCTTCACAATAATAAAAAAAAATCTTCAAAAGTTGTGGACATGTTCTGTAAATTAAATGATGCAAATCCTCAAACAATCCATGTTAATTCCAGGTTGTGAGGCAACAAAACACGAAAAATGCCAAGGGGGTAAATACTTTTTCAAGGCACTGTATTTATAGCACCGGTCGCTGTATAAATGTCCCAAAAATGTGTCAAAAGTGTCTGATCTGTCCGTCACAATACCGCTAAAAAACGCAGATCAGTGCCATTACATAGTTAGTAAGGTTGAATAAAGACACCAGTCCATACTGAGTGAGTGCGGGTGCGTGTCTACAATTGTCCCTATCCCTGTACATTGTGTCTCATTAAGATGCTCATCTATTATATTATTATTTATTTAAGGTACCCATATAGCGCCAACAATTTATGCAACGCTTCACACATATAGCGCATACTCCCATCGGTCCCTACCCTCAAGGAGCCCACAATCCAAGGTCCCCAACTCACATTCATATACTAGGGCCAATTTTGGACAGAAGCCAATTAAACTACCAGCATGTCTTTGGAGTGTGGGAGGAAACCGGAGTACCCGGAGGAAACTAACGCAGCCACAGGGAGAACATGCAAACTCCAGGCAGGTAGTGTCGTGGTTGGGATTCGAACCAGCAACCCTTTTTACTGTTAGGCGAGAGTGCTACCCACTACACCACTGTGTTGCCATTACTAGTGAAAAAAAAAAAAAAAAACAAATAATAAAAATGCCATAAAATGCCATAAATCTTTCCCATAGTTTGTAGACGCTATAACTTTTGCCAATCAATATACGCTTATTGCGATTTTTTTACCATAAATATGTAGAAAAATATATATTGGCTTAAACTGATAAAGAAATGTGTTTTTTTTTTTAAAACATTTTGGCGATATTTATTATAGCAAAAAGTAAAAAATATTGTTATTTTTTCAAAATTGTCGCTCTTTTTTTGTTTATAGCACAAAAAATTAAAACTGCAGAGGTGATCAAATACCACCAAAAGAAAGCCCTATTTGTGGGAAAAAAAAAAAGAAACAAATTTCGTTTGGGTACAGCATTGCATGACCACGCCATTGTCAATTAAAGCGATGCAGTGCCAAATTGTAAAAAGTGCTCTAGTCAGGAAGGGGATAAATTCTTCCGGGGCTGAAGTGGTTAATGAGCCCTTTAAAGGACTTCAGACCAGGCACTTTTCTAACTTAGGTTATTTGCAAGTACAGAGTAAACAGTTCACTGTCTCTTTCTCAGTTCATTGAAGATACAGTTCAGTTCATTCTAACTAAGCTGATCCATGCTATTCTAGGCTGCCCATGTCACACCTTTTAAGCAGGGAAAGTCATTTAATCAGAGTCCATGTTCTGGCTTCAGTACCCCCACTAGATACCCCAAAGGGTGGCTATGTGATCCTTAGAAGAGCTACATCTTGCAGCAGGGCTTCCTGCCAGTTCCCATGAGGAAGGTCCAAAGACAGCCCTAGAAGGACTTCCCCTTGTATTTATGGGCCACAGAGACAGGGCCATGAATGAATAAGTTACAGGGCATCCTAAGTTTGGTTGTTTCTTAAAAGGAAAGATCAAACACTCTGGCTTGTTGGCCACAGTTCACTTAGCTTATTAATTCCAATAAACATAACCACTATTTACAGACAGTAAGTAACTATATAGGAGCCCACATAATATTATTGTATAGCCGTAAACAGTTTTATATTGCTTGATATTGATGCCACTGTTAAGAAAGTTCCATCACAGTACCTTATTTAGGAGTCCATGGACTATACTCAGGGCCAGCCCAAGACATTGTGCTGCCTGGGCCCAAGAAATAAATGCTGCCCCACCCCAAAAAAATTACGCCCACCAAAAGGCCCCACATCCATTATCTTATATCATGACAATTAAAGCTAAAATTAAATGTATCAGGGAGATAGATTTACATGCAACAGTGGCGGTGGTGGGGGGTTCCGTCCAATGCAGCTTTGGTGGTTCAGTCAGAGGCAGATGTGGTGGTGGGGAGGGGGATTCAGTCAGAGGAGTCAGTGGTGGTAGGGGGTTCAGTCCAAAGTAGCGGTGGTGGGGGGGTCAGTCAGAGGTAGTGATGGTGGTGGGGGGTTTAGAAAGAGGCAACAGTGATGGTGGTGGTGGGGGGTTTAGTCAGAGGCAGTGGTGTTGGGGAGGTGGGGGTTCAGTCAGAGGCAGATGTGGTGGTGGGGGGGTGTTCAGTCAGAGGCAGTGGTGGTGGGGGTTCAGACAGAGGCAACGGTGGTGGGGGGGTTCAGACAGAGGCAACAGTGGTGGGGGGTTCAGTCAGAGGCAGCGGTGGTGGGGGGATTCAGACAGAGGCAGCGGTGGTGGGGGGGTTCAGTCAGAGGAAGATGTGCTGGGAAGCGGGGGTTCAGTCAGAGGCAGCGGGGGTGGGGGGGATTCAGGCAGAGGCAGCAGTGGTGGTGGGGAAGTTCAGTCAGAGGCAGCGGTGGGGGGGGTTCAGTCAGAGGCAGTGGTGGTGGGGATGGGATCAATGGCACTGGCACTTACTTGCTTACAGTATCAGTCGTGGCTCCAGTGATGACTTTTCCAACATGGGGTCTCTGCTCACAGCAGAAACCTCCTCCTCCTTCATGCTGTTGGCCATCAGCTGAGTTTCTCCTGCAGTTTCTGCCTCTTGTCACAACAATGCATTTGTCTGCAGCAATGAGGGGGGACGATGGGGGGGGGTCTTGTCCGCTGTGTGTATGGCAGCGACAGGGGCAGATCCAGAGTCTAGTCTCGGGAGGGGTATTGCCAGAAAATGCTTTTTTTGCGGCCAATTTATCAGGGAAATGGCTGGTTTTGGCTCTTCAATCATCACAGCACCATGGTTGTTATTCTGTCAGGATGATTGAAGCGCAATATTTCTATTATTACATTGTAATATGAAATTAAATAGTTCAACTCACCATAATGCAGAATCAGTGGAGCCCTGAGCATGTCACTTCCATGTCAGCAGCCACCAGATGCGGATTGTCACTTGCCACGTCACTTGCCACACGTTGTGGATTGCCACCTGCCTTGTTACCTGCCACACGTTGCAGATTTTCACTTGCCACGATGTCACCTGCCACATGTTGCGGATTTTCACTTGCCACAACGTCACCTGCCACACATTATGGATTGTCACTTGCCACGTCATCTGCAACACGTTGTGGATTGTCACTTACCACAATGTCATCTGCCACACATTGCGGATTATCACTTGCCACAACATCACCTGCTACACGTTGCGGATTGTCACTTGCCACGTCACCTGCCACATGTTGCGGCTTGTCAGTTGCCAACACGTCACCTGTCATTGTCACTTGCTGTGTCCCAGAGTGAAGGCAGGCAGCAGAGAGATAATCTCTCTGCTGCCTGCGGCTTTACAGTGAGGGCGGAACTGCAGTGATGCAATGATGTCATTTCTCTTCTTCCCCGCCTGTCTGCCCACTGACTGGCCAGCAAGCCTGCTCATACACCCGCTGACCCGCCCACCCACCCGCTCACACACCCAATCGCTCACTTACCCGCTGACTTCTCCCCCTGGGCAGCAAGTGTTCTGCCCCCACGCTTCTGTCACCTCGGCGCTGGGCTCCCTCACAGTGGGATAAGCAGCAGAACTGGCTGGCTGGCAGGCGGCAGTTCTGCCACTGCTCTTGGGCGTCAGTTTTCCACCTCCCTGAAAGTGCTGCTCGGGACCCATGGTAGGGCCGGCCCTGACTAGACTAGACTTGATCAAAGAAACAATGGTTGCATGATTTGATTCCCAGACCCTCTTCAGTTTGGATCTCTAGCCCTGAGCTAAAATATGTTATTATCTAAATCAAGCTGGTCACTGTAATTACAGACATTTCCATACAACCATGTCCATTGGATCATCCACCATTGCTTAAAATTTCATAAAATGACTGTCATGTCTGCTATTTCTGTTTCTTACTTTTTATATGGTAACTTTAGCAACCCAAAGGGGTTGAAATTAAATGAACTTGTATTAAATAATATTTGATTGCTAGTTCTTCAGTCATATTTCACATAACATTTTTTATTCTATGCCATCATTAACTCCCAGGTCATGTAGTGAATCATTCCCCCATATGCCAACATCATGAAGAAGCTATGGTAATGCGCAAGAGAAATGTTCATGGGCAATTAAAAACCTTTCAAGTGAGAAAAATTCAAATCCAAAGCTGTATTGCTGTAAAACATTACTAAAATGTGAGAGAACTTAAGAAAATGCTAGTGCCCCTTGTTATCATGCAAGATGCTTCATAAAAAAGGAAAAGAGATTTTATATTCAAAGGCCTGGCTTGCAGATAGAAGAGCAGTGGAGATAAAGGGTCATCCATCATTGTTTGGGAATAGCATCTCTTAAATTCCTCTACAAGATTCTGGCTTATGTATTGTTGTTGCGGTCAGCATCTGCAAGTGAGGGCAAGTTTTATAGTAAAATCAATCGTTAAAAGGGTAACAATAAAAAGCTGAACATAACTTTAATGTCTTGAAGCAGCATTCATTGTATTTGCAATTAGATTGGATTGTTACAATGCCAACTGCTGAATGCTTTTCATTGATATCCTAACGGCAGAGTTTTGTAGTTGTTTTTCACATTAGCGATATACATTTGGATGGAATTAATTGTGCTTGACTCATATCTAAAAACCACATTTGGTTTAGATAATGCAGTTAGAGTATAAACATATATCAGCATCCTATCCAATTAATATTCTTTTTAAAATAAGGTAGATTATATGAAATAAATCCTGCAGACTTTGGAGCAGGGTTGTTCCACATCCATGGTATTTCTCTACAAGCATAATAACTGGTGGGGGTAGTAAACCGAATGATGGTCCCAGATGCAATATCTGGAGAATATAAAGAAGAATGAAGCAAGCTTTTTTTTTTTTTTTTTTTTAATGCATGTTAAATAAGGATTACTGAGCGACAAGTATCTGCTGAATCACAAAAATTACCAGGCGTATAGGCAGGTTTTTGTTATTTAAGTACCTCTGGGTGACTAAAATTACCCATTTTAATGTCAGCCACCTGAATGATTAAAATTGTTCTTCCATTGTGAAAACATTTAAAAATAAAATATGAGTGTTTCTAGCCTTCTATTATACTTTTTTTGTCAATCCCTGCAAGACATAGCATTAAGTTGACATTTGAGAATTGTTGCACTGGAGTTACCTGATTTTTAGTTGAGATGAACAGTTGTTCATGAACTGTTGCCTAAACAGTTTATTTTTTCTTTATATGAGCTACTGCAGCAAATTGCTTTCAATATTATACAGCTAAGGTTGCACATATCTGTCCTTAAACTTGAACCCAACCAGCCCCTTGAAACTGCAAGATAGTGCAGATAGACATAGACCATATGAGGAAAAATTTTTTGGTCTTCCCTTGACGCTAAAGATCATTGCCTCATATACAGTATACGTAACAGTGTCAAGATCCATCTCTATGAGGTAAGTAAGCTGTTGAGTAGGGATGAGCCCGACCGTATGTTGCCGAACAGCGAACAATATGTGGTGTTTGCGGCAAATTCGAAAGCCGCTGGAACACCGTTAAAGTCTATGGGACACTAACATGAAAAATCAAAAGTGCTAATTTTAAAGGCTTAAACAGACTTTTTTTCGGGAGCAGTGATTTTTTTAATGCTTAAAGTGAAACAATAAAAATGAAATATTCCTTTAAATATCGTGCCTGGGGGGTGTCTATAGTATGCCTGCAAAGTGGCGCATTTTTCCCATGTTTAGAACAGTACCACAGCAAAATGACATTTCTAAAGCAAAAATTGTCATTTAAAACTGATCGTGGATGTAATGAATTGTCGGGTCTTGGCCACATAGATAAAACTCATTGAAAAAACGGGCATGGGTTCCCCCACAGTCCATTACCAGGCCCTTTGGGTCTGGTATGAATATTAGGGGAACCCCGAACCAAAATTTAAAAAATAATTGTGTGGGGGATCCCCCTAAAATCCATACCAGGCCCTTCAGGTCTGATATGGAAATTAGGGGAACCCTGGGCCAAATTAAAAAAAAATGTCATAGGGGTCCCCCCAAAAAATCCATACCAGACCCTTTAGGTCTGGTATGGATTTTAAGGGGAACCCTGCGCCAAAATAAAAAAAAATTGCGTAGGGGTCGGTCCCCCCCAAAATCGATACCAGACCCTTATCCAAGCACGCAACCTGGAAGGCAAAAAAAGAGGGGGGGACGAGAGAGCGCCCCCCCTCCTGAACCATACCAGACCATATGCTTTCAACATGGGGAGGGTGCTTTGGGGTCTGACCCCAAAGCACCTTGTCCCCATGTTGATGGGGACAAGGGCCTCATCTCCACAACCCTTGCTCGGTGGTTGTGGGGGTATGCGGGGGGGGGGCTTATCGGAATCTGGAAGCCACCTTTAACAAGGGAACCCCCAGATCCCGGCCTCCCCCCATGTGAATTGGTAATGGGGAACATCGTACCCCTACCATTTCACAAAAAAAGTGTCAAAAATGGTAAAAAAGACAAGAGACAGCTTGGGACGAGTCCTTTATTAAAAAATGAAAAAAATAAAAATGTCCCGCGATGTCCATTCATCTTCTATCATGCCACCTGACAGACCGAAAAAGAAAAAAAAGCCGCAGCTGATCCGCTCCCACTGACTGACGCATTTTAAACGCATACTGTTAGACAGGTTAATCTGGTTGTCGCAGGCTGGTCGGTAAGTAGAGCTTGGAATTTTCCATGGATTCTTTCCTTGGTCTTGCTTTGATAGCGGCTCGTCTTCATTGTTGGGTCTGTTGTCTCTCATCTCCCTCCTGACAATACCCCACAGATTATCTATAGGGTTTAGGTCAGGCGAGTTTGCTGGCCAATTAAGCACAGTGATACCACGATCATTAAGCCAGGTATTGGTACTTTTGGCAGTGTGGGCAGGTGTGAAGTCCTGCTGGAAAATGAAATGGACATCTCCATAAAGCTGGTCAGTGGAGCGAAGGATGAAGTGCTCTAGAATTTCCTGATAGAGGGCTGTGCTGACACTGGACTTGATAAAACACACTGGACCAACACCAGTAGATGACATGGCTCCCTAAATCACCACTGACTGTGGAAACTTCACACTGGACCTCATGCAACTTGGATTTTGTGCCTCTACACTCTTCCTCCAGACTCTGGGACCTTAATTCCCAAATGAAATGCAATATTTTCTACAGTCAGTACATTGCCTGCAATGCACTGTGGATGGACGGACAGCCGCTGTAGACAAAGCAATGTACCCGTACTTTGCTGCCTGTCTCTGGGTTTAGGGTGTGCGCATGTGTGCCCTTGGCCAGCAACCGTTGTGATTGTACACAATGGGAGCCTGTCAGCAAGTCCCAGCCAATGATTCGTGGCCAGGACCTGCTAATCGGCTATATACAATCACAGCCCAGAGCTTTGTGTTGGTAAACAACACAAAGCTCTGTACAGAGGGAGCAATCTGTCAGTTTCTCTTCCGTGCAAAGGGATGAGAACCTGAGGGATCTCTTAGTGAAAGCAACACACTATACACTATTACAAATAGTTAGACACATATTTGACACCTTTATCGCCCTAGTACAGTGAGTACTACAGTACTAGGGATGAGCTTGATGTTCGAGTCGAACATCAGGTGTTCGCCCATTTGTCGAATTTAGAACATTATGGGGCGTTTGCGGCAAATTCGAGCACTGCGGAACGCCCCATAATGCACTGTAAGATCGCAGTGCATTGGCGTCTTAAGATTGGCCAAAGCATGCACCTGACCTGCATGCTTTGGCCAATCACAGCACGCTCTGCTGAGAGAGCAATAATTGAGCAGCTTAGTTAGTGGTGTGCAGGCAGAGTATTCGAAATATATATATATATATATATATATATATATATATATATATACAGTATATAGCCTCTGCATTTAGTGTAGATTAGATATTCAGTGTAGAATCTATATTCAGTCAGTACAGGCAGTGTATTTGATATATATATATATATTTAAGTGGTTAAGGGGAAAAATGTAGAAAAAAAATGGAGTGGGGGTCCCCCCCAAAATCCATACCAGACCCTTATCCAACCACGCAACCTGGCAGGCCGCAGGAAAAGGGGGGCATGCCCCCGAACCGTACAAGGCAGCATGTCCTCAACATGGGTAGGGTTGCTTTGGGGTCCTCCCAGAGCACCTTGTCCCCATGTTGATGGGGACAAGGGCCTCATCCCCACAACCCTTACCTGATGGTTGTGGGGGTCTGTGGACTGGGAGCTTATCAGAATCTTTAACGAGGGGGCCCCCAGATTCTGCCCACCCTCCTATGTGAATGGGTAGGGGTACATTGTACCCCTACCCATTCACCAAAAATGTGTCAAAAGAGTAAAAATGACAGGAGACAGTTTTGGACAATTCCTTTAATAAAAAAAAGTGTCCCGCGATGTCCATCTATCTTCATTTACAGTGCCAACGGTCCTGGAAAAAGAAAAAAATGGAAAAACTCTGCCTCCATGGGAGGCGTCCCCACGACTGCCGTCTTTTTGCTTTGATGTAAATGGGTGATCCCACCCCCTCCGACGTCACATGATGTCAGAAGGGGCGGGGTCACTCAGTTATGTCAGCGGGTGGCCCCGCCCTTGGCTATATAAGAGCTGTCAAAGCAAAAAGACGGCGATCGGTGGGACACCTCCCATTTCAGTTTTTTTGGGACCGTTGGCGTCGTGATTGAAGATGGATGGACATTGTGGGACACTTTTTTTTAAATAAAGGAATTGTCCAAAACTGTCTCCTATCATTTTTACTTTTTTTACACTTTTACACTTTTTGGTGAATGGGTAGGGGTACAATGCACCCGATACCCCTTCACATAGGGGGGGCAGGGATCTGGGGGCTTCCAGATTCTGATAAGCCCGCTGCCACAACCACCTTGCAAGGGTTGTGGGAATGAGGCCCATGTCCCCATCAACATGGGGACAAGATGCTTTGGGGGGACCCCAAAGCACCCTCCCCATGTTGAGGGCATGTGGCCTGGTATGGTTCAGGAGGGGGGACACTCTCTCATCCCCCCTTTTCCCACAGTCTGCCAGGTTGCATGCTCAGATAACGGTCTGGTATGGATTTTGGGGGGACCCCCACGCCATTTTTTTTATTTTGGTGCAGGGTTCCCCTTAAAAGCCATACCAGACCTGAAGGGCCTGGTATGGATTTTCAGGGACCCCTGCGCCATTTTCTTTATATAGATTTTATATAATTCAATACCGTTCGCCATCTCCCCATCCTTTGTAACCAGATGTCCTTCCTCATTCTTTATGGGGCCAATACGTTCTATCCTCCTTTTTTTACTGTTTATATACTTAAAGAATTTCTTGGGATTTTTTTTGCTCTCCTCCGCTATGTGTCTTTCGTGTTCCATCTTAGCAGCCCTAATCGCACCCTTACATATCTTGTTGCATTCTTTGTAAAGTCTGAATGCTGATGATGATCCCTTAGCCTTGTATTTTTTGAAGGCCTTCTACTTTCCTTTATATGCATTTTTACATTGGTGTTAAGCCATCCAGGACTTTTGTTCGCTCTTTTGAAATTTATTTCCCAATGGGATGCACTGGCTAATGCCCTTATTTAATATGCTCTTAAATAAACCTACCTTTCCTCCGTGTGCTTTGTTTCTAAGATTGTATCCCAATCTATATCTTCTAGTAAGGTTTGCAGTTTAGCTAAATTTGCTCTTTTGAAATTCAGTGTCTTTGTGTTCCCCTTGTGTTTCCTATTTGTGTGATTTATACTGAAGCCAATTGACCTGTGATCGCTGTTTCCTTAATTTCCCCTGTATTTCCACACCCATGATCAGGTGCCTGTATTGTTAGTAATCAGTAGCTCTAGTAACGTCTTGTTTCTAGTTGGTGCGTCTACTATCTGACCCATGAAATTGTCCTGCAAGACATTCAGGAACTGGTGAGCCTTAGACGAATGCGTGGTTCCCTCCACCCAGTCTGGATAATTAAAATCCCCCCATTATGATAAGAATAAATTCAATACCTTCGCCATCTCCCCATCCTTTGTAACCAGATGTCCTTGCTCTCATGCCTCCAGGAAAGCTTCCTCCTGTGTGTCTTTGGAAGGATCCTTCCAGCACCCGAGCCCCGACTCAAGGCAGGACAACCCCTCAGACTAGGGGGGATGCCTCAGGGCCACCAACAGCCTCCTCAACACTGTATCTCCATCTTCCACCCAACTGCCCTGCTGGCAGTTCTTCCATCTTCCACCCTCTAGTTTTTATAGGAGGCACCATAGAGCTGCCAAGATGAGTCATCTAGCCCTGGCCTCTAATAACCCTGACCCAATTTAGTGACTATTCCTGGACAGAATATTTTTTACCCACTTTACCAATACTAGTAACACACACAAGAGGTTGGTACATACATTTTCTGCATTGGATTATTTATTACCAGAAAGGTCTGTCCATAGACACTTCATTTCCTAGGGTGTACTTAGGTCAGTTGTATTGTTATCACACTTTTCTGCACACCTCTGAGTTGGACTTTATGCAGTCATACCAGTGTACAGTGTGCTGGCAGATTCTGCCATAATTACCACAATAACTGTGACAAAGCTGTGCAGTGGCGTCACTAGGGGGGGGCAGAGGGAGCCATGCCCCCAATATTATACTATGCCCCCCTATGTGCCCCCCAACTAAAAAAAACAGACACTGGGAATGCAGGGGACAGGTATGGACTGAGATGCTGTGTTGCTGGCTCTAGCTTCGCCTCCACCTCCTGAGTCTACTCCCGGCCACTGGTTGCTATAACTGCCTCGCGTCTAGCAACCAGTGACATCAGAGCCGGCATTGATGTCTCTCTCTCCCCTCCTTCCTCTCTCGCACTGAATGATACACAGCCGATCCACTCCTTCTCCCCCTCCCCTCTCCTGTTAGTGTACCACGGAAAGTGTGAGCTCCTTCGCTTCACACTTGACTTCCCTGGAGCACACACAGGAGAGGAGAGGGGGAGATGGAGCAGATCGGCTTTGTATCATTCAGTGCGAGAGAGGAAGGAGGGGAGAGAGAGACATCTACATAATAAGTTATGTATGTTGTAATTACCAGGCTGTTAGATCTTCAGCATCAGAGGGACAGAACACACAGACCTCATACATTGATTTATATCAGCAAAAATCATGTTTATTACAGAGACTTCTGTGACAGGGAGAAAAGAATCCATGAGATCTGTGTGTTCTGTCCCTTTCCTGTCTCTGCCAGCTCCATCTTTAAACCTTTTGGCTCCTGCACACTAGTTTTGCCCTCTGAAGAGCAATCAACATTTAGATTGATCTTTAGAAAACTTTAGGCAGGTGGTGAGAAGGTGTTGTATCACCTCTTCCCCGCCTGCTTTATCTCCTTGAACCCCATGCTAGTACACCACAACTGTGCATTGCAGAGCAGCCCTATTCACTTGAATGGGTTGTGTTCAGTGGTTGGTAGCACCTGCCAAAAGCCAAAGGTTCCTACCATGACATAAAATGACAAGACTATAGCATGTATATACCTCCTAGACACCGTCTAGTGTGAATGAGCCCTAACATTTCTGGTGTGGTGTCACTATCAATCTCAAAATAAGTAAAGTGAACATTTCCTCTCCCTCCTCATGTTACCATAAAGGTTTTTTTTTTCCTAATCAGAAAAATATATATGCCACCAATGTAAGGGCTCATTTACATTTGCAGTAAGGGGGCAAAAAAGTAGGAATTTGAGCCATTGTTTTTTATGTCACCTGAACCACTGGTCATGATCCCTGCAGAGCCCAGACCAGCTCTGTGATATCAGCTGACAGCGGGTTTTTGCAGAGGGGCAGAGCTGAAACAGTGACGTCCAGAGTGGTGTATACTTTGTGGATTGTCTGTGGTGTAAGCTTATTACTGGTTGGAAGCCTCTGTGGAGGCTCTCAAAATTTAGAATTAGGACTACAGAAAATGGGGTGCCTTGATGGGGCTCTGTAGCTTATGCATATATTTGCAAATGGATGCTGACTAAACTCCTGTTTTTTAATGCACACTGTTGGACAGAATAAATTAATTGGTTAGCAGGTTGGTCAGTAAGTTGATCTGGGAATGTCTTTGGTTTTGTTTTGCATACGTTGCCCTTCCATGTGCTCCTTGCTGCAAAGGCCAGTTATAGGTGAGGGCAGTGGCCATTTGTTTGTACTGAAATTTGAAAGTACAATACTTGAACTTTCAAATAATGTTTTTATTTATTTATTTATTTTATTCTTGAAATATATAGGTATGGGTATAGAATTGCGTTTTATAGTTGGCCCCCCTACTTTTGTCCCTGTCCCCCCATGTCCCCCCCCCCCTAAATATGAAAGCTGGTGACGCCACTGAAGCTGTGATATTCAGCCACTCCTGGAGCATGCACACACCAAGAGAAAGTTAATACAAAGTGTCTACAGCAGTAGTGGTTAACATACTCAATATAAGGGACTTTATGTGTGGGACTGTCAAAGAATACCCTGCAAGAATACTGTCAGAAACTGGAGACATGTTACAAGAAACTACTAGAGATCACTGCTATTATAGTCCTTTCCCAAGTCAGGGTCCACTTCAGCCCACTTAAAAAATTACTGGTACCATGTTTGCTCTTCTTTTCATTCGAAGATATCAGAGGAAAAAAAATGCACAGACAATTAAGAACGTCCAAAGAATCAAATCAAACCAGAAACCAATTTACTGAATGTTTTCCTTCACTGTCCCTAAATAAGCACCTAGGAAAGAAAAACACTGTCCAAATTGGGTCCAAAGTGTCAATATTTTTTGTGGCCACCATCATCTTCCAGGCCTATGGGCCGTACAGAAATTATCTATAGCATTTTTAACAATTTTTGTAGCTTTGTTTTTGTTGTTTTATTAGGGGGTTAACAACTTGGATGGGGATGGGGAGATTGTGGGATACCCATTTCACTGTAACGAGAACTTCAGGGACAAACTTCCTTCAGAAGCCAATAGCATTAAAATATGTAAACTACAAGTACTGGGGTAAGAATTTTAACTAATAGTTTACTGGGAAATACTTATTTTATTGTTCTAAATGAGTTGAACTGAAAAAGCTGAGGGTTTAAAGTTACTTTAATGGGCATTGGTGTCTGTTTATGAAACAGAGATTAGCCCTGATCTCTAGTGTGTTCCGGTTTATGTAGCTGAGATGAGGAGCAGAGAACATGTTCTCGGTCTCCCATCACAGTACATGAACGTTCTGTCACAAACAGCCAGTTTATGAAAGTGAGATCTGAAGAACTCACAGCCGTCTGAAATATCTCCCTTCCAGATTCACCAGCTCAGAGGTGGAGAATATGGGAGAGAAGCTGGTGCAATTAGAGAAAGAAGGCTTCTTTCTTCCTATATATATCAGCACCAGTGGGTTAAAATTAATATAGACAATATATATACCATATATGTAAGAGTATATGTATATATATATATATATATATATATATATATATATATATATATATATATATATGTATATATATACACTGTATATGTAGCAAGAAAAATATCTATATATATATATATATATATATATATATATATATATATATATATATATATATATATATATATATATATATACACACACACACACACACAGTATCTCACAAAAGTGAATACACCCCTCACATTTTTATAAATATTTTATTATTTATTTTTTATATGACAAAACTAAAGAAATTGCAATGTAAAGTAGTGAGTGTACAGCTTCTATAACAGTGTAAATTTACTGTCCCCTCAAAATAACTCAACACACAGCCATTAATGTCTAAACTGCTGGCAACAAAAGTGAGCACATCCCTAAGTGAAAATGTCCAAATTGGGCCCAATTAACAATTTTACCACCCCGGTGTCATGTGACTCGTTAGTGTTACAAGGTCTCAGGTGTGAATGGGGAGCAGGTGTGTTAAATTTGGTGTTATCGCTCTCACTCATACTGGTCACTGGAAGTTCAACATGGAACCTCATGGCAAAGAACTCTCTGAGGATCTGAAAAAAAGAATTGTTGCTCTACATAAAGATGGCCTAGGCTATAAGAAGATTGCCAAGACCCTGAAACTGATCTTCAGCACGGTGGCCAAGACCATACAGTGGTTTAAAAGGACAGGTTCCACTCAGAACAGGCCTCACCATGATCGACCAAAGAAGTTGACTTCTTATGTAAGTATGGGGTGGCGGCCGCTGTTGCCCGTTTGTTTATGCTGTTTTAATGTGGCGCCCTTAAGCGCCTTGTTACTGTGAGTACCCATTGTGGGATTTGTTTATGATTTTAATAAATTTAGTACATACTGCACCATGAAGTCCTTTTTGTGTTGATATATTGTGGTGCAAACGGGACTGCTGTGAGGAACAGAGGCATCAGTGCAAATCGATCCAGGACCCTGCATATAATATCGAACCCATAGAGGTTCTAAGGCGCATTCTGACCAAGCTTGATTGCAAGGTCACACGCCCTAAGGTGAGGGGCTATCACCTGGGGGGGAGCACTTGTATGAGCGCACAGCACTTTAGTTTGTGTTCACAATAACACATGAATGGATTGTGGAAGATCTGTGGACTGTTAATTTGATCATTGCACAGCAACACAGCACTGAATTGCATAGAATCACATGGATGCAGCATCAAATCGCATGGATGCGTTTTTTGTTTTTTTTTAACTTTTTATTGTTTGAACATTGCACTAACACCATATTGCATAGATGCAGCACTGAAATGCATGGATGCAACACTAAATCGCATGGATATTTGTTTTAAATTATTTATTAATGTTTGAAAATTGCTCAAGCTTTGTGGAATATTTGCAATACACAGGCTGATTGGAGCACTTTTACCTATTTATTCATTCATTGGAATTTATTGCACATTAATGTATAGTATTAATAGATTTTGTAAATTTTGTATGTTTAGCACAATATCACTTTATTAATATTTCAGTAGAAATTTCTTACATTTTATTTTGATAAGCGCAGCGTGTGTACTATTTGGTTTAACTATTTTGCATGGTTATCAGACATGCGTAACGTTAGCAGCTAATCATTTGCAAAGATGCACTATTTTGGAGACCAGATTTGGTCAATTACCTGGAGGCTCACAGGACTACAAATTAGCATCTCTTTTATCATGTCTGCAGTCTCTGAAATCCCTTGTATCATGTCTCCAGTCTCTGGCCATCTCTTGTATCATGTCTGCAGTCTCTGACCATCTCTTGTATCATGTCTGCAGTCTCTGACCATCTCTTGTATCATGTCTGCAGTCTCTGACCATCTCTTGTATCATGTCTGCAGTCTCTGACCATTTCTTGTATCATGTCTGCCGTCTCCTCTGACCATCTCCTGTACTGTCTGGGGGCTCTTTCTAACGGACTCTCTAACAGAAGCCCTCTCTGTGTGCATCAGAGAGACTCCCCTGCAGGTCTCATTAGTGTACGCTCTTCCTGTATTTTCTTTATTGTTAAAAGATCATGGGAGGAGCCCAGGGTAACAAAGGCTTCTTAGGGGAGCATCTCTGTGTTTGAGTCGTTGCCATAGAAACAGTTGTAAAGGGGAGGAGTTGGTAGGATGACCACGCCCATGTGGGGGCGCCAGAAATATTTCTGCACCCAGGCGTCTGTGACCCTAGGATCGGCCCTGTATACATGTCATTACATGTTCTTTTAAAATTTGGTTTCACTTTTTGAACTTGGCTGCACTGTAATCTCACATTATCTCACAAGATCACAGGCAGCCTACCCCCTTTTATCTCTGCTGTTTTTAGAAAAAAAAACTTCTCTGTTCTTCCTCTGAGAACTGATGTTCTCAGCTTCATAAATAGGCTGCAGAGGAGATCATTTTCCTCTAAGAACTGAACTGAGAAAATATGTCTCCATTTAATAAACGTGCACCATTATCATTGTGTTTTTACATACTAAGTGCACAGATTATTTGACAATGTTACTTTTAGAATAAAACAGATGAAACAGTGTGAACATTTTTGTACTTACTTTACAATACAATACTTTGTATTTTATGTTAGTAACTTTTTTTTTTTGCATTTTTTGTTTTCCTATTATGTATTTGTCTTTTTTTTTTATTTTACTATATGAGAGTGGAAAAGATATTTTAAAACTCTGCCAAACTTCATAGAAAAATGGACTGATGCATACAGTAATATAATGGAAACTTCTGACTTTAACATATTTATGGAAGAAACTGCTGTGCTTCTTAACAAGTGACCTGTCCTCCGAGCATTTCTCAAGTCATTTGTTTCACTATCCCTAACTACATGGGAACGCAATTTAGCGGCGAGGTTGGGATATATGTTATACAAGAAGCAGACAGACTAAATGGCTCAAAGGGCTCATTATCCGTGTTAAAGAAAGACAGTGTTCCCACTTATTCCTTGTATTGCATTTCTGGCATTTTTAAACTAGAGACATTTGCAGAACAAGAAGTCATTTTGTTTTAAGTAATTTACTACTAGAAGGATGTGCCAAAAAGCCATGGCATTTCTCCAGATCACTGATGTCTAGATATTTTAAAGGGGTTTTAGTCACATTAGGAAACACGCAACGAAGATACTGTTCCCAATGATCAAATCTACCTTTTGTATACTGATGTGCACACACAGCTGGGAATCTGGACCTTTCACAAAGTGGGTTGCCTTATAAATGATCTTTCACCTGTTTCTGCATATTTTTACCGTTATGTTGGATCTTAGGGAAAAATTAAAACTCAACTCCATTTAATCTATCAAGCAGAGCATTTTGGGTAAGGGTCGTGTGTAATTCGTATTCAGAACTCCAAATTCTGAATCCAAGCAAACTCAGTTATCTCACGGATAAAGCATCCCTCTGTCAGCAGCTCAGCGGGGGAGATCACTGTACTAACATTGGATTGTTAGTACAGCGACTCGGACCGGAGATTTCATTTTTTTTTCCGTTCAACCCGCTGGGATGAAAAAAAAACCTGTTATGCCCTGTACACACAGTCATCTTTTCTGATGGAAAATGTCCGATCGGAGCGTGTTGTTGAAAATTCCGACCGTGTGTGGGCTCCATCGGACATTTTCCATCGGATTTTCCGACACACAAAGTTTGAGAGCAGGCTATAACATTTTCCGACAACAAAATCCGATCGCGTCAATTCCGACCGTGTGTGGCCTGTTCCGACGCACAAAGTGCCACGCATGCTCAGAAGAAATTCCGAGACTGAACAGCTCGGTCTGGTAAACTTAGCGTTCGCAATGGATACAACACTTTCGTCACGGTGCAATGTTAAAAATGGTTTAATACAGCGCACTCTCTTCTTCTTTATAATGTGGGAAGAATGAAGTAGTTTTGCTGCTCATATTCACACAGACTTCTCACAAACTTCTTTCTTTATTATTTATCGGGATTCCCTTAATATATTTTGATTTGTCACATCTGACAAAAATATTTTTGTGTTTTTTTTTTTTTTTGTTTTTTTTTTAGGTTTGTATTTTATCCAAGGCTGATCTTTGTTTTATTTTAGTTTTAGTTTTACTCCAGAATATTTTTGTGTGTGTTTTGTGTGTCAAGTTACCACAACACCATTGATATCTTGTATTATTTAATCTCAAGGAGATTGTTTGGTGTTGGTGTCCCTTGTTAATTTCACATTGTACTTTAGAAATGTACCTGAATCCTAACAAACAAACTGTCCTTTTTGAAGGAAAACACACATAGGAGAGTATAATTGAAACCAAAAATCCTTTATTAAGGGCTCAGAACCAAACAAAGAGGGAGGCAACGCTGGAGAAACAGCAGAAATTAGCGAAGCCTTGGACCCCCAGGGCAGACATCAATTCTTGAACATCAAAATTGGTGGCTTGAGGAGTCCATATGTAAGGGAGTGCAGTCTGGTCCAGAAGTCCCCGAGATCCGGAAAGCAGCAGATGACATCTGTGTCCCCAGACTGTGGTACCACAAGAGGCTGCATCTTTTGCCAGACCAGACTGTATCCAGGGTCATCACTTTCTGGTCTTCCTTCCACGCTTCCTTCCTGGCTGTGGCTCTGCTGTTGGAGATGTGGCAGGAGGAGGAGTAGGACCTGAAGGAGGAGGAGGACTAGTAGGACCTGGAGGAGGAGGAGGAGGAGTAGTAGGACCTAGAGGAGGAGGAGGAGGACCATGTGTGAGGTCACAAATGTGTGTAGCAGATGTTATTTGGCCCCTCCACCCCTTATTGAGAGCTTCCAAAATTAATGACTCACACATGAGTTGTTGACCCACCTCCATCCGCTGCATTTTACAGGCAATTATGCCAGCAAAGTCCTCCTCCCCAGTGTGGGGGGCTCTCAGAGCCTCTGTAGCCTTCCAAATGAGGCCTATGGCAGCCTCCTCTAGGGTACTCCTCTTCCTGCCACTTTCTCTTTGCGGGTGTAGGGGAGGGACCTGCATATCAAGCAGCCTGCTCGGCCCGGCCACCTCCTGGCTGAGACTTCCCTGTGTATGAAAAAGGGACATGGTTTTATGTTTTGCATCATCAATCACAATCATAAATTAGTACTCCAAACTAACATCTAGTTAACATCATTGATTGGACAACCTGAAATATTTAGAGGAATGCTATACCTGGCTCAAGCTGGACTCCTCCACATGTTGCTGCCTGGAAGGCCCAGGTTGGGCGTCAGAAGCCTCAGCTGGGGGGGAAGGAAGCGTGGAAGGAAAACTGGAGAGTGATGACCTGGGTTCAGTCTGACCTGCCAGAAAATGCAGCCTGTCATAATACCACATCCTGGGGACATAGATGTCATCTGCTGCTCCGGATTTCTGTGAATCCTGGACTTTCTTGTGCTCCCTTAGATATGTGCTCCTCAGGCCACCAATTAGGATCTTCAAATAGGTGATGTCTGCCGTGGGGATCACCTGCTTCACAATTTCCAGCAATTGATCCAGCGCTGCCTTCCTCTTTGTTTGGTTCTTATAATGTGGGTGGTTTATCTCCCACAGACAAGGCAGCTCCCTGAACATGTCAATGAAGATTGCCATAAAGTCGGTATCTTTAAAGATATCCATTTGCACTGCAAGACACAACACAAGACAAATCCTAATGTCAGGCAAAACTTTCCTAATCTTGTTACAATATAGGCCTCAATCTAGAAGCAGTATAGGCCCAAGTTTGTCTCTTACCTTCGTTATTACGATCGGCGCCTCCGATGCTCCTTCCTCCGTTCACAGATCATACGTAATATACACACTGCACATGCGTGTAACTCCGCCCGCCCCTGACGTTATTTCTAGTCTATTCCCTGCCCCTTTTCGTTCGCCGCAGTGGGCGAAGAGCACATGGTGGAGACACAGCAGGTGCATGCTAATTATAGCAACGAGGAAGAGGGGGAGGAAAGCCTGGATTCGGAAACGTCCCGATCCAGAAGGAGACGATTTAAGGCATCAAATATGTCCTTTGGGGAGATGTTGGAGATGGTCGACATCCTGAAGAAGGCCGACTATGATGGGAAGTATGGACCTTACCCCAACCCCAATGTCAGAAAGGCCAAGATCATGGCGAAAGTGGTCAAGAGTCTGCACCGGAATTTCTGGGTATGAAGATCGAAAGATCAGCTCAGGAAGCGGTGGTCGGACCTCAAATTATGAGAATATGAGCAGTACACAAAGATCCAGAGAGTGCTGCAAAAAAGTAAGTAGTTGTGCTGTGTTCCTATTCTTTTTGTCTTTATTACGTTCGTGCTGCTCCATGTGCTTTTGTTAAAAGTGTTGTACATTTTAAAATGGCAACTTTCATGTTCATGGGCACATTATTCGTTCGTATCAAACATTTTTTTTTCGGTCTATAAAACACCATTGTTTTGGCCATATGCATTTGCCCACATTTTTTAGGGACTACTTGTATGAAACTAATTTGGTTGTGTAGATGGGTTTGTTACTAGAATGAAATGCAAACTAGATTATGTGTAAGGAGAGGACACTGAGCGGCTGTTTTCACATCTGGACACTGGAGCACTAGTGTGGGACACAAGAACACCATTTTTATTAGGGGGTCCACACAGGTGCTCCAGTGTAAACTATACGGGGGTCTCCATCTGTGAAGCTTGTATAAGACAGGTAAAGTATTGCAGCTTGACAAAGGACAATAAAATTCTACATCTTGGAACTCTGCCAAAATAGACAATTGTACCCCACTTCCAAGCAATGTTTCATCTTTATAGTTCTGCCATAAAATATCTGTGTGCTAAGTATACCATTTTTGTTTTACATAGGGGATAAAAGACTTGGAGGACACCCCTCATCCGAGGAGACCAGAGCCCCCCCCCTCTGGAAGAAGGGGAAATACCCCCAACACAAGAAGAGCAGGAGGAGGAAGACGTAGTGGAACTAGTCACCACAACAGGTGAGTGTCTGCGACCACAGGCTCAGGTAAGAGATGGATGCCGGCATATTTTTAATACCTGTTTTTGTTTGGTTTCTCTCTTTTTAAGTAATCGTGATGTGGTGGATCCAGATCCTTTTACATCAGAAAGTGCACAGATCCTGATCGGGGAGATCATGGGGTGTAATTTAGCATTGGAAAACCTCAAGAAAAACATCAATGATGTTAGTCAAAAAAATAAGAGCATCATTGATGTTTTGGGGAGAGTTTAAAACCCCTCCAAATCACTTTGTTTTTTTGTGTGCTACAATGTTCCAAATGTTTTAGCGATTTTTCGAAAAGCCAAATTTGGAGGATGCACACAGTGTATCAACATGTGCTATCTGCCATCACGGGAGATCAATGGACGCGTTTTGGGGGTGCAACCCCTTCCTCAATAATACAGTAGCTGTGAGGAAGGGGTTTCTCCCAAAAAACACGTCCCTTGATCCCCCGTGATGGCAGCTAGCACATGTTGAACTTCTTAAATTGGTGTGCATCTTCCAAATTTAGTTTTCCTGGGGTGACTTCACCCCATCTGAATGCAATATCAAACACAGTTACTAAATACTCATGTCTGATATTAATAAACAAATAATAAACAGACGAGAAGTTGGGACTTTATATGAGAAGTGACTATCCAGTACACAATTCTCCATCCCTAATGGTTTGTAACAGAGTGGAGAAAAGGGGGGAATAAGGGAAATTGGGACTTTATATGAAACATGTCTGATATTGCCTTCAAGTTCTACCTAATGTAAACTTTGTAAGTTCAAGATTTGTGTCTTTCTTGTTGGTTTGAAACATGCCTGTTTTATCTTAAATGGACATTTATATTTTTGATAATGCCACCCCAAAAATTGTTATACAACAAACATGTGGGTTTGTTTTAAAAACCTTTTCTAAATGCACATGTGATTGTGCAGGTATTAAAAAGATTGTTAATCAAGAATGTGTGGATTATTGTCTCAACGCTACAACCCTTTTGTGGTGATGTAATTGCTGCTTTCTGTGACAATGGGGGTTATTTCCTAAGGGCAAATCCTCTTTGCACTACAAGTGCAGTTTTAGTGCAGTTTCAAGTGCACTTGTAGTGCAAAGTGTCTTTGCCTTTAGCAAATAACACCCAATAGTGCTTTGTATAAGGTTACACAATCACGCCATTTTCTGGACTCACCACATTTCTGTCAGGGTTAGCTAAAACAAACACAAGCAGTAAATGTCACAAAAGATTTGCGTAATTTTTTTTTATTGGATCAAGGTTTCACAAATTGTCTGGCATATTGATGGCCCCCCTACCCGCAAAGAACTTAAGGTATCTTAACCGGACATCACAGGCACTCAGGGAGGGCAAGCCAGGACGGCCACTTTCAAGCGCCATCAGGGTTGTTTCATTTATAATTCCGGCCTCAGGCCCAACTGAGCCAGCATAGTTTGCAGAATGTTGCCGTAAAAAGTTATGTAGAACACAGCACGCCAGGATTATATGATTCAGTTTATACTCCGCCATATGGATGGGTGTAAGAAATAGGCGGAACCGGCTGGCCATGATTCCAAATGTGTTCTCCACCACTCTTCTGGCTCTGGCCAGTTGGTAATTAAAAACCCTTTGTTCTGGGGTGAGGGTCCTCATTGGGAATGGCCGCATAAGATGGTCCCCCAGTGCAAATGCTTCATCCGCAACAAAGACGAATGGGAGTCCTTCCACATTTTCTTCTGGATATGGCAAGTCCAAGCTGTCATTCTGGAGACGCCTGTAAAACTCCGTCTGGGCGATGACTCCACTATCGGACATCCGGCCATTCTTCCCTACGTCCACATACAGGAACTCGTAATTAGCCGACACCCCTGCCAACATCACAATACTATTGAACCCCTTGTAATTATATTAGTACGACCCCGAGTTGGGTGGTGGGATGATGTGCACGTGTTTCCCATCAATTGCCCCTCCGCAGTTAGGAAAGTCCCACCGCTGGGCAAAGTGGGAGGCCACAGTCTGCCATTCCTGTGGCGTGGAAGGCAACTGTTGAGGAAAACAAATAAACATTTGTATTTTTGCACATAAACATGGAAAGCAGATTAGACACAAACATTCTTGGCCAACATCCAGATAACATTTATTAAGGGGAATTTTACAACACCAAAGTATAAGGTACACCTATCATATCCCCCCCCCCCCTCTCATGGGCCATTTCTAACATTATAGGGGGGGGGGATCTTGGACAGGTAACCCTCTCCACTTCATTGAGAGATGAATGCCTAAATAATGGGTATTACTTGGAACAGCCCCTCCTTAGTTACACTATTGGCAGCCCACTGGACAGGTAAGAAGTGTCACATTTGGACATTCTGCTATTACCTATCAAGATAATAATAGGATACAAAAACTTTAAACAGTACCATTTGAAAGTATACAGGCAGACCCTTGCACTACATGCTTTGGGGAATTCATCAATAAATCTGACCACTAAAGAGATGGGTATAGTGTGTATGGGTTTGGCAAAGTCAGCAGATAGATGATTGAGGATAGATAGAGAATTGGTATCAGCTGACTTAGCAGTTGGGGGGAGGGAGGGTTAAAAATTATTTGGGGACACCACAAAAACAAGCCTCTGGCACTCTGCCTGAATTTAAAGCACAAATCACATTTCTAAACATTTTAGGGGTTGTTTGGGGTAAAGCACTACTATGGAGCTGATAAAATACATTGTTAAGTGACTACATGAGGTGAATATAGGGGCAGGAGAGCATGCTGGGGAGGTAAGTGAAGGCAAATATGTATGAAGGACAAAAAAAAATTACATAAAATTCCAGCATGCATGAGAACAAAGGGGACACAGCATATTACAATCATGGTAATTAGGGAATAGGGAAAGAAATACAATATATTTGCAAACATTATATACAATAAAATGTGATATTAAAGGATAAAAATCTTACCTTAATATACTACTTCTGCAGGACCTGTATGATGGCAGAACAGGTCTCCGGGATAATGATCCCCAGAGCCTGGGGGAGATGCCTGTCGAGAACTTCAAGTCCTGCAGGCTTCTCCCTGTCGCCAAGTACCGCAGGGTAGCGACGAGCCTCTGCTCCGGAGTGATGGCTTGCCTCATGCAGGTATCCTGCCTGCTGATATAGGGGGTCAGCAAAGCCAACAAAAGGTGAAAAACGGGGTCCGTCATCCTGAGAAGGTTCCTGAAATCATCAGGATTATTCTCACAGATCTCACGGAGCAAAGGCATATGAGAGAACTGGTCACGCTGAGGCAACCAATTCTTGGTCCATGAACTCCTCCCCACCCTGTTCATGGACTGGACTTGTGTCAAGGTCAGGACCCCAACACCAAGCCCCCCGCACAGCATGAACTCTACGAGGAGTACGTATATGCAACATGGCTAGAAAACGGTCGGCTGCTCAGAACGAAGTAACAGAATGCACTGAAGAACAGCAAGACCTGTGAAGAGCGACCTGAAAAACAGTAACGAACGAACAAGAACACAATGACAAGTCACGCGTAGCTTGCTTGCACGCAATGAAGAGCAGATACAAACCCACAAGCACAAACTGAACCACAGAAAACGATCTGAAAGCCACGAGTCTGAAAAAGCGCGAATCGTCTCTCACCAAACTTTTACTAACACGAGATTAGCAAAAGGAGCCCAAAGGGTGCCGCGCTTGGTTCTGAAATGGCCTTTTCTAGTCTCGTCGTACGTGGTTGGCGTCACTGCGTTCTTGTCGATGGGAAATTCCGACAACTTTGTGCGACTGTGTGTACGCAAAACAAGTTTGAGCCAACATCCGTCGGAAAAAATCCTAGGATTTTGTTGTTGGAATGTCCGATCAATGTCCGACCGTGTGTACGGGGCATTAGTGTGTACTAGGCTTTACTGTATATCCAGCAGCATAAGTTTCATATTGTAAGAACCCATTCACAATTTCTGGGCTTTTTCGGTGTGTTAATACACACTAGGGATGAGCCGAACACCCCCCGGTTCGGTTCGCACCAGAACCCGCGAACGGACCGCAAGTTCGCACGAACGTTAGAACCCCATTGACGTCTATGGGACTCGAACGTTCGAAATCAAAAGTGCTCATTTTAAAGGCTAATTTGCATGGTATTGTCCTAAAAAGGGTTTGGGGACCCGGGTCCTACCCCAGGGGACATGTATCAATGCAAAAAAAACTTTTAAAAACGGCCGTTTTTTCGGGAGCAGTGATTTTAATGATGCTTAAAGTAAAAAAAAAAAAGTGAAATATTCCTTTAAATATCGTACCTGGGGGGTGTCTATAGTATGCCTGTAAAGTGACGCGTGTTTCCCATGTTTAGAACAGTCCCTGCACCAAATGTCATTTTTAAAGGAAAAAATCTCATTTAAAACTGCTTGCGGGTTTAATGTCATGTCGGGTCATGGCAATATGGATGAAAATCAGTGAGACAAACGGCATGGGTACCCCCCAGTCCATTACCAGGCCCTTTGGGTCTTGTATGGATATTAAGGTTACACAATCACGCCATTTTCTGGACTCACCACATTTCTGTCAGGGTTAGCTAAAACAAACACAAGCAGTAAATGTCACAAAAGATTTGCGTAATTTTTTTTTATTGGATCAAGGTTTCACAAATTGTCTGGCATATTGATGGCCCCCCTACCCGCAAAGAACTTAAGGTATCTTAACCGGACATCACAGGCACTCAGGGAGGGCAAGCCAGGACGGCCACTTTCAAGCGCCATCAGGGTTGTTTCATTTATAATTCCGGCCTCAGGCCCAACTGAGCCAGCATAGTTTGCAGAATGTTGCCGTAAAAAGTTATGTAGAACACAGCACGCCAGGATTATATGATTCAGTTTATACTCCGCCATATGGATGGGTGTAAGAAATAGGCGGAACCGGCTGGCCATGATTCCAAATGTGTTCTCCACCACTCTTCTGGCTCTGGCCAGTTGGTAATTAAAAACCCTTTGTTCTGGGGTGAGGGTCCTCATTGGGAATGGCCGCATAAGATGGTCCCCCAGTGCAAATGCTTCATCCGCAACAAAGACGAATGGGAGTCCTTCCACATTTTCTTCTGGATATGGCAAGTCCAAGCTGTCATTCTGGAGACGCCTGTAAAACTCCGTCTGGGCGATGACTCCACTATCGGACATCCGGCCATTCTTCCCTACGTCCACATACAGGAACTCGTAATTAGCCGACACCCCTGCCAACATCACAATACTATTGAACCCCTTGTAATTATATTAGTACGACCCCGAGTTGGGTGGTGGGATGATGTGCACGTGTTTCCCATCAATTGCCCCTCCGCAGTTAGGAAAGTCCCACCGCTGGGCAAAGTGGGAGGCCACAGTCTGCCATTCCTGTGGCGTGGAAGGCAACTGTTGAGGAAAACAAATAAACATTTGTATTTTTGCACATAAACATGGAAAGCAGATTAGACACAAACATTCTTGGCCAACATCCAGATAACATTTATTAAGGGGAATTTTACAACACCAAAGTATAAGGTACACCTATCATATCCCCCCCCCCCTCTCATGGGCCATTTCTAACATTATAGGGGGGGGGGATCTTGGACAGGTAACCCTCTCCACTTCATTGAGAGATGAATGCCTAAATAATGGGTATTACTTGGAACAGCCCCTCCTTAGTTACACTATTGGCAGCCCACTGGACAGGTAAGAAGTGTCACATTTGGACATTCTGCTATTACCTATCAAGATAATAATAGGATACAAAAACTTTAAACAGTACCATTTGAAAGTATACAGGCAGACCCTTGCACTACATGCTTTGGGGAATTCATCAATAAATCTGACCACTAAAGAGATGGGTATAGTGTGTATGGGTTTGGCAAAGTCAGCAGATAGATGATTGAGGATAGATAGAGAATTGGTATCAGCTGACTTAGCAGTTGGGGGGAGGGAGGGTTAAAAATTATTTGGGGACACCACAAAAACAAGCCTCTGGCACTCTGCCTGAATTTAAAGCACAAATCACATTTCTAAACATTTTAGGGGTTGTTTGGGGTAAAGCACTACTATGGAGCTGATAAAATACATTGTTAAGTGACTACATGAGGTGAATATAGGGGCAGGAGAGCATGCTGGGGAGGTAAGTGAAGGCAAATATGTATGAAGGACAAAAAAAAATTACATAAAATTCCAGCATGCATGAGAACAAAGGGGACACAGCATATTACAATCATGGTAATTAGGGAATAGGGAAAGAAATACAATATATTTGCAAACATTATATACAATAAAATGTGATATTAAAGGATAAAAATCTTACCTTAATATACTACTTCTGCAGGACCTGTATGATGGCAGAACAGGTCTCCGGGATAATGATCCCCAGAGCCTGGGGGAGATGCCTGTCGAGAACTTCAAGTCCTGCAGGCTTCTCCCTGTCGCCAAGTACCGCAGGGTAGCGACGAGCCTCTGCTCCGGAGTGATGGCTTGCCTCATGCAGGTATCCTGCCTGCTGATATAGGGGGTCAGCAAAGCCAACAAAAGGTGAAAAACGGGGTCCGTCATCCTGAGAAGGTTCCTGAAATCATCAGGATTATTCTCACAGATCTCACGGAGCAAAGGCATATGAGAGAACTGGTCACGCTGAGGCAACCAATTCTTGGTCCATGAACTCCTCCCCACCCTGTTCATGGACTGGACTTGTGTCAAGGTCAGGACCCCAACACCAAGCCCCCCGCACAGCATGAACTCTACGAGGAGTACGTATATGCAACATGGCTAGAAAACGGTCGGCTGCTCAGAACGAAGTAACAGAATGCACTGAAGAACAGCAAGACCTGTGAAGAGCGACCTGAAAAACAGTAACGAACGAACAAGAACACAATGACAAGTCACGCGTAGCTTGCTTGCACGCAATGAAGAGCAGATACAAACCCACAAGCACAAACTGAACCACAGAAAACGATCTGAAAGCCACGAGTCTGAAAAAGCGCGAATCGTCTCTCACCAAACTTTTACTAACACGAGATTAGCAAAAGGAGCCCAAAGGGTGCCGCGCTTGGTTCTGAAATGGCCTTTTCTAGTCTCGTCGTACGTGGTTGGCGTCACTGCGTTCTTGTCGATGGGAAATTCCGACAACTTTGTGCGACTGTGTGTACGCAAAACAAGTTTGAGCCAACATCCGTCGGAAAAAATCCTAGGATTTTGTTGTTGGAATGTCCGATCAATGTCCGACCGTGTGTACGGGGCATTAGTGTGTACTAGGCTTTACTGTATATCCAGCAGCATAAGTTTCATATTGTAAGAACCCATTCACAATTTCTGGGCTTTTTCGGTGTGTTAATACACACTAGGGATGAGCCGAACACCCCCCGGTTCGGTTCGCACCAGAACCCGCGAACGGACCGCAAGTTCGCACGAACGTTAGAACCCCATTGACGTCTATGGGACTCGAACGTTCGAAATCAAAAGTGCTCATTTTAAAGGCTAATTTGCATGGTATTGTCCTAAAAAGGGTTTGGGGACCCGGGTCCTACCCCAGGGGACATGTATCAATGCAAAAAAAACTTTTAAAAACGGCCGTTTTTTCGGGAGCAGTGATTTTAATGATGCTTAAAGTAAAAAAAAAAAAGTGAAATATTCCTTTAAATATCGTACCTGGGGGGTGTCTATAGTATGCCTGTAAAGTGACGCGTGTTTCCCATGTTTAGAACAGTCCCTGCACCAAATGTCATTTTTAAAGGAAAAAATCTCATTTAAAACTGCTTGCGGGTTTAATGTCATGTCGGGTCATGGCAATATGGATGAAAATCAGTGAGACAAACGGCATGGGTACCCCCCAGTCCATTACCAGGCCCTTTGGGTCTTGTATGGATATTAAGGGGAACCCCGCACCCAAATTAAAATAAGGAAAGGTCCCTATATACTCTGAACAGCAGTATACAGGCGGTGCAAACAAGACAGGGACTGTAGGTTTGTTGTTAAGTAGAATCTGTTTGTAATTTTGAACATTTTTAATGTGTTTAGCTCCAGCCAAAAAATCTTTTCTAAGCTTTTTGGAAAACATAGGGAAGGGTTATCACCCCTGTGACATTTGTTTTGCGTCTTTCCTCCTCTTCAGAAGATTTCACCTCACTTTTTTGTCCCAATGAAAAATGTTTTTTGAAAATTTGTGTTTTTTTGTGGAACAAGGATTGGAAAGCATCAGTGGAAAGGAAAAATTGTTTTCCCATATTAACTCTTACAGGAGAGAATTTCCCTTCCTTAGGGGTAGATTTCATCTCACTTCCTGTTGTCTCCTTCCGTTTGCAAGTAGGAGTCGTTTGTAAGTTAGATGTTTGAAAGTAGGGTCCTGCCCTATATACTCAGCAGAAATTTGGGCCTTAGGTGTTGCTGTGGCCAAAACACTGTAAGCCCTCACAGGGCCCTGCTGTGAAATATTAGATCAAGAATTGTAATTACATGCCCCTGTTGAACAGGAGCTGAAAAATTAGGCCTTAGGCACTGGTGCTGGTGCCACAACACTGCAACCCCTCACAGACACTCTAGTTGGAACGCAGGAACGAGCCCTGCTGCAAAGTATTGCATCAAAAATTGTAATTACACGCCCCTGTTAGACAGGGGCAGAAAAATTGGGTCTTAGGCACTGGTGCTGGTGCCACAACACTGCAACCCCTCACAGACACTCTAGTTGAAACGCAGGAACAAGCCCTGCTGCAAAGTATTGCATCAAAAATTGTAATTACACGCCCCTGTTAGACAGGGGCTGAAAAATTGGGTCTTAGGCACTGGTGCTGGTGCCACAACACTGCAACCCCTCACAGACACTCTAGTTGGAATGCAGGAACGAGCCCTGCTGCAAAGTATTACATCAAAAATTGTAATTACACGCCCCTGTTAAACAGGGGCTGAAAAATTGTGCCTTAGGCACTGGTGGTGGCGCCCAGAACCAAAAATGTTCTTACAAGCTATCAGCGTGATGATTGAGGAGGAAGAGGATAATTACTCAGGGATAGTCACTCAGCATCAGCATAGGCAGTCTTTGAAGGGATCTGAGATTTCAAAAAAAATTATTCGGTTACATCTGCATCAGGTGCTTGGTAGCTGGTGGTGATCCAAGACTGATTCATTTTTATGAAGGTCAGCCGATCGACCGAGTCGGTGGACAGACGCACCCTGTGATCGGTTACCACGCCTCCAGCAGCACTGAATGTGCGTTCCGAAAGAACGCTGGATGCAGGACAGGCCAGTAGCTCAATTGCATACTGTGCAAGCTCTGGCCAGTGATCCATCCTCAAGACCCAGTAACCCAGAGGATTTTCGGTGGGAAAGGTGTCCAAGTCTGATCTTGCCCCTAGGTATTCCTGCACCATGTAAAACAGACGCTGGCGATGGTTGCTGGAACCGATCATACCTTGGGGCTGCGGACCAAAAAATTGTCTGAACGCATCGGTCAGACGGCCACCTTCTCCACCGCTCCTTCTTTGACTGACCGAAGCCTCAGCAACACGTTGTCCAGAAACAGGAGTTTGTAACCTCCCAGTCTCTGGGAACGCGTTGCACAGACCTTTCTGCAAGGCCTCCCGAAGATGTTTCATCCTCTGCTCCCTCTGCGATGGCAAGATAAGGTCCGCAACCTTACCCTTGTAACGTGGATCAAGGAGGGTTGCCAGCCAGTATTGGTCCTTCTCCTTGATACCACGAATACGAGGATCCTTACGCAGGCTTTGCAGGATCAGGGAGGCCATGCAGCGTAGGTTTGCTGAGGCATTCGGTCCGGAGTCCTCTGGGTCACTAAGGACAACAACGTCCGCAGCCACCTCCTCCCAGCCACGTACAAGTCCATGTGTTCCTTGGGACTGATCCCTTAAAGACTGCTGATGCTGAGTGCCAGGCTCCACCTCCATACTGACACAATCTTCCTCCTCCTCCTCCTCCTCCTCCTCGTCCTCTTCCTGTGTGATCGGCGGGCACGCAGGAACACTGTCTGGATAAAGGGGGCCTTGAGAGCTAAGGAAGTCCTCCTCTTCCTGCCTCTGTTCTGCCTCAAGTGCCCTGTCCATTATTCCACGCAGCGTGTGCTCCAACAGGTGGACAAGGGGGACAGTGTCACTGATGCATGCACTGTCAGTGCTCACCATCCTCGTGGCCTCCTCGAATGGTGACAGGACAGTGCATGCATCCCTGATCATGGCCCACTGGCGTGGGGAAAAAAAACCAAGGTCCCCTGACCCTGTCCTGGTGCCATAGTCGCACAGGTACTCATTGATGGCCCTCTGCTGCGTGTGCAGCCGCTGCAGCATGGCCAACGTCGAGTTCCACCTGGTGGGCATGTCACAGATTAGGCGGTTCTTGGGCAGGTTAAACTCCTTTTGGAGGTCCGTCAGCCGAGCACTGGCATTATATGACCGGCGGAAATGCACACAGACTTTCCTGGCCTGCCTCAGGACATCCTGTAAGCCCGGGTACCTGCCCAAGAACCGCTGCACCACCAAGTTAAGGACGTGAGCCAAACAGGGCACATGGGTCAGTTGTCCCTGTCGGAGGGCAGAGAGGAGGTTGGTGCCATTGTCGCAAACCACCATTCCTGCCTTAAGTTGGCGTGGCGTCAACCACCTCTGAACCTGCCCCTGCAGAGCTGACAGAACCTCTGCCCCAGTGTGGCTCCTGTCCCCCAAGCACACCAGCTCAAGCACCGCATGGCATCTTTTGGCCTGCGTACTTGCGTAGCCCCTTGAACGCCTACGGAGCACCGCTGGTTCCGAGGAAGAGGCCATGGAGGAAGAAGAAGAGGAGGGGGTGGAGGAGAGAGGTGTGTCACAATCAGCATTTTGGAGGCGTGGTGGCGGAACAACCTCCAACACTACTGCACCTTGTCCTGCATCCTTCCCAGCTGCCAGCAGAGTCACCCAATGCGCCGTGAAACTTAAGTAACGTCCCTGTCCATGCCTGCTGGACCATGAGTCAGCGGTAATATGCACCTTACCGCTGACCGCCCTGTCCAGCGAGGCATGGACATTGCCTTCCACATGCCGGTAGAGAGCCGGAATCGCCTTCCGTGAGAAAAAGTGGCGTTTGGGTACCTGCCACTGAGGAACCGCACATTCCACAAACTCACGGAAGGGGGCAGAGTCTACCAACTGAAAAGGCAGCAGTTGAAGTGCTAGCAATTTTGCCAAGCTAGCATTCAACCGCTGGCCATGTGGATGGCTGGGAGCAAACTTCTTTCGGCGGTGCAGCAGCTGGGGCAGGGAAATTTGCCTGGTACAATCTGACGTCGGTGTACCAAAAGCAGATTGCCCATAAGTACTTGGCTGTGACACACCTAATTCTACACCTTCATTCCTCTCACTGCAGGTCGCAGAGAGGACTGAAGGTCTAGTGGGGTTGGAAATCTCAGCTGATGAGGAGCAAGGAGAGATCGTCTTTGTTCTTTGGTGTGGGTCTTTTAGATACGCTTGCCAACGAACTGCATGGCAGGTCAACATATGTCTGGTCAAGCATGTGGTACCCAAGCGGGAGATGTTTTGGCCACGCGAGATACGCTTGAGACATATATTGCAAATAGCAGCGGTGCGATCTGATGCACTCGTCTCAAAAAAGGCCCACACCAAAGAACTTTTTGAATAACGCGCAGAGACTGCAGCGCCCTGCACATGTGGAGCTTTGGGGTGTGATGCAGTCAATGTGCTGCCCTTAGGCTGGCCCCTGGAGGGCATCCTGCCTAGTTGGTGATGTGCCACCTCCTCCTCCTCCTCCTCCTCCTCCTCCTCCTCTCTCCTATCAGGCACCCACGTTGAGTCAGTGACCTCATCATCCCCTCCCTCCTCATCACTGGAGCAAACCTGGCAGTATGCTGCAGCAGGGGGAGCATGACTGCCAGATTGCTGTCCTTCTTGGGCACCCCCTCTGTCCATGCTCATGTTACTGCCTTCATTGAGCTCAGTATCATCATCAGAGCCTTCCAAACGCTGGGCATCCTCCTGGAGCATGTACCCAACACTGTGGTCAAACAGTTCGAGGGAATCCTCAGGAGGACATGGTGGGGCTAGGGAAGGAGTCACTGATGACATTGAGCTGAGGGAAGAGGCCGCTGCTTTGCCAGACAAAGCACCCTGGGCATGGGTGAGAGAGGATGAGGAGGATGAGGACGGCTTGGTCATCCACTCGACCAAGTCTTCCGCATGTTGCGGCTCAACACGGCCAGCTGCCGAAAAAAAGGCCAAGCGTGTCCCATGGCCACGTGCTGATGAGGATGCACCGTCTCCACGACCAGCACTAGACACAGAGCCTGCTTGCCCTCTCTTATTGGCTTGTGACTGTCTGCCTCTCCTTCTTGGCCTTCCAGACATACTAATGGCCTGTAGCTGCACTAAGCTGGGATAGAACACCTGTAATTTTCTTCAGGTAGCTTTATATACTGTAACCAGACAAGCCTGCCTGTCAGTAGGAAGATAACAGGAACGGATCTAGCTGAACACTGTGAGCAGGACGTACTGCACTAAATGTATATAGCAGGAACGGATCTAGCTGAACACTGTGAGCAGGACGCACTGCACTGAATGTAAATAGCAGGAACGGATCTAGCTGAACACTGTGAGCAGGACGCACTGCACTGAATGTAAACAGCAGGAACGGATGTAGCTAAACACTGTGAGCAGGACGCACTGCACTGAATGTAAATAGCAGGAACGGATCTAGCTGAACACTGTGAGCAGGACGCACTGCACTGAATGTAAATAGCAGGAACGGATCTAGCTGAACACTGTGAGCAGCACGCACTGCACTGAATGTAAATAGCAGGAACGGATCTAGCTGAACACTGTGAGCAGGACGCACTGCACTGAATGTAAATAGCAGGAACGGATCTAGCTGAACACTGTGAGCAGGACGCACTGCACTGAATGTAAACAGCAGGAACGGATGTAGCTAAACACTGTGAGCAGGACGCACTGCACTGAATGTAAATAGCAGGAACGGATCTAGCTGAACACTGTGAGCAGGACGCACTGCACTGAATGTAAATAGCAGGAACGGATCTAGCTGAACACTGTGAGCAGCACGCACTGCACTGAATGTAAATAGCAGGAACGGATCTAGCTGAACACTGTGAGCAGGACGCACTGCACTGAATGTAAATAGCAGGAACGGATCTAGCTGAACACTGTGAGCAGGACGCACTGCACTGAATGTAAACAGCAGGAACGGATGTAGCTAAACACTGTGAGCAGGACGCACTGCACTGAATGTAAATAGCAGGAACGGATCTAGCTGAACACTGTGAGCAGCACGCACTGCACTGAATGTAAATAGCAGGAACGGATCTAGCTGAACACTGTGAGCAGGACGCACTGCACTGAATGTAAATAGCAGGAACGGATCTAGCTGAACACTGTGAGCAGGACGCACTGCACTGAATGTAAACAGCAGGAACGGATGTAGCTAAACACTGTGAGCAGGACGCACTGCACTGAATGTAAATAGCAGGAACGGATCTAGCTGAACACTGTGAGCAGGACGCACTGCACTGAATGTAAATAGCAGGAACGGATCTAGCTGAACACTGTGAGCAGCACGCACTGCACTGAATGTAAATAGCAGGAACGGATCTAGCTGAACACTGTGAGCAGGACGCACTGCACTGAATGTAAATAGCAGGAACGGATCTAGCTGAACACTGTGAGCAGGACGCACTGCACTGAATGTAAACAGCAGGAACGGATGTAGCTAAACACTGTGAGCAGGACGCACTGCACTGAATGTAAATAGCAGGAACGGATCTAGCTGAACACTGTGAGCAGGACGCACTGCACTGAATGTAAATAGCAGGAACGGATCTAGCTGAACACTGTGAGCAGCACGCACTGCACTGAATGTAAATAGCAGGAACGGATCTAGCTGAACACTGTGAGCAGGACGCACTGCACTGAATGTAAATAGCAGGAACGGATCTAGCTGAACACTGTGAGCAGGACGCACTGCACTGAATGTAAATAGCAGGAACGGATCTAGCTGAACACTGTGAGCAGGACGCACTGCACTGAATGTAAATAACAGGAACGGATCTAGCTGAACACTGTGAGCAGGACACACTGTACTAAATGTAAATAGTCTAGCTGCCTGACCGTGGTACTAATAGGATCAAAAAGAACACCTGTAATTTTCTTCAGGTAGCTTTATATACTGTAACCAGACAAGCCTGCCTGTCAGTAGGAAGATAACAGGAACGGATCTAGCTGAACACTGTGAGCAGGACGTACTGCACTAAATGTATATAGCAGGAACGGATCTAGCTGAACACTGTGAGCAGGACGCACTGCACTGAATGTAAATAGCAGCAACGGATCTAGCTGAACACTGTGAGCAGGACGCACTGCACTGAATGTAAATAGCAGGAACGGATCTAGCTGAACACTGTGAGCAGGACGCACTGCACTGAATGTAAATAACAGGAACGGATCTAGCTGAACACTGTGAGCAGGACACACTGTACTAAATGTAAATAGTCTAGCTGCCTGACCGTGGTACTAATAGGATCAAAAAGAACACCTGTAATTTTCTTCAGGTAGCTTTATATACTGTAACCAGACAAGCCTGCCTGTCAGTAGGAAGATAACAGGAACGGATCTAGCTGAACACTGTGAGCAGGACGTACTGCACTAAATGTATATAGCAGGAACGGATCTAGCTGAACACTGTGAGCAGGACGCACTGCACTGAATGTAAATAGCAGCAACGGATCTAGCTGAACACTGTGAGCAGGACGCACTGCACTGAATGTAAATAGCAGGAACGGATCTAGCTGAACACTGTGAGCAGGACGCACTGCACTGAATGTAAATAACAGGAACGGATCTAGCTGAACACTGTGAGCAGGACACACTGTACTAAATGTAAATAGTCTAGCTGCCTGACCGTGGTACTAATAGGATCAAAAAGAACACCTGTAATTTTCTTCAGGTAGCTTTATATACTGTAACCAGACAAGCCTGCCTGTCAGTAGGAAGATAACAGGAACGGATCTAGCTGAACACTGTGAGCAGGACGTACTGCACTAAATGTATATAGCAGGAACGGATCTAGCTGAACACTGTGAGCAGGACGCACTGCACTGAATGTAAATAGCAGGAACGGATCTAGCTGAACACTGTGAGCAGGACGCACTGCACTGAATGTAAATAGCAGGAACGGATCTAGCTGAACACTGTGAGCAGGACGCACTGCACTGAATGTAAACAGCAGGAACGGATGTAGCTAAACACTGTGAGCAGGACGCACTGCACTGAATGTAAATAGCAGGAACGGATCTAGCTGAACACTGTGAGCAGGACGCACTGCACTGAATGTAAATAGCAGGAACGGATCTAGCTGAACACTGTGAGCAGCACGCACTGCACTGAATGTAAATAGCAGGAACGGATCTAGCTGAACACTGTGAGCAGGACGCACTGCACTGAATGTAAATAGCAGGAACGGATCTAGCTGAACACTGTGAGCAGGACGCACTGCACTAAATGTAAATACCAGGAACGGATCTAGCTGAACACTGTGAGCAGGACGCACTGCACTGAATGTAAATAGCAGGAACGGATCTAGCTGAACACTGTGAGCAGGACGCACTGCACTGAATGTAAATAGCAGGAACGGATCTAGCTGAACACTGTGAGCAGCACGCACTGCACTGAATGTAAATAGCAGGAACGGATCTAGCTGAACACTGTGAGCAGGAAGCACTGTACTGAATGTAAATAGCAGGAACGGATCTAGCTGAACACTGTGAGCAGGACACACTGCACTGAATGTAAATAGTCTAGATAGAAGATAACAGGAACGGATCTAGCTAAACTGAATACAGTGTATATATATATATGCAACACCTGGGATGCATATATATACACAATACACTGTAAGTGCAGCTAACTGACTGACTGTTCTGCCTAATCTATCTAACTCAAATCAAATGACACTGTCTCTCTCTCTCTCTATCGCTCAGCACACCGGAACACACACTACACAGGGCCGCCGTCCAGGCGGCCTTATATAGTGTGGGGTGTGTACTAAATCCCCTGAGCCATAATTGGCCAAAGCCACCCTGGCTTTGGCCAATTACAGCTCTCTCTACTGACGGCGCTGTGATTGGCCAAGCATGCGGGTCATAGTGCATGCTTGGCCAATCATCAGCCAGCAATGCACTGCGATGCCGCAGTGAATTATGGGCCGTGACGCGCCACACGAATTTGGCGCGAACGGCCCATATCGTTCGCAATTCGACGGACGGTCGAACAGCCGATGTTCGAGTCGAACATGGGTTCGACTCGAACACGAAGCTCATCCCTAATACACACATGTGAACTTGCCCTGCAATAGGGCAGCTCCTTCAACACACTTCTTATAATAAACCAATTAATATACACTTATTGAGATTTTTTTTTTTACCAAAGACAAGATAATTACCAAAGACATGTAGCAGAATACATTTTAGCCTAAATTTTATGAAGAAATTTTATTTTTTTATTGGATGTGTTTTATAACAAAAAAATACAAAATATTGTTTATTCAAACTTTTTGGTTTACATAATAAAAAATAAAAAGTGGTAATCATATACCACCAAAAGAAAGCTCTATATGTGTGAAAAACATGATTTAAATTTTATTTACGCACAGTGTTGCGTGACCGAGCGATTGCCAGTTAAAGTAACGCCGTGCTGAATAGCAAAAAATGCCCTGGTCATGAAGGGGGTAAAAGCCTTTTGTAGATCAAGTGGTTAATTTCTAGACTGTAAAATCTCACAGATTGTTAATTAGCAGATCTTACTATTTTTTTCTAGTTTGTAGATGTCAAAACTGTTGATAACCTGGGAATAAAGGTCTGTAAACTAGCGTTCGTAATGGAAAATTAACATTTGTGACGTGGCAAATTATGAATTCTCGAAATGCAGAGCATATTCTCTTCTTCTTTAATGGGATAATAATGAAGCTGCTTTGCTGGTGATACTGATGGAGTTATTGCAAATTAATTTTCAAGGCTTTTTTTTCTAGTGATATCCAGAATAATATTATTATGTTTTTTTTATTATTATTTAGGCAAGTTACAACAACACCATTATCCCGTAGCTTTCAAGATCAAAGATACAACTATGTTGGTGTCCTTTGTCAATTTTACATTGTATTTTTTTAAAATGTAACTGCCTACTCCCAAATTGCCATTTGAAGTAAAACACATAGCCGAGTATTATTCTCCACAATTTTTTTATTGTGCGTTAAAAAAAGAAAACAAATACATTTAGACATGCTATCTGCCAATAGAACCTAACCAAAAAGTGCATTCTATGCATCCAAAAATATAGAAAATATACCAAATCAAATCATTATTTAAAAAATAATGTCAACGCAATAACTCCAAGGCCAATAATAAATATCACGTTATCTCCTCCAATTCCGCACATGGCTGGTTGACAAACAACCGTTCAGAAATGAACTGAAAAGCATGAAATGAAAAGCGCAAACTGAAAAGCGCAAAAGGAAAAGCGGTAAATGAAAAGCGCAAAAAGAAAAGTGCAAATCAACTCTCACCAAACTTCTACTAACACAAAATTAGCAGAAGGACTCAAATGGTGGCACTAAAGATCTGAAAAATCACGTAGTACGTCAGTACATTCGTAATTGTTGGCCAAAAATTGTGTGTGTATGCAAGACAAATTTGGGCCAACGCTCTTCAGACAAAAGTCCACGGTTTTGTTGGTCAACAATCCGATCGTGTGTTTGAGGCTTAAGTGTTCACCACTGGGAACAGAAACAAAAAAAAATTCTGATTCAAAGTGACATAACATGAAAAAATTAAAACATCTTGTAGCCTGCAATTACTGGACATAATTGCTGAAGTTCCACTTTAAATACTTTCTGTGTCTTCAACCTCTAACAGGTATGCAGACTTCTGACTTTACTCTGAAATTCCGGGATGCATGCTTGTTTCAGGTTAATGGTCCAATGCCAATAAATGCAGTACTTATTTCAGTGCATGTTTCTTTACCATTGGACTGGATCAGTCTATTGTTAAATTAGAATATCAATTAATAAAAATCTATAAGGTTTGAAGTTTAAAAACTGCCACTGATTACTTGTTTTTAAAAAAATGTAGCCTTCTAGAGCATGCATGCAGTGAGGGACAGAATATTTTTCTGGCTTCATTCTTGTTCTTACACTCTAAATAATAAAGCCAGGATTCAAAGATAAAGATACAAGCAAGTGGCCACTGTCCCCCCCTATAACTGGTCTTTAAAGCAAGAAGCACTGAAAGGGCGACGTATGTCAGACAAAACCAAAGGAGTTTCCAAGCTCAACTTATCAACCAGCCTGCGACCAACCCAATTGACCTGTCTAACAAAATGCGTTAAAAACAGGGGTTTAGTTGCACACATTTCCAAATACATGCAAAAGCTACAGGCCCTGTCAAGGCACCCTGTTTTCTGCAGTCCTAACTCTAACTACTGTGAGTCTCCACAATGGAAGCACATGCATTTTAATGGATAGGCAGAGGACAGGTGAGCCTGGAAGGAGCCTCCCCTCCTTAAAGGCACAGGGGCAGACTAAACACCCAACACATAGCACAATGGCAGCAATGGTACTATGGCAGCCTGACCAATATTTTAAAGATACAAACAAGTGGCCACCCCCACCTTGCAGCAAGGAGCACTGGAAGGGCAATGTAAGTCAAACAAAACCAAATAAATTTCCAAGCTCAACTTACCAACCAGCCTGCGACCAATCAAATTGACCTGTCTAGCAATACAAGTTAAAAACAGGGTTTTTAACACATATTGTTAGACAGGTCAATTTAGTTGGTTGCAGGCTGTTTGGTAAGATGAGCTAGGATTTGAACATGACCCTATAGCCTGCACCATTAAAAAAGAGTGAAGAAGAGAAGCTCCCAAAATTCTATCCTCACATGTGCACCTAATTGTGCTCAGTACTGTCTGAGGCTCAGTACTATCTATTTTTTAATGCTAATAAACCAAACTATAAATATTCTTGGATTTAAAAGAAAGATTTTCCTAACATTTGAGACAATTCAAAACTGATATTGCTCATTAATGTTAGAGTGAAACCCACCTGAGAGATTCTGATATCGCTCTGGGATCTATTTGGTGAATCCCTTGGTCTGCACACACAATGCCGCGGCCATTATACAGAGTATGAAATCTCTTTGTTGGATATTTTATTTCTTTTGTCTTGCACAATGCAACCAAAGATGCTGGAACATACAACCATGGACAGAAACAAGACCCCCAGGTGGACAAGAACAGAGTTAAGAATTTGGGCATTTAGATGTATTTAGATTTAGATTTGCAGCAATGTTCTATCAAAATCTAAAATATCACTTTTGTATTGACCCTTTTAAAGTGGTAGTAAACAGCTGCAGAGTAAAAAGAAAAACTCACAGCGGTGGAGCTGCGATGACATCACTCCCGCGCATGCGCACGGAAGCACCTGGTTCTGGCAAGAAGCTCTAAAGGACCGGCACGGTATGCCGGACCCCCAGAGCGCATGTGGTGAACGTTTAGGAGATATTCATTTTACCTACAGGTAAGCCTTATTTTAGGACTACAGTGGAACCTCGAATTACGAGCATAATCCGTTCCAGGAGTATGCTCGTAATCCAAAGTACTCGCATATCAAAGCGAGTTTTCCCATTGAAGTCAATGGAAGCGGAAAAAACAAATTGACTTCAATGGGATGCAATACCGCATGCGGCCAGAGGCGGGGGGCGCCGAAGAGCCTCAGAAACGGCCGAAAAGCCCCGAGGACGCTTCGGCTGACCTCGGCAAACCTCAGAAAGACACTCGCAAACCGAGTTACGATTTTTAAAAATACAGTGCTTTTAAACACTCGTTAACCGCGTTACTCGCAATCTGAGGTTCCACTGTACCTGTAGGTAAAAATAACAAAGCTTGTTTTACTACTGCTTTAATGTAAGATACTCAGATTATCATTTAAAAAAATGCAAACACCAGGATTTAAAGCATAAAGTATAATTGAATTTTATGTTGCTTTCAGTCACCACTAAAAACCAAGGCGAAAATCTATAATGGAGTGGATTCACACCTTTCCAAAATCAAGGGAAACGTGTCACCACGAGCATCAATGCACATTGACATGTGTTATGACATTGTTGACATTCAATACAAAGGGCATTGAAAGTACATGGAAGGCGGATGACAATGTGACAATGCATGTTAACACACAATGACATGCATTTTGATATGTTTCCATTGATTTAATGAGAAATGCAACAGAGGGAAAAACATATGTCCTGAATAAAACTTTAATGATCCATTGCAGTACATTAACATGGTGCGTTAACGTGCCTTTACTTTGCACATTAATGTGTGTTGCATTAAGGCAGCCTATTCATTATGAATAGACTGTCAACAAACTACAACAAATCCAAAAAAAGGAACATTTTTGGAGGCAGCACATGTTATGTATGTTTTGGCATGCAGCTGTGCACTCTACTGTACAGTGTATTGGATTACCAGGGCTTTTTTCTCAGAGAATAGGTGCAGATACTCCCCCTTCCAAGTTACCCCTGGTCTCCGCCTCCTACCCATCTCCGAACAATGTTCCTTTTTTCCACCTTCTACCCGCCTCCCTGTACTGCCCCTTTTAGAGAATAGAGAACCAAGTATCATTTTTGGGTGCTAAGTAATTTGTATGGAATTTGCTGATGAAAGGCAGTAAAATAGATCCACTGCAGCCAGCAACAATAGACACCCCGGCAACTATAGACCCCCTCAGCAACAATAGATCCTGCCCAGCAACAGCAGAACCCCCCAGCAATATTAGACCTTCTCAGGAACTATAGAACCCCCCCAACAACAATAGATCCCCCAGCAACAATAGATCCCTCCTAGCAACTATAGATCACCCAGCAACAATAGGTCCTCCAGCAACGATAGATCCCTACCAGCAACAATATACCCCCCAGCAGCAATAGATCCCAATTAATAATAGTCCCCCTTGACAAAATACTCCCCAGTAACAATAGACCCCACCAGCTACAATAGATCTCCCAGCAGGCAGCAACAATATGCCTCTCTCTCAACAGTATATCTCTCTCATTGACAACTGACACCCAGCAACATAAAACCCCCCCAGCAACAATACATCCCCCCACCAACAGTAATAGATCCCCTAGCAGCCAGCATCAATAAACCCTCCAACACACCCCAACACCGCTAGGCATTACATACATTCAGTGCTGGAGGTACCGGAACTGCATTCCCCCACGTTCTCGCTGAAAAAAATCCCTGTGGATTACCATTCTCAATGAATGATACCACAATGCACCCACATAAAGTAGCTGTGCTGTGGGAACATGTGCATTTTATTGCACGTTGCCCCAATGCACAAAGACAAATGGGCCCATAAGTTCGGATCCAGCCTAATAACCCGTTCACACTTGTAAGCTGCCTTAGGACAACACACGTTAACACGATCAGCCCTTATTGTTCAAGACATGGGACTGGCCCTGCAAATCAGGCACACTTAACACATATATTTATCTTACAGCCGCCAGTTTCATATAAAGGTTTTCTTTTTATGCATAGGTTTGTTTTACGTCCAACCATTTAAATCCTCTTCCTTACTGTGATACAAGATGATATAGAACAACGCATTTCCAACAACCATGGTTTTTTTTCCCTCTCAAACTGTTTACAGAACTCTAAGAACTGTAACTCTCCCTGCATTTCTTTGAAAGGACGAAATTACAGCTGCTATTCATGTCTTGCTTGTGTATCGCCTGAAATACTGGCACCAAAAAAGTGAGGAAAAAAATCATCCTAAAGGTTCCTAATGATACTTCAGTCGTCAATAAGGTTGTATTAAAGTTTCACCATCCTTTTAAATTCCATCAGCGTTATTTACAGTAGTCCCCTACTCCAGACACCACTGAGCAGGAGGTCAATTTGTCAGAGTGTCAGCACACAACCTGGCTCTAAGTAACACAAGATTGATTTATGCAGCCCTTTGTGAGTCTTTTGACAACTAGCATCAATTTTCTTATTCTCTTTGAGCTATATGATACATCAAACAGACAAAGCTTTGCAATTATTTTGGAAATATTACAACTTTTTTTTCTACAGATTTCAGTAGGAGGAATCTTAATGGAAAGTAAACAGAACTTAGAAAAGTGATTTATGTAATATAAAGGGACTTGAAGGAAATTTTGTACTGATATGAAATATGGAGGCTGCCATTGCTACCTTTCAGTGCATGAAAGTGAAGTGACCATAAAAGACAGCCAGGCAAGTATTATTTTTAGAAGGAGGTGGCATTGGTTGCCAACATATTTTTCTTAGTGCTGGTAGTGGGCGTAGCTTTCAACTATCTCCATTTTGGGGGGTTGGGTTCCCTCTTTTCAAATGAAATGCCTAGCGTACCTCTTTCCTACTCATTTATCCCTCCATTTGGCCTAGAGGTAAAAAACCTTGTTAACCACCTCAATACAGGGCACTATCACCCCCTTCCTGCCCAGGCCATTTTTCAGCTTTCAGCCCTGTCGCACTTTAAATGACAATTGTGCGGTCATGCAACACTGTATCCAAATGAATCCAAAACAGAGCTTTCTTTTGGAGGTATTTAATCACTTCTGGGTTTTTAATATTTTACAAACAAATTGAAAAGTGACCGAAAATTTTGAAAAAAATTTTTTTTTCTTAGTTTCTGTCAGTAAATTTTGTAAATAAGTAATTTTTCACCTTCACTGATGTGCGCTGAGGAGGTTGCACTGATGGGCACCGATAGACTGCACTGATGGGCACTGATGAGGTGGCACTTATGGGCACTGATTAGGTGGTGCTGTTGAGGAGGCACTATTATCCGGCACTGATGGACACTGATAGGTGGCACTGATAGGCGGCACTGGTGGGCACTCAAAGGCAGCTCTGGTGGGCACTAATAGGCAGCATGGATAGGCGGCACTGATGGGCGGCACTGTAGACACTGATAGGCAGCACTGATAGGATTTGATGGACAGCACTGATGAGCAGGCACTGATGGGCACTAAAAGACAGCACTGACTGGCACCAGTAATGGGCACTGATTTGTGTCACTGATGGCCACTGATTTGTGTCACTGATGGGCACTGATTGGTGGCACTCATGGGCATTGATTGGTGGCACTTCTAGGGCTTTACTGTAATTAGGGCACTGATGATTAGTGCCCTGATTACATGCCCTGTTCTCCCCTGCGAGGAGATGCCGCTGATCGGCTCTCCTCACTGCACACTCTGTCAGTGTGAGGCGATGAGAGATGATTACCGGCACTTCCTGTATTTACATGTGACCGGCTGTGATTGGACACAGCCAATCACATGGTTATAGAGCCGCGTCATGGCCATGATTGGCGCGCGGTGCCCCCCCCCCCCCCCGTGGTCGCTCTGGAGCGGCCGTTCGGGTGCGCTGTGATATGATGTCCACCCAGAACAAGAGCCGCACCATCCCTCCATCAGTTGGTGGGTGGGCGACAAGTGGTTAAACAGTGGGGTTGATTTACTAAAGACAAATAGACTGTGCACTTTGCAAGTGCAGTTGCACTCTGCGAGTGCATCCAGAGCTTAGCGCATGAGGGTAAAGCTTCGCTTTGCAAAAAAGTACCCAATCACATGAAAGGAAAATGAAAAAAGAAGCATGGGAAATTGTTTTATTTTTGAGTCATACTTACCTAGGTGGATGCATTATCGGTTCGATGCTCCATCTGTCCCCCACCGGCTCTAAGGCTGAGAACCGAGGGAGGAAACACTACTGATCACTCGGATCTCAGAGCTCTCAGATTATCAGTCACCAGCTCTCTGCTCTGCCACCCTGTGCTCACTGGAACACCCTGCCACCCTCTGCTCACTGGAACACTGGGCTGTGGAGGGGGCAGGAGCGGCCGGCTCAGCCTCTCAACTGCTCACTGAGAGGCTGAGCCGAGTGCCAGTCCAGGCATGTGGGAAGATCCTGACCATATTGTCACGATCTTGCCTGAGCCTGTACCGGCTCTGTGATGTCAGCTGACAGCAGGACAGTGATCATCAGGAGAAGTACAGCCAATCAAGCTTTGGCTGTACTTCTCTTTGAAAAAAAAACAGCATTTTTGATTGGCTGATGGAATTCATCAGACCTTCCCCTCATTTACTAAGCTCTGGAGCAACTGCACTTGCAAAATGTACAGTTTATTTGCCTTTAGTAAATCCACACCTTAAGTACCAAAACTATAATACCAGCCAGTATAAAGGAGAGTTAGTAGTAAAAAAGGACTTGTTTTTTTGCATATTCATTCTTTATAATCTACATAGCTGGGGTCCTGTCAGGGGTGTCTTCTTTGCCTTCATAGCTAGCACTAAACGGTGTTCCTCTTTCCCATTTTAGAAAGTTGGGAGGTATGGTAGTGAGTAGTGATTAGTGTAATGACAGAACTTTAGAATGCCTCTTTCCTTGATCTACGAGGTTTACCAAGGACAGGAATGGGACACTATTAATGAGGAAGGGTGTACTACAAAAGATATTTAGGTAGTGGAAAAGAGCTGCAGAGAAACTGGTCTGTGTTCTAGTGCAATTAGGATTATAGGACCATTATTTGAACACATTAGGCAGAATTCAATAAAAGATTTATAACACTTTTCTGGCAGTAGGGTCCCTTTAAAACAACCTGCGACTAGTTCAGGACGGTCTTGCAACAGTTTCTTTGAGGTTTCTGACACTCGTAACAGATTCAGCAAATTCCTTTTTGCATGGCAATGACCAGATTTGGGCAATGACAGGAATGGACAGGGCAGCTAAATGGACCGGGATGAGTCAGTGGATCCTTTTTTGGCATCATAATTTTTTTTTTAATTTACCGTGTTTCTGACCCTTTTTTTGGTTCCTAGTAGTAATCCTTGCAGTTGCCTGCAAGGGTATTAAATAGGAATATTACAAAAAATCATATATTATATACGCAAAAATAGGAGGATTATTTGTATTTAATGGAAAAAAAGTATTATAGGTTCTTTTGGGTTATCCATATTTCATATTTTGCAGGCCTTTAATGGGGTCAGAAGTAAAGCAGAAAATTAAGACAATGATAAATGATAATTTCACCCAGCATCATTTGTCATATTAAATGAGAGAACTGCTACTCTGTGTAATTAGTTATTACTATTATCACTGATGTCTACTGACATCTCTCATTTCCTTTCTTCTTTGCTTCATAGGGCTTTTGCAACTCTTAGAAAGGCTACAAGGCTGTGATAGAGAGAAATGACACAAACTAGGAAAAAAAACAGAAGGAACTGGAGATCTGACCCACAAGGAACAATGATTAAAGTAATTGGGAGTCTACAAAGGACTTTGTGTGGCACTTGGTATATTTCTGAAGACCACACTCAGCTATGAATTATCAGACTTGTACTACAGACTTTTTGCATGATGTGCCAGAAGTATAAATGGGATTTATGGAATATGGGCGTTGACTAGCTAAGTTCCTTTAATAAAGTTCAACACATTTTGCATATGACTGCCATGTAGAAAATAATTTGTAAAATTTTGTGTCCATGTTACTGCTCAAGGTAGACTTATGGCTTCACCGATGAGCATGGGTGTTCTGGCCAAAAGGAACTAATTCTAGCCCCAACAGATGCAAATCAATACAGGAAAAAAATAGCACCACAACCACCAAATCCTTTTTTTCCCCTTAAAAAAAACTCTATGTTATGGTTAACAGAGTGTTACATGTAAATTCAGGGATGGACTGGGAAAAACAGCCCTGGAAATAATTTCATACCAGCCCCATAGCATTATTATACCAGCCCAACAGCATAACCTCATTATTTTCTTGTTCATAAAAGGAAAAACCATGCATTTTAAAGCACATTTGAAGAGTGTGCAGCCTCACCAGTGTCCATCAATGCAGCCTCATAAGTGCCCACCAGCTCAACCTCATAAGTGCCTATCTGTGCAACCTCATCAGTGCCCATCAATGCAGCCTTATCAGTGCCCATCAGCTCAGCCTCACCAATGCCCATCAATGCAGCCTCATCAGTGTCCATCAATGCAGCCTTACCTGTGCCCATCAGTGCAGCCTGATCAGTGTCCATCAGCTCAGCCTCACCAGTGCCCATCAATGCAGCCTCATCAGTGCCCATCAATGCAGCCTGATCAGTGCCCATCAGCTCATCCTTACCTGTGCCCATTAATGCAGTCTGATCAGTGCCCATCAGCTCAGCCTCACCAGTGCCCATCAGCAGAGCCTTGCCAGTGCATGGGGAGAGGAGAGTCAACAGTTTACACAGATTCGCGATCTCCTGCTTACCCGGTGCAGCCACTGTCACTCCAGCCCCATAGCTTTATTATACCAGCCCAACAGCATAACCTCATTATTTTCTTGTTCATAAAAGGGAAAACCATGCATTTTAAAGCACATTTGAAGAGCGCGCAGCCTCATCAGTGTCCATAAATGCAGCCTCACCAGTGCCCATCAATGCAGCCTCATAAGTGCCCACCAGCTCAGCCTCATAAGTGCCTATCTGTGCAGCCTCATCAGTGCCCATCAATGCAGCCTCATCAGTGCCCATCAGCTCAGCCTCACCAATGCCCATCAATGCAGCCTCATCAGTGTCCATCAATGCAGCCTGATTAGTGCCCATCAATGCAGCCTTATCTGTGCCCATCAATGCAGCCTGATCAGTGCCCATCAGCTCAACCTTACCAGTGCCAATCAATGCAGCCTCATCAGTGCCCATCAATGCAGCCTGATCAGTGTCCATCAGCTCATCCTTACCTGTGCCCATTATTGCAGTCTGATCAGCGCCCATCAGCTCAGCCTCACCAGTGCCCATCAGCAGAGCCTTGCCAGTGCATGGGGAGAGGAGAGTCAACAGTTTACACAGATTGGTGATCTCCCGCTTACCCGGTGCAGCCGCTGTCATTCTAAGTCCTGCCTTCTGGACCAGCTTCTATGATGGACATCACACGTCCTTGCATTAGACCAGTGTGACGTCCATCATAGGAGCCGGTACTTCATATGACACTGCAACTGCACCAGGTAAGCGGTAGATTCCCGCTCTGTGTAATCCAGTGGCGCTCGCCCCCCTTCCCTTCAGAGGCAGCCTGTGCACCCACCCAGGATCAGCCCTGCAAAGTGGCCCCAGGGCAGGCAGCCTGCCAGGAAATCTCCCGCTATCCCAGGAGGCCAGTGTGGCCCTGTGTAAATGTTGTCCAACAGACCCTGCTCCTCTTCTCCAAGTATTTCACCCCAGCAGGGGCTTAATCATAGACGTGATTAAGCCATTCCTAGTGTAAAAAGTGTTCAAGGAGGAGGAACAGTATCTGGTGGACAGTGTTTTTATGTAATGCACTGTTTACTATAACATAAAGCTTACTAAAGAAAAAAAAGGAAAGATTTTGCAATGGTGTGACTTTATTTGGATTGTTATGTCTTGAGATACTGAATGACATTTAAACCTGACGCACACTAAAGCGTATCTAAACCCACTGATTTACCTGTTTCCTAAAACAGTTACAATCAGGGCATGCCATGAATGATAACTGTTATGCCCTGTACACACAGTCGGACATTGATCAGACATTCCAACAACAAAATCCATGGATTTTTTCCGACGAATGTTGGCTCAAACTTGTCTTGCATACACACGGTCACACAAAGTTGTTGGAAAATCCAATCATTCTAAACGCTGTGACGTAAAACACGTACGTCGGGACTATAAACGGGGCAGTAACCAATAGCTTTCGTCTCCTAATTTATTCTGAGCATGCGTGGCACTTTGTGCGTCAGATTTGTGTACACACGATCGGAATTTCCCACAACGGATTTTGTTGTGTGAAAATTTTATAGCAAGCTCTCAAACTTTGTGTGTCGGAAATTCTGATGGAAAATGTGTGATGGAGCCCACACACAGTCGGAATTTCCGACAGCAAGGTCCTATCACACATTTTCCTTCGGAAAATACGACCACGTGTACAGGGCATAACAGTTACTTGTGCGCTGAACTGCCAATCCATCAAATGACTGGTGTGAAAGCAGAAATACACCTATCCTTTGTACCTAAGTAAACTTCCATCTAAGCCTCTGTTTTGTCTGCATTTGCTATGGTGCTACTAACGTGATCAGCTATGACACCAGCCATTTGATGGGTTGACAGTTTGGTTGAGAGCTTACATAAGTGCACTAGAAACTGTGACAGTTATCACAAATACACTTGTGTGATAGTAGGACCCATACACTAGAGACCTTTGCTATTGTAACCATCGCCGGGATAAGATTGACCTTTGACCAGGACAAATATGCTAAAACTTAGCGCTCCCCCCCCCCCAATTACCAAAATGCTTGTTGTGTTATTGGCATGCAATGAAATAGTACCAGTAAAAAGATTAAAATACTTACATGCACAAATATGTACAGTAACAAAGGAAAATACGTCCCTGGGTTGGTGGTGTTACTGAAATGGAAAAATGTCCCAGAGTTGGTTAGGCGACTGCAATGAAAAAATGTCCCTTAGTCGGTGGTGTCACTGAAAAACAAAAATGCTTAAGTAGGTGGTGCCACTGAAAATAAAAAATGTTCTTGTGTCTGTGGTGTCGCTGAAAGGAAATAAAAAAATTGTCCCTGTGTATGGTGGTGTCACTGGAAGAAACGCCACTACAAAGCTCCCCCCACACCAAGTACAGTGCTCTTCCCTCAAATCTGCCCCCCCCCCCACTAAAAAGCTCACCTGCCATCAGTGGCATACCTAGCACATTTGGCATTCGGGCCCATAATTTTTTTTACACCTTCCAAACAAAATGGTAGGAAGACATATAGTGGCACTCCAAATTGTGGCTGTGGTCCAATTGTGGGCATGGTAAAACTCTGGGTGCATTCTGGGCCATGCACCCAAACGGATGTCAGATTGGGAAAAGGTGGTCCAGGCAGGCTCCCCCTCAGTCCAGGCTTTTTTCCCCTGAATTCAGCAGGGTTTCCAGGCATGTCCTTTTCTACTCCAGGGCCTTCAGGCACTCACTCTCCTAGTCCAGGGCCTCCAGACACCCCCTCTCCTAGTCCAGGGCCTCCAAGCACCTTCTCACCTAGTCCAGTTGTTCCAGGCACCCTATTTCTTAGTAAATAGCCACTAGGCACCCTCTTTCTTAGTCCAGGGCCTCCAGATATCCACTGTTCTAGTTCAAGGGCTCTAGGCACCACCTCTTCTAGTCCAGGGCCTTCAGGCACCCCCTCTTCTAGTTCATGGTCTCCAGGTGCCCCCTCTCCTAGTTCTGGGCCTCCAGGCACCCCTCTCCTAGTCTGAGTTCTGCTGGCAACCCCTATCCTAGTGCAGGCAACCTTAAGGCAACCTGTTCCCTAGTCCAGAGCCTCCAGGCACCCCTCTCACATAGTCTGGGCCCCCAGGCACCCCTTCTGTGATGGACATGGCATCAGACCACTGCCATCTTCACCAACTTGTGACAAATGGCTGGTCAACATTACACCACGCTGTCGTTGATACGTGACAATGCCACTCTCAGGTTCACCCTGCACAAAGATTTTCCAACTTGCAGGACAACAATCTAAGTGACAACAGTCAGAGAGATTGTCACTGGTTTTGGTTATCTACACAATTAACTCTTTGAACCCCAAGCTGCCACCAGATAACTTTTTGCCTATCAACTCTTACAGCAATGACAATTATGACTTTAAATAAATGTCTGGAACATGTACTGTCAACACAGATAGGTATATCCTGTTATTTACCATATAGTAGCACTCTTCAAAGAGATAGGGATTCCTTCATTTCTGCATTAGTGCATTATAGACAATATTAATGATTTTGAAATATTGTTTAATAAACAGTTAAACAAAAAACGGTGGAAACAAAATATTTACAGAAAAAAGGTATTACCAAGGGAAAAGAGACAATAATATAACAGTGAAATAAAAAGTGTTTAAGGATGAAAGACACTTATAAAGTCCTGGTTCAGTAAAGTCCAATCAATGAGCAAGATGGGTCAAAGGCTCTCAAGTCCTTACAGATGTTCCTTGTTTTGATGGTATAAATGAGAGCTGTAGACTGTGGATAGAGCCACTCTTTTCTGGTTCTTGTGGAGGTTGTTGACAGAATTGATCTTAACCAATCAGGAGGTCTTAAGTGCGGCTGATGGGATGCCACTGTGTTTATCATATAAATATATTATTGTCCAGCATTAAATTAACTTTTAAATGAATCCAAACATGATGGATGTCAAATGGCTATCTCAACTAGGAAAGGTAATGTGTCCAGTTTGCCTCCCTTATCTCCTAATATAGTGGTTTTTGGGCTTAAAATTCTGCTAATTAACTGATGCAGAAAAATATGTCCTTATTCTGGCAATACTGTTATTATCTCAGGAACTCTGAAATGCACAAAGTTTGATTCTTCCAGGAAAGATAGACAGCAATGTATATTTGCCACCTACTCCAAGTAAGCTATTCGCTGCGGGTCATAAACCTGATACTATTAGGAAGAGGGATACCTGTTAGGTTTCTAGTTACTCAAACTTAAAAATGTATAGTTTTATGAGGGCCATGAGACAGTGGTGTGTGCTGGGTTAGATTCTGCTAATCTTATCCAAGCACCCTCTTTCCCAGTCCAGTGTCTCCCTGCTCCCCATCTCTTACTGCAGGGCCTCCAGACACCCACTGTCCTATTCCAGGGCCTCCAGGCACCCCCTGTTGTTCAAGTCCAGGAATTCCGCTCCATACACTCCCCTCTCCTAGTCATAGCCTCTTCTGCACACCCCTCTATACAAGTCCATGGCTTCCTCTGCCCACCTCCTCTCCTAGTCCATGACCTCTTCTAGTTCACTTCCTCCTTCAAAAAAAAAAACAATCTCCTAGTCCATGGCTTCCGCACATTCTCCTCTAATAGTCCACGGCTTCCTCTACACACCACCCCTTTCCTAATCCAGTGCCTTCTTCAGCACATCTCCCCTCTCCTAGTCCGGGACCTTTTTCAGCACACCCCCCTTTCTTAATCCAGGGCCTCTCCAAATAACCTTCCCTCTCCTAGGGGTCTTTGCCACACAAACCCCCTCTTCTAATATAGAGCCCACAGTTCCAGGCAGCCTCCTTCCCCCTTTAAATTTGTGCTGTGACTGAGCTGATTCACTATTTGTCAGAAAAGGTGGTGCATAACACTAGTGGGGTAGGACTTATGCAAGAGGAGGGTAACCTCATAGCCCATCACTGCTGATTCACTCCTTTCTTCCTGCGCGGCCCATAGAAAAGCATTCTTGAGCAACACTGCAGCTACTAAGCAACAGTGGCTGCAGCATCATTCAAAAAAGCTTTTTTATGGGGCAGGCGGGAGGAATGGAGTGATTCAGTGCTGGTGCACTGTAAAGTGCCAGTGCAACTTACCAGATAAAATGACAACTGTGTGTGATATTAAACTTAATCAGCAGTGGCACCCTTAAAGTTGCGGTACCTAGAGTGTGTATGTCACTGCCCCCCAGGGGACAGGGAGCATAAATGGTTAAGCAAATATAAGGTAAAGAGTTGGATACCTAGTGCCTCCAAGGATCGGCAACCAAAAAGTTTATGCTTTGTTTTTGGTTTATACTGTTAATTACTTTATTTTAATAAAGGGGCCGTAAATGGACAGTTTTATGCCAACCTTTGGTGTCAGACTATTTGTAGTAGCAATAATAAGGGGCTACAATATTGGGCAAAAGATATGGGTAGTAGAGGTAAAGTATAGGACAGTATACATAGGGATTACCTTTTCATGACCCTGCAGTCAGGACTGTAGGTAAGACGCAGAGAGAGGGGAGGTCCCAGTGCCCTTGCATAGACACATGCCCCTTCTGACCCCCCCTCTGTCCCGGCCCTGATTGTAACACACAAATAAAACATAGTGCAAACACTCCAACATGACAGGTTACATCAGGCACATAATACCATGTTCCTGGGCGTTTTTCCACCTGACAGTTAAACAAATTTTTTGTTAGAGTTTATTGTAAGATCGGGAGCAGAGGTTGTTGCATGTTTTGGGCATGATCAATTTAGGGGTGTACAGTTGACATCAAATGGCCCTATACTCTCCTAAATACTAATTATTTTATATTTCAAAATATTTTCAACAAGTCTTTTTACTAGCTAGGTATGATCTCTTCCCTATTAAAAAAGACCCTAACCTTCTTTTAAAAACAGGGGGAATTTACTAAAACTGGAGCACACTAAATCTGTAGCAGCTCTGTGTAGTAATCAAAAAGCTTCTATCTTCAGCTCATTCCCCAGTAAACTATTTGTTAAAATTCTTACCTCAGCACTTGTGATTTACAATTTTCAATGCTGCTGGTCCTGCTCTCTTAGCGCTGCCTCCCTATTTTTTGTATTCTTTTAATTTATTTTACTTTATTGCTGTACCAGGGGGCTAACAATCCCCTATGTGGTAGCATGGGCAAGTCAAAGCTCCTCTTTATGGAGACAATTTGTGTCTATTGGACCCACAATATCCTCCTGCCCTCCAATGCTGCTATTCAAACATAGATCATGTTTACATAGCTGCATCTTCAGCTACACCAGCAGAGAAATGACAGCTGTGACCCCAGAAGTAATGTAATATGCACGTCTTCCGGGGTCATTAGTCACAGGAGGGACTGAGGAATGGATGAAGACATCCTAATTTAATCACTTGTCTACCGTGCCATTTTTAAATGTAGGTAGACAAGTGGTTAAAGAAGAATCACAGGTATGGCATTTTATACATAATTACATTGGCCTAGCTTGGAACAATGTAACTTGGCATATACTATACCTGTGGGATCCCCCTCAAAGCTGGAAATTACTTTCATAGATGCTACTACTCCAGTGATCTCCACTAGCTTCTTGGTCCCGTGCCAAGCGGCTGCCCTGCTGCATTCTGAACACAGGAGGTTGGCCACATGGGCGCCATTCAGAGAATGCTTTTGCATTTTCTCAATAAATGCAAAGCATTCTCTGAATTGGCAAAGTAGAGAGTGTGATGTCACTGCCTCTCCACCTTGTCCAATCAGTGTTCAAAATGTAGCAGGGAAGCTGCTCCACACAAGACCCCAAAACTACTGGACATCACTGTATACTATAGTGATTTTCAGCTTCTACAGGTATGGTATATGCATAGTTAGATTTGCCAAAGCTGGACCAATGTACCTATGTATCACCCTCTATTATGTGTGATAGATGTAGAATAGGTTTCTGTTAGTGTAGGTAAATTTATTTATCTCAGGGATAAGGCTGAGCTGTAAATCTGGGTCAAGGTTCAGTGAGTCAGGGCTGGATGATATATCCGGACAGCTCTTCTGGTGCCTCCCCCTGGTCTAGAATGTTGTCGAAAACTTCTAGAGCTGGTGGGTGGAGGTTAGGAGGAGCTGCCTGGAATATTTATGAAGGCTTCAGCCGATCCCCCAGTAAAAAGCTGGCAGGGGGCAAGGCTTACCCCATAAATAGGCATGAACAATGCCAGCAGGGGTAGTAAGATGGAAGATGGAGATATAGTGCTGTGAAGGCTGTCTGTGGCCCTCAAGGGTACCCCCAAGCCAGAGGGGGTGTGACCTTAGATCGGGGCTCTGGTGCTGGAAGGATCCTGCCACAACACATGGAGGAAGCCCTTCCTGGAGGCACAGGAGCAAGTGGAAGAACAGTGTGAGTAGAGAAGCACTACTGGGGACTTACAAGTGGGGAGACTGCCACATGTAGTCAGTCCTCCCTGAAGACAGCGGTGTGCCAAGTCTTTATCCCTTCCCTAGGAGATCTCCTGCAGAATGTGCTGGGTGGGCTGTTGTGAGTCATTCTGGAGGACTGTGGAGGAACGGTAGCCTGGAGGGCTAGTGAGAGGGGCAGCTGCAGCCAGGTGGCTTGGCAGTGCATGACGAGGTGGTACTGGGACCAATAGCCACAGGAGGAAAAGTACATGCTGATCACTGTGTTCTACTACACAGCAAGGGGCTTTGAGTTCCTGCCTGCAAAGGGTCATTGCTAATCTGACTGATCCAGCTGGAGTCTGCAAGCAAGTGAAGTGCAGTAGGAGTGTCACAGATAGGTACCGCTACATTTGGGGGCTCATTCTGGGACCACCTGATCACGTGTTACTGCCAGCCATTGCCCCTAGCAACCAAGGAAGCGGGCCAGGGAACTGTATTTGTTCCACCAGTATTAAGGAATTGAACCCTGGGGAAGGACTTGCCTGCCTGTGCTCTGCCTGCTATTCAGACTGTCATAATAAGTGCCATTGCCATAGCAACCAGAGGGAGTCATTGCCAGTTATTGCTGCCTGCTTGCCCGGCTGCCTCCACCAGCGCTGGGGTGGACACTTATACTAATTCTGCAATTCAGTGACTTTTCACCATGTGCTGTCACCTGTTGCAATCACGGTGGGTTATCGCGTTCATGGATTACAAATATGTCCAGCGTTCTGCTAATCCTGGACATTTTTCACTGGATTACAAATATGTCCAGCGCTCTGCAAATGCTGGGCATCTTGAACCTTTGCTCCATACTCCTGCTATAGACAGAAAAGTGTGCCTGGAAGTGTCCAATGTTGCCCTGTTTGCCCGTTCACCAAACATCGAACATTATGGGGCGTTCGCTGGAAATTTGAGTGCCGCAGAATGCCTCATAATGCACTGCGAGATCACAGTGCACTGCGATCTCGCAGTGCATTAGCGTCTGATGACTGGCCAAAGCATGCACCTGACCTGCATGCTTTGGCCAATCACAGCATACTCTGCTGAGAGAGCCCTAATTGGCCAAAGGCAGGGTGCCTTTGGCCAATCATGGCTCAGGGGGACTAAGTCCAAGCCCCATATATATATATATATATATATATATATATATATATAAGGCTGCTTACAGAGCGGCCACGTGTAGTGTTGTTGGCATGGACAGAGAGATAGCTTGAGCTAGATTAGGCAGACAGGTTATTTAGTTAGTTGCAGTGTATTTGATATATATATATAGTCAGTCTAATTTATATATATATATATATATATATATATATATATATATATACTCTGCATTTAGCGAATACTATATATTCAGTGTATATTCTATTCAGACTGTGTAGTCATATATATATTCATATACTGTATATATACATACATACAAAGTCTAGTATATATACATATATATATATATATATATATATATATATATATATACTCTTCATTCAGTGTAGCATATATATACAGTTCCCATCATGTCAAAATCCCCACCATGTCCGAAGGCCACCAAGATGAGGCTGACACTCATAGGCCACTAAAAGAGGGCAAGCGGCCTCTGTGTCTACAGTGGTGGTCATGGACATGGTGCATCCTCTGCAGGTGGCCGTGTGGCACGCTTGTCTTTTTTTTCTCCTGCTGGCCGTATTATTGAGCCACAACATGCAGAAGAGTTGGTGGAGTGGATAACAAAGTCGTCCTCATCCTCCTCATCCTCTGTCACCCAGGCTCATAGTAGTTTGCCTTCCAACACAGCTGACAAAGCAGCCTATTCCACTGGCTCCTTGTCCACAGTTACTCCTTCTGTAGCCCCACCATAATGCATAGTGGAGTCCCTAGAATTATTTGACTACAATGCTGCTAGAGGGTGCGCAGCAATTTGAAGGCTCCGATGTTGGTTCTCAGGTTGAGGAAGGGAGTAACATGAGCCTAGAGAGAGGGGGTGCCACAGAAGGAAATAAACTGGCAGTCATGTTCCCCAAGCTGCAGCATACTGCCACCCTATTGGATCGCAGCAGCACCTGAAAGACCCACAAGATAGAAAAAGGCAGACTTTTCCTTGCTCCTGATCTGGGATCTCAAACCCTACTATACCTCCAGTCCTCTCAAAAACCTGCACTGAGAGGAATGAAGGTATAGCATTAGGTGTCACAAATTCTTGCAGCCAATCTGCTAGCAGTACACCACCAGTTTTCAGCAAATTTACCTACCCCAGTTGCTTAGTCGTAAAAAGAAATTTGGTCTCAGCCATCCACATGCTCAGCGTATAAATCCTAGCTTGGCTAAATTGCTCGCACTGCAACTGTTGCCTTTTAAGCTGTAGACTCAGCCCCCTTTCATGAATTTGTGGAATGTGCTGTACCACAGTGACAGGTTCCAAAACGCCATTTCTTTTCACATAAGGCCGTTCCGGCTCTCTACCGCCATGTGGAAAGCAATGTTTTGGCCTCTTTGGACAGGATGGTCAGCAGTAAGGTTCATATTACTGCTGACTCTTGGTCCAGCAGGCATGGGCAGGGATGTTGGCTTTCTTTCACAGCGTACTGGGTAACTCTGCTGGCAGCTGGGAAGGATGAAGGACAGGGTTCAGTGTTGGAGCTTGTTCCACCACCACGCCTCCAAAAAGCTAGTGGTGATTCTGACACAACATCTGTATGCTCCCCTCCCTCTTATTCTTCCTCTATGGCCGCTTTTGCAGAATTGTCCTCTGAATCAGCAGTGCTCCCTAAGCGTTGAAGGGGCTATGCAAGCAGTCAGGCAAAAAGTTACCATGCAGTGCTTGAGTTGGTCTGCCTAAGGGACAGAAGCCACACTGGGGCAAAAATTCTGTCAGCTCTGCAGGGGCAGGCTCAGAGGTGGTTGATGCCACACCAGCTTCAGCCAGGAATGGTTGTATGGGACAATGGCACCAACCTTCTCTCCACCCTCTGACAGGGACACTTGGCCCATGTTCTGTGTTCGGCACACATCCTGAATTTGGTGGTGCAGCGTTTCTTGACCAGGTACCCAGGCTTACAAGATCTCCTGAGGCAGGCCAGAAAAGTCTGTGGTCATTTACGCTGATCATACAATACCAGTGCTCAGTTGGCTGACATTCAAAGGAAATGCAACCTGTCCACCAACCTCCTCATTTGTGACATGCCCACCAGGTGGAACTCAACGTTGGCAATGCTGCAGCGGCTGCACACACAACAGAGGGCCATCAATGGGTACCCGTGCTAGTATGGTACCAGGACAGGGTCAGGGAAGCTTGGCTTCTTTTCGCCATGCTAGTGGCTATTGATAAAGAATGCATGCACTGTCCTGTCACCATTTGAGCAGGCCACAAGGATGGTGAGCAGTGACAATGTATGCATCAGTGACACTGTTCGTCTAGTCTTCCTGCTGGTGCACACGCTTCAGGGTATCATAGACAGGGCACTTGAGGCAGAACAGCGGGAGAAAGAGGAGGACTTCCTTTCCTCTCAAGGCCCCCTTTATCCAGATAGCATTCCTGCGGGTCCGCCAAACACACAGGAAAAAGAGGAGAAGGAGGAGGATTGCGTCATTATGGATGTCGAGGATAACATGCAGCAGTCTTCAAGGGATGGTTTTCATTCCCCGGAAACCCAAGGAGTTGTACGTGGCTGGGAGGAGGTACTTACGGATAATATGATCCTTAGTGACCCAGAGGACTCAGAATCGAATGCCACTGCAAACTTACACTGCATGGCCTTCCTGATTTTGCAAAGCCTGCGAAAGGACCCTAGGATTTGTGGTATCAAGAAGAGGGATCATTACTTGCTGACAACCCTTCTTGATCCACGTTACAAGGGTAAGGTTGCAGAACTCATCCTGCCTTCGCAGAGGGAGCAGAGGATGAAACATCTTCAGAAGGCTTTGAAGAAAAGTTTGTGTAATGCATTTCCAGACCCTGGGAGGTTACCATTTTCTGGTGCTGGACAGCGTGTTTGTGAGGCTTTGTTCGGTCAGAGGAAGAGCGGTGGAGAAGGTGGCCAGCTGACCGATACCTTTAAAAAATTTTCAGTCCCCAGCGCCAAGGTCTGATAGGTTCCAACAACCATCGCTCGCATCTGCATTATATGGTGTAGGAATATCTAGGGGCAAGAGCAGACTTGGAGACCTTTCCAACAGAGCATCCACTGGGTTACTGAGTCTTGAGGATGGACCACTGGCCAGAACTTGCTCAATATGCAACTGAGCTACTGGCCTGTCCTGCATCCAGCGTGCTTTCTGAACGCACATTCAGTGGTGCTGGAGGGTTTGTAACGGATCAAAGAGTGCACCTGTCCACAGACTCCATTGATAGGCTCACATTTATAAAAATGAATAAGTCCTGGATCAGCAGCTGTCAAACACCTGATGCTGATGTAATTGATTGAATTTGCTATGGATGTGGGATCCATTGAAGACTACCTATGCTGCCTATCCTATGCCTCCTCAATCATGATGATGCTAGCTTCCAACAATATTTTTGGTGTAGGGCACCACCAGCACTCAAGGCCCAATTTTTCTGCCCCTGTTTAACATGTAAGCACGTAATTACAATTTTTGAAATAATATTAAACAGCAGGGCCTTGTTCCTGCGCCCAACAAGAGTAACTGTGAGGGGTTACCGTGTTCTGGCACCACCATCACCTAAGGCACAATTTTTCTGCAGAGTATATAGTTCAGTCCATATAGTATATATACTGAAGTTCAGAGTCTATAGTGCAGTCAGTGACAGAATTAAGAAATAAACAGCATGCCCCCCCCCCCCTGTCCATACCAGGTCCTTTGGGCCTCTGGTATAGATTTTAAGGGGAACTCCACACCAAAATTAAAAAAAATGGCGTGGGGTCCCCCCAAAATCCATACCAAGCCCTTCAGGTCTGTTATGGTTTTTAAGGGGAACCCCGCACCAAAATGTAAAAAATTATGGCTAAGGGGTCCCCCCAACATTAATATCAGACACTTATCTGAGCATGTAACCTGGCAGGCTGCAAGAAAATGGGGGGGACGAGAGATCACCCCCCCTCCTGAACCATCCCAGGCCACATGCCCTCAAAATGGGGAGTGTGCTTTGGGGTCCCCCGAAGGCACCTTGACCCCATGTTGATGGAGACAAGGGCCTCATCCCTGCAACCCTTGCCTGGTGGTTGTGGGGTCTGCGAATGGGGGGCTTATCCGAATCTGGAAGCCCCCTTTAACAATGGGGCCCCCAGATCCCGCTCCCCTATGTGAATGGGTATGAGGTATGAATTTTGGGGGCCCCACGCCATTTTTTTTCAAATTTTGGCCCGAAGGCCTGGTAATGGACTGGGGGGAACCCACGCCGTTTTTTTCAATGATTTTTTTATACATATTTCCGGGATCCAAAAATACATTACAGCCGCAAGCAATTTTGAACTACATTTTTTCCTTTAGAAATGTAATTTTGCTGCAGGACTATTATAAATATGGTAAAAATGCGCTACTTTACAGGCAGACCAAGGGGACCCCCAGGCATGATATTTAAAGGAATATTTCACTTTCATCGTTTCACTTTAGGCATTCTTAAAATCACTGCTCCTGGCCGCTTCAGATTTTTTTTTTGCATTGATACATGTCTCCTGGGCCAGTACCCGGGTCCTCAAACACTTTTTATGGCAATAACTTGCATATAAGCCTTTAAAATGAGCACTTTTGATTTTTCACAAACGTGTCCCATAAAATTTAACGTCCTTCGCATGTTCGCACAAATTTTTTGTCTGTTTGCATGTTCTGGTGCAAACCGAAACGGGGGTGTTCGGCTCATCCCTACCTTTCAGTGAGACATTGGTTACAAACTTTATTGTTAATACCGGCAACCACCGGAAAAATCGTCAGCCATCTGTTCAGTTGCTCGGGCACAGTCGGTGCTGGGTAGCATGCCTGGTCAAGTCCTGCTAGCATCAGCATGTCTGCCAACTTCAGTTTGTCCAACAAGGGGTTACAGCAGCGTGCCCAGGGAGAAGTCTGCCTATAAGTTCCACTAGCGCCAGCCTGTCTGGAAGTGAGGGGGCAGTGCCACGTCCTGGAGGAGACCCAGCATTCCCTGCTAGCATCAGACACCACGAGACGAATTAAGATGGCGGAGGGTGGTCGTCTACTGCCAGCTTTGACATGGTTGCTGGAACTGCTGGAGTGGGCACTGGTGGATACTGTTGTCTGATTGGAGCACTGCGGGGGATTTGCCTTAGAGATGGTCGATGGAACGTAGAGGCTCTGCTTACTGTGACCTGAATGCCGAGTACCGAGCGCGGTGGTCAGCGCATGGGTCCGGTGTGGCCATTGCGGCAAACTGATGATACAGCCAGCATCTGCCCAGCAGGAACCACAATACTATAATGTGGATCTGCTTTCAGGACTGTGCAATCTACAGCCACGGAAGTCCCGGAAGGTCGGAAAGGGCCTTGAATCATCCCTTAAAGGTGGAGCTGTGTCTGTGCTAGCTGTGCCTGGAGTCAAGTGTCATGCAAGAGAAGGAGAGAGTGATAGTCTGCAAGCAAGTGTAGTGCAGGAGGAGTGGAGAAGTGTCTTGTATAAAGAGTATACATAGTTCTGCCCCAAATTGACTGTTCTAAAATTCTATTGGACATCCCTATCCAAGTTCAAATCCCTCAATAAAAATACAAAAACAAGCATATGGACTGTTCTTTGTCTCCAAGGTGATTGGGAAGTGAATGCCAGGCTGGGCAGGGTGACAGGTGGACCACAACTTTCAGCAGCCCCTACGAGGGTACCGCTACATTATTGTTTTAGTGGTTAGAGATCACTATAGTAGTGGTTGCAGCAGTTCAGCAATCTTGCACAATAACCTTTAGCACATAACCTTTACTTTTGTAGGAATATTCTTTGCGATACACATAGTAGCACATTAGCATTTGCATAAATAATTAAAATATGGTGTGGTTTTGCATCATCGAGCTGTCACCCAAAGGAGCAGATGCTTCTCTTGGGTGACATGCTTTACGCAATGTAGTTTGCCACGATTGTCACGCGATTTATCGCAGCAAAACCTCACCAATTTTAGGTGCCATTGAAAATGAATACAGTGCGATTTGGGATCGCGGACAGAATCACAGTGATTCTGCCTGAGATCCCAAAACGCCAAATGTGAATGGAGCCTTAGTACATTACCCTTACTGCTGATCTTGTCTGCTCCATCTGCAAAAAAAAGTCTTACCTGCCTTCCAGCAATGTTTTTTCTGAACGTATAATGAGACACACACACGTAGCTCAGTGTACAATCCCACCATCTGCCAGTTGTCGGGATAATTTAACTTCCGTGCACATGTTCAGGGTCTATGTCATCCCGGGCTGGGCAATCAAGATGGCCCAAAAAGCTTTAGTTCCACTTTAATTACATTGTCAGCAAGTCCTAATTTTTGAAAAAGCAGCCAGGTGGCAAGTCCAGTGAATAGATTTTTTATGATGATTTCTTTTAACAAACTTAATTGTAACTTCTTGAGTATAATATGGCCTGCTTCTCCTCACCTGCAAAATATCTTGCTATGATATAAATTTCGGCTTATATGGTAGCTCTAGCAACCAACAGTTCTTCTTTGTTGTACTTCCCTACACTCTCTCGAACTTTTAAATCTAATGCTGTACTAACTCTGGAGTAGAAAAATGGCTCAGAATACATTATATGGTGTCACAGCTTCAGCCAGTTCTGTTTTTAGCTTCCCGACAGGCCCACAATATTCAATACACTGCAACGTTTCCTAGGCAACCAGTCCTCATCTGTCTCTCACCACCTCAGTGTCTTGTGTGCTCTCTTTCCCACACATTGACATGAGCCCAGAGCTGCATATTCCTGTCGTCTTCATTGTAGCAAGAGCAACTATCACTCAACATTAGGCTTGCCACCTGGCGATAAAAATCTTAAAGCTAATGTTAATAATAGGTAATAAACTATAGGACCTCTTTCACATGGGTGGTCAGGGGCAGTAAAAACATGGGGGCAGAGCCACCGAATTACCATTCCCCCCGGCCACTCACCGGAAGTCTAAAACACAGCTAGAAGAGGCTGTTCACATGAAGCAGCCACAATGCTCTGTGTTGCAGCCATGGCAAATTTACGCGACAATTCAAGTCAACAGGTCATTCAAATCAGTGAGGTTGCACCACAACTGTGCGCCAAATGCTTGGCTCACAGTTGCCGCACATTAGCCCCATTATAAAGGACCATTTGGAAAAAGAATACAGAAAAAAATAGACATTCAGGAGGTGGCAGGATCGCTGCCTAGTCACACTCCGAAAAGTAATCCACTCTACATCATTTTTCAGAGCATAGGCTAGTGTGAACCTAGCTGTAGCACACCCCGCTAGGGACTGCTAATGAACTTGAATCCCCCACTCCAGCACAGCCAGGCACACTGAACTTTCCCAAACATCCCGAGTCAGAGAACAGTCCGTGACTTTTGTATTTGTTATTTATTAGAAGGGTAATAACATGGATAGGAATGGAAGGTTATGGGATTAACTTGACTTCAGTGATATCTTCCTATATACAGTCTATATACAGTCTCCTTCACTTTCCTCCTGCACAGGACTTGCATGCTCCAGCTGAATCACTTTGACTTATCTGATGGGCTCCCAGTCAGATTGGCAATGGCCCCTTACAGGTAGGAACATGTAGCCCCCCTTTTTGTGTAGCATAGTGTAGTGAAACAGCTTGTAACTCTTCCTCTGTGGCCTCTGATCCCAGCACCAACTCTTCAGGCACTGCCAACCCACCTGGCTGCAGCTGCCCCTTTCTCTAGCCCTCCAGGCTAACTCTCCACACCAGTCCACCTGACTGACTCTTCACCAGCCCACTCCGCTGACTCTCAGGAGATCTCCCAGGGAAGGATGAAGAATTAAGCACACCACTGTCTTCAGGGAGACTGGCTACATGTGGCAGTCTTCCCCGTTGTTGGTCCCAACAGTGTTGACTGCTCACTCTATCCTCTCTCATGCTCTTGTGCCTCCTGCAAAGCCTCATCCTGTGTGTTCTAGCCAGATTCTTTCAGCATTCAAGCCCCTACCTAAGGCAGAACACCCCCCCCCAGACTAGGGGGCACCCCTGAGCCTCCTCAACACTGTATCTCTGTCTTCCACCCAACTGCCCTGCTGGCATGGTCCATGTCTATTTATGGATTGGTCTCAGCCCCCTGCCAGCCTACCTCTGAGGATTGGCTGAGGCTCCATAAATATTCAAGGTAGCTCCTCCTAACCTCCACCCACAAAATCTATAAAATTATCCAACCTTCTAGACCTGGTGGAGGCACCAGAGAGCTGCCAGGATGAGTCACCCAGCCCTGAAACTTAGTAAAGCCTGACCTAGATTTCATTGCTCAGGCTTAGCCCTGAGCTAAACCAAATTTTCCTACTCTACTTCTAGTACACACTAGAGGGTGCTACATAGCCTTAAGCCATTATTTGTGACCAGAAAACGTTATATGGCTCACAATCCTTTTTAAAGTTGTTGGCTACACTGTTGCTAGGTTATCAGCATACCCATGCACTTCCTGGATCTCACCTGGCACTGCCCGTTTTTCATTTGGGTCAAGGGTTCTCTGGTTTTCAAATCAGTGACATCAGTGAGTTACTCAATCACACATACTATGCAGTCTGCCTAGAGAGGAGGAAGGAGAGTGTTTTGCACTGTCCTAAATCACTAGCACACTACAGCAGAGGGCTAGCAGTGTCTGAAGTGTTTGTGCACAGTAAGGCCTCATTCACATAACAAAAATATTCCAGCTGAATATAGTATATGCAAGAATATAGTAAATTCCTGAAGCTGTATGAAGCAATGTCAAGCTGACAATGGCCACAACTGTCTACTGGTGTTCTGGTGTAATCACACAAACCAGTGTTGCCAACCTACCAGATTGAAATTTACTGACACAGCACTAGGGATGAGCCGAATACCCCCCTGTTCGGTTCGCACCAGAACATGCGAACAGGAAAAAAATTTGTTTGAACAAGCGAACACCGTTAAAGTCTATGGGACACGAACATGAATAATCAAAAGTGCTAATTTTAAAGGCTTATATGCAAGTTAAATGACTTTTTTTCCTTTGAAATGTAATTTTGCTGTCAGACTGTTCTAAACACGGGAAACATGCGCCCCTGTACAGGCATGCTATAGACACCCCCCAGGTACGAAATTTAAAGGGATATTACACTTTTATTGTTTCACTTTAAGCATTATTAAAATCACTGCTCCCGAAAAAACAGCCGTTTTTAAAACTTTTTTTTTGCATTGACACATGTCCCCTGGGGCAGGACCCAGGTCCCCAAACACTTTTTATGACAATACCAAGCATATAAGCCTTTAAAATTAGCACTTTTGATTTCTCCCATAGACTTTTAAAGGGTGTTCCGCGGCATTCGATTTTGCCGCGAACACCCCAAATTGTTTGCTGTTCAGCGAACTTGCGAACAGCCAATGTTCGAGCCAAACAGGAGTTCGACTCGAACTCGAAGCTCATCCCTACACAGCACCCAAAACTTACTGGCACTGTCAAGTTTTTACTGGCATAGCTAAAAGTTCCAAAATGTAATTTTTAAAGGCAAATTTCAGTATTTAGGCTACAAACAAGTACAATATGCGATTAGCAAAGTGATTTATGGTAGATATTAAGGCAAAAACATATTTCTTATTTTAATTTCAATATAGTAAATAAGTAGCTCAGGGACAGGAATTGAGAGGGCAAGAAATTAGAATGGGCGACACACACACACATGAAATTGACTCTCACAGTGACACTGACAGCAGTGCGCAGCAGCATAGATGATGATGGCACCTCACCAACATTACACGTCCCCTCCTGGCATGGAGAGTCACAGTGACCCTCTCTCTCCATACCAGGTGGTCCCTTCAGTCCACTCCCGGCTTGCCTTCTTCCTGTTCTGTAGACCTGCAATTGAGCCTGCTCCATTCCCTTGCATCATGGCTTCACGTGACACACTGCCAGCACAGGCCAAACACCCTGTAGCAAGCACTCGGATGGTTTCGGCATTTACTGGCAGGAGAAAAGTGCCCATTTTTTACTGTCTGCCAGTAAAAATACTGGCGGTTGGCAACACTGACACAAACAGAGATTACCTGTGGTTAGGGACAGGTGATTGCCCCTAGACAGAAACAGCTTGCATCCAGGCATCCATGTTACAGCCGAAAGCTGGTGGACAGCCGTGGCTTCTATCAACCTCTCCTTGCTTTGTACAGGCCCAGCTGCCACCTGTGAATCTAGCCACAAGAATCCACAAGAGTCTGTGAATAAAGCCTAAGGCTGGTACAGGGTGATGAAAGTGTTATAAAGTACGGTATTTAAAAATGTATTAGATCTACAAGGTAATCCAAGTGACAGGTGATGGCTAAGACCAATGTTTATAGAGCTCATTTACACCTGTGCCACTCTTTGAGGAGCGAGACATTGGAAAGTTCCAAAATATGTTTAGTAGCACAGCGGTAAGCCCAGAAGAGGAGTGGAGTTGCATAGACACATACGATTCATTATGATATGAATCGAAATTTGGACAAAATTTTCCATATTCGGAGATTCGTATGTATCCAAATTTTGAATCACAATAGTAACGAATTTCAAAGAATCCAAAATAAACTACGGACATGATTTGTATTATTATTTAAGGTACTTATATAGCACCGTCAATTTACACAGTGCTTTACATGTACATTGTACATTCACATCGGTCCCTACCCTCAAGGAGCTTACAATCTAAGGTCCCTAACTCACATTCATATACTAGAACAGAAGCCATATATTACACAGAAGCCAATTAACCTACCAGCATGTCTTTGGAGTGTGGGAGGAAACCAGAGTACCTGGATGAAACCCACACAGGCAAGGGAGAACATGCAAATGCCAGGCAGGTAGTGTTGTAGTGTTGGGATTCAAACCAGCGACCCTTTTTACTGCTAGGCGAGAGTGCTACCCACTACACCACTGTGTATTTGTTTGAAGCATTCAAAAATCATAATGAATGATCTGAATTGATTCGGAACCATTTCTTTTATGTTGCAATAACATTTTTCATTATTATGAAAAAAGCACTACAAATGAAATGTAAACATATTGCAATATTGCAGTAAGACTACTTTCACACCGATCCACTGCAAAAACGTGGCAAAAATGCATATACTAAATATATACAGTATATATATATATATATATATATATATATATATATATATACATATACAGTATCTCACAAAAGTGAGTACACCCCTCACATTTCGTAAATATTTTATTATATCTTTATATGTGACAACCTACAAAAAATTACACTTTGCTACAATGTTAATTAGTGAATGTACAGCTTGTATAACAGTGTAAATTTACTGTCCCCTCAAATAACTCAACACACAGCCATTAATGTCTAAACCGCTGGTAACAAAAGCGAGTACACCCCTAAGTGAAAATGTCCAAATTGGGTCCAAAGTGTCAATATTTTGTGTGGCCACCATTATTTTCCAGCACTGTCTTAACCCTCTTGGGCTTGGATTTGGATTTCACCAAAGCTTCACAGGTTTCCGCTGGAGTCCTCTTCCATTCCTCCATGACGACATCCTCCGTTTGAGGATGCCCCACAGATGTTCAGTAGGGTTTAGGTCTGGGGACATGCTTGGCCAGTCCATCACCTTTTCCCTCAGCTTCTTTAGCAAGAACGATTTATGTATTTATGTTTTATAACACCCATAAGGGAATGCTGGAACGCACATGGGGCATTAGAAGGAGGCCTGGAACGCACGCGGGGCCGCCATTTTGGCAATACCCGGAAGTGCGTGTAAACAATGGGAACAAGCCGGATTCTCATCATGGGGGGTCTTGGTATCTATAAAAGGTAGTATGGCAGCAGTGGTAGGGTACCCCAGATGAAGTCTGAGTAGACGAAACGCGTCGGGAGACTCCACTGCCTGCCACAACTTTATTTTATAAGCGCTTTTTTTATACGGAGAATGTAAGTGTTCTACTTTTTAATAAATTTACTTTTAAAAACGTTAGTACACTATGTGGCTACCTTTTTTACCTTACATGGGCCACTACGAGACCGGGTTACATGCCAAAGAGGTTTATCGAGAGTCCTAGAACAAAAGTCTGGATTCCACAACGTTCCACTGTGAAACCCCACTTCATTGCCTGGTGGCAACACAAGCGTTATTGACTCAGGTGACATACGTCTCTCTGAGTCCAACGGTTCCGGTAAGCCTGCATTGCTTCCATACGGAGGACCCATTTATTTTATATCACTTGCATTGCTTCCATACGGAGGACTCATTTATTTTATATCACTTTTTCTCAGTTTACTTTTTCACGTGGTGTGGAACACCACCATTTATGTTGGACTTTTTAGTTTGTCTCCAGATCTTATATGTAATAGGTGCCTATTGGAATTCCTTATCAAATGTTCTTTGGAATACATAGGTTAATGGTTTGATATACTGATTTTTTTTGCAATTTGAAAAATCCTTATCCCAATCAGCGCTACACTTTATACACCTTCATTAGCAAGGCAGTGGTTGTCTTGGAGGTGTGTTTGGTGTCATTATCATGTTGGTATACTGCCCGGTGGCTCAGTCTCCGAAGGGAGGGGATCATGCTCTGCTTCAGTATGTCACAGTACATGTTGGCATTCATGGTTTACTCAGTGAACTGTACCTCCCCAGTGCCGGCAGCACTCATGCAGCCCCAGACATGGCACTCCCACCACCATGCTTGACTGTAGGCAAGATACACTTCTTTGTACTCCTCACCTGGTTGCCGCCACACGCGCTTGACATCTGAACCAAATAATTTTATCTTGGTCTCATCAGACCACAGGACATGGTTCCAGTAATCCATGTCCTTAGTCTGCTTGTTTTCAGCAAACTGTTTACGGGCTTTCTTGTGCTTTATTGAGGCTTCCTTGTGGGACGACAGCCATGCAGACCAGTTTGATGCAGTGTGCGGTGTATAGTCTTAGCACTGACAGGCTGACCCCCCACCCCTTAAACCTCTGCAGCAATGCTGGCAGCACTCATACGTCTATTTCCCTTTCCCAAAGAAACCTCTGGCTATGACGCTGAGCACATACACTCAACTTCTTTGGTCGACCATGGTGAGGCCTGTTCTGAGTTGAACCTGTCCTGTTAAACAGCTGTATGGTCTTGGCCACCATGCTGCAGCTCAGGTTCAGGGTATTGGCAATCTTCTTATAGCCTAGGCCATCTTTATGTAGAGCAATAATTATTTTTTTCAGATCCTCAGAGAGTTCTTTGCCATGAGGTGCCATGTTGAACTTCCAGTGAACAGTATGAGAGAGTGAGAGTGATAACACCAAATTTAACACACCTGCCCCTTATTCACACCTGAGACCTTGTAACACTAATGAGTCACATGACACTGGGGAGGGAAAATGACAAATTGGGCCTAAGTGTACTCACTTTTGATGCCAGCAGTTTAGACATTAATGGCTGTGTGTTGAGTTATTTTGAGGGGACAGCAAATTTACACTGTTATACAAGCTGTACATTCACTACTTTACATTGTTCCAAAGTGTCATTTCTTCAGTGTTGTCACATGAAAAGATATAAAAAAATATTCACAAAAATGTGAGGGGTGTACTCACCTTTGTGAGATACTGTATATAATAAACTCTTGCACTACACCAATATATGACAATGAATAAAATTAGCTTAAAAAATACATAGTGATTAATCTTAAAAAAGAACTGCTAAACACCAGCTGACGCGTTGAGTCCCTCTTGACTTTAAAGGAATATGGTATGGTTTGCACAAGTTAAAGGTACAGATTCATATGATTTATGCACTTTATTTAGGTGTTTGCACACACATTTGAAATGAATGCACTTTATTTATTTGTAGCACATAGAAATATTGCAACAGTTTGATGGTGTTATGACACCTTTTTCTTTAATGCGCATTGATACATATACCTTGATTTTTTTATCAATATTTTTTCATTTATACAGCTGCTGATAGGGAATTATTATTGGTGTGTGTTCATAACATTTAATTACAAGCACATTTAACTAATACTTTAAGAACTCCAATCCTTTTACCAAGGATGACACAAGTGACATAAGAAGGACCACAATGCATTCACCAGTCCTTCTGGCCTACCAATGTAAAGGCAAGATTTCTAGATTCGGAAAGAGTTGTACAGCATAAACAACACTTTTTTGCTGACAACCCTTGTTATGAGGTTTGAATAAGAAAGATGGTTGTCTTTTTATAAATAATTCCCCCCAGGGATTAGGCTTCAATGTTAGCCACTGTCAACAACTTCAGATTTCAGAGTGTGTATTATAAAAAATATAATATTCCTCTGAGAACCTGTCTGTTTACCATTCTATACTTCATATTGCTGTCCACTAACATTAAGCTTTCCAGAAAACTCATTCAAAAGTGTGACATTAAAACAAGCAAATGTACACAACTATGATTGTGATATTCATAAATCATCATCGTTACATACATATATTGATTTTTAGCCTAACATTAACAGAGATCATATATAATTTTATAATTTTTTTTTTTTAGAAAGGCAGTGTATTTTATGTAGTCAACCGTGTAATTTGTTTAAAGAAATTGCTTTTTATGTAGCACATCAGGTATAATGAAATATAATTTTTTTCTTAGTCTCCGCATAATTAGAATATACATTATATTCTAACTTTTATACCTTTTTTTTTATGTTCTTTTTTGATGATGCAATGCAAAGAACAATGAAAATGTGCAAAATGCAGACACCCATAGCATGCAATAGATTTCATTCAGTCAGTCAGTGCCGGATAAATTCAGATTTTTTTTTTATTATTGCACTTTTATTTTTATCATACTGATTATCCCCATGGATCTTATTTTTATAAACAAGTCATTTTTCTGTCTAGCAGCTCAGATTTATGAAGGTATGCCATAACTGAATATTATGAAAGCATAGGGAGAAAACTTTTCAGTCTCAGGTCGCTCAATAGGATTTAACCCTAAACTACACAGGAGGTTCTTTACTGTTAGAACAGTAAGGGTGTGGAACTCTCTTCCACAATCGGTGGTGTCAGCAGGAAGTGTTGGCAATTTAAAGAAATCTTCACATATCTTTGTGTACACAATATATAGGGATATGGGAAGTGGTAGAGACATAAATGCATACACATACCCACACAGGTTCAATTGGATGGACTGGTGTCTTTATTCAACCTTACCAACTATGTAACAATGAATACCCAGCTACTGGATTTTTTTTGTAGGGGTGTGTGAAAAGGTTATATGTCCTACCTTTTGAAATGCTGTTTGTGCTAAAAACTTTTTCCCCAGAGTCTTTTGAAAAGTGTTATGTAAAGTGATTTGAATCCTTATTTGCTTAAAACATCTAATCTATTTTTTAACTATGGCCTGCCATACATACCCTGGCCAGTTCAGCGGGAACCAGACGAAATTCGAACCATCAATGGGCAGGCTGAATGTACCAAGTTGATCAATCGATCAACTTAGGTACAACCATCCTGCTGGATTTTCTTTCGATTATAGCTAGGGGCTGCTATAGCTGCTAGCAATAATCACTGTCTTCTGGCAGGGACGGCTTCCCCTGCCCACTCCTGCCCGGAGAAGACTAATGCCCGGAATGAGGGATTCCCACATCAACACTGCACACTTTTCCTGCAACCTGTGGTTGTAGCCGCTAGCAATAATCACTGTCTTCTTTCAGCGGGGACAGTTTCCCCCACCTGCCCCCCCCCTCTCCCGCTGGGAGAGCACAATTGCTGATTCTCCTGTCAGCACTGTCTGTGTTGATAGGGGAATTGTGTACATCTCTTTCCTGCAACCCATGGAACATTCAGCCTACCCATTAACAGTTTGAATTTCGGGCCGGTTCCTGCTGAACGGGCTGGGATTCGAACTGTGTATGGCCGGCCAGAATGTACATCAGCTAGGTGCCTCTTTGGAAGAACAAACATTGCATTTGGTCAGATAACAGTCGGTCCATTATAAAAACCTATTGTTAAATTTGTTTACCCTTGGCAATATTTGCTCAAAACTGTAGCACACACGTTTTTTTCTGATATAAACTCATCAGAGTGATAGAAGAGCTGTCACATTTTAATCAAATGATCACATGATTGGAAACTTTAGATTCATCTCATTTATACCTCTGACTTTTGATGTCTGGTCTCATGGATCTAGTCTAAGAAAATCATATTATATTTCATCTCAAAAGACAACCAGTAAAGACTTTTTAACTGAAATGTGGTCAAGTAAGTAGTATTTCTGTTCAACAATGAAAATTACATTAAGTTGAAATATCAGCTGCCAAGAATGGATTGTGGTAATGCTAAATTTGCATAAGCAGAACCACTCGTCCTTAGCACATCTATTATTCTAAAAAGAGCTTAAATGAAAAGCATACTATAGTATTAAGACCTAGCGAATAAAAAAGGTAATTTAGGTTACATTGTTCAGCTTGGGTTGTAGGGTTAATTGGTGCTGGCACTGAGCACAGAATTCTTTCAAGTTAAGGATTCTTCATCACTGAAAATAACAATATGGGCATTTAGGATCTCCCTTCTTATCAGTTCATCCATAAGTATTTGTTCAAGTGCAATAGACACCACAGCACCCTCATAGGACATAATTAACCTCCATAAACGTGCTTTGATACCAGAACACATTGGTATTTCAATTCCAAGAGGGGTTCCTCTTGTGAACCATAAAGCTGTCTATAAAACATAGCAAAATATAATTTGTTAATGCAAATGGATTCTCACCTTATTTATCTTTCTTTCTGTCTAAGCAAAGCAGTAAATTATTGTGATAGATGTAGAGTGACCTCTTTAAACTCCCAGGCTGTGATCAGTTTTCAGATGCATTTAGTAAGACAAATGAATTTAAATTTGCAGATGAACTAATACCATCATTAGAACTGGGTTCCATCTCAAGGTTGGGAAAGGACATGCAGTAAACTATGTAACAATTGTACAACTTAATGATCAGGGTATGACTATCACAGTAGCAGCTATGGAGCCTGGAGACATGGAGAGCTGAGCAGATAGAAGTGCATTGGCTGTCAATATTATTAGCACCATTGTGCTGCTTCATTTGGTCATTTTTATACTGGTAATAGAACTTTTACTAGTAAACCATAGATCCTTAAGATGTTTTATAATGGCAGTTGCTGTGAAAAAGAAAAAAAAAAAAAAAACTGCAATAGTGGAAACAGGGGAAGGGTTATTGAGGTTACTCAAAAACATGGTACAAATAGATCATGTTCATAGTGGTGTATCCTCAACCAGTCCAATCTTATGACAGAAAATTGAAGTAGATTGTTCACCATGTGGTAAATGTGTTGCAGAAGCCGAGAATCACAGCTCAGGCGTGTAAATGGTTAGGCTCATTGCTCATAATAAAATAAATGCCATGTGCTATTCAGCTTACATGGATCCTGTCACCAATCTCAGATTCCCCATAAAACATCTCGATTGATTTTATTGAAAAGAGATTAAAAAAAGAACAAAAATAAATATAAGTGTGGCACTCTCACAGTGCTGATAACAATGATGTTTACATGGCTCAGATATGTCAATCATAAATATAATTTATATCATGCCCTCTTATCCTTCAGTAGCTGCAAATTATAAAATGAAATCATTGAATAATAATATAATGTTTACCCTTGAGGCCACATATTCCCCACATCAGGGGGAACCCAGAATGGTGGCAACCAAGAAACAAGAAAAAGAAAAGAGAGAAAGAAAAAAAAAAAGCATCCAACAGTACGAGTCAGCCATGTGTGACTTCCAAAGAAACAAGAATGAAACCTAAACCTGTTCTCCCACTTTGTCTCGTTATGTTTGTTCCTAGGAAACAGCCAGATATGATTAACAGAGATATGGTATCAGTTTCTATTAACTTATAAAAGAGCAAGGTAGAATCCTGAAATTCTATCCAAGGGTTCCAAACTCCCCTAAACTTGGGGTGATTTTTCGTTCACTATGGCTACCATCTCTTCCATACGCATTATATTGTTCACTTCCACTACCCATTCCTGGGGATTTCCAGTGCCTGGGAATCAATATGGTAAAGTTCCAGATGAGGCAGGCCTGCACCACTGATGTCTCGCCTCTTCAGTAAAATATTATATTTAAGTCTAGCTATGGATCTAGGCAAAATATATTTAAGTAAAATGGACCGTGATGAACAGAAAAATGAATGAGGAACCTGGATCTGGATTGTTTGAAAATTGTAGAGGAATCTGGGGAGGATGTTCATCTTAAAGATGGACATCCATCCCAACCAGGAATGTCTCTTTGGGGACCATCTCTTACAGCATTGCTGCATGGTGGACAGAAGCGGGCAATAAGTTAACTTGTATAGTTTCTGGAGTTGTGATGGTATTTGTACTCCTAGGTATTCAATAGAATGTTGGGCCCATTGAAATGGAATTTTGTCGGCGAGGGAATCCTGAGTACCTACAGGGAGAGAGATGTCTAAGCAGCATGATTTTGTTGCATTGATTTTGAAATTGCTCAGGGTACCAAAAAGTTCTAGTTCCTTTAAAAGTCAGGGAAAGGCTATAAGGGGAATGGTAATATGGAGAAGAGGATTGTCCACAAATAGGGTGATTTTATTTTGGTTGTCGGTGTTGTCCACACCATGAATTGAGTTATTGGCACGTATAGCCATCGCCAGGTGCTCCATTGCAAGTATAAAGAGTAATGGCAAGAGAGGGCATCCTTGGTTGGTCCCATTAGAAATATGAACACGGTCTGAGAGCAAACCATTTACCCTAATAAGAGCTGTTGGACAGAAATATAGGGCCATTGTTTTATTGATCATATTCAGGGCTAGACCAATTTGCTCAAGTGTTGATTTCAAGAATACCCAATCTAGACAATCAAACGGCTTTTTGCCTCCACTGAGATAAGAAGTCATAAGGGGACCTTCCGTGACTGGCAGTGAGAGATAAGGGGCAATATTTTATTTTTTTTTGTTTGTTTTCAAAAAGTTTTTTATTTATTTATTTATTTTTTTAGAATAACAGAGAAGCAGTTACAAATCCGAGACAATCAGAGCAATGAATACAAAGAGTGTAGGGATCCAAATTATATGCAAAGACTAAGTACATAAATATACTGTTGAGTTATATATATCTATTAGAGCTATCGACATAGTCTGAAAGTCTGAGCTTAGCTAAATAGATGAAACATGTCTAGAGACCAAATCAAAGAGAAAAGAAAAAAAAAGATACCTAACAGGTAGATAAAACATACACAATCAAAAATAAAAGGAAAAAGGAAACATAAAACTGTCAGGTTTGGAGCCTAAATAAGAACCAAGGATTCCAGATGGCATCATATTGAGGGATAGTGTCATGTAGGGTGTGATAAATCTTGTCAGCCAACATCATGTGGTCTATTCTTGCAATAACTTGTGAATATGGTACTGAAGCTGACTTCCAATGCAGAGCAACCACCCAATGCAAAGCTATACAAATAGAATGGATCAGTTTAACCAACGGTTTAGGGGTGTCTGAAGGAGATTGAAATAATAGGCAATGTTGGTAGGAAATGTTAAGAGGTTTGCCCGCTAATTTGTCTATTACTCTCAGGATCTCATTCCATGTAGGGCGTAATTTCTCGCAGTCCCAAAATGTGTGGAGAAATGAGCCTTGTTGCATGCAACCCCCAAAACAGAGAAGGGATGATTGTGGGTAGATCTTGTGAATACGCATTGGGGTGTAGTACCAGCGTGTCATCAGTTTAATAGCAGTTTCATGCACCATAATAGATTTGGTGCACTTGCGTAGGTTCTGCCAGCCTTTCACCCAGTCTATATCATTGTCCTCCGGGTCTAATTCAGCTTCCCATTGAGATCTATATTTTAGGGTTGCGACCTCCGTGTTAGCTTCCAAATTGACGTAGACTAGTGAAATAAGGCCTTTTTGGCGAGGTAAGTCATGGCATATATCCTCATATAGAGTCGTGGAGGTCGCAAAAGGGCCTGAATAATGCTTTTGGAAGAAGTGACGTATTTGTAAAAAGTGATAAAATTCAGTGTTTGGGATGTGGTAATTGGTTTGCAACTGAGAAAAGGAAATGAATTTTGAGTTTATAAGAAATTTATCTAATGTAGTTAGTTTTAAATCAATCCAGAGTTGGAAAGAGGAGGGTCTATCAAAGGCCAATGGGAATCTAGAATCTCCTAGAAATGAGGCACCCAGAGGAACAGCTGAGATGAGATTGTATGTTTTTTTATATGTGTCCCAGAGTTGAAGGCCTGCTTGCGTAATCAAATTTTTAGTGCCTACTTCTGATCTAATCGGATTGTTTGACCACATAAGGCCAGGGAGATATAGAGGGGCGATGGATTCGCATTCAAACTGCACCCAAGGGACTCTGGAGTTGTGAATATTCCATTGCGCTTGTTGAGTGTATCTACTGGCTAGGTAGTAAAACCATATTTGAGGAACCCCTAAACCCCCCCTTTTGGAAGAGCGGTACAAGACTTCTTTGGCAAAGCGTGGGGGTTTGTCCTTCCAAATGAATCTATTAAACAACACCTGAATAGTGTGGAGGTATGTTTTAGATATTTTAAGTGGCAGGGATCTAAAAAGGTAGAGAAGTTTAGGGAGAATTGTCATCTTGAGTGCAGTGATTCTGCCAAGAAATGAAATGTGGAGGTGTGACCATTGTTTAAGGATACCTTTCAGTTTAGAAACCATAGGTGGGAAATTTACTTCAAAGAGTCTGCAGAAATCTTTAGTCAGGTTAATTCCCAGGTAAAGGAGGTGAGAGTCTACCCAAATAAAAGGATAGACTGACTGAAGATGTTGCAGTTCTCCAGAAGAGTAACCTATAGGGAGGCGCTTGATTTTGCCATGTTAATGGATAGACCTGAAATCTCTGCAAACTTTGATAGAGTCTGAAATAAGTTCAGCAGAGAAACCAGGGGATTGGTGAGAAACATCAGAACGTCATCAGCATACATCTCAAATTTGTATGTCGAATGGCCCTTCTAAAAAAACAGAAATATTAGGATCTTGGAGTATAGCTATGGCCAAAGGTTCGAGAGCTAACGCAAAAATTAAAGGTGACAATGGGCACCCTTGTCTCGTACCCTTGCCCAGGCCAAAAAACCTAGAATTACAGCCAGGGAGTCTAATCCGAGTTTTCAGGTTATGATAGAGGGCCAAGAATGCTTGTAGGAAAGCTCCCTGGAATCCCATACGTTGTAGGAGTGTAGTGATGTATGTCCATGAGACACTATCAAATGCCTTCTGTATGTCTAGGCTAAGCATGAGAAGTTTACGTGAAAAAAGGTTGGCATCTTGTATTATATTTGTCGCCAGGTGAATGTTATCGGTGATAAGTCTATGGGGTATAAATCCAGACTGATAAGGGGAAATCAGAGAGGGGATAACCACTGCCAGTCTGTCTGCCATGATCCTGCTAAAGATTTTTAAATCATTATTAATGACCGAGATAGGTCGGCAATTTTGGGGTAGGGTGTGGTTTTTGTGAGGTTTCGGTATCAGGGACATATTGGCTAGTAACATCTCTTCAGGGAAACTACCCCCTTGTAGGACCCAATTAAATAAATGAACCAACCTAGTGGTAAGGAGGGATGAGAATTTCTTATAGTATATAGAGGAAAATCCGTCAGGGCCTGGGGCTGAGCCTAATTTTAAAGATTTAATTACATTCAAAACCTCTGCTGGTGTGATGGGGACGTTCAGTTTATCAAGTTGTGTAGGTGTGAGATGTGGTAGAGGAATGTTCTGAAACCAGGCCAAATCGGCTGGAGAGGGTTTTAATTGGGAAGGGGCTAGCAGAGAAGAGTAAAATTGTTCAAAGATGTGAACGACCTCTTGGGGATGGGATGTGAGTTGCCCTGAGGGGGTCATTATTCTATGTACGTGGGGTGGGCGGGACGAGTGGTTTAACCGTCTGGCGAAAAGGGTAGAAGCGGAGCTCTCATGAAGGAGAAATTTGGCTTTAGACCAACGCAGAGCCTTTTCCACCTTTTTCGACAAGATGCCATCCAACTCTAGTCTCTTTTGATCAATCAGATGTCTGGTGGATTCTAAGTGTAGGAGATTGGTATTCTTGTAAAGATTATCTAGGTCTTTAGTAATGGTTAAGATGTTTTGTTTGTCAATTTTGTTCTGGGCAGAAGCTAAACTAATTAATTTGCCCCTCAGGACTGCTTTATGTGCCGACCAAACAATGGAGGGGGGGGGGTTCTGGGATGGCATTGAGATTAAAATATTCTTCAATGGCTTGTGCAACTTCTGCTTCCACCACTGCATCTGAGAGGAGAGCCTCATTTAGCCGCCAAGAGTAAGAGGTAGGTGCAAGCCTAATGTATGTAGTGGTGAAGGCAGTGGCATGATGGTCAGACCAGGTGCAGGGGTGGATGCTATCCTCTGTAGTATTAGCAAGAATAATAGGGGTAGTGTAGATATAATCTAATCTCGCATAACTTTTATGAGGATGGGAGTAGAATGTGTATTCCTTAGTACCGATGTTAAGTGCTCTCCAGGAGTCTACTAGCTGATGTTCCAGTAGTCCACTGGAGAGAGAGCGGGGAAAAGATTTGGAGGAGGGGGACAAAGTGGATCTATCAAGATTAGAATTAGCAACCATATTGAAGTCCCCCCCTATTATCATGTGTGGTGAATGGAAATGAGAAAGGCGGTCAAAGAAGGAGTAAAAAAAAGAGGCAGGAGAGTCATTTGGGGCATAAATACTAGCAATAGTAAGTTCTCTGTTATGAATCAGACCTTTGATTATTACATATCTACTATCTTTGTCTTTAAATACCTGTTTGACTTCCATTGGGAAGGAACTGTGCAAGAGTATGGCGGCACCTCTACTTTTTGTCTGGTGCAAAGAGCAAAAAGTCTGAGGATAGCTTCTGTGGAGAAATTTAGGGTGCGTGGAGTGTGCAAAGTGTGTCTCCTGTAAAAGGAGAATTTGGGCTCCAAGCTGTTTATAGAAGGCAAAGGCCTTCCTCCTTTTAGATGGGGAATTAAATCCCTTAACATTGTGTGATATACACTTAATTACCATGGTGAAACTTACTATACACTATAGTCTGGGGATAAATAGGAGCCAAATGGGTCCTAAGACAGGCACCTATTGTTTCAAGGACCAAATAGAGGGCCGACATACTTGAGCACTGGAGGGCAGTAGAGTGAAACATACAAAAATGTAAGCCATAAAGGCTAATTAAAGCATGTACCCTGCAAAATATTTCTGCAATAGAGATTTGATGCAAAAATAGTCTAATGGCTGACCATAACCTGAAGCAAAAAAAGAGAAAAAAAAAGAGAAAAAGAAAAAAAAATGAGAAAAAAAAACATAGGACTGATAGTAACACAAGTGTCTTCATAACTAGAAACCGGATCAGGTAACTATAATAAACCTGATAAGAGAAATACTAATTCCGAGACTACAAGGTCTCGAACCCAGCCTGGAATAAGTTCTGTACTTTGCAGATCAAGTGGATAGAAATAAAAAAAATAAAAAGAGAACAGGCCTGCAGTAATGACTCAAACCAAAAATAAAAAAGAGGTCAGAATCTGCAGGCTGCGGCTGGATGGGGTGTACATGTCGCAGCTCCAAGGGACCGACGTCCGGGTCATTGTAAACTGGTGCGGGGTGCAAGTTGCTGGGGTATCTTGTAGTTGTCGTCTATGCTGAGACGATCAAGGAAAGGGATCTTCCAATCTATCTCCGATGTCGTATCTGATTCTCCGTCTGTCTCTCCTGGTTGGGGGTGTCTGCCAGATGGGTGAAGGTCTAGGGGTAGAAGGGGGCCGACGAATGACATCAGGATCCAAAAGGCCCAATTTGACCAGTACCTCTTGGCCTTCCAGGAGTGATGTGGCACAGTAAGTGGTACCATTATGGGGGATTACAAGCTTAAAAGGGAAGCCCCACCTGTAGCGAATGCGGGCAGCTTGAAGGGCAGATGTAACCTCTTTCAAGCCACGTCTCCTGTCCAGGGTGACGGGAGAAATATCAGGATATATTTGAATGGTACGGTCGTCCAGAGTGATGCGTTGTTGATTGCGAGCAGCTCTGAGAATCTCTTCTTTGATTAAAAAGTCCTTCATGCAAAGAAGAATATCCCTGGGAGGCTTATCATCTGGAGGTTTAGGTCTGAGGGCTCTGTGAATGCGATCACAGGTGAAAGATCCAGCATCCGTGTCTGGGAGCAAAGATTTGAATAGACGAATTATTGTGGGGATGAGATCCGTAACGGATTCAGGTATACCTCTTATACGCAAATTGTTGCGTCTATTGCGGTTATCGAGGTCTTCAATTTGGGATTGCATCAAAGAAAAGGCCGTTGCTAAAGATTCGTGTTCCCTGGAGAGGTCACTGTATGCCAGCGCCAGCTCATCATGCTTAGTTTCCAGTCTTTCTGTCCTGAAGCCTAAGGCCGCAATCTCCTGGGAGAGTGCGTGAGAGGTTTTGTGCAGCTCAGTCTGGAACTTTGTAGCCAGTCTGGCGTACATGGCCTCCAGGCTGCTTTCTAGGTCTGACTTGGTAAAGGAGGCTGTGTACTCAAGGCTAGAATCCAGGGGGGGTGTCTGGTCAGGGAGATATCCTGGTGATGAGGCCGGAGACGGAGGTTTGCTTCTCCCCGCAGCGCCATTTTGAGACATGCTGCCGAGATCACGAGTGCGGAGGAGATAGTGGGTTAGGGTGTGCTGAGCCGATCCTCTGGGTTTCTTCTTTCTCCCAGGCATGCACCACGTATAAGGGGCTCGAGGGGTGATAAAATCGCTGAGAAAATTACTGATACTAGCCCTGCTAAAGCCGTTATCTTCCCGGGCTGGACGGAGCTACACTCTCAGACGTCCATCACGCTCAGCGCCGCGCATTCGCCCCTAAGGGGCAATATTTTAATAGCGGGTGGAGGTAAAACCAACTTGATCTAGACTAATAATTGAAGGAATGACTGACTGGAGTCTATCCGCTAATAATTTAGCATGCATTTCAAGATCCACCTTAATTAAACAAATAGGGCGATAGCTTGAGCATTCAGTTGGGTCTTTCTGATCTTTATGTATTAAAGTAATATGGGCTTCCTGTGATTGTCGAGGGAAAGAGCATGTAGCAGAAATTGAATTGAAAGTAGTATTGAGAATAGGAGTTAGAGCATATTGGAATTATTTGTAGAATACACTTGAGAGGCCAGCTGGTCCTGGACTCTTACCAGATGGTAGCGCCTTAATCGTTTTTCCTCTGTAGAAAAGGAAGTATTCAATGAGTCAACAGTAGGCTGGTCTATCTTTGGAAGGGCCATTGATGAAATATAATAAAGAAGCTTTTCACATTCCTGCTTGTTAGCGGGGTTCGTGCAGAAATTGGGGATGTTATAGAGGGTCATATAATACTCATAGAACGTCCGTGCAATGTCTTCAGATGAGTGCACCAGCCCTCTCTTGGGGCAACGTAGTTTTGGAATATATGTATGCCCTAATTTTGTACAAATTGACTTTGCTAGTGGTTTGCCTACCTTGTCGCCAGACTTGTACATAATTCTAGGTGTGCAGTTCTTATATCAGAAATACACTTGATCGAGTATTTCGTGAAGATCTTTGTGTTTGCTTTACAATTATTGGAAAAGTTCAACCTGGAGTGAATGTTTATGAGCAAGCTCTAGCGTATAAATTACCTGCAAGAGCCGTGTAATGTCCTTAGAGCATTCTTTTTTATACAAGCATCCTCTGAAATAAGGGTCTCTCTAATAACACATTTCAAAGCCTCCTATTTAAGTGATTGTGCCATTGTGTCATGTATATGATCCATTAAAAATTGAGAGATTGTACGTCTAACCTCCTTGCAGGTCGATTCATCTTTTAAGAGAGTTTCAGTCAGCCTCCAAGATGCTGTTGGTTTTGAAAAATGTGGTAGGTAAATCAAAAAGAAGCATGGAGAGTGACGCCATAAAATATCTCACTGTAAAAAAAAAAGAAGGTTAAAACTTACCTCTTCTACTGCGCACACTGCTAAATGGTCACCAAAAAAGCATTCACTATGTGAAATTTCTTCTACAACTAAGAATTCTGGGAATGTCAATCTCAGTGGTTCTGTCCGTTGACCTCCACATCAATACTACATTATTTTATTAACTAGATCAGGAGGTTCTTCACTGGAAAAAGAGCAGGAATTAGAAATAATACTAATGAAAAACAATAAAATATAAAATTAACATTGTTCCTTTTATACCATATACAATTCATATACACTATTTTTTGTTTTAACTTTCTTTTATTATTTTCTTATTTGAAATGTATCAGCTGCCTTTCAATATTTCACCAATCATCTTAAAACCTATGATTAATGAACATATTGTTTGCTTATCTGGTTATTCATTTTGCTTGCTTTGTTCAATATTTCTCCAGTATTAAGCAATTAAAATTCTTATTGACCCTGATTGTATCCCTGATGAAGAGAGTGCTGTATTCTTGAAATGCCAATGACCTCTGGAGAACGCTCTCTACAGGGAAAAACACTTTAATTTGAAGCAATGAACATTTATTTTTGTCCATATTGGACAGCGCTTTTAAAGTTCAACCTGGAGTGAATGTTTATGAGCAAGCTCTAGCGTATAAATTACCTGCAAGAGCCGTGTAATGTCCTTAGAGCCATATGACCACTCGCCATATGACCACTATCACTAGGACAGGAAATAAGGGACAATTCTCTCCTACACAAACACAGATAAAAATGAAAACAGAATGGGGATTCTATTTCTACCCCACATTAACTGACCAAAAATGTTTTACTTGGAAAGATACTTCAAAAGCATATAAGTAAAACTAATAAACCATCATCAACAGTGTAGCAGGCCACCACCGCCTGCCACCCTAAACCCTTCTGTAACCCCACTGAAATAACTGGCATGAGGAATACAAACAAGTTCTTCCTGTCTTCCACAATTCATTGATTAGTATCTCTGAGTGACCTGTTGCCAGTAGTGAGTGCTGTCACATAGGGGTCTTGGAATATACTAATGCCGCGTACCCGCAAGCGGACTTTACGGCAGACTTTGCTCGGCGGACTTTTCCACAGACTTTACGACGGACTTTCTGAACGAACAGACTTGCCTACACACAATCCACCAAAGTCCTTCGAATTCGTACGTGATGACGTACGATCGGACTAAAACAAGGAAGTTCATAGCCAGTAGCCAATAGCTGCCCTAGCGTGGCTTTTTGTTCGTCGAACTAGCATACAGACGAGCGGACTTTTTGACCAGACTCGATTTCGACAGATTGATTTAAAACATGTTTCAAATCTAAGCCCGTCCAACTTTTGAGAAAACAAAGTCCGCTGGAGCGAACACACGATCGAATTGTCTGACGAAATCCAGTCCGCCGTGCAAAGTCTGCCGTAAAGTCCGCTCGTGTGTACGCGGCATTAGAAGTGTGCAGGTATACACCATCAGTTATGTTTAAAAACTATACAGCATCTGCATAGGGGCTACCGTGGGTATCAGTGTGGTAGGCAGGAGTGGGGAGGTCAGGTAGGAGAAAGTGTCTTCTACAGAGCAGAAGAAGTAGGAGTATTAATGTTTTTCATAATGGGTTTGCTGTAAAGTAAAAAGGAAAAAGAAAAAGTACATAGAGGATACAAGAAGGTGCCCTTTTATATCTCTACCTCATTATCTCACTGCCACATTCTGCTTCTGGAACCCTCAATTTTTTCTTTACTTATTCAGAGGTATTAGATATTGGTGGGGGTTCAGACAATAGATCAATATAAAACCTTGTGAGCTGCCACACTAAACCTGAAATAACCTAAATCACCATGAAAATATATAAATATACAATGAAACTATAATAAGCTTGACACTTGCCAAAGTTGTGCTAAAACAACAAATTCCATCACGCCTCTGTCTCTAGGAGTCATTTTTGGATGGATACCAAGACATTCTGCATTGGGTTGAAATTACCCCGATTTCCCAAAGCAACTCTTTCACCAAAAAATATTGGTGAAGGTAGTAAATATTAATCTTTCCCAATGTTTGTGCCACTGAACATGGCTCCAATTATGAGTTCTCGTTGATTGAAGTCTGCTGGAAAACTGACATTCCTGGAAGTGTCAATCTCGTGAGTCTCTGGTTTCTTCCTCTGACCTCACATCACTACTGTATATTACAGTGACATGAGGTTAGAGGGAGAAACTAGTGAGAGCTGCAGCGGACCCAGGACATTGCATTTAAAAAATATATAGAGGTTTTAAGTGTTACTAAACCCAAGACCCTGCATTCAATATATCTGGTCTCCGACAGTACACAAAATGTAAATGCAATTGTTTCAGTAAATATAAACTGCTAAATACCTCATCAACAGTTAGAGCAGTCTTATGACTTCTATCAGTGTCTGGCTTTTAGGAGGGTTTTTATTCTGCTCTGACTGTCTTATAAGGCTGCAGGACCCCTGACCCTCTGTCTGGACAGTGCTGATTAGCCCTGTGCTGATCACATGCACTCTCCCTAGAAAAACTCTCTAGCAACACACACCAAACTGAACATGTGCAGCTTGTCCCCTAGCCTCTGTTCTATCAGGAGATGGTTTGGGGACTGTGGAAGAAGGGGAGGAACAGGGAAGACAGAATCAAACAGTCTTTTTACACAATGCAGAGGATTGAAAGTAGGGGGAACGCAATAGCGCCCCCTACCTATGGGAATAGGGACAAAGCAATAACAGTTTGTTAAAACATTTTAAAATTCCAGTTATTTATTTGGTCACTTACCTGTCAGCTGACTTTTAAACTTCTAGAAAATTCTTCAGTTGATCAGGTGATTCATCGAACCTATAAAAACAAAGAAGAGGTTATAAAAGCATTCAAATTAACTAATTTATTCAGAACAAAGGCTGCAGCAGATGAAAAAGGCACCCCTCCCTTCCTTTGTCGCGGTCCCCCCCCCCTTTTTTTCCTTTGAACATTCCTTCTGTTATAAGGGATAGTGGTTTTGTCATTGTTTGGTTGGTTCGAGCTTTTAAAGCTGAACCATTGGTATTTATAATCTATGTATGGTTATAAATGTTATATCGTCATGGTAAAATGTATTGGTTATTATTATTGGTTATATATATCATCATACCAGTAATAAAGGGCCGCGGCCATTCATACCACATATTGAGTCTATTGGTTTTTTATTATATTTTAAAGTTTAAATTGAATTGAATTTGACCTCTAGTCCCATAACCCCTTAGGTTCCACAGTGAGTATAACAAGCATATTTTACTGCATATACAGACTGTTGTTGGTTTAGTAACACTTTAAGCCCGGGTTCACACTATATCGGGCTGCGGATCGCACAGGTGCGCTGTGCGTCCCTGTTCCCCATTTCAGGGACGAATCAGGGCCGCCCCGGAGATATGTGAACCGGCTCCATAGGGAGCCAGTCACATTCTCCTGCTATGCGAATTAGATGTGCGGAAATGCACATCTAATTCACATAGGTGTGACCCTGGGCTTAATGTCAAGGCATATGTACTGTATCTTCTTTTGCAAATCTATTTTTGGCAAGAAGAATAGCATATTTTTACAAATCTAGTACACTGTTCGCTAAGTCTTAGGTTTGTAACTGGCAATAAAACCTGTGTAACAGGTACATATCGATCTAAAACAGACACAGAGCATAGTTAAGAAAACCATTAAATCTCACAATTTAAAATGTACATTGATCACAGCATGGAAATCCTGCTGTGATAATAAAAAGTATTCAGTACGTGCCTTTTCTCTACATTCTACAGTATAATCTCTTCATATACCTTTACTGTTTCAAATGGTTCAAGGGAATATTTTTCTATGCATTATGTATCCTGCTATGAATAACAGAACGCATTGAACTCAACAATATTCTAGGTCAAAATTAGAGCTTACTTAAGAAGAATATAATATACTGTACGCTATTGAATTTTATCTTTTGTATAAACGTAGAAATTAGAGGCACTTGATGGAAAATGTGTGATATACATATTTTTAGTTTAAAAAATCTTTATATTTCTATGTAAAATAATATAATCACAAAACACTACATTTATAGCATGATGAAAATATGCCATACAGAATAAAACTAGGATTAAAATTCTTTGTAAGGTTAAAGCACTGTCACTTCAGTTTGTTCACTTTCTTTTTTTATCCATCAAGTGCTAAACGCAGCAAGTGATTAGACCAGGAATGTATAACTACAATGGGTAATAATATCACCATTTTTTTTATTATTACCTATTACTTTTTAGTGTGTATTTTCTATTAAAATGTCCCTCTATATAACATTTATATTTAAACTGATTGATGTGATTATCACTCCTTTTTCTGATGGTGTGACATGCACAAGATTTTACCTCAAAAGGATAATCCCATAATACCTAAGTACTGTACTGTCAACACTTATGTAAAACATGTCAAACATGTCAACAAATGCTAATAACTGTATTGAATTTAAATATGTTGACCAAAAAAAATCAAATAGACATTGAATTCAACATTTGTTATGGGCTAAAAACCAGTGACAAATATTCATTTTTAAAACAGCTTTTTTATACAACCTTGTTCTTCAGCTCAAACTATAAACTTCATGAAAAATGTGACCCCCCCCCCCAAAGTTTCTTTCAATCTACTTCTGTGATGTGATCCACTTGAGATGTGAAATGAGAAGTTCTTGTGCTGTCATTCATACTTTTGTCAGCCTTCCAACAAGAACACTTCCAGCCAAGTGCTTCTTATAATTATTAGGGATGTGGTTTTGATTTTCTGCCACCTTGGGTTCAAGCAAACCAAGCAAACCCTGTATGTTCAAAATTTACGGTCCAAAAAAAAAATGTGTGAATTTGCCAGACCAAATTCTTTGTAACCATAATGCCCTGACTGGCCATTAGACTTAGGTCAGCTGGCTTAGAAGGTCCAATAAGGGGGCTTTTGGATAGGCCAACCACCTAACTATAAAAGGTCGAGGTTACTAGCCATGACAATGCGCTTTATTTGTCATAGGGAAGGCATAGGGGATGCTGCTGACAAACTGCATACAGAGAGATTAGGGATTGTAGGTACTGGCAAGTATGTTAGTGTAGATCTAAACTCTTACCGAATGTCATATAGGTAGCAAATGCTGTGTATCTTAGAATTGGGGGCTGCGGATGACAAAGGGTTTTTGACCTTTTTTCAACATTTTACATCTTAAAGTGTTTGTAAAAAACAAAAAAAAGATCCTCTTCCCTTATAACAGATTAAACAGAACAGTTCTTGTGTTGTCTAACCTGCCCCTCTCTAAACTGTTAAAAAAACCTGTCTGATCCTGCCAGTTCCTGTGTTCCCCTCTGTGAGCTGACCACGATATTCATGGCTTCTGAGCCCTGACTACCATCATCAGCTTACGTGCCTCCGTCATCTCTCCTCTGTCCTCCTCATCCCCTCCCTCCCTGCCTGTCAGCTCCCATGTCTGTGTCTCTGTCCCCCCCCCCCCTCTTATCGCTATTCATAGTAAAAAAAAACTTTACAAAATATCCTGGCAGCCCCTCTCCTTTATCTGGGGATAACTTACTCTGTAAGTGTTTGTTTAAATAGATGCTTCCAAATACCTTTTTCCAGTTATCTTCAGGGCGGTCATATAACTCCCGGCCGCTCTGCTACTACAAACCAGGGCTACAGTGGGAGGTTGATGTTCTGCAACCTCGATACAGCTTGTCCCTGTCTACATGCACTACAGTAATAACAGGCTGTTATGTGTTTTTTTCACAGAGCACATTTCCTAATTGTTGATAAATGCAATTGTTTTTTCACGTACCGTTTTTTCAAATGGTGACAGCAGTGGAATATGCCTGGCTAATGTGCATCAGCCCTGTAGCTTATAGTTTCTTTTGGGAGAGGACATGACAGGGAGAGTAACAGAAAGGAGAATTTGGGAGATAGAAGCAGAGCATTGCCAATCCATTACATGAAGTGCCCATACAAGGACTTTTATATCAGTATCACTAGCTGCTATTTTCATGAAAGATAGTGATTAGAATCATGTATTATATTGTACATGTTGTATAAGTTATATTATCATGATAATGCTTTTATGAGGTTTTAGTGGTTGCGATTACCTCTACTGTAACAAACAATGTATAAGTTCTTTGAATTGCAAGGCTGGGGAACATTTTTTATGTGCACTGGCTTTGTGCATAGATCAGTACACTCAAAAATCCTTTTAAGGGCAGATATCTGTTGCAATAACTGATAGCTCCCTTCCTATAGATTGTAAGCTCAATGAGCAGGGCCCTCCTGTTTCCTTTTGTATTGAACTGTTCTGTATTATAATAATAATGTTAAATATCTCATTATAAAAAAAAGCGTACTGTCCTAGAGACACTTCTGAAAAATTTACAAGCAGCCAGGTGTTAACTTATTGTATGCAGGTAGAATAGGGTTGTCGCCTCATTCCTTTAGTCCAGAACACATATGAAATACTCAGGTTCTGAGGCTAATTTAATGCAGATAAGGCACCAAATGAGTTTAAATACCACATTAATCAGCCACAGAACCTGTGTAATTAATATGTGTTCAGTTTTAAGGGGATGAGGTGGCAACCCTAAGGTAGAATAGTCTGCACTGTGCATACACAAACAAGGCAAGTGTTTTTGATGAACATGTTTGACGAAGGGGTCCTGTGTAGCAATAAAAGTTTTGGACTGCAATTCAAGATCCATGTGTATTTATCTGTAATATAGACAATGTGCAGCTGGTGATCGGTGCAGCACCCGCTACAGAGGAGCCTCTAATCCAGGAACGTGTGTGATGATAATATAGACAGGACAAGTTTGATGAACACATGTGAATCAAACTGCTCATGAATTTTCCTGGACTCAAGGCGCATGCGCGGCAGCTCATAAGATCTCCGCTCCACCACGGCCCCATAGCAGCTCTCAGAGCACCCGCACTCCACACTGGGACATCCGAGCGAGGGAAACCCCCGGGAAGCAGCCAATGTCATCAGCGCAGGCCAGAAGAAGCCTCAATCGCCAGATGACAGCCACGGACGGCCCGTTCAGCTAAGCCAAAATGGTGGCCGCTCCACAAGGGGGACACACAGAGGTGGATGTGGAGGACTCCATTGCGGACCAGGACTTACTCCCTCCGCCATCTCCAGGTACCAGACAGCCTCCCCTACACCCAGCTACCTCTCCCTCATCCACTGAATCCCAGCTGGGAAGACTGAACTGAATTCCTGCTCCGCCTGAACTACTCCTATAGGATCAAAGGCTACAGCTTTTCCTCTTTTGCAGAGGGAGAGCGAATACTGCTACACCTTGGCCTGATCGCTCAAGAAATCCCCTCCGTCCACACCAACAAGGGACCCCCTCTTCCACTAAGAGGCTCCCCCCAGCAAGCAACACCCCGCTGCAACCCACTCGGCTGAAACAACACTCTAAGTGATCCAAAGAAAACTTACCGACATGATGAGCAAGCTACCCCAAATAGACTAGGGCTCTGGTCTGTGACTTTTTCTCCTCACATGATTGGGGTATAACCCCGGGACTACACTTCGGTGGTTCTCCTCTGGGGCTGACTTCTCCTACCCGTTGACCCAGCAGGAATCCCTTCCCTTTTCCCCTACAGATCTTGATCTATTAGGGAGACAGGGAATTTCAGTACTGGGCTTTACTGAGGGATACGGAGTTTACCCCCTTGAGCCCCGTGTGGGCTCCTTCTAATTGCTCACTGCCTTTATTAGACGGCATCCCACACTTACATAGTGTTTTGATACATATAGGGATTGATTTACTAAAGGCATCTAGACTATGCACTTTGCAAAGGGCAGTTGCACTCTGCAGGTGCAATTTCTCCAGAGCTTATTAAATGAGGTAAAGCTTCACTTTGCAAAGAACACCTAATCACATGCAAAGGAAAATAAAACAACAGCATATTTGCTTGCACGTGATTGGATGATGGAAGTCAGCAGAGCTTCTGCTCATTTACTAAGCTCTGGAGCAACTGCTCTTGTAGAGTGCAACTGCACTTTGCAAAGTGCACAGTCAATTTGCCTTTAGTAAATCAACCCCAAAGAGTTTTTCTTTTTTTTTTCTGTCCCTATAGAGGGAGTTCTGAGCCTTTACCCACCGTCAGGTTAAAACAGTTATTCTACGGTTAACTTTTTCTATATATCATGTTTCTAGTACCTCAGCCTCCAACTTGGCCTTCAAGATTGCTACTCCAGTGGTGCAAGAGCTTGTACCAACTATACTAGTAGGGGGCTACCCCGATATAGGCTTTAATCATTCCCCCAAACCGGGTCTAGTTGCCCTCCCGACTCCTCTGGCCCTCGGGCTGGGGGGGCTGGATGGTGACCGGGCCGGGGGAGGTGATCCCGGTGTTCTTGTTTTTTTTTCTTTATTATTAGCACCTGATATAGGGCGCTCTGTACAGTTTATATTATGAACGTTTAATACAAGCTTGTTTTTATAGGTGACGGGGCTTTGGTGGACCTAGTGCACCTATGATAGTCTCCGTGGACATCTTTGGTGTTCCAGGAGACATCCCCAGAATCCCTGTAGTCAGGGCATTCCAGTCCTCTCAGGTTAAGGGGCAAGGGATGGTAAGTCCATCCTTTCCCCAGGGGGGGGGGTCGGGGGAGCCCTGTGTACTGTGTTACTTAAGTTATGTTGCTTACATTAGCAGTTTAACACATGATTACTCTGGCTTAACCTCCCTCTCTTTTTTCACCCCTTTCTCTCTTCACTTCGCCTTCCCCTGTACAAGTTACTTCAGGATCTCCAACTCCTCTGGCCTACCTCTCCGGGTTCCCGGGCAACGACTCAACTGTCAACTTGGCTTCTGCTTGTCCACGTTTCTCCAGGAGAAGGTAGGATACATGTATCTCCCGTGGGTCCCTCACCTCTGATCCATTACTAACACAAATCTCGCACCCCAAACTCTCAAAAATATAACTCATAGCACCCAGGGACACAACTCCCCCATCAAAAGCAGGAAACTCTTCCAACTGTATCAGACCATGCATGCGGATGTCGTCTTACTACAAGAAACCCACTTCCCAGCTACATATAAACCTCCGTTCCTACACCAGAGATACCCCCAATTTTTTTAGCCTCTGCAGACAACAAAATGAAGGGGGTGGCCATATGCTTTGCTAAACATATCAACCTTTCTCAACCCGAAATTATAGCTGACCCCTCAGGCCGTTACCTTCTGGTGTCTGGCTCTATCGATGGGGAGACATATACTTTTGTTACCTTTTACACCCCCAACAAGGGTCAAAAACACTTCTTTGAATTACTGCTTATCAGGCTCCTACTTACCAGACCGGCGAGTCCTGTCGGGCAGAGGGTAGGCTCCCTTACCCTCCGACTATCGGCCCCCTGGTAGAGTAAACAGGGGATGCGACAGTACGGAGTGGTATGAAGGCCTGTATGGCTGTCCTGGTATTGCAGTCCGGGTGTCACAGGGTTAATAGCTGGAAAGACTGGAGTAGGCTGGAGCACCTTCACTGAGCTGAGCAGGCTAGTGTGGACAACAGGCAGGAAGTCTGCAGACAGGCTGATAAGATCCCAGGGAGCAGGCAGATGGATGGTCAGGAGGCAGGCCGGGTTTGGCAACAGGCAGACGGCAGAGGTACAGTGGAACAGGCAAGCGGATGGTCAGACAAGCAAAGGTCGGTGCAGGCAGAGTTCAGAGAGAGGTCGGGGGACAAGGCCGGGTCAACAGGTATAGCAGGAACAGACAAGGTACACGGACAGGCTCTGGAACGACTAGCTGTTGATTAGGCAGCACTGGTCACAAGAACTCACTGGCTTAAATGGGGCTTTTGGCACCAAACGACGTGCACGCGCGCGCCCCGGCACACACAGGCACGCGCGCCCGCCAATGCCCGCGCGCGCTCCCCCGCACACCGGCGTGCACAGTGGAACGATCCTGGACACACACACCGGCGCCGCGAGGAGCCCGCACGGCGAGGTCCGCAGGAACGCGCGCGCCAACGCGCGCCGACGCACCCTGACGCACACCACCGCGGGCGCCCCGCCTGCCGAGGTAAGGACCCTGACACTGCTTCTTAAACTGCAGAAGCACTTTAAGGGTCTAGTTTTCATTGGTGGAGACTCCAACACCGCCTTTGATTTCTCCCTAGACAAATCTGAAGGCGGGAAACCGAAACCCAAACGCCCCTCTAAACAAAGCGTGAAAATTGCCCACTTGCTGCACTCGGCTGGGCTAGTGGATATCTGGAGAGAATTTAGTGGATATCTGGAGAGAACTTTTTAGCTCCCCACTGCCTTTTTGCCAGGATAGACCACATCTTCACACACACTCCACAACGATCCCATTTATCAGAGGATCATCGATTGTAGACTCCCCCTTGTCAGATCACTCGATAGTAACCCTGATATCGCAAAGACCGTTGGGATTTAGGGGACCCTATTGTTGGTATCTGAATGAGACCCTCCTGAGTGACCCGATACAATGCTCCTTACTAGAACAAGCTATTAAAGAATACTTTCTTGATAATGATAACAATGAGGTCCCTCCGTCGACTGTTTGGGCGGCACACAAGTCGGTACTCAGGGGGAAACTCTTTCAGCTTGCATTAAAACTTAGAACAGAACACAGGGCAGACACCCAGAAATGTACAGAAGAATTCCGTCATCTAGCGAAGGCGCACAAACACAACCCTTCACCAGATTCACTGGCGAAATTAGACACAGCTCGGGCACTTCTCAATCTGTCCCTCACTACCTCGGCTGAGAAACACCTCCAATGGTCTGGGGCAAAATACTATTCTCAAAAAGACAGTATTGGCTCCAGACTTGCTGTCAAGCTGAGCCCTAAACATCGCACACTAGCCTTTCCCAAAATTTGCTCCGCTTCGGGCGACCTAACACAAAATCCAACAAAAATAATAGATACATTTCTACAGTTCTACTCTGACCTGTACAAATCTATGCCAACTCCCCCCGACCACTTCAGGACACCTCCCTTTACCAACACTGACTAGGGACCATAGGTAACTTTTGGAGGGCTCGGTTACTCCTGAGGAGGTATTGGATACTATTAAGTCCCTTAAATTAGGATCCTCACCTGGACCGAACAGGTTCTCCACTGGAAATTACAAAAAATTTGGCCAAACTCTGGCTCCGCACCTGGCCTGGTTCTGCAATTCTCTCAGGGGTGGAGCCCCTCTAGGAACTGATCTCAACTCTGCCTATATATCAGTCATCCCAAAACCGGGAAAGGATCCGAATGGGGTCGGAAACTATCGTCCAATCTTTCTTATCAAAATACAATGAGGGAGAGGGGATTTGGGACTTTAAATGAGGCACCAAAAGGTGCCTCCATCCCTATATTAGTTGCCAGAAAAAAAGGGGGTGTGGGACTTTGAATGAAGCAGATGAGTAGTGGAGGAAAATAAATAAAAAGTATTTAATCATATTGATATCACAGCATACAGTCATATTCAATTCTATGTAAAACATCAAAGACGTGCAAGAATTACACAAAGCAAATTGTGACAGAATATACATAGCAACGCATGATCAAAATGGATGTATAGGTAAATGAACAAAAAGGAGAGGGTATAAGCATATACCACAGGTACCATGCCCGCCGCTGGCACATGCACCCACAAGAAATCTGTGTTTCTACAGAGTAGGTATATAGATATCTTACAGTATAAAAATTATATTGGATAAAATAATGAAACAATAAGTAATGGTCCATGTAGCTGTAGCATCGAGTAAAGCTCTACGCGTTTCGTGGGTTTACCCACTCGTCAGGAGCAGATGCAGCAAGCAGTTCTATAAAATATATATAAAGAGATGTAAGAGACCATATTCTGAAAAAGAATTTCTTTAATGGTATAGATGGTAAGCTAGAGACACTCACCAACTCGGACCAGAATTGCAGCGCGGGATAGCCGGTACATGGTCGGCCGGGAACATAACCCCCGCACGGGAGCTGAGGCGGCATAGTGCACAAAAGCAACGTCAGATGGTGACAAGGGAGTGTAAGAGGTGAATAGAAAATCCATGTGGCAATAGTTGGGTACATTTCATATAGCAAGGTATCTGGAAATAGAATAATAGATAGGTATGTAATTATAACAACCTAATCTAAGTAAAAGTAATGATTTTATATAGAAATAGGTCCAATGTAGCCACACAGGGGCGAATAATGTAGTAGGGGTAGTCCACTAAAAATATGGGAACATATATTGAGTACTAAGTAAAAACATGGGACTATAGTAGTGTGGAATTTAATATAGCAATGGTTAAAGTATACTTCGTATAACAAAAACATCTGAGAAAAGGTATATTGGGTATATATATATATATATATAGTTATAGCGACTTAATGTGGGTAGAAATGGTGATATTGTATGTAAGTAAACCCAATGTGGTTCCACAGAAAAAAGTAACGTGGTAGGGTTAGTGCCTGAAATTCAAGCAGTATATATAGAGTGATGAGTGAGTGCATGGAACTATACAAGTGTGAAAAAAACCAAGATGGGTGATAAGTGAAAAAATTGAATAAGTGGGAAGAGTATGTGACTAGAGCGTGGGACCAAGAAAGGAGAGGAGAAAAAGATGCAAAGCCAGAGAGGAAAGTCTTACCAACGTTGTAACTAGCAGCACCAGAGGATGGACATGACTAGTGTGCCGTGACCCCAGAGAGAGACTGGTCTGTAGATCAGCTCACTGCAAGGGGAGTGTACAAATATGCCGCCAACGCCACGCCAGTGGGCCAATGGGGGAGAAGGTACCGCACCTGAACCGATAGAACACTCGGTAATAGGCGCGGAAACTCCCCCATATCAGCGCACTGGATGTAGTGGCTGGACGTCAGCGCAATGACGTCATGATTAGCGTCATGCGCACGACGTGCCCGCCGTCACACAAGCAGCGTGACAGGCGTGGCGCCGATGCGCGAAGGGGCACCCGCCCAGTCCCCCGGAGCACAAGACCGATGAAGGGAGGAGGGGGAGGGGCCCACTAGGCGCATCGCAGCTCCCGCGGTGAAGGAAGGATCCCAGCCGGATCCATGCACCAAACAACCAACCCACAACAATGGTCCAAGGCATAGAGAGTGTAGATGTTAAAGCTATAAGTAAAAATATTCAAAGTGGGTATATGGGACCTGCATAGGGGATGCTACATGTATATAATAGCCAATATTCTGTACAGTACTCGCAAATATAGATGTTCATAAGCAATGTATAGCAAATGTTAACAATATCCATATATAGATATATAAACCTTATTAAAAGGTACCCTATAAATGAGGGCAGCCTCACACAGGGATGACAGGGGAACACTGCCAATCCCACATACTCAAATGCTTCCATCCCGAATATCTGAATACAATGAGGGAGAGGGGATTTGGGACTTTAAATGAGGCACCAAAAGGTGCCTCCATCCCTATATTAGTTGCCAGAAAAAAAGGGGGTGTGGGACTTTGAATGAAGCAGATGAGTAGTGGAGGAAAATAAATAAAAAGTATTTAATCATATTGATATCACAGCATACAGTCATATTCAATTCTATGTAAAACATCAAAGACGTGCAAGAATTACACAAAGCAAATTGTGACAGAATATACATAGCAACGCATGATCAAAATGGATGTATAGGTAAATGAACAAAAAGGAGAGGGTATAAGCATATACCACAGGTACCATGCCCGCCGCTGGCACATGCACCCACAAGAAATCTGTGTTTCTACAGAGTAGGTATATAGATATCTTACAGTATAAAAATTATATTGGATAAAATAATGAAACAATAAGTAATGGTCCATGTAGCTGTAGCATCGAGTAAAGCTCTACGCGTTTCGTGGGTTTACCCACTCGTCAGGAGCAGATGCAGCAAGCAGTTCTATAAAATATATATAAAGAGATGTAAGAGACCATATTCTGAAAAAGAATTTCTTTAATGGTATAGATGGTAAGCTAGAGACACTCACCAACTCGGACCAGAATTGCAGCGCGGGATAGCCGGTACATGGTCGGCCGGGAACATAACCCCCGCACGGGAGCTGAGGCGGCATAGTGCACAAAAGCAACGTCAGATGGTGACAAGGGAGTGTAAGAGGTGAATAGAAAATCCATGTGGCAATAGTTGGGTACATTTCATATAGCAAGGTATCTGGAAATAGAATAATAGATAGGTATGTAATTATAACAACCTAATCTAAGTAAAAGTAATGATTTTATATAGAAATAGGTCCAATGTAGCCACACAGGGGCGAATAATGTAGTAGGGGTAGTCCACTAAAAATATGGGAACATATATTGAGTACTAAGTAAAAACATGGGACTATAGTAGTGTGGAATTTAATATAGCAATGGTTAAAGTATACTTCGTATAACAAAAACATCTGAGAAAAGGTATATTGGGTATATATATATATATATATAGTTATAGCGACTTAATGTGGGTAGAAATGGTGATATTGTATGTAAGTAAACCCAATGTGGTTCCACAGAAAAAAGTAACGTGGTAGGGTTAGTGCCTGAAATTCAAGCAGTATATATAGAGTGATGAGTGAGTGCATGGAACTATACAAGTGTGAAAAAAACCAAGATGGGTGATAAGTGAAAAAATTGAATAAGTGGGAAGAGTATGTGACTAGAGCGTGGGACCAAGAAAGGAGAGGAGAAAAAGATGCAAAGCCAGAGAGGAAAGTCTTACCAACGTTGTAACTAGCAGCACCAGAGGATGGACATGACTAGTGTGCCGTGACCCCAGAGAGAGACTGGTCTGTAGATCAGCTCACTGCAAGGGGAGTGTACAAATATGCCGCCAACGCCACGCCAGTGGGCCAATGGGGGAGAAGGTACCGCACCTGAACCGATAGAACACTCGGTAATAGGCGCGGAAACTCCCCCATATCAGCGCACTGGATGTAGTGGCTGGACGTCAGCGCAATGACGTCATGATTAGCGTCATGCGCACGACGTGCCCGCCGTCACACAAGCAGCGTGACAGGCGTGGCGCCGATGCGCGAAGGGGCACCCGCCCAGTCCCCCGGAGCACAAGACCGATGAAGGGAGGAGGGGGAGGGGCCCACTAGGCGCATCGCAGCTCCCGCGGTGAAGGAAGGATCCCAGCCGGATCCATGCACCAAACAACCAACCCACAACAATGGTCCAAGGCATAGAGAGTGTAGATGTTAAAGCTATAAGTAAAAATATTCAAAGTGGGTATATGGGACCTGCATAGGGGATGCTACATGTATATAATAGCCAATATTCTGTACAGTACTCGCAAATATAGATGTTCATAAGCAATGTATAGCAAATGTTAACAATATCCATATATAGATATATAAACCTTATTAAAAGGTACCCTATAAATGAGGGCAGCCTCACACAGGGATGACAGGGGAACACTGCCAATCCCACATACTCAAATGCTTCCATCCCGAATATCTGAATACAATGAGGGAGAGGGGATTTGGGACTTTAAATGAGGCACCAAAAGGTGCCTCCATCCCTATATTAGTTGCCAGAAAAAAAGGGGGTGTGGGACTTTGAATGAAGCAGATGAGTAGTGGAGGAAAATAAATAAAAAGTATTTAATCATATTGATATCACAGCATACAGTCATATTCAATTCTATGTAAAACATCAAAGACGTGCAAGAATTACACAAAGCAAATTGTGACAGAATATACATAGCAACGCATGATCAAAATGGATGTATAGGTAAATGAACAAAAAGGAGAGGGTATAAGCATATACCACAGGTACCATGCCCGCCGCTGGCACATGCACCCACAAGAAATCTGTGTTTCTACAGAGTAGGTATATAGATATCTTACAGTATAAAAATTATATTGGATAAAATAATGAAACAATAAGTAATGGTCCATGTAGCTGTAGCATCGAGTAAAGCTCTACGCGTTTCGTGGGTTTACCCACTCGTCAGGAGCAGATGCAGCAAGCAGTTCTATAAAATATATATAAAGAGATGTAAGAGACCATATTCTGAAAAAGAATTTCTTTAATGGTATAGATGGTAAGCTAGAGACACTCACCAACTCGGACCAGAATTGCAGCGCGGGATAGCCGGTACATGGTCGGCCGGGAACATAACCCCCGCACGGGAGCTGAGGCGGCATAGTGCACAAAAGCAACGTCAGATGGTGACAAGGGAGTGTAAGAGGTGAATAGAAAATCCATGTGGCAATAGTTGGGTACATTTCATATAGCAAGGTATCTGGAAATAGAATAATAGATAGGTATGTAATTATAACAACCTAATCTAAGTAAAAGTAATGATTTTATATAGAAATAGGTCCAATGTAGCCACACAGGGGCGAATAATGTAGTAGGGGTAGTCCACTAAAAATATGGGAACATATATTGAGTACTAAGTAAAAACATGGGACTATAGTAGTGTGGAATTTAATATAGCAATGGTTAAAGTATACTTCGTATAACAAAAACATCTGAGAAAAGGTATATTGGGTATATATATATATATATATAGTTATAGCGACTTAATGTGGGTAGAAATGGTGATATTGTATGTAAGTAAACCCAATGTGGTTCCACAGAAAAAAGTAACGTGGTAGGGTTAGTGCCTGAAATTCAAAGTCCCACACCCCCTTTTTTTCTGGCAATCTTTCTTATCAACAACGACATTATGACCAAGATCCTTGCAAATAGAGTAGCAAGTTTTTTATCTCCCTACATTCACAGAGATCAGGTGGGCTTCATCCCTGGGAGACAGGGACCAGATCCGGAGAGCAATAGATATCATTTCATTACTCCAATCACAGTGGGATGGGGCCCCCCCAAAAGGGTTTTTTTACTCTCAAAAGACCTTCATAAAGCTTTTGATTCAGTGGACTGGGCCTTCATGTCTGGTATACTGAGTCGATGGGGCTTCAGTCCATACTTCCTGAATATAATACACTCGCTTTATTCAACCCTGCTCGCCCAAGTACGCCTAATGGGCAGATACTCTGAACCCTACCCTATTGGCAGGGGTACCAGGCAGGGGTGCCCACTCTCCCCCCTCCTCTTCACGATGGCCATAGAAACTTTAGCGATAGCAATCAGATCGAGTCCTGATGTCAAGGGAGTATTCTGCGGAAACCAGGAACATAAGTGCGCACTGTATGCGGATGACCTTCTCCTTTTTCTCACCTCCCCACTGACCTCTATGCCTACAGTCTATAAAATACTGCAAAATTTTAGCAAGATCTCTGGGTTGTGGGTCAACATGTCTAAATCGATAGCTTTAAATATATCTGTTCCCCTGGACCTGCTTAAACAGCTTACACACAACTTTGCCTTCTCATGGGCAACTACTGCAATACCGTATCTTGGCGTCAAACTCGTCCCTGATATCAACAATCTCTTCCAAGCAAATTATCCCTTGATGATACATAAAAGTATAGGGGACCTGGAGAGGTTGTGGAAGTGTGGTCTGTCCTGGCTGGGCAGAATTCATTTGGTGAATATTACTCTGCTCCCCGGCTTACTGTATTTATTTTGCTCTTTCCCGATCCCGATTAAGAAACAATTCCTTACTAAATTCCAGTCCTCCTTGGTACGCTTCGTCTGGGGTAACAAAGGTTACAGACTCCCAACAAGTATTCTAATTAGACAAAAATCTCAGGGCGGGGTAGGCCTGCCGAATTTATGGTGGTATTACCAAGCCGCTCAACTGTCCCAAATATCCACAGTTTTTTCTGGGGGTCCGAAGCCTGATTGAGTATCCATGGAAAGACAAGCCATCCTCTTAAATACTATAGATTACCTCCTTTGGTATGAACCGAAATCCAGACCTGCAATCATGTCACCTACCCTCTCCCTTCCGTTGCCCTGTGCTCCACACTCTACACACAAAACTTGCTGATCTCACCCTTGAAGTCATTATCGCACATCTTCCATAACACAAGATTCCCACCGGGTCTGAATATTAAATCCTTCCAATGGTGGACAGACAAGGGCCTTTACTGAATAGGTAATTTTTTCTCCCAGGCTGGCCCTCTTACCTTAACTCACTGCAGGAAGAAATTAGAAATGCCCAATTTCGGAACTATTCCGATTCTCTCAAATATCTAATTTCTTACACTCCATTTGGCCCAATAAAACAGATCCCCCACAATCACCCCATATGAACACTGGTGCTCAAACACTTTGGATCAGAGAGGAGGGATCTCGCTTATCTACTCAGCTCTGGCGAAAAATGAGGACGCTCTGTCGTATGCTCGGGCCTGGGAGGAGGAGCTGCTCCTAGACTACCTTGGACTGGTTTCGCACATTGCAGCGCTCATTTAAAGGTATCCTCAATATTTCCCTTATAGAAGCTAGCCTCAAAGTACTGACAAGGTGGTATTATATCCCCTCCAGACTGGCAAGGATCTACCCAGGGACCTCTTCCTTGTGCTTTAGGGGTTGCAAGATGGAGGGCTCAATGTTCCACATATGGTGGACATGCCCCCCGCGTCAGATCCTTCTGGAGGAAGGTATTCCACACAATTAGGGTCCTAACAAATACCTTGGCCACTCCAGAGCCCAACATAGCACTGCTTAACCACCTCATACTTGGGTAACCAAAACATCAGCAGGCACTGACTTTCTATGTTTTACTAGGTGCTAAAATTATGCTAGCCAAAGCCTAGAAAAAACCTACGGTATCCTTCCAGGGGTTCAAGCAGAAAGTTTCTTGGATAATGGCACACGAAAATATAGTAGCGAAACTTCACGATACAGTAGGGAAATTTAACACCATTTGGGAACCCTGGGCCTCCTATATCAATATCTCGATCTGCCCAGGCATCCCACCTTGAGCAATGGTGGATTCTGGAAAACCATGAACCCTCTTTCTAACACTATCTTTTCTTTCCTCTCTCCTTCACACATTTTCTCCTGTTCTCTGTCTGGGACACTCTGTCCCTTCTCTCCTGTTACCTAAAGCAAGGTTTCTTGCAACTCCTAAGTTTATATATAAATTACTATGAGGCTGGCATCCTGAACGAAGTCTCCCCTGTTATCTGTAATCAGGGGGCACTTGGGGCCGGAGTAAACCCACAACCTGGGCAATGATACACTAGTCGCCCTTCCCTATGGTCAGGTGGCTGAACTAGGGAGGGGGGAGGCGTGGGACCCAGGGAGGACCTAGACACCACCACTTGGAGTTCCCAAAGGGGTGGAGTGCCTGGAGTCTCCCTCATTCCTATGTGCTGCAAATCAGCATGAATAGATGAGGTGATTTGAGCTGCATTTAAAGCTAGGCTCTAGGAGACAGCCGACTCCTTCGAGTAAATACCGGTCTTTAACTCTGTTTATCTCCGGGTTGCAGTATGACCGGCCCTGAATGCCGGCCCTTTTGGGTATTCAGGATACTATATGTTACAACCACAGGAACCAGGGTGGCCTACTGACTAAAGCCATGCTTCAAGTTTCTTGCATGTTCAGAAATTGTTTTCACTTGTTGATGATCTGATTGTCACTGCTTTGATTCTTCTGTCCTAGAACCAGATGGTTCTAGGATATACTCAGGACTGTCCTGTATGGCACTTACTGTTTTGTCTGAAATTTTCAATAAATGTTTTAAACTTGAATTTTTCTGGACTCAGTATTACAGTGCAAAAAGCATAAGTACAGAGAATAGTATTGTATAACGCAGTAACCAATTGGACTACTAAAAGATGTTTGTTTGTTTTTTTAATGTATTTTGCTCTCATCTCCTAGGCTGCATGACCATCACTCCCACATGCCAACACCCTAACCCTTAAATAACCAGAATATAGGACGAAGTATATCATAATGGCCACAGCAGACTTTTGAAAACAAAGCAAGTATACAAATAGCAAAATACAAGTCAAAACACATTTGAATAGAGTCCAAGGTCCTTTGAAGACACTTTCAATAAAATTCATGTATTTGTGTCGCACCTTAAAGATAGGCCTCCAGCCACGCAATACCAACCCAGAGATGATTGTACCCTTATCCACTGATACAACCTACGGAATACAGAAAACAATTTACCAGTAACTGTACCTAAGTGATGGGTCCTAGCTTACATTTTGACTGACATGACCGCCTTAAAAAAATTTGAAACCCTACAGGCTGTTATGATTCCATAATTGTCTGCTATTACTATTATAAACGTCTCTGAAAAAGGGTTCAGGTGGGAACTTCACTTGATACTAACTAGCTTTTGACTGAGGAATGCTTCACACCTCCGTATTCCCACCAATTGGTAAGCACCACTTTTTTTTATTATCTCCTCAACAGTGTTTAACATCTCTGTTTGCTTAACCCTTTTAAACAAAGTCATGCAGGCTATGGACCTAATTTTTATTATTTGCTCAGGGCCTCCACTTTTAACCTTATTGGATAGGCAGGTATGCATCAATTGTATTTCTGAGCCACATACATCAGACCATCTTCCATGTATTATATATATTTGCCTTAAATATATAAATGCACACAATTACTTTTCTTTGAGAAAATAATTGAATATGAAAGTAAATGTATGGAGATGGAAAACAATGAACTGATACAGAAAAGAGTGAACAAAAGCATCTCAGTAACAGAAAAAGTAGTAAGGCCACAACTCAAAGAGAACATAGCTAATAAGATAACACATGAACATAAGACTGTTAAAGGTCAGAGTTGACCATGTCATGAGCAACGATAAGGAGGCAAAGCTGCATATAGTAGGATCTCTAGGGATGATAATAATACATGTACAATGATAGTTGAGATAAAAAGCAAATTCCAAGAATGAAAAAGAAAAAAGATTCTGATTAGGGATGATCCCGATGTTCGAATCGAATGCAAGTTTGACTCAAACATTGGTTGTTTATTTGTTCATAAACAAACCGAACATATGGGGCGTTCATGGCAAATTCGAGCGCAGTGGAGTGCCCCATAATGCACTATGAGATTGCAGTGCATTGACAGCTGCTGATTGGCCAAAGCATGCATCTGACCTGCATGCTTTGGCCAATCACAGCGTGATCTGCTGTGATAGCCATGATTGGCCAAAGGCAGGGTGCCAATTTTTTTATACATTTTGGCCTGGTATGGACTGGGGGGGAACCCACGCCATTTTTTTCCTTGATTTTTCATCTGTATTACCAGGAGACGGCAATACATTACAGCCGCGAGCAAGTTTAAATTACATTTTTTTCTTTAGAAACATAATTTTGCTAAGGCACTGTTCTACACATCACATAGATGCATCACACCATTACAGGCAGACTAAAGGGACACGCCAGGCACGGTATTTAAAGGAATATTTAATTTTATTGTTTTACTTTAATTATTATTAAATTCACTGCTCCTGAAAAAACAGTCGTTTTTATAAAACTTCTTTTTGCATTGATACATGTCCACTTGGACAGTACCCAGGTCCCCATACACTTTTTATGGCAATAACTTGCATATAAGCCTTTAAAATGAGCAATTTAGATTTTTCATGTTCAAGTCCCATATACTTTAATAGGGTTTGCATGTTCGCTAGAACTTTTTGCTTGTTCATGTTCTGGTGCAAACTGAATCGGGGGTGTTCGGCTCACCCCTAATTCTAATTCTAAGGTGAAAGATAGCAGAAGAACTGAAGGCCTCTCATATTACTGAACATAAAATACAACAATATGAAGCCAGCTAATTTAAATGCATGGCCATATATGAACATTATAGTTGATAGTACATAATACATATTATTATTTAACGGCAGGAGCTCTCGTTGGTGGTGTAAGATGTGGGAATAGGCACATGACCTGTAACTATAAATGGTTCTTTCCTTCCCCTCTCTGTTTAGGTAAATTATAAAGGGCAAACATGTTTTAATTTATGCAATTTTTATTGATAAAATCACATGTTTAACCTGGAGAAATGAGCCTACTTTTTTTTTGGATTTCCCCCAAAGCATATCCATAATGCACAGTAAAAGGAGAGCTCCAACCAAAATATTAGAGTAACGATAGAAAGGTAAAAGAACTATGGCAGGGAGATTTTCTTATTAGAGTCTAGGTATCATTTTTACCCCATTTGCATAGAACAAATGTACATGCACTTTCACTGGGCAATTTGCTTTGCAATTTCTTTTTAAAAATGCACCCATTTGCCTTACCTGAAATTACCTTTAACTGCATGAGAAAGTAACTGGTGGCACATCCTAACTTAAATTATATTTTTTTCATTTACTTTATTCATTTATACAGATACATTAGAATAATGGGCATATTGTAATATAAAATAAATCATATGTACTAACCCAGAGAACAGTTGTAAAACAGATATAGTAACACGTTCAATGTATAGTGTTGCAGTGCTGCTCTGTTGACACTTTGAAATTCCTGTAATAAATCTGTTTGTCAGAACACAATTACCTAGCATGAAAGTATTTTCTTCTGTCTGCTTCTAAATTATGTTGAATGTTGCATAGTAAGCAGGAAACAAACAAAAATGAAAAAATGAACTTGAAGTAGAAGTCAAAGCAAAATGTATTTTTTTTTTATCTGTAGCACTCCTCACCACTAATCAGTGTGTCTTACCTTTTATACTATTGTTCTGTAGCCAGCAGTTTTGATAGATCAGGGACTAAGTCTCAGTTCCTAATCTTGGTACGGTTACATTTAGATGCGTGGCTGTTATTGCTGCACTTCTGAAAATCAGTCGGTGATAACTCACTTTTCAGAGTCATTTAACAAGTGGTGACGAGGCAATATGTCGTCCCTTTACCATTTGTTTTAACCCTGTAAATGCTGCACTACTGCACCACAACCAAATGCATAGCACATGGTTTTGGGGTGGTTGCGGTGTAGCCCCATTTGCCTAAATAGGCTTTGCAGGTCGTTTTAACCCTTTTTCAGCTGCTAGCGGGGGTTAGAATCGCCCCGCTAGCGACCAAAAACCCCCGCAAAAATGACGGTAAAGAGTCGCTAAAAATAGTGGCGCTTTACCGCCAATGCCACAGTGTGAAAGGGCCTTTAAGATTTGACAATAAAACCTGGAAGCTGATTGGTTTCTGTGCAGAGCTGCACCAGATTTTGCACTCTCCAGTTTTAGTAAATTTTAGTAAATCTCCCCCAAAGTGTACAATGAGGACATGGACAGAAATACAAATCTGACAGGGGTTCTAATCTTCCCCTACTCTCCTAAAAAAAACTTTTTATGTTCTAGATAAGGTCCTATTGGGGATTTTCCCTAATTTCTGTCTAGTGAAACTGTTGTCACTGGGCCAGTAAATGAGCGCAAATCTCCCTAACACGTATTCTAGCCCTTATGCTTACCTCTCTTTTCTCCAGCCATAAATTTTACCCTACCCACTAAAACTAATTTATATCACTTAAAACCTAACTTAAGGCATACCAAAACGGATTGCAATCAATTGTGTGGGTGTAGGCTGTATTCTTTACGCAGTAGCCACCCTCCTCTGCTTAACCGCTTGCCGACCAGCCGCTGCCATTTTACTGCAGCAGGTCGGCAGGATCCTGCGAGCAGTCGTCGCTATACGTCGGCTCATGGGATTGGGATAGCAGGTGCGCGCGCGCGTGCTGCACTGCGGGGGTGCCGATGCTCATGGCCGACGGTCGCCATGACCGCCGGCCACGAGTGATCGTGGGCACGAGAGGCAGAACATGCAAGTGTGTGTGTAAACACAAAAATCCCTGTTCTGCTCTGTGAGGAGTGACAGATCACGTGTTCCTAATAGCTAGGAACCACGATCCGTCACTTCCTCTAGTCAGTCTGTAACGAGCCCCTGCTCGCTCGGTTCCATTCTCCCGACCCTCCTCTGCGGCTATAGAATCAGATTGCAAATCGCAACATCTGATGGTTCGGTCATCCGATGCTCTGGGACTAGAACTACAGCTATGTGCCGTTCTAATCCAGTTGTGTAGCTCAGAACAAACACCAGGCAGGCTGTATGTAAGTTCAACCAGGAATCTCTTTTATTGAGGAATACAGGCTCTTTTATACAGTAAAAGAGGAGGTGCATATCTCCTGCTCATATTACTCTGAACATACACCTGTGACCAGAAACCTAATTAACATGGGATAATTAACTAATCCTTTTAGACAGCCTAGATGACTCAGACATGACCTTTAGGCCAGACTGGCCGTCCTGTAGCTCAGAAAACCCAATCAACATTATCACAAATCCACACCGAACTCTTCTTCACACAATAGCAGAGTTAATTAACACAAACAACAATGGGGATCTAATGACTCTTAGATCCCATACTAGACTTATTTACAATAAACACATTCTAGCAGGCAACAGACAGACAGGTGGCTGGAATTGACATCAGCATCTCTTAACAGTATTTGTCCCAGCATTATGAATAAGCCACTATTTCTAACATGGCAAATCTAGGGTCCCCAGAGTCTGTGTGTCCTGGGGGACCAGGACCCGAATCCACAGTAATACCACCTCAAGGGTCCCCAGGCATACAGCTCACAAAGAGCACCATTCCCCCAAATGCCAGGGCCCATGATCAAACGGCAAGAGGCTAGCATTCAGTGCCCTCCAAAAGTCTCTCTCCCGGCTAGGTCTGTCACACAGTCCCCTCCCCCTTCAGTTAGAAACACGTAGCAGGGAACAGAGTTAACCTCTTGATCGCCCCCTAGTGTTAACCCCTTCCCTGCCAGTGACATTTTTACAGTACTCAGTGCATTTTTATAGCATTGATCGCTGCATAAATGCCAATGGGCCCAAAAATGTGTCAAAGTGTCCGATGTGTCTGCCATAATGTCGCAGTCCCGATAAAAATCTCAGATTGCCGCCATTACTAGTAAAAAACATAATAATAATAAAAATGCTATAAATCGATCCCCTATTTTTTTGACGCTATAACTTTTGCACAAACCAATCAATATAGGCTTATTGCGTTTTTTTTTTATCAAAAATATGTAGAAGAATACATATAGGCCCAAACTGAGAAAAAATTGGCTTTTTAAAAAAAAAAATGGGGATATTTTTTATAGAAAAAAGAACAAAATATTGTGTTTTTTTCAAAATTGAAGCTCTTTTTATGTTTATAGCGCAAAAATAAAAAACGCAGAGACGATCAAATACCACCAAAAGAAAGCTGTATTTGTGGGAAAAAAAGGACGTCAATTTTGTTTGGGTGCAGCGTCACACGACCGCGCAATTGTCAGTTAAATTGACGCAGTGCTGAACCGCAAAAAATGGCCCAGTCATTCAGTAGCCAAATCTTCCGGGGCTGAAGTGGTTAATAACACTTCCTGGTCCTGACAATAGTGCCTGGGCTGTCATGGCCACTGCCAGTGCCATATGACATCATGTGTCATACATGCTGGGAGAACACATGATTGAAAGTGGGGCACACTGTGCCCACCCAGCGGCACTTAAATTAAGCGATTGGCATGGGGTTATCGGCAATGCAGACATCTCTCCATCATCCTTCTCTTTCCTCTTGCCAGTGCTGTGTCTGCTGTACTAAGGAAACAGTGTCATGGCATTTTTACAAAGGAATTATAGTGCAAAAATGTATTTATTTGGCCAGTCATTTAGGTGTATGTGTAGGAAGTTGTTCTGCTTTAATCTCTCCAAACACTGAAACATAACCCATAATGTAGCCCTAAAATATAACACTTAACACCTAACGTGCCCTAAAATTTAACCCTTAACCTAAACTTTCAGAATCAAACCCCAAACTAATGCCCTGTACACACGGTCGGATTTTCCGATGGAAAATGTGCGATTGGAGCTTGTTGTCAGAAATTCCGACCGTGTGTGGGCTCCATCGGACTTTTTCCATCAGATTTTCCAACACACAAAGTTTGAGAGCAGGCTATAAACTTTTCCGACAACAAAATCCGATCGCGTTAATTCCGACCGTGTGTGGACAATTCCGACGCACAAAGTGTCACGCATGCTCAGATCGTAATTACCTGCGTTTCCTGTGGTACAAGGATAACGACACAGATAAAGAGGTGATAGAGTATAGAATGAGGGTGCATGTTTTTGGTAATAGCCCTTCTCCTGCTGTTGCCATTTACTTAATGTGCAAAGCTGCCCAGAAAGGTGTAGAACATTATGGTCAAGATTCCAAACACCTTGTGATGAAACATTTCTATGTAGACGAACGTACACGGCAGGTGCCGGCAGGGGCCAGCACAGAGGCGGGTGGAGACAAAGAGGTGCAGGCACTAGCAAAGAGTAGATGGGTGACAGTCAGGAGGGGTAGAGGGGGAAGTGCCAGAGAGGCCGATCCAGGACTGGAGCATCCCAATAAGTACGCTCCATTGGGTGACATTGGTGAAACCAGTCAGGGACCAGCACTGCTGGAGATGAGGGACTCTCCTAGCTGCCAGGGGAAGAACTCCTCCAGTGAGAGTGGGGGGGGGCAGCAAAGGCAAAGGAAAGACAGATTCTGGTGGTAGGGGACTCAATTCTTAGAAGGACAGAGAGGGCAATCTGTAGCCAAGACCTGAAGCGCCGAACAGTATGTTGTCTACCAGGCGCTTGGGTTCGGCACATCACGGATCTGGTGGACAGATTACTGGGAGGGGCTGGGGAAGACCCGGCTGTCATGGTGCACGTTGGCACCAATGACAAAGTCAGAGGCAGATGGGGTGTCCTAAAGAATGATTTTAGGGACTTAGGTGCTAAATTGAGGAAAAGGACCTCCAAGGTAGAATTCTCAGGAATGCTACCGGTACATCGAGCCACACCAGAAAGGCAGAGGGAGATTAGGGAAGTAAACAAGTGGCTGAAGAGCTGGTGCAGTAAGGAAGGGTTTGGGTTCCTGGATGACTGGGCCGACTTCACAGTCGGTAACTGGTACTATAGAAGGGACGGACTGCACCTAAATGAGGAGGGTGCAGATCTGCTGGGAATGAAGATGGCCAAAAAGTTAGAGGGGTTTTTAAACTAGGCGATGAGGGGGAAGGGTCCAGAGACAGTGATAGCCAGCGCGGAATATATTCCAGAGGGTAGTATTGGGGGCATTAGTGGTAGGTTAACCAAAGCACAAAAACACAAGGTGAGTATAGTAGCAAGTCCTAGTTGCAATCTTGAAACACCCAATACAAGGACAATATGCGACCGGTCTAAACTATGTGGCATGTTCACCAATGCCAGGAGCATGGTGGACATGATGGGTGAACTAGAGATACTGTTGTACAAGGAGGATTTGGATTTTGTGGGAATTTCAGAGACCTGGTTCAACAGCTCTCATGATTGGCTGGCAAACATTCAAGGGTATACCCTATACCGCAAGGATAGAGAGGGTAAAAAAGGGGGAGGGGTATGCCTATATATCAAGAATAATGTACAAGCGAATGTGAGAGATGACATCACTGAGGGAGCTAGAGAGGAGGTGGAATCCTTATGGGTAGAGCTCCAAAGGGATGAAGCTAAGGGGAAAATAATACTGGGAGTATGCTATAGGCCCCCTAACCTGAGGGAGGAAGTGGAGACGGATCTCCTATCACAAATTGGATTAGCAGCAAGGATGGGAAGTGTTATCATAATGGGGGATTTTAATTATCCAGACATAGACTGGGCGGAGGGAACCGCGCATTCATTTAAGGCTCGCCAGTTCCTTAATGTCTTGCAGGACAATTTTATGGGTCAGATGGTAGACGCACCAACTAGAAATAAAACATTACTGGATCTACTGATTACCAACAATACAGACCTGATCACAGATGTGGAAATACGGGGCAATTTAGGTAACAGCGATCACAGGTCAATTAGTTTCAGTATAAATCACACAAATAGGAAACATGAAGGGAACACAAAGACACTGAATTTCAAAAGAGCCAACTTCCCTAAACTACAAACCTTGCTAAAAGGCATAAATTGGGATAAAAGATTAGGAACAAAGAATACGGAGGAGAGAGGGGTTTGCTTTAAGAGCATATTAAATAAGGGCATTAGCCAATGTATCCCATTGGGTAATAAATTTAAAAGAGCGAACAAAAATCCTGGATGGCTTAACTCCAATGTAAAAATGCATATAAAAGCAAAGGAGAAGGCCTTCAAAAAATACAAGGTTGAGGGATCATCCTCAGCATTCAGACTTTATAAAGAATACAACAAGAAATGTAAGGGTGCAATTAGGACGGCTAAGATAGAACATGAAAGACACATAGCGGAGGAGAGCAAAAAAAATCCCAAGAAATTCTTTAAGTATGTAAACAGTAAAAAAGGGAGGACAGACCATATTGGCCCCATAAAGAATGAGGAGGAAGGACATCTGATTACAAAGGATGGGGAGATGGCAAAGGTATTGAATTTATTCTTCTCCTCAGTCTTCACGAGTGAATCGGGGGGCTTCAGTAACCAAAACTGCAGTGTTTATCCTCATGACGCAACACAGGAAGCACCTCCATGGTTAACAGAGAACGGAATTAAAATTAGACTTGAGAAATTTAACATTAATAAATCACCGGGACCAGATGGCTTGCATCCGAGGGTACTTAGGGAACTCAGTCAGGTGATTGCCAGACTGTTGTTCCTAATTTTTACAGACAGTCTATTGACTGGAATGGTACCAGCTGATTGGAGAAAAGCCAATGTAGCACCAATATTTAAAAAGGGCCCAAAAAACATCCCTGGGAATTACAGACCAGTTAGCCTAACATCAATTGTAAACTCTTGGAGGGGATGATAACGGACTATATACAAGATTTTAGTAATAAGAACGATATCATTAGCAGTAATCAGCATGGATTCATGAAGAATCGTTCTTGCCAAACCAATCTATTAACCTTCTATGAGGAGGTGAGTTGCCATCTAGATAAAGGAAGGCCTGTAGACGTGGTGTATCTGGATTTTGCAAAAGCATTTGACACAGTTCCCCATAAACGTTTACTGTACAAAATAAGGTCCGTTGGCATGGACCATAGGGTGAGTACATGGATTGAAAACTGGCTACAAGGGCGAGTTCAGAGGGTGGTGATAAATGGGGAGTACTCAGAATGGTCAGGGGTGGGTAGTGGGGTTCCCCAGGGTTCTGTGCTGGGACCAATCCTATTTAATTTGTTTATAAACGACCTGGAGGATGGGATAAACAGTTCAATCTCTGTATTTGCAGATGATACTAAGCTTAGCAGGGCAATAACTTCTCTGCAGGATGTGGAAACCTTGCAAAAAGACCTGAACAAATTAATGGGGTGGGCGACTACATGACAAATGAGGTTCAATGTAGAAAAATGTAAAATAATGCATTTGGGTGGCAAAAATATGAATGCAATCTATACACTGGGGGGAGAACCTCTGGGGGAATCTAGGAGGGAAAAGGACCTGGGGGTCCTAGTAGATGATAGGCTCAGCAATGGCATGCAATGCCAAGCTGCTGCTAATAAAGCAAACAGAATATTGGCATGCATTAAAAGGGGGATCAACTCCAGAGATAAAACGATAATTCTCCCGCTCTACAAGACTCTAGTCCGGCCGCACCTGGAGTATGCTGTCCAGTTCTGGGCACCAGTCCTCAGGAAGGATGTACTGGAAATGGAGCGAGTACAAAGAAGGGCAACAAAGCTAATAAAGGGTCTGGAGGATCTTAGTTATGAAGAAAGGTTGCGAGCACTGAACTTATTCCTTCTGGAGAAGAGACGCTTGAAAGGGGATATGATTTCAATTTACAAATACTGTACTGGTGACCCCACAATAGGGATAAAACTTTTTCGCAGAAGAGAGTTTAATAAGACTCGTGGCCACTCATTGCAATTAGAAGAAAAGAGGTTTAACCTTAAACTACGTAGAGGGTTCTTTACTGTAAGAGCGGCAAGGATGTGGAATTCCCTTCCACAGGCGGTGGTCTCAGCGGGGAGCATTGATAGCTTCAAGAAACTATTAGATAATCACCTGAATGACCGCAACATACAGGGATATGTAATGTAATACTGACACATAATCACACACATAGGTTGGACTTGATGGACGTGTGTCTTTTTTCAACCTCACCTACTATGTAATATGTAACTATGTAACGATGGACTTGCTTCAGCTAGCACACCTGAAGGGGCAATCAACATTCTTAACAAAGGAAAACAAATGCTGGCAGAGTCTAATCTGCAAATTGAAAAATGTAAAGTTCATAAGTGCAAAATAGTAAAATAAAAGTTCATAAGTGTCATAAGTGAAGAAATAAATCCAAAAAAAAAATAAAAAAAAAAACTATTGCAGGGTCCGGGATTGCATGGTCCACCGCTAGTGCAGCCCACCCCCAGATGGTAAAATTGGAGGCTTACCAGAAAGCCTGCGACCGCCCTTATTCAGGGGGGTCAATACAGGCTTAGTAGTGGAAGATAGATTCCCGGAGATGATTCACAATAGGTTCCTTAGGCTGTTCTCCCGCTCTCCTCGCCAAACAGATGGTCCGCAGCAACGTGGACACCAATGTGGAGGGAATGCTCCCAGGGGTTCCTTTCCAGTGCTTCTTCCCGATTGGGCCAGGCACAAATAAGCCACAAATCCCAAGAAAAAAACAAAGGGGACTCCAATAGTGTAGATTGACCAAAAAGGCTTTGGTTTATTAAACTATAATAAAAGCAATAAGTAAAAAGCACTTACAGCAGAAGTGACAGTAAAAAAAGCTCCTTAGCTTTTTAAAACAGGTTCGCGCATGTGCGATGCATGTCGGCGTTGTGACCCTATGGCCGTTTAGTCACAACTGACATCATCAGGGGTACGCAACCACTCACGCGCATGCGCTTTAACAACTCAAGCGATGCGGCGATAAGCGCACTCATTGGCTGATGGATTAAGACTCATTCCAATCTTCCACATGCAATTGTTCTACACCACCCCCACAGACGCCCATAAGTATGTAAAAAACTCATCTGGTACGAGGGAGATAAATTAAGTATTTAAACAAAATAGGGGTGCATGTTGCGAACAGTGCCATCTAGTGGCAAAAGTAGAAATTGCTCAGTGGTACATATTAGCCCAAAAAAATGTTTTTTTGGAATAAACCCAACAACCAAAGTGCATCACAAATCTAAAACATTGAAAAAATATATGCCAATGTGTACATTATATTTGTTACAGTTATCACAACTAAAAAAAGGGGGAAAGAAAAAAGGGAAACTCACTGCTAAGGGGCACTTCAACTGTTGTTAATGAAACAGTTGATGTCCCACTCCATAGAAAAAAGTGTAACGCTAACAATTATAAGCATAATCAATAATCATGTTCATAGTTTAACCCAATATATGAAGTACATGAATGTGTATAATAATCCTTTGAGAATGACACACATTAAGTCTGTAGTGAAAAGAGAAGTGCTAGTGATACACTTATCATACAATATCCATGAAAAGTAAAAAGTCCTTAGAAAATATATAGCACCAAAAGAATGTGAAGAAGCTTTGTGTGTGTGTTGATAGGAGATCCACCACCACTTAGATAGGGGGCTTACCGGAAAGATTGGACACAGATGGGTATACACCCACTGGGTCAATCTAGCTTGTAACTGTGGGGATCCACGATGGTATCTGTACAGCGTAAGTGTTAATCCAGGTGGCCCAGGTGCTTGCGAATGTTATATATAGTATAGGGGATAAATCCACTCAGGCATCCTGATCTCTCTGCAAGTTTCTCCTTCAACTTCTTGTCTGTCTCTGACTGCAGCACCAAGACTGAGAGATCTTACACATTTTAAAATGAGCAAAATATATTGTGTGCAATAAATATAGCACAAAATGTTTTTTTTGGAATAAACCCAACAACCAAAGTGCATCACAAATCTAAAACATTGAAAAAATATATGCCAATGTGTACAATAAATTTGTTACAGTTATCACAACTAAAAAAAGGGGGAAAGAAAAAAAGGGAAACTCACTGCTAAGGGGTACTTCAACTGTTGTTAATGAAACAGTTGATGTCCCACTCTATGTTCAACCCATTGGGGGCATGAGAGACAAGTCTATAGATCCATCTTGTTTCAGATCTAGAGATGGTTCTTTTACCATTGCTGCCTCTCCAATGGGGAACATATTTCTCAATACCAATGAAAACAGTACCTTTGGGGTCCCTACCATGTACAAGGTCATAGTGTCTAGAGACACTATGCTTATCAAAACCTTGTCTAATGTTGGTGATATGTTCTGCCAGCCTAACGTTCAATTTCCTAATGGTACGTCCAACATACTCCAACCCACATGGACACCTAAGGAGATATACAACACATTTAGTGGTGCACGTGATGAGTTATTTGATGGAGTATGTGGTAAGGGGAGAATCCCTTTAGATCGCCAAAGAAGGTAGGGCGTACAGGTGGAACCAGAATGTTAGGTGCCAATATATGTCTGAAACTGGTGGCTCCCCTAAATAAAACTCGTGGTTTTTCAGACAATAAAGAACCCAAAACTCGGTCGTTTTTGATAACAGGCCAGTGTTTTCGAATGATTCTTTTGATAGCCCAATGTTGGCTCGAGTAGGTTGTGAGGAAGGCTAATCCAAAATCCTCCCTGTACACTACTTGAGGAGGTTTGTCACTTAATAGGTCCCTTCGTTCCCTATTCTCTACCTCCATAATAAGGGAATCTAAAGTGGCAGCATCATACCCCTTATTCAAAAATCTAGATTTTAAAGTTAAAGACTCCTTACGGAATTCATTAAGATCAGAGCAATTTCGTCTTAAACGCAAAAACTGGCCCTTGGGGACAGCTGATAACCAAGAGCGATGATGACAGGAGTCAAGCGGTATAAAACTATTCCTGTCAGTTGTTTTAAAGTAAGTGGAGGTGGTGATTACATCATTCACAATTGCAATAACCAAATCCAAAAAATGAATTTGGGTAGGGCTGACCTCATGGGTGAGTATTATACCTCTAGTGTTGTCATTAAGAGCAGACAAAAAAGTGGTCACAGAATTGATATCACCGTCCCATATAAATAGGACGTCGTCAATAAATCTCATCCACATGACCAATTGGGGTGGACGATCACTTAGAATTACATCCTCCTCCCACTTGGCCATGAAGAGATTGGCCAAGCGCACAATATCTTTTGTGCATTTTAAAATGTGTAATATCTCTCAGCCTTAAGATATAAAATTCTTTGGGTTTTTGGGCTAATTTGTACCACTGAGCAATTTCTACTTTTGCCACTAGATGGCACTGTTCGCAACATGCACCCCTATTTTGTTTAAATACTTAATTTATCCCCCACGTACCAGATGAGTTTTTTACTTTACTTATGGGCGTCTGTGGGGGTGGTGTAGAACAATTGCATGTGGCAGATTGGTATGAGTCTTAATCCATCAGCCAATGAGTGCGCTTATCGCCGCATCGCTTGTGTTTTTAAAGCGCATGCGCGTGCGTGGTTGTGTACCCCTGAGGACATCAGTTGTGACGAAATGGCCGTAGGGTCACAACACTGACATGCATCGCGCATGCGTGAACCTGTTTTAAACAGCTAAGGAGCTTTTTTTATTGTCACTTCTGCTGTAAGTGCTTTTTACTTATTGCTTTTATTATAGTTTAATAAACCAAAGCCTTTTTAATCAATCTACACTATTGGAGTCCCCTTTGTTTTTTTCTTGGGATTTGTGGCTTATTTGTGCCTGGCTCAATCGGGAAGAAGCACTGGAAAGGAACCCCTGGGAGCATTCCCTCCACATTGGTGTCCCTGTTGCTGCGGACCATCTGTTTGGCAAGGAGAGCGGGAGAACAGCCTATTGTGAATCATCTCCGGGAATCTATCTTCCACTACTAAGCCTGTATTGACCCCCCTGAATAAGGGCGGTCGCAGGTTTTCTGGTAAGCCTCCAATTTTACCATCTGGTGGTGGGCTGCACTAGCGGTGGACCATGCAATCCCGGACCCTGCAATAGTTTTTTTGGATTTATTTTTTTTGGATTTATTTCTTCACTTATGACACTTATGAACTTTTATTTTACTATTTTGCACTTATGAACTTTATATTTTTCAATTTGCATTTGTGTTTTCTCTTTTGTATACACCCCTCTAGGGTATGGACTCACATTAACAATTATTACTACATATGTGATTTTCACTATTTTGTATTTATTCTATGATGGAATAAGTTTAGGTCATGATTTAATAACTCACATGTGCTTATAACATATATGTTTACCATATCACCAGTCCAGCGCTACACTGTTCGTTTTGACATACCTTTTTGTGCCCGTGTATTGGGGTTATGGTGTTTTAGCTGCAGGATTTCCTTCACAGTGTTTTATTTTCATTTTTATTATTAACTTTGTTTAGCACCTAGCGCAATTTCTTTTTTATTTTTGTCCTTAGAGTCTAATCTGAGACTACATAAGATAGCCTCTAACAGCAAACAATTCATGGAAGCTTTCACCGCAGAAGACAGAGCTAAGAATCTCAAAGACCTTTGCCTGGGAACAGACACCCTTCCTTTACAGAAGAGTTTTGGCCTAAGCTGGGATATAGAGAAAGACTGTTTTGTTTTTCAGGATTCTTCAGTAGAAAAGCCATTCACGAGAAGAGGTATTCTATCCACTGTGAACAGTCTCTACGATCCTCTCGGGTTTGTAGCACCTGTCACCATAAAAGGTAAGGCTTTAGTTCGTGAACTGTCAAGTGGAGAAAGTGAGTGGGATGCCTTACTTCCACAAGAGAGACTTCATGAGTGGGTCCAATTGACAGAGTCTTTACAAGCCTTACAATGTTTACAAATACCCAGATGTTATGTTCCTGTTTCATTGTCACAAGCCTGCAAAAGAGAACTGTACATTTTTTCAGATGCATCTGTTACAGCAATAGGTGCAGTTGCTTACTTGAAGGTAAGCAATGCAGGAAATGTCTGTCATGTTGGATTTGTTATGGGAAAATCCAAACTGAGTCCTAGGCCAGCACATACAATTCCACGCCTAGAGTTATGTGCAGCTGTACTACCGGTTGAACTGTATGAGCTAGTGAGAGACGAGATGGACCTAAGCCTAGATGCTGTGAAATTCTTTACAGACAGTAAAACAGTCTTAGGCTATATCTGTAACACTACCAAGAGATTCTTCTTATATGTTTCCAATCGGGTGAATAGGATCAGACAGCAACCTGTCCAGAGCAATGGTTCTATGTGCCCTCAGAACCAATTCCTGCAGATTATGCTACCAGGCCTACACAGATGGCTTGCCTTCAGAACTCTATATGGTTCTCAGGCCCACATTTTCTGTATCAGACAGTTGTAGATAATCCTGATAGCACCAATGTTTACTCTTTAGTTGAGCCCGAAGCTGATCCTGAAATTAGGTCAGAAGTAGTAAGCTTCAGTACTAAAGCTGTTGACACTAGACTGCAGTTACATTGCTTCGAAAGATTTTCCAACTGGAGGAGACTAAGCAGGGTCATAGCAAGACTAATTCATGTTGCCAAAAGCTTCCAGAAGCAAACCAATGGTGATCGAGCCGGAAGCTGGGGAGTTTTTCATGAAAGAGTTAGTTTATAGAAGAACTTTCACAAGCCAAGACAGTCAAAATTTCTTCTGTACAACATACATATTTCAGGCAAGAATATGACTGCATTGAACTAAAAAAGGCGCTTCCAAAACATAGCCGTCTTACAAAACTCAGTCCTTTTACAGATCAAGATGGACTATTGAGAGTAGGTGGCCGTTTATCCTTTGCCACGCTGTCAGATAAGGAGAAGCAGCCTGTCATTATTCCTCATAATCACCACATTGCTACCTTGATTGTAAGATATTATCACAATGAAATAATTCACCAAGTCAAGAAAGCAGAAACAACTGGCCTATGGGAATTGTCACAAATACGTTGCCAAGTAGAGATGGTAATGTCAGAAAGGTTGAAGTCAAAGTGACGGAACAAGGGACTGTTATGCCCCGTACACACGGTCGGACTTTGTTCGGACATTCCGACAACAAAATCCTAGGATTTTTTCAGACAGATGTTGGCTCAAACTTGTCTTGCATACACACGGTCACACAAAGTTGTCGGAAAATCCGTTCGTTCTAAAAGCGGTGACGTAAAACACGTACGTCGGGACTATAAACGGGGCAGTGGCCAATAGCTTTCATCTCTTTATTTATTCTGAGCATGCGTGGCACTTTGTCCGTCGGATTTGTGTACACACGATCGGAATTTCCGACAACGGATTTTGTTGTCGGAAAATTTTAAAGCCTGCTCTCAAACTTTGTGTGTCGGAAAATCCGATGGAAAATGTGTGATGGAGCCTACACACGGTCGGAATTTCTGACAACAAGGTCCTATCACACATTTTCCATCGGAAAATCCGACCGTGTGTACGGGGCATTAGAGTGTACGCCAGACCAGTTTCAGATGTCATTGTTCTCCTTTGAACGGGTATTTCTGTTATGTTGTTGACACAATACATACATAGAGATTGACACTGATGGCTTTCAGATGTGACACTTGCCATGAGTTAAAATTCATCCTGTGGATTACAATTGGCATTGGAGATAGTTTGGCCTAGTGCGGCTTCTCCAATCAGAAGATGGGTTTATGGACAAAACTATTTCTTCATGTAGGCTATCAGCTTGAAGTACCATAGCCAGGAGACATCGATATTGTGGACTCATGTTTTAGTTTATGTTACCAGTTCTAGACAGGAACATATTTTCTTATGAGTTTGTTTTTCCCTGTACAGTAGATATGTATAAGTAGTGATATAATGCATTATATCAGACAGGGAGTGTGCTGCCTTTGCAGGCTAATTAAGTTATAGTTATTTATACAGAATGTGTAGTTTACCACTGCCATCTAGTGGCCAAAGTCTATATCACATTTATTTCCAGTTATGTAAATTTCTTATACAGGATGTGACCTTTGATTTAGGAAGTTCTTCAGCCATTTTAGATTGTCATTCTACATGGATGCAACATGTCTGTTTCTCTCCCAAGGGCCTTGAGACATCCTCACCTGTAAGTGCCTTTCTGTTGTGTCATCTGTCATTTATGCTAGATTAGTTATTCTATGTGTACTGATATCTTGTTATTGTATTGTATTGCAGTTTCACAAAATTAAAAACTAAAAATAAATGATAAAGAAGTAAAATAAATTTGGATTACTTTGGTAGACAAATCAAGCATTGGGCTTCTGTTTACTGGAGTCTCTGACAAGTGTTTAGCTGTCCGTTTAGAACCACACATAGTCAGTGTTTTGAGAGCGGAACAGGGCTCCTCCACATGTTGCTGCCTGGAAGGCCCAGGTTGGGGATCAGAAGCCTCAGCTGAGGGGGAAGGAAGCGTGGAAGGAAGAGTGGAGAGTGCTGGCCTGGGTTCAGTCTGACCTGCCAGAAAATGCAGTCTGTCATAGTACCACAGCCTGGGGACATAAATGTCATCTGAAGCTCCTGATCTCTGGGAATCCTGGACCTTCTTGTGCTCCCTAAGATAAGTGCTCCTCATGCCACTAATTATGATCTTCAAATAGGTGATGTCTGCCATGGGGATCACCGGCTTCACAATTTCCAGCAATTTATCCATCACTGCCTTCCTCTTTGTTTGATTCTTATAATGTGTGTGGTTTACCTGCCACAGACAGGGCAGCTCCCTGAACATATCAATGAATATGGGGATAAAGTCCTGATCATTCAATATATCCATTTTCTCTGCAAGACACAACACAAAACAAAACCTAATGTCAGGCTAAAGTCTCCTAATCTTGTCCCAATATAGGCCTCAATTTCTAAGCAGTATAGGCCCAAGTTTAAATGTTATCTTCGTTATCATGATCAGCTCTTCCGATACTCCTTCCTCCGCTCACAGATCGTAGTACTACGCACGCGTGTTACGCTCTATATATACTGCGCATGCGTGAAACTCCGCCCGCCCCTGACATTCTTTCTAGTCTATTCCCCGCCCCTTCTCGTTCGACGCAGTGGGGGAAGAGCACATGGCGGAGACAGAGCAGGTGCGTGCTAATTACAGCAACAACGAGGAGGAGGAAACCCGGAGCCAGAAATGTCACGATCCTAGAGGAGACGATTTAAGGCATCAAATATGTCCTTTGTGGATATGGTGGAGATGGTCGACATTGACACCGTAATTTTGGGGTACGTCGATCCAAGGATCAACCTAGGAAATGGTGGTCGGACCTCAAATTAAGGGAACACGATCAGTTTAGAAGGATAAGGAGAGTGCTGCAAAAAAGTAAGTAGTTGTCCTGTGTTCCTATTCGTTATTTTTATAACGTTCGTGCTGCTCCATGTGCTTTTCTTTACTGTTGTACAGTTTAAAATGGCAACTTTCATGTTCATGGACACATTGTTCGTTCGTAGGAAACATTGTTCGTTCGGCCAATAAAACACCATGTTTTGTCCAGATGCATTTCAATACATTTTTTCTGGCCTACTTCTCCTAAAATAATTTTGTTGTCTAGATGGGTTTGTAACTAGAATGAAATGCAAACTAGATTCTGTGTAAGGAGAGGACACTCAGCAGCTGTTTACACATCTGGACGCTGGAGCACTAGTGTGGGACACCAGAACACCCTTTTTATTAGGGGGCCCACACAGGTGCTCCAGTGGATAATATAGGGTTGACTCCATCTGTGAAGCTTGTACAAAACAGGTAAGTATTCAAGCTTGACAAAGTGACAAAATATTTCTTCATCTTGGAACTCTGCCAAAATAGACAATTGTACCCCACTTCCAAGCAATGTTTCATATTCCTATTTCTGCCACCAAATATCTGTGTGCTAAGTATACCTATTTTTTTTTACATAGGGGAGAAAAGACTCGGAGGACACCACTCATCAGAGGAGACAACAGACCCCCCACCTCATGAAGAAGTGGAAATGCAACAAAGCCAACAGGAGGATCAGGAGGGAGACGTGGTGGAAATTGTCACCACAACAGATGAGTGTCTGTGACCACAGGCTCAGGTAAGAGATGGATGCCGGCATATTTATAATACATGGTGTGTTTTTGTTTCTATATTTTTAGGTGATCATGATGTTGTGGATGAAGGTCATTTCACCAGTGAAAGTGCCCAGATCCTGATCGGGGAGATCATAGGGTGTAATAGGGACTTGGAAAACATCAAGCAAAACATCAATGATGTTCAAAACAAAATGAAGAACATCATTGATGTTTTAGGGAGAGTTTAAAACCCCTCGAAATCCCTAATTTTTTCTGCTTTTTTTTCCAGAAAATATTTTTCACATTTTTTGACATATTCTCGAAAAGCCAAATTTTGAAGATGCACACAGTGGGGTTGATTTACTAAAGGCAAAAAGTCTGTGCACTTTGGAAAGTGCAGTTGCACACGGCAAGAGCAGTTGCTCCAGAGTTTAGTAAATGAGCAGAAGTTTTGCTGACTTTCATCAACCAATCACGTGCAAGCAAAAATGCTGTTTTTTTTATTTTCCTTGCATGTGATTGGGTATTCTTTGCAAAGTGAAGCTTTACCTCATTTACTAAGCCCTGGAGCAACTGCACTTGCAGAGTGCAATTGCACTTTCCAAGGTGCACAGTCTATTGGCCTTTAGTAAATCAACCCCAGTGTGTCAACATGTGCTATCTGCCATCACGGGAGATCAATGTATGCGTTTTGGGGTTGCAACCCCTTTCTCAATAATAAAGTAGCTAAGAGGAAGGGGTTGCACCCACAAAACATGTCCATTGATCCCCCATGATGGCAGCTAGCACATGTTGACATTCGGCAATTTGTGTGCATCTTCAAAATTTGGCTTTTGACCCCATCTAAACACAATATCAAACACAGTTTATAAATACTCATGTCTGATATTGCCTTCAATTTCTACAAAAGTTGAACTTTGTATGTTCCAAATTTGTGTATTTATTGTTGGTTTTAAACATGCCTATTTTACCTTAAAAGGACATTTCCACTTTTAATGTCACCTAAAAAATTGTTATACAACAAACATGTTGGTTTGTTTTAAAAACCTTTTATAAATGCACATGTGATTGTGCTTTGATTAAAAAGATTGAGATTAAACAATGTGTGGCTTCTTCTTTCAATGCTCAAAAGCATTTTGGTGTTGTAAAATTGATGTTTTCAGTGACAATGGGTGTTATTTACTAAAGGCAAATCCACTTTGCATTACAAGTGCAGTTTCAGTGCAGTCTCAAGTGCACTTGTAGTGCAAAGTGTCTTTGCCTTTAGTAAATAACACCCAACAGTGCTTTCTAATTTAACACAATCCCGCCATTTTCAAGACTACCAAAATTTCAGTCAGGGTCAGCTAAAAGAAAGACAAGCAGTAAATCTAAGCAAATATTTGTTCAGTTTAAAATATTTTTTTATTTAAAAAATGTCTCAGACATTGTCTGGCATATTGATGACCCCCCTACCCGCAAAGTATTCCATGTATCTTAGACGGACCTCGTGGGCACTCTGAGGGGGGGCAAGCCAGAACGGCCAGCTTCGAGCGCCGTCAGGGTTGGTTCATTGAGATGAATAATTCCGGCTTCAAGCACAACTGAGCCAGCATAGTTCACAAAATTTCTCCTTAAAAAGTTGTGGAGAACACTGCAAGCCAGGATGATGTGATTGAGTATATACTCCGCCATGTGTATCGGTGTAAGAAATAGGCGGAACTTAATTAAAACCGGTAATTAAAAACCCTCTGGTCCAGGGTGAGGGTCCTCATAGGGAATGGCCGCATAAGATGGTCCCCCAGCGCAAACGCTTCATCCATAATGAAGACGAATGGGAGTCCTTCAACATTGTCCTCTGGACGTGGCAAGTCCAAGCTGCCATTCTGGAGATGCCTGTAGAACTCTGTGTGGGCGATGACTCCACCATCTGACATCCGGCCATTCTTCCCCACGTCCACATACAGGAACTCGTAAGTAGCCGATACCACCGCCAACATCACAATACTATTGAACCCCTTGTAGTTGTAATAGTATGACCCTGAGTTGGGTGGTGGGACGATGTGGACGTGTTTCCCATCAATTGCCCCAACGCAGTTAGGAAAGTCCCGCCGCTGGGCAAAGTGGGAGGCCACAGTCTGCCATTCCTGTGGGTTGAAAGGAAACTGTGGAGTCAAACAAGAATAAAAAATTAATCATTTTGCACATAAACATGGAAAGCAGATTAGACACAAACATTCTTGGCCAACATCAGTATAACATTTATTTTAGGGAGTATTTTAAGACAAAGGTATAAGGTCCACCTATCAGATCCCCCCCCTGGGCCATTTTAGAAATTTTATGGGGGGGGGATGTTTTGGACAGGTAACCCTCTCCACTTCATTGAGAGATGAATGCATAAATAATGTGTGTTACTTTGGCCAGCCCCTCCTTACTTACACTATTGGCAGCCCACTGGACAGGTAAGAAGTGTAATAATACAAAGATATAAATACACACTGTACACATTTTAGCACATTTTTACATTCTGCTATTACCTATCAAGATAATAATAGGATACAAAAACTTTGAACATTACCATTTAGATAATCAAAAATGTACAACCCATTATAACAGAGGATGAAACTCTGAAAATAATATTCCAACAACCCCCATTATTGGCTTTCAGACAACCACCCAACCTCAGACACAAACTAATCAGCAGTAAACTTCACTCTGATTATGAAATCACAAATAATGGAAGCAAACCCTGCAATAAAAAACGCTGCAAACTATGCAACCAGATCAATGTATCCAAAAGTGTTACACACACAAATGGGACCTTCAATATCATGCAATCTTACAACTGTACCTCCAGTAATGTTGTGTACCTCATCCAATGCAAAAGGTGCAGCAAAGGATCTAATGTTGGTGAAACAGGATGAATTTGCACAGACATACCATCAAAGAACATAAAGAAGACAGTTTATGCACACCTGTGGGACATCATTTCTCACAACCGGACCACACTATAGAAGACCTCAATGTTTTAGTTCTTAAAGGGAATTTCAGAACTATCCAGGAAAGGAAAACATTTGAACTAAGAATGATACCGTATATACTCGAGTATAAGTCGAATTTTTCAGCACATTTTTTTGTGCTGAAAGTGCCCCCCTCGACTTATACTGGAGTCAAGCACTTTTCTGCAGCAAAAAATGTCATTTTCCGAACCGACTTTGGGGCCCCGTATCTCAGGGCCACTTGATGCTAGGAACCCCAAATTTGGTGTGCAAACAACATATCCAAAGCTGAAGTTCCTAGCACCAAGTGGCCCTGAGATATGATGCCCCAAACCCGGTTCGGAAAATGTCATTCTCCTGCAGAAAAGTGCTTGACATTTTCTGAACTGATTTTTGGGGCCCTGTATCTCGGGGCCACTTGGTGCTAGAAACCCCAGCTTTGTAAATTTTATGCTGCTAGTTCCACTGGGTTTGCACACCAAATTTGGGGTTCTTAGCACTAAGTGGCCCCGAGATATGGGGCCCCAAATTCGGTCAACTGTGTCCATCTGCAGCAATGTAATTTCGGGACCCTTTGGGTTCAGAGACCCCAAATTTTTGCTGCAGCTAGGGGACATCCAGGAACCCTTAACTACCGAGTTTGAAGTTCGGGGGACCTATGGCTGCAAATGGGCACAGTGAGGCATGCAAATGGGCACAGTGATGCTGCAAATGGGCATTGTTGACCCTCTTTTCCACTTACAGTAGCTGTGCATTTCTCACCCTCGTCTTATACTCGGGTCAATAAGTTTTTCCCATTTTTTTGTGGTAAATTAGGGCCTCGACTTATACTCGGAACGACTTATACTCGAGTATATACGGTACTTCTTTTTGACACGAAAAATAATGGCCTGAATTTAGATATTGGTTTCCTTACACATTATGCTAAAGTTTTACAACCCCTCTGTGAATAGTATCCCCCCCTGCATTCTATAGCTCTCCCTCTGTCTTATCTCACTAACTCTGCTGCTATCTTTATTACCATTGATTTGTATGTGTTTGTTTTTCTCTCTTTTTTTTTTCCTTCTTTAACATTCTGCTTAAAAATGTGTGAATCAGTACTGCTTGGACCTTGAAAAAGGGGACATACCCCGAAAGCTTGTCCTGAAAAACTGTATGTTAGTGCAAATAAAAAAAGTATCACGGACAGTACTCAATTTTCTCTGTCACAATTGCACTAATACGGCTACAATCAAATCAAGTAACATTACCATTTGAAAGTATTCAGGCAGGCCCTTGCACTACATGCTTTGGGGAATTCATCCATAAATATGACCACAAAAGAGGTGGTTATAGTGTGTATGGGTTTGGCAATGTCAGCAGATAGAGGATTGAGGATAGATAGAGGATTGGTATCAGCTCAGTTGGGGGTAGGGAGGGTTCCAAATGATTTTGGGTCCCAAAAAAAAAAAAGCCTCTGGCACTCTGCCTGAATTTAAAGCACAAATCACAATTTTACACATTTTAGGGGATATTTAGGGAAAAGCACTACTATGGAGCAGACAAAATACATTGTTAAGTGACTACGCAAGGTGAATATAGGGCCAGGAGAGCATGCTGGGGAGGTATGTGAAGGCAAATATGTATGAAGGACAAAAAAAATTACATAACAATCCAACATGCATGAGAACAAAGGGGACATTCACAACATATTACAATCATGGTAATTGGTGAATGATGAAAGAAATACAATACATTAGCAAACATTCTATACAATAAAATGTGATGTTAAAGGATAAAAATCTTACCTTAATATACTCCTTCTGCAGGACCTGAACGATGGCAGAACAGGTCTCCGGGATAATGATCCCCAGAGCCTGGGGGGAGATGCCTGTCGAGAACTTGAGGTCCTGCAGGCTTCTACCCATCGCCAAGTACCGCAGGGTGGTGACTAGCCTCTGCTCCGGAGTGATGGCTTGCCTCATGCAGGTATCCTGCCTGCTGATATAGGGGGTCAGCAAAGCCAACAAATGGTGAAAAACGGGAGCCATCATCCGGAGAAAGTTCCTGAAATCGTCAGGATTATTCTCACGGATCTCACGGAGCAAAGGCAGGTGACAGAACTGGTCACGCTGGAGCAACCAATTCTTGGTACATGAACTCCTCCTTGCCCTGTTCATGGACTGGGCTTGTGTCAAAGTAAGAACCCCAACACCACGCCCCCGTACAGTACGAACTCTACGATGAGTACGTACACGCAACATGGCTGGAAAACGGTTGACTGCTCAGAACAAAGTAACAGAACGCACTGAAGAACAGCAAGGCCTGTGAAGAGCGACCTGAAAATCAGTAACGAACGAACAAGAACACAATGACAAGTCAATGGTAACTCTCTGCACGCACTGAAGACCAGATACAAACCCACAAGCACAAACTGAACACCAGAAAAACGAACTGAAAATCACGAGTCTGAAAAAGTGCGAATCATCTCTCACCAAACTTTTACTAACACGAGATTAGCAAAAGAAGCCCAAAGGGTGCCGCACTTGGTATTGAACTGCCCTTTTATAGTCTCGTTGCACATGGTGTACGTCACCGCATTCTTGGCGTTCGGAAATTCCGACAACTTTATGCGACTGTGTGTATACAAAACAAGTTAGAGCCAACATCAGTCAGAAAAAATCCATGGATTTTGTTGTCGGAATGTCTGATCAATGTCCGACCGTGTGTACGGGGCATAAGTCATTAAATGAACCCTTAAAACCCCACTCTGAATCCCCCCCCAGTTGCCTCCACTCCTCCCCCATGGTGTGTGCATTTTTGCTATTCTTTACTCTTACCATTTCCAGATGTCTTCAGCCTATTCACATGATGAGCATGGTCCTCGTCATACCTTTTCATAGTTAGGTAGACCTTGATTAGTCAGAGTCACATTTGTGCTACTCTCTGCATCGTCACACTGTACATATAGGACGCCATTATGATGCCCTTGCAAGTAATGGGTCTATGATGCCCTGGGTATTATTTAACCCAGCAGGCTGAAGACATCTTGAAGTAAAAAGCTGACATTGTGGAAGAAGATGAGAGTTTTGCAACCAGAGCTTATTGCATTCAGGGAGTATTGAATCCAGAGTATTGCACTGGGAGCTACAGAGGGACAACAGATGAGGTAACAAGGTATGAGCATCATCACCCCTTAACAAAAAGCTCTGAAAAAAGATGTTCAGGGCAGGATCAGCAAGTATTGTTTTAATAAAAAGCTACTGAATAGAAAAAAAATCTGACTTTTGAAATTACATTAACAAATTTATTTTAGTGTTTGAGTTACTTAAATATCACCTGAACTATAAGCTAGTTAACCTCACCCATGCCAGGTCATACCAGATCATGCCCTAGGTTGTTTCTGTGGTGAAATTGTACTTCTGTTAACTATTGTAGGGTCAATATACTATATCAGCCATAAGAGAATAGTCCTGAGAAGTATTGTCCTTTCAAGACTGGCAGCCAAGGACCGTGGAAGGAACACAAGAATGTGAGTTGCAGTAGTTCAAAGATTACCTAGAACTATATCTTTACTTCTCAGAAATACAGTGCCTTGAAAAAGTATTCATACCCCTTTAAATTTTCCAAATGTTCTCATGTTACAACCAAAAGTGTAAATGTATTTTATTTGGATTTCATGTGATAGACCAACACAAAGGGGCACATAATTGTGAATTGAAAGGAAAATGATAAATGTTTTTTTACATTTTTTTACAAATAAATATGTGAAAAGTGTGGCGTGTGTAACGGATCCCTGTCACACTCCTCTTGAGTGCTTCCATCGACACACTGCTTCCTCCAATCTGGATCTTCAGAAATAAAATATTACAGCCATATATTGTAACCAAGAACCAGACAAGACTAGCTTAGTTACAAACTGAACATGGAACCATTTATTAGAACAAGAATACAGTCATATACAATTCAGAAGGAGGTTCCCCCCTCCTGATCATATTATCCTAACAATACAACTGTAACCAGAAACATAAATTAACATGAGCTAATTAACATTTACCCAGCCTAGGTGACTCAGAGGTATGACCTTGCAGGTCAGCCTTGCCGTCTCCTAGCTCAGATGACACAACACACATTATCATAAATATAAACACAGGACACCTTCACACAATAGCAGAAGGTCCCAGAATTAGCAGACGGTCTGTCTCCTACATTGTAGACCATGGAATCCACATCCAAGCTATGCTTATATTAATCAGGGATTGCAGATGGCATTGCAACGGTCTACAAAACTCTTATGCCCCGTACACACGGTCGGACTTTGTTCGGACATTCCGACAACAAAATCCTAGGATTTTTTCCGACAGATGTTGGCTCAAACTTGTTTTGTCTACACGCGGTCGCACAAAGTTGTCGGAATTTCCGATCGCCAACCACGTGGTCATGTACACCACGTACGACAAGACTAGAAAAGGCCGGTTCAGAACCAAGCGCGGCACCCTTTGGGCTCCTTTTGCTAATCTCGTGTTAGTAAAAGTTTGGTGAGAGACGATTCGTGCTTTTCAGACTCGTGGCTTTCAGATTGTTTTCTGCCGTTCAGTTTGTGCTTGTGGGTTTGTATCTGCATTTCAGTGCATGCAGCAAGTTCCGCGTGACTTTAATTAGTCATTGTATTCTTGTTCGTTCGTTACTGTTTTTCAGGTCGCTCTTCACAGGCCTTGCTGTTCTTCAGTGCATTCTGTTACAATGTTCTGAGCAGCCGACCGTTTTCTAGCCATGTTGCGTATGCATACTCCTCATAGAGTTCATGCTGTACGGGGGCTTGGTGTTGGGGTCCTGACCTTGAAACAAGTCCAGTGCATGAACATGGTGGGGTGGAGTTCATGGACCAAGAATTGGTTGCTTCAGCGTGACCAGTTCTCTCATATGCCTTTGCTCCGTGAGATCCGTGAGAATAATCCTGATGATTTCAGGAACTTTCTCAGAATGACGGACCCCGTGTTTCACCGTCTGTTGGCTTCGCTGACCCCCTATATCAGCAGGCAGGATACCTGCATGATGCAAGCCATCACTCCGGAGCAGAGGCTCGTCGTTACCCTGCGGTACTTGGCGACGGGGAGAAGCCTGCAGGACTTGAAGTTCTCGACAGGCATCTCCCCCCAGGCTCTGGGGATCATTATCCCAGAGACCTGTTCTGCCATCATCCAGGTCCTGCAGAAGGAGTATATGAAGGTAAGATTTTTATCCTTTAATATCACATTTTATTGTATTGAATTTTTGCTAATATATTGTATTTCTTTCCTCATTCCCTAATTACCATGCTTGGAATATGCTGTGAATGTCCCCTTTGTCCTCATGCATGCTGGATTTTTATTTAATTATTATTTTAGGTCCTTCATACATATTTGCCCTTCAATAACCTCCCCAGCATGGTGTCTCCTGGCCTATATTCACCTCATGTAGTCACTTAACAATGTATTTTTTCTGCTCCATAGTAGTGCTTTACCCCAAACACCCCCTAAAATGTTTTGAAATGTAATTTTTGCTTAAAATTCAGGCAGAGTGCCAGAGGCTTTTTTTTGGTGGTGTCCCCAAATAATTTTTAGTAACCCTCCCTCCCCCAACTGCTAAGTCAGCTGATACCAATTCTCTATCTATCCTCAATCATCTATCTGCTGACTTTGCCAAACCCATACACACTATACCCATCTCTTTTGTGGTCAGATTTAGGGATGAATTCCCCAAAGCATGTCGTGAAAGGGCCTGCTTGTATACTTTCAAATGGTACTGTTTAAAGATTTTGTATCCTATTATTATCTTGATAGGTAATAGCAGAATGTCCAAATGTTCTCAAATGTGTACAATGTGTATTTATATCTTTGTATTATGACACTTCTTACCTGTCCAGTGGGCTGCCAATAGTGTAACTAAGGAGGGGCTGTTCCAAGTAATACCCATTATTTAGGCATTCATCTCTCAATGAAGTGGAGAGGGTTACCTGTCCAAGAGCTCCCCCCCTATAATTTTAGAAATGGCCCATGAGAGGGGGGGAGGGGGAATATGATAGGTGTACCTTATACTTTGGCGTTGTTAAATTCCCCTTAATAAATGCTATCTGGAGGTTGACCCATAATGTTTGTGCCTAATCTGCTTGCCATGTTTCTGAGCCAAAATAGTAAATGTTTTATTTTTTCCCTCAACAGTTTCCTTCCACACCACAGGAATGGCAGACCGTGGCCTCCCACTTTGCCCAGCGGTGGGACTTTCCTAACTGCGGAGGGGCAATTGATGGGAAACACGTTCACATCGTCTCACCACCCAACTCGGGGTCGTACTATTTCAACTATAAGGTGTTCAATAGTATAGTGATGTTGGCAGTGGTGTCGGCTAATTACGACTTCCTGTATGTGGACGTGGGGAAGAATGGCCAGATGTCCGATGGTGGAGTCATCGCCCAGACGGAGTTCTACAGGCGTCTCCAGAATGGCATCTTGGACTTGCCAGCTCCAGAGGACAATGTGGAAGGACTCCCATTTGTGTTCGTTGCTGATGAAGCGTTTGCGCTGGGGGACCACCTGATGCGGCCATTCCCGATGAGGACCCTCACCCCGGAACAGAGGGTTTTTAATTACCGGCTGGCCAGAGCCAGAAGAGTGGTGGAGAACACATTTGGAATCCTGGCCAGCCGGTTCCACCTATTTATGACACCCATCCATATGGCGGAGTATAAACTGAACCATATTATACTGGCGTGCTGTATTCTCCATAACTTTTTAAGGAAACATTCGGCCAACTATGCTGGCTCAGTTGGGCCTGAGGCCGGAATGATACATGAAACCACACTGACGGCGCTTGAAAGCGGCCGTCCTGGCTTGCCCTCCCTGAGTGCCCGTGATGTACGGTTACGTTACCTGGAGTTCTTTGCAGTTAGGGGGGCTATCAATATGCCAGCAAATCTGTGAAGCCTTTTTATAATAAAACAAAAAAAGAAATTCTTTGTGGACATTTACTGCTTGTGTTTGTTTAGCTGACCCTGACAGAAATGTGTTGAGTCCAGAAAATGTCGTGATTGTGTAACCTTATTATACAAAGCACTGTTGGCTGTTATTTACTAAAATGCAAAAACACATTTCACTACAAGTGCAGTTGCAACTGCACTGAAACTGCACTTGTAGTGCCTAGAGGATTTTCCCTTAGTAAATAACCCCCACTTTCTATGAAAACACCAATGACATCACCCCAAAAGTGTTGTAGCGTTGAGACAATAATCCACACATTCTTGCTAAAAAAACTTTTTTATACCTGCACAATCACATGTGCATTTACCAAAGGTTTTTCAAACAAACCAACATGTTTGTTGTATAACAATTTTTGGGGTTGCATTATCAAAAATCGAAATGTCCATTTTAGATAAAACAGGCATGTGTAAAACCAACAAGAAAGACACAAATCTTGAACTTACAAAGTTCACATTTGGTAGAACTTGAAGGCAATATCAGACATGAGTATTTAGGAACTGTGTTTGATATTGCGTTCAGATGGGGTGAAGTCACCCCAGGAAAAGCCAAATTTGGAAGATGCACACCAATTTAACAATGTCAACATGTGCGACCTGCCATCACGGGGGATCAAGGGACGTGTTTTGGGGGAGCAAGCCCTTCCTCACCGCTACTTTATTATTGAGGAAGGGGTTGTACCCCCAAAACGCGTCCATTGATCTCCCGTGATGGCAGATAGCACATGTTGGCACACTGTGTGCATCCTCCAAATTTGGCTTTGTGAAAAATCACAAAAACATTTAGCACATTGTAGCACACAAAAGAAGAAAGTGATTTGGAGGGGTTTTAAACTCGCCCCAAAACATCAATGATGTTTTTATTTTTTGGAATAACATCATTGATGTTTTTCTTGATGATTTCCAATTGTAAATTACACCCCATGATCTCCCCGATCAGGATCTGGGCACTTTCGGATGTGAAAGGATCTGGATCCACAACATCACGATCACCTAAAAAGAGAGGAACCCCAAAATAAATTAGGTCTCAAAAATATGCCGCCATCCATCTCTTACCTGAGCCTGTGGTCGCAGACACTCACCTGTTGTGGTGACTAGTTCCACCACGTCTTCTTCCTCCTGCTCAGATTGTGTTGGGGGGATTTCACCTTCTTCCAGAGGGGGGGGGGGGCTCTGGTCTCCTCGGATGAGGGGTGTCCTCTGAGTCTTTTATCCCCTATGTCAAACAAAAATGGTATAATTAGCACACAGATATTTGATGGCAGAATTATAAATAGGAAACATTGCTTGGAAGTGGGGTACAATTGTCAATTTTAGCAGAGTTCCTAAATGTAGCATTTTCAGTGTCCTTTGTCAAGCTTCAATACTTTACCTGTTTGGTACAAGATTCACAGATGTAGCCCCCCCCATAGTATACACTGGAGCACCTGTGTGGGACCCCTAATAAAAATGGTGTTCTGGGGTCCCACACTAGTGCTCCAGTGTCCAGATGTGAAAACAGCTGCTGAGTGTCCTCTCCTTACACAGAATCTAGTTTGTATTTCATTCTAGTAACTAAGCCATCTACACAACCCAATTCTTTTAAGACAAGTATAGGGCGTAAAAATGGTGGCCAAATGCATATGGCCTAAACAATGGTATTTTAGAGTCCGAACGAAAAATGTTTGATAAGAACGAATAATGTGCCCATGAACATGAAAGTTGCCATTTTAAACTGTACAACAGTTCCTAAAAGCACATGGAGAAGCACGAACGTAATAAACATAAAGAATAGGAACACAGCACAACTACTTACTTTTTTGCAGCACTCTCCGGATCTTTCTGTACTGCTCATGTTCTCGTAATTTGATGTCCGACCACCGTTTCCTGAGCTGATCTTTCGATCGTCGTACCCCGAAATTCCGGTGCAGACTCCTGACCACTTTCGCCATGATCTTGGCCTTTCTGATATTGGGGTTGGGGTAAGGCCCATACTTTCCGTCATAGTCGGCCCTCTTCAGGATGTCCACCATCTCCAACATCTCCCCAAAGGACATATTTGAGTCCTTAAATCTCCTTCTGGATCGGGACGTGTCCGGATCCGGCCTTTCCTCCTCCTCCTCCTCGTTGCTACAATTAGCATGATCCTGCTGTGTCTCCGCCATGTGCTCTTCCCCCACTGCGCAGAACGAAAAGGGGCGGGGAATAGACTAGAAAGAACGTCAGGGGCGGGCGGAGTTACACGCATGCGCAGTGTGTATAAAGCGTAACGTACATGCGTCTTACGTATGATCTGTGAGTGGAGGAAGGAGCATCGGAGGTGCCGATCGTGATAACGAAGGTAGGATCTAAACTTGGGCCTCTACTGCTTCGAAATGGAAGCCTATATTTTAACAAGATTAGGGGAGTTTGGCCTGACATTAGGGTTTGTCTTGTGTTGTGTCTTGCAGAGAAAATGGATGGGTTCAACGACCACAATTTTCTCCCCCTGTTCATTGACAAATACAGGGAGCTGCCCTGTCTGTGGCAAGTGAGACACCCCCACTATAACCATAAACAAAAGAGGCAGGCAGCGCTGGAGAAACTGCTGGAGTTGGTGACGCCGGTGGTCCCCACAGCAACCATCCCCTATTTAAAAGCCAAAATTGGTGGCCTGAGGAGCACTTATCTTAGGGAGCGCAAGAAGGTCACAGATTCCCAGAGGTCCGGAGCTGCAGCAGATGACGTTTATGTCACCAGGCTGTGGTACTATGAGAGACTGCGATTTCTGTCAGACCACACTGAAGTCAGGGAATCCCTCTCCACTCTTCCTTCCACGCTTCCTTCCACCCCAGCTGAGGCTTCCAATGTCCAACCTGGGCCTTCCAGCCAGGAAGAAGTGGAGGAGCCCAGCTGGAGTCAGGTATAGCATTCTTCTACAGATTTCTGGTCAATAAATAAATGATGTTTACTAGATGTTATTTTTGATCACTAATTGCTGATTGAAAAAAGTGTTTTACATATCAATAGACAGTAGTGGGCAAAAATAATTGGAACAAGAATGAAAAATGCTGGGCTCAGAATGCTAGTCTGTTATATTTGTTAACATTCAATTTGCAACAGTCAGGAGGTGAAAATTGTGTGTGATTGATGAATAAAAAACTAAAACTATGTCCCTTTTTCATACACAGGAAGACCTCAGCCAGGAGGAGGCTGTGGAACGTGGCAGTCAGGAGGAGGTGGGGGTAAGTGGCAGTCAGGAGAAGGCGAATCTAAGTGTCAGCCAGGAGAAGCCTGGGACAAGTCGCAGCCTGACCGAATCACAGGTTCCTCCCCTCCGCCTTCCATATAAAAGAGCCAGGAAGACGACTCCGAGTCCCGTGCAGGATTCTGCATTCAGGCTGATTCAGGAGGCTTTGGCGTCCCTACGAGCCTTACCCACTCCAGAAGAGGCCTTTGCCTGCATGGCTGCCACCAAACTGCAGGGCATGCAGGAGGGTCAACGCAGGCTCTGTGAGGACCTTATGTATAAAGTCCTACGTAAGGGGGTGAGTGGGGAACTAACACCCAAGACCAACATGGTTGAGTTGGACCATCCTCCTCCTCCTCCAACTCCTGCTGCCACAACTCCACCACCACAGCCACCGCGTGGAAGGAAGCGTGGAAAGAAGACCTGAGAGTGATTGCCCTGGGTTCAGTCTCGTCTGACAGAAGATGCAGTCTCTCGTATGACCACAGCCTGGGGACACAGATGTCATCTGCTGCTTTCCGGATCTCTGGGACTTCTGGACCAGACTGCCCTCACTTAGATATGGACTCCTCAGGCCACCCATTTTGCTTTGAAATAGTTGATGTCTGCCCTGGGGGTACAAGGCTTCACCCACTTCTGCAGTTTCTCCAGCATTGCCTCCCTCTTTGTTTAGTTGTGATCCCTTAATAAAAATTTTTTTGGGAAAGTATACTCTCCTGTGTGTTTTCATCCAAAAAGGACAGTTTGTTGGTGACGATTCAGGTACAATTTCTAACATAAAATGTGAAATTAACAAGGGACAACAACACCAAACAATCTCCTACAGATTAAATAGAACAACATATCAATGGTGTTGTGGGAACTTGACACAAAAAACACAAACAAACATTTTCGGGAGTACAAATCAAAATCCCACCATGTAGCTGTATGCATAATAAAAAAAATGGCATAAAGAGGACGAGTGGGCGACAATTCTTAGTTAGCAGGCTTAAAACCCCCAGATTAGGGAACTTACTATAGATAGTAAGATAGACTTTATTTAAGTCAAATAGAAATAGGGTAGATTTAGTGTGTGTGGTGTGTGAGTGAGAGTATAATTTTTTCTTTTTTTTTTTCTCTTCCTTCTTCTCCTCTTCCTTTCTCTCTCTATTGAATGGGCGGGATTAAATTCTGTTCGTTCAATGCAAGAGGCCTTAACTCTCCTAATAAAAAAAAAAATCAAATTTTAAATACATTTAATAAACAAAAAGTGGATGTTATACTGTTCCAAGAGACTCATTTTCGTTTGAATCACATTCCAAAAATTAATAATCCAAATTATAATTTCTGGATACATGATACATTTCCTTACTCCAAAACAAGAGGGGTATCTATTGCTTTTCATAGGAACGTCCCTCACCAAGTAATACAAAAATACATGGGCAATGACGGAAGATCTTTGGTTATAAGGGTAATGCTATATGGAAAAACTTTCACAATTATTAACCTTTATTTACCAAATCACGATCAGATAAGGACGGGAATAAGGGCCCTAAATAATAGCATGGAAAAAGCAGAAGGTATAGTGATTATGGGTGGGGACTTTAACTTTGTTATAGATACAAAAATTGATACAACTAATACACATGCTTATAGAAATAAGAGCCAGATAGAGGAATTTAAGGGGATAATGGAGAAACATCAGCTGGTGGATATTTGGAGGGCCCAACATCAAACGGAAAAAAATTATTCATACTATTCTAATATACACGATTCCTATCATAGGATAGATTATTTTTTTATTAATCATTTAGGAATGTCAATGACTCCATCATCAGATATAGGAGGATTCTTATGGTCAGATCATGCCCCGTTGTATTTGGAAATCAAGGTAATAGAACGAGAAAAAACAAAAAGGAACTGGAGACTAAATGACAACCTATTAAAAGATAAAGAATGTATAGAGGACATACGTAAGACAATAAAGGAATTTATAGAAATCCACGAGAAGGATGAAACATCAATTCCCATACAATGGGAAACATTAAAATGCGTAATAAGGGGGACATTTATCAAACATGGCTCAAGATTAAAAAGAAGAAGGGAGCAAAAAAAATCCCAGCTGATAAAAGAAATAGAGGAATTGGATAAAAATCATAAACAGAATTTAAAATCAATAGAAAAAATAAAATTAAATGAGAAAAGGCTGGAATTACAAACAATGCTCGATGAGGAAACCCTTAGGATTAGAGACCGTGGAAGGGCACAATGGTATCAATATGGGAATAAAACAGGGAAGACACTTGCTAAAATACTAAAAGAACAACAGATCTCAACAACTATAATTAAAATATTAAAAGCAAATGGGGAATATACATATGACCCCAAAGATATAATGGAAGAATTCTATACATATTATTCTAATTTATATAACATTAAAACATCAGGGGGGAATAAGATGGAAAGTGGGAACAGAGAGAAAATTAAAGAATATATCTACGAAACTGCTCTCCCTAGATTCCCTAAAGAAATATCTGAAAAATTGGAAACTGATATCTCTCTAGAAGAGATTCAGCAAGCAATTAAAGAATTAGTCCCAGGAAAAAGTCCTGGACCTGACGGATTCACTGTCAGATTTTTTAAGAATTTTCAGGACATAATCGCCCCTATATTGGAAAAAACATACAATTCGATATCTGATACACAAGGCTTTGTGCCACAAAGCACAGAAGCTCACATTACCTTGATCCCAAAACCGGAGAAGGACCATACGTTGTGCAAGAATTATCGACCAATCTCGTTAACCAACATAGATATCCGTTTGTATTCTAAAATCATCGCCAATAGAATAACACCAATCCTACCCAATTATATACAATTAGATCAAGTCGGATTTACAAAAGGGAGGGAAACTAAAGATAATATCATAAAGACCTATACACTACTGGAGTATGCCCAAAGAACAGCTATTGAAACGTGCATGCTGGCCATAGATGCTGAAAAAGCATTTGATAGGATAGGATGGTGCTTCTTGGAAGAAACATTAAAACAACTCGGTATGGGTCCGAAAATGTTTAACAGGATAGTTGCTTTGTACTCCAACCCAAAAGCAAAAGTAAGAATGAACGGCATGTTATCAAAAGACATAAAGATATCAAACGGCACCCGTCAAGGATGTCCCCTTTCTCCCTTGTTGTTTGTACTTATAATGGAACATTTAATTACTGCAATTAGGAATAACAAAGATATCAAAGGGTTAAGGGTGGGGGAGAAAGAATACAAGGTAGCTGCATATGCAGATGATCTATTAATATATATAACTAACCCCATTATAACTATCCCAAATTTAATGAAAGAAATTAAAAGATTTGGGGAGCTAAGTTATTTCAAGGTAAATTATGACAAATCAGAGATACTGAATATATCAATTAATGAAAGAGTTAGTTTACTGATGCAAAAGGACTTTCCATTTAAGTGGAAGCAAAATGCAATAAAACATTTAGGAATCTTTCTAACCAAAGATCTGAAACAATTGCAGTGGATGAACTATGAGAAGGCAATTGGAAATGCTATTAAATCATTACAGAAATACGATAAATTGGTATACTCTTGGACGGGAAGAGTTAATACCGTAAAAATGGATATACTACCAAAGCTCTTGTATATTTTTCAAATGATACCATTGGAACCCCCAAGAAAACTAATGAAGGAGCTAAAAAAATCTATAGTTGGATTTATATGGGCGCATAAAACCCCCTGGATAAAAAGAGAAAACCTAATAAGAAAGAAAAGCAAAGGGGGGTTGGCATTACCAGACTGCACAAAATATTTGCAAGCAGCATCACTAACCAGTATAATAGATTGGTACCATAACAAAGAAAATAAGCAATGGGTCAGTATGGAGGAGGAAATAATAGGGCCCCAACTAAAAACCCTTCCATGGATAGAACCCCACTTGAGACCTAAGAGAAAGGAGCTGACACTCTTTGTAAATGCAACGCTAAAGGTATGGGATGGCATAGTGAAAAATGGGAAGCTCTCCACGACGCTGGGACCTAAGACTCCACTGTTTTTCAACCCTGAATTCCCTCCAGCAATGGGATGTAAAAAATTTTTTAAATGGAATATTGCAGAGGATATAAGATTGGTACAAATCCTGGAGAATGGGAAAATACCCGCATTGAAGGAAATGGATGCAGTATCAACAACTTCAGACATTTATAGGACATAAAATAGCCAGGATAAACAGACCACCAACTAAATTTGAAAAATTATTATTGGGGGAGCAGATTTCAATTAAGAAACTATCAAAAATATATGATGAATTAATCCCGGATAGTCCCCTTAAGGAGATAATAAACGTAAGGAAATGGGAAGAGGTCTTGGAGAGACCATTGTTGGAAGAATGGGAAAAGGTTTTTGAAACTATACATAGAACAACCATTGCAAATAAATATCAGGAGAGGAATTATAAAATAGTAATGAGATGGTATAGGAGCCCAGTTACTCTAAATTTAATCAATAAAGGTAATACAGATTTATGTTGGAGATGCAAAACAGAAAAAGGTACAATGGAACACATATGGTACGGATGTCACCTGGTGAAGGGATTCTGGAATAAAATATTTGACATTTATCATAAAGTATCAGGAATAGGGCTGACCCCGAGCATAGAAATTTCATTATTGTCCCTGATACCAAAATCAATAAAGAAGATTAAAAAAGATATCATTCACCATATGACATCAGCGGCCAGAACAATAATAGCAAGAAACTGGAAAAAAACAAAGAGTCCAGCAATAGTAGATTGGATATGTGAAATGAATGAAATCCAATATATGGAGGAACAGATAAGAGAGGAAGGTTATACCACAAACCAACTTCCTGAGATTTGGCAAAGTTGGGATGAGTTCAGAGCATCGCATGAAATAATGGAATACGTATAAGGAACAAGGATAGAAGGAACTTTTTTTTTTTTGTAGTATGAGTGCGATAAGTATGGAAGAGATAGGTATAGGGTACGGTGGGTAAGGGGCTGTAGATTTTTTAGGAGTTTAGGATGAGGAAACTTGGTGATGAATGATACAGACGTTTATAATTAGAATGAATGATTGTTTATGTAATAGAAATATGAAGAATTTGTTGTGAAACGTCTTGTTTAACTGGAAGTCATTATTTGTTTTTTGTTTTTATTAAGTTGTGATATTTATGATTGTTTATATGAAGTGAAAATTTAATAAAGAGAGATTGAAACACAAATCAAAATCCCCCCCAAAAAAAAAACCCTTCAAAAAAATACAAACACAAAAAAAGAATCTACATTAAAACCAATAAAAAAAAAAAATATGTTGTCAGATGTGAGAAATCAAAATATATAATATATAATATATAAATAGTAACGAAATAAGTTGGTGGGAAGTCTGTGTGAATATGAGCAGCAAAACTACTATATTCTTGTCACATTATAAAGAAGAAGAGATTGCGCTGTATTAAACCATTTTTAACATTGCAGCGTGACGAAAGTGCTGTATCCATTGCGAACGCTAAGTTTACCAGAACGAGCTGTCCCTTCTCGGAATTTCTTCTGAGCATGCGTGGCACTTTGTGCGTCGGAACAGGCCACACACGGTCGGAATTGACGCGATCGGATTTTGTTGTCGGAAAATTTTATCTCCTGCTCTCCAACTTTGTGTGTCGGAAAATCCGATGGAAAATATCCGATGGAGCCCACACACGGTTGGAATTTCCAACAACACGCTCCGATCGGACATTTTCCATCGGAAAATCTGACCGTGTGTACGGGGCATTACAATGTTCCATTATTCTGATACAGTGGAATTAATATATCATATATTTCTTGGGGGATATGGTTGATAAATATTACTGTTTCATTTTAAGTAATCCAAACCACATTCTTAGTGTCCAATATATAGCTGTCCATTTTCTAAGTCACTCTGTGCCCCTAATAGACACAGGGTTACTTAGATATAGGAGGTGCATGGGAGCTGGAACAAGGGTTTCCCAACCTCTCCAAGGGGTGCTGGGTTCCACGCCCCCCCCGCACAAAGTGACTCCCGTCACAGAGTGCATTTGTATTCAGCCCCCCCCCTGAGTCAATACTATGCAGAATCACCTTTCGCTGCAATTACAGCTGCAAGTCTTTTTGGGTATGTATCTACCAGCTTTGCATATCTAGAGAGTGACATTTTTGCCCATTCTTCTTTGCAAAATAGCTCAAGCTCTGTCAGATTGGATGGAGAGAGTCAGTGAACAGCAATTTTCAATTCTTGCCACGGATTCTTAATTGGATTTAGGTCTGGACTTTGACTGGGCCATTCTAACACATGAATATGCTTTGATTTAAACCATTCCACTGTAGCTCTGGATGAATGTTTAGGGTCATTGTCCTGCTGGAAGATGAACCTCCACCCCAGTCTCAAGTCTTTTGGAGACTCTAACAGGTTTTCTCCTAAGATTGCCCTGTATTCAGCTCCATCAATCCTCCCATCAACTCTGACCAACTTCCCTGTCCCTGCTGAAGAAAAGCATCCCCACAACATGATGCTGCCACCACCACATTTCACGGAGGGGATGGTGTTTTCAGGGTGATGTGCAGTGTTTGTTTTCCGCCACACATAGCGTTTTGCTTTCAGGCCAACTAGTTTAGTTTTGGTCTCATCTGACCAGGGCACCTTCTTCCACATGTTTGCTGTGTCCCCCACATGGCTTCTCGCAAACTGCAAACAGGACTTCTTATGGTTTTCTTTCAAAAATGGCTTTCTTCTTGCCACTGTTCCATAAAGTCCAGATTTGCGGAGTGCACCACTAATAGTTGTCCTGTAGACTGATTCTCCCACCTGAGCTTTGGATCTCCGCAGCTCCTCCAGCATTACCATGGGCCTCTTGGCTGCTTCACTGATTAATGTTCTCCTTGCCGGCCTGTCAGTTTAGGTGAACAGCCATGTCTTGGTAGGTTTGCAGTTGTGCCATACTCTTTCCATTTTCGGAATGATGGATTAACCACTTTAAGACTTTGCTAGAAAATTACTTAGAACCCCCAAACATTATACATTTTTTTTCCTAACACCCTAGAGAATAAAATGGTGGTCATTGCAATACTTTTTGTCACATCGTATTTGCGCAGCGGTCTTACAAGCGCACTTTTTTTTAGAAAAAATTCACTTTTTTGAGTAAAAAATAAGACAACAGTAAATTTAGCCCAATTTTTTTTAAACTGTGAAAGATAATGTTACGCCGAGTAAATTGATACCCAACATGTCATGCTTCAAAATTGCGCCCACTCGTGGAATGGCGTCAAACTTTTACCCTTAAAAATCTCCATAGGAAACGTTTAAAAAATTCTACAGGTTGCATGTTTTGAGTTACAGAGGAGGTCTAGGGCTAGAATTATTGCTCTCACTCTAACGATCATGGCAATACCTCACAAGTGTGGTTTGACCACCATTGTCATATGCGGGCGCTACTCACGTATGCGTTTGCTTCTGCGCACAAGCTCGTCAGGACGGGGCGCTTTAAAAATAATTTTTTTTTATTATGTATTTTATTTGATTTTATTTATTTTTACACTGTTTAAAAAAAAAAGGTCACTTTTATTTCTATTACAAGGAATGTTAACATCCCTTGTAATAGAAAAAAACATGACAGGTCCTCTTAAATATGAGATCTGGGATCAAAAAGTCCTCAGATCTCATATTTGGACTAAAATGCAATAAAAGAAAAAAAAAGAAAAAATTTGTCATTTGAAAAAAAATAACATAAATATGTGCCTTTAAGACATAAGGGTGGAAGGGACGTTTTGACGTCGCTTCCGCCCTGCTATGGTATGGAGACGGGTGGGGGCCAGCTTAGCCTCACTCGCCTCGACCTAGCCACGGACAGGTCCCGATCGCCTTCGCCACGGCTACGGTAAGCGGCGGAGGGCGTCGGAGAGCGCAGAGACCACCATTATCATTAACCGAACCACCGCCTGAAGAAATGGATACCTCAGTTGTGGCAGCAGCCGCTGCCATTACCGAGATATCCTTTTTCAAAGTCAGGACGTATATAGTCGTGCGGCGGCCGGTAAGTGGTTAAACAGCGCTCCATGAGATGTTCAAAGCTTAGGTTATTTTTTTATAACCTAACCCTGCTTTAAACTTCTCCACAACTTTATCCCTGACCTCTTTGGTGTGTTCCTTGGTCTTCATGATGCTGTTTGTTCACTAAGGTTCTCTAACAAACCTCTGAGGGCTTCACAGAACAGCTGTATTTATACTGAGATTCAATTACACACAGGTGGACTCTATTTACTAATTTGGTGGTTTCTGAAGGCAGTTGGTTCCACTAGATTTTAGTAAACGGTATCAGAGTAAAGGGGGCTGAATATAAATGTACGTCACACTTTTTATTTGTAAAAAATTTTGAAAACCATTTATCATTTTCCTTCCACTTCATAATTATGTGCCACTTTGTGTTGTCTAGCACTTAAAATCCTAATAAAATACATTTACGTTTTTGGTTGTAACATGACAAAATGTGAAAGATTTCAAGGGGTATGAATACTTTTTCAAGTCACTGTAATGTCCCTGGAAAACTGTGAATAAATTACTCCATCGTAGTGACACCACTAAGACACGGTCTTCATGTAGAATATAACACTGAAAATGGAAGACATTGAAGGTAATTCTTCTTCTCAACATATTTCTCTCCTTTTTTTCTAATAGACTCTAAATATTTCTTAGATTCTCCATGACAACTGTATGTCAGTTTCATTACAGGGAACTCTTTTTGATGAATGGTGTGTCACTGTTTGAAGAGGAGTTATTATTACTCCTATTGTATAAAATATATCAATTATACCTGTTCATCCTTGTAAAGGTCAATAAATCACTATTTCATATGCACATGCTCTTTTTTATATTAAAGCTGGTGCTTAAAGTGGAACTACACAGCATCTGAACACCACAAATCACGGTATTTAATCATTTTTAATATTCAAAGCAAACTCACCCATTCATCCACATCTCCATACTTTGCTTTGCCGAGAAATCACTTTGAGAAACAGTCCCTAGCATTTCCAGCTGTGGCCATCTTGAGTAAGGGCAGGACGTAGGGTATACCTTCTAGAGAGTTAGTGGGGTAAAAGCTTCTGGCCTATAACGGAAGAAGGTCCAGTCATAACTGTGTTTCCTTTTATTTACTAGTTTCGTGCTCATGTTACATTTTGTACAGAATAACATTTATCTTTAGCTAAAAGTTTTTAGCCAAAAGTTTGGGATGCTTAAAGTTTGGGAATCGGAAATTTTCACCAAATCCATTGTAGTGACTAGACTAATCTACTTCCCTACTTTTATTGTTCTATTATCTGCTGATTTAATACCTGGAAGATTTAAAAAGGTAGAATATTGCTGGGATTTTGTACTTAGTTGGTGCAACTTTTAGCTGTGCCTATTTGTAAGATCAGTCATAGCAAGAAATTACATAGAAGAGATCATTCCATTGTTTATGTACAAAATTGATTTCTGAATTGTAATGCATAGTTTTAAACCACTAAAATGCCTAGTTGACCCCTGGATGTTGACCTCTGCATTACCTCACCGTCACAGTTGGTGCTTAAAGTGATATTAAAGCTTATTTATTTTTTTAAATAACAAACATGTTATACTTACCTGCTCTGTGCAGTGGTTTTGCAGAAAGCAGTCCCAATCCTCCTCTTCTCGGGTCGCCCCGCCAGCACTCCTGGCCCCTCCCTCCTGCCAAGTGCCCCTAGAGAAAGCAGCTTGCTATGGGGACACCTGAGCAGGCTCCCTCCTCAGCCGCTGCTCTGCGTGTCCTCTCACAATAGAGCCACGACACTGCCCCGCCCCCTATCTCTCCTCATTGGTTCACTGGCTCTGATTGACAGCAGTGGGAGCCAATGGCTTCCGCTGCTGTCTTAGCCAATGAGGAGGGAGAGTCCCCAGAGAGCCAAGGCTCTCGTGCACATCCCTGGATCAAGATGGGGCTCAGCTAAGTGTTAGGGGGGACTGAGGGGGCTGCTGTACATACCTTGAGCCTTTACAACCACTTTAAATCAATTGTATTGCTTGCTGTATAAGTTTATTTGGCACACACATTGCCTAGAAGTGACAACATTATTGTCCTAAATATACTATGGCATAGGTTTGCTCCATTATCAAAGTAATGTTGGTATTAATTATAATATGGCTTAAGTACAGTTGGCTTAAGAGGCATGAGAAAAGGTAAGAAGTAGAGGTTGGGTTGAGGGTTGGTTGTAGGGAGTTTAGGGGCTTAATTAACCTGGCCAAAAATATGGTGTCTGAATGCTCCTGCATTAGTCTTTCAACTCAACTGTATGTGAAACTAGTCTGAGGTGTAGGTTGAAGGTTAGAATGAAGGTTATTTTTAGTATTTTTGTTTAGGGTTGGGATTAGGCAAACTATTTAGCGAGAAAAAAGCATTTGTGCACAGTTTACTATTAATGAAACTTTTGCCTGGTTAACAATGGTATCAATTAAATGTTTGCCTGGTTAACAATGGTATCAATTACAAACAAAAACATTAATATAATTTTTTATAAAATTCCTTTGCCTGTGTTTAGCTCAGTGACAGAACATACTGTACATACAGAATGATAGAGTGATGACAGATCTGTGCTAAAAAGAATTAGGTGTATGCTCTTCTGTAGAGTTTTGGAAGTGCTTTCTGTTCCCCAAAAGTAAAATGAAGGTATCGTAGATTCACCAGGAGGACAAAGGTGTAGTGGCAGGCTGAAACTTGGGTTGTAGAATAATGGTTGGTAAAACAAGATGTATATCATGTTAGCTAATGGAAGGCCAAAGACACATGAGCAGCACAGTTCAGGGGAACAGTCAGATGGGGGTCGCAAACCCAAGTCAACATTCCAGAAGAATTGCCAGTAATTTATTTTAAAATATCAGTAATAAGAGGTATAAATAAAGCATAATCTTGCTGCTTATTTATAAATCTTAAGCAGATATAAAGGACACAAATGAATGCAGCTCTATATTCATTAGCACATCATTAAATGTATTTGTTTAAATGTGAGAAGTATGAATTTGAGTTGATATCAGCCTCTTGACGTCCCTGTACATAAGTCCTAGGACAAAAAGAAGACAGATCAGGATGGTGACCATGGAGGAACTTCCTTTCTTTCATCTTTCCTTTGAAGTGTTAAACCTAGAATTGCTTGGCTCTGAGCACTTGCAGGTTCAGAGCCATCAGTTCCTAGCTAGCAGTGTTTCCTGAAAGCAGGGGAGGCATCTGTAATCTAAAAGACTCCTGCTGTCTTCATAAAAGATACCTGTCATCCAAAAAGAGCCATCACATAGGGGGCTTAAAAGTACAAAGGCTGTGTGACTCCAAAAAATATGAAAAATGGGACTTTAAATAATCCTCATATGCATAGACTAATACTCTATGCATATGAAAATACACATATATCAAAAGACAAATTTAATTTATCAGTTTAAAAATTAAAGGTGAGAGACACCTCATGCATAAAAAGAAGTTTGCAAATAGAACACCCTAATACATTGTTATACTGTCAACGCATTTCACAGAGACAGCTTCTTCAGGACAAAGGTATCAATGTTTACAATTGCTGTAGTACAAGTCTAAGAATAGAATAAATAACCATATGAATATTAAGTAAACACAAAAGGAAATATATAAAAAAACCGAATCAGGATGACACAAAAAATGTATATAAAACCCAATAACACAATATACATACGTGATAGACTAGGAACAGAGATTGAACAAACTGACACAAGGTTTGTGGAAGTAATCAATCTCCCCCAGCCTGAGTGGAGGACAAACCCAAACATAAACTCTAAAACCGTAATCCAAAAAAGTATAACAATAAGAGTGTAGAATGAAATTAAAAGTGAAATACAAGCAACATATGCAACAGACATAATGTATGGAATGTCAGACTTTATACTGTATATACTAGCAAAGCTGTATATTGTATGTGCACCCACCATGCACAAATATAGACCATGAAGTTGGTATGAGATTCAAATGAACCAAATTGGGGGACAATCTGCAGAAACTGAAGGAGTCACATACTAATAAATATAGCCCTTCCGAAAATAAGAAAACATCCCAATAAAGGCAGTATATATGGTTATCCACATGGACCAATGAAAATTTCTGATGGGATCATAATGTTATGATGGGGCTCTTTAGTCTTATCATTTTCTGATTATCACTGCAGGCTTCTACCACATGCATCAGTAATAAGGTACGTGTATGTTTATGATAGATTCTGCACTATACACTCAGCTTGAGTTCTTTTATATCTGTTTTGGTTTGTCTTGTTTTTGTTGGGTTTGTTTGGTGTGCTTTTTTTTCCCTTGGTTTGTTCTAGGTTGTTTGTGTTATGTGTTTTGTCCTGTTTTTCGCTTTTGTTTTTTTTTTTTTTTTTTTTTGAATGGGGTGTTTGTCTCTCTTCCCTGGCCTGTATTTCCACATCCTAATTGGTGTGTGGCCGAATTTCTGCCTGTGGTTTCACCTATGGCATTATTTTATGTGTTCTTTCCTTTGGGCCTCAGTTACACCCCCTTCCCTGATGTATTCCAGTCTGGCACGCATTGTGGGAGTTGTGGGAGCTATCGGATTGATGTCCTTCTGGTGTCTGCAGAGCTTCCGGTGACATAGCTAGGCATGTGAGTCATTTCTGAGGCACATCACATTTCCTCTTGGCTGTTTTGGATGCAGGAGGGAGGTCTCTCTCTCCATCAGTGGCTGTGATTAGCTTGTTTTGGCAGCAGTCATAGGGGGTAGCCTTTGGAAGGTATATTAAGGAGCACCTTTAGTGTGTTGGTTTCTATCCCAACTGTGCTGTCCCCCAAATTAATTTGGATTTCCAACTTTATGGTCTATATTGGTGCATGGTCAGTGCACATATACATCTTTGCCAGTGTCATGCTTACACACTGTTGGTTTATGGAATTGTGCTTTGTCTATGTGTGTGTATAATGCAATCTCTGATTACTTACAGGAACCTTGTGTCGGTTTGTTTAATTTCTGATCCTGGTCTGTCAGGTATGCATGTTGTGTTATTGGTTATTAGGGATGAGCCGAACACCCCCCGGTTCGGTTCGTACCAGAACCTGCGAACGGATCGAAAGTTCGCACGAACGTTAGAACCCCATTGACGTCTATGGGAATCGAACGTTCGAAATCAAAAGTGCTCATTTTAAAGGCTAATTTGCATGGTATTGTCCTAAAAAGGGTTTGGGGACCCGGGTCCTACCCCAGGGGACATGTATCAATGCAAAAAAAACTTTTAAAAACGGCCGTTTTTTCGGGAGCAGTGATTTTAATGATGCTTAAAGTAAAAAAAAAAAAAGTGAAATATTCCTTTAAATATCGTACCTGGGGGGTGTCTATAGTATGCCTGTAAAGTGACGCGTGTTTCCCGTGTTTAGAACAGTCCCTGCACCAAATGTCATTTTTAAAGGAAAAAATCTCATTTAAAACTGCTTGCGGGTTTAATGTCATGTCGGGTCATGGCAATATGGATGAAAATCAGTGAGACAAACGGCATGGGTACCCCCCAGTCCATTACCAGGCCCTTTGGGTCTTGTATGGATATTAAGGGGAACCCCGCACCACAAATTAAAATAAGGAAAGGCCCTATATACTCTGAACAGCAGTATACAGGCGGTGCAAACAAGACAGGGACTGTAGGTTTGTTGTTAAGTAGAATCTCTTTGTAATTTTGAATGGGTACATTTTTAACGTGTTTAACTCCAGCCAAAAAAATCTTTTTTAAGCATTTTGGAAAACATAGGGAAGGGTTATCACCCCTGTGACATTTGTTTTGCTGTCTTTCCTCCTCTTCAGAAGATTTCACCTCACTTTTTGTCCCAATGAAAAATGTTTTTTGAAAATTTGGGTTTTTTTGTGGAACAAGGATTGGAAAGCATCAGTGGAAAGGAGAAATTGTTTTCCCATATTAACTCTTACAGGAGAGAATTTCCCTTCCTAGGGGTAGATTTCATCTCACTTCCTGTTGTCTCCTTCCGTTTGCAAGTAGGAGTCGTTTGTAAGTTAGATGTTTGAAAGTAGGGTCCTGCCCTATATACGCAGCAGAAATTTGGGCCTTAGGTGTTGCTGTGGCCACAACACAGTAAGCCCTCACAGGGCCCTGCTGTGAAATATTAGATCAAGAATTATAATTACATGCCTCTGTTGAACAGGAGCTGAAAAATTAGGCCTTAGGCACTGGTGCTGGTGCCACAACACTGCAACCCCTCACAGACACTCTAGTTGGAACGCAGGAACGAGCCCTGCTGCCGTGGTACTAATAGGATCAAATAGAACACCAGTAATTTTCTTCAGGTAGCTTTATATACTGTAACCAGACAAGCCTGCCTGTCAGTAGGAAGATAATAGGAACGGATCTAGCTGAACACTGTGAGCAGGACGCACTGTACTAAATGTAAATAGTCTAGCTGCCTGACCGTGGTACTAATAGGATCAAACAGAACACCAGTAATTTTCTTCAGGTAGCTTTATATACTGTAACCAGACAAGCCTGCCTGTCAGTAGGAAGATAACAGGAACGGATCTAGCTGAACACTGTGAGCAGGACGCACTGTACTAAATGTAAATAGTCTAGCTGCCTGACCGTGGTACTAATAGGATCAAATAGAACACCAGTAATTTTCTTCAGGTAGCTTTGTATACTGTAACCAGACAAGCCTGCCTGTCAGTAGGAAGATAATAGGAACGGATCTAGCTGAACACTGTGAGCAGGACGCACTGCACTAAATGTAAATAGTCTAGAATTTAACAGGAACGGATCTAGCTGAACACTGTGAGCAGGACGCACTGCACTAAATGTAAATAGTCTAGAAGATAACAGGAACGGATCTAGCTGAACACTGTGAGCAGGACGCACTGCACTAAATGTAAATAGTCTAGAAGATAACAGGAACGGATCTAGCTAAACTGAGTACAGTGTATATATATATATATATGCAACACCTGGGATGCATATATATACACAATACACTGTAAGTGCAGCTAACTGACTGACTGTTCTGCCTAATCTATCTAACTCAAATCAAATGACACTGTCTCTCTGTCTATCTCTTTCAACGCCGGAACACACACTACACAGGGCCGCCGTGCAGGCGGCCTTATATAGTGTGGGGCGTGTACTAAATCCCCTGAGCCATAATTGGCCAAAGCCTCCTTGGCTTTGGCCAATTACGGCTCTCTGTTCAGGCGGCGCTGTGATTGGCCAAGCATGCGGGTCATAGTGCATGCTTGGCCAATCATCAGCAAGCAATGCACTGCGATGCCGCAGTGAATTATGGGCCGTGACGCGCCACACGAATTTGGCGCGAACGGCCCATATCGTTCGCAATTCGGCGAACGGGCGAACAGCCGATGTTCGAGTCGAACATGGGTTCGACTCGAACACGAAGCTCATCCCTATTGGTTATTATGTATTTTTTCTTTTGTATGGTATAGACAGCATATGGTTTGGCTTTTGTATACTATTTAATTTTGTGTCATCTTGATTCTATTTTATGATAGATTTCCTTTTGTGTTCACTTAATATTTGTATGGTTATCCACTCTATTCTTAGACTTGTACTACAGCATTTGTGAAGATTGGCATCTTTGTTCTGAAGAAGATTTCATCGTAAAAGACGTTGACAATATGACAACATGTTAGGGCGCTATATTTGCAATCTTCTATGCTTTTTCTTATATGTGATATGTCTCTCACTTTTAATTTTTAAACTGGTATAATAAACATTTGTGTTTTTATATATCGGTGTATTTTCATATACTGTAAATGTAACTGTCTAGACCAGTCTTCCTCCAGAGGTTGCAAGGGGTTCCTTGAGCAAGGAGCACTTTCTGCCCCTCAGAAAAGTTCCAACTGACACTAATAATCTTTTTAGCTATCTGTAAGCAGGAATTCTTCCCACTGTCCATCACACTAATGTAATGTGAGCTGAAGATCTAATAATTATTAGCAGGGATTTCCTGAGACTGGAAAATTATTTGAAGTTACTCCAGAAGTTATTTTAGTTGCTCCATGTTAAAAAAGGCTGAAAAATGTTGCTCCAGACACTTTTACTAGCAGATGGTTATAGAAGTGTTTATATTGAAATGCTACGCAAATGTGATATTAGCTGGAAGTAGCCTAGTGCAACTTAGCAGGACGTCAAATACAGGTCAGATGGAGGTCAGAAGCTTCTATGAAGGACCTCAGAATGATATCAAAATCATCAATGTACCACAAGCATGCTGCATTTTCCTATCTACATATGTCCTTAAAAGATATCTAAACCCAGCAACAAAAATGTGATATATTGCAGTTTATCACTACTGTTGTGGCAGCAATAACTTTCTTTTTCTGTACATTTTCAACAAGCACAGAAAATACCTGCTAAGCTTTTATCTTCTGTGAACTACAAAACAATATTCTTCTGTGTGATGGAAATAGGTGAATTACCGTTAATTAGAACTTTATTTATGAATTTACACTAAATCGCTTATTGTTATATTTTTTTATTTTTATTATTTTAACTCAGATCTTTCTTTTTTCTCATTTTTTTTTCTCTTTCTTTTCTTCTATATCTTAAATGGTTCATATTAATATACTTTCATATTATCAATATTCATATTATTATACTTTTATTACTAAATGTTAATTTGGCATTAAATTAATATGACATTGTTTATGTTCAATCCAATGTATACATGTTGTAAAACATTTGCGATTGTATGTGAAATGCAAAACTTCATGTATGTTTAATATGTTTAAAAAAAATAATAAAATTAATAAAAATGTATTGTACTGAGGAAATGGGGGAATGTTTGTAGTACAAATCAGGAGAGTGGCCTAATTGCTGCTTCAACTATGATACAATGGAGTGAGTGAATGGTGTCATCCTCAGACAGGAAATACGTTACTGGCAGGGTCACTAGGTTAAAATTAAGAAAAAAAGCCTGAAAAATTGCAGCTACCACATCTAAGAACTGGTAAGCTTGAATTTATTACTTTTTGTTCTTGGGATTTGATGCACTTTAAAGAAGGACTCCAGCTTTTCACACCATTTACATAGTTCTAGAACTATGTCTCTTACTAACATGTGAGGCCACTGGATGTGCGATATAAACTGTATATAGCTGCGGTTACACATACACTGTGTTCTGGGTGCAAGCGGAGACTTCCTGTCTCATACCAGGGACATAGGAGAGTCTACAGCAGCGGCACTCAGCCATTCAGAGGAAGCAATGTATTCTATCAACAGATACAAAGCTTCTTCTGATTGGCTGAGCCAGAGGCGTGACATCATCAGTCCCCCCTCTCTGACTCAGCCAATCTTTAAAAAATCTTCCGATCTGTACCTATATGAGCTCCGCTCCCGGCGCTCAGATGATTCCTTGGCTCTCTTCACTCTCAGTCTCACAGCTCCAGTGGGCGGGGCCGAGCCCTCCCGCTGATGTCAGCTGGGGAAGAGGTGAAGAGAGGAGAGAGAGCGGACAGTCTGCTGAGTGTCAGGAGCGAAGCTCATATAGGTACAGATCTGAAGATTTTTTACATAAAACAGGCACAGGGACACATGGTCACTGCTCTGGTAAGAGCAGACAGGCAGGGAGGGGAGGCGGGAGGAGAACAGAGGAGACACAGGAGACAGATAGCAGGGCTGCGGATATTGGAAGCATGTAAACTGACCACAGTGTCAGGGCTCAGCAGCCATTAAAAACTGTGGTCATTTTACAGAGGGGAGGGCATAGCCTGGAAGGATCAGCCAAGTTTTTTAGGTATTACAGGGGGCCAAATGACACAGCACAAGCACTGTGCTGTATAACATGCTTTAAGGGAATGGGATCTGTTTTGGTTTTTCTTGTGTTAACAAACGTTTTAAAGTGACGCAATATACTTGCCATAATGTAAAACTAATTTTTCTTATGTAGAATTGTCTCCTGCATTTATAGTGCCACATCTCTAGAATTTCTTACGCAGTTTTACTGTGTGTACTTTTGTAATGTTTCAAAAAGTGTACCAAAACCTCTTTAATAAAGAAAATCTGATTTCAAGCCCAACTTCAGGAAACTTGAAAATTCTCCCTTCCAGTTGGGCTGTGTTCATACTGTAAGGGCTAACTGCTCATTTAGCTTTCAGGGGTATAGAAAAGAAGAATTACCCGAATCTCTGCTTCTCTGAACTGTTATGCCGCATACACACGATCTCACATTCCGACAACAAAATCCATGTTTTTTTTTCCGACAGATGTTGGCTCAAACTTGTCACACAATGTTGTCAGAAATTCAGAACGTCAAGTACGCGGTGACGTACAACACGTAAGACAAGCTGAGAAAAATGAAGTTCAATAGCCAGTGCAGCTCTTCTGCTTGATTACGAGCATGCGTGAAATTTTGTGAGTTGGAATTGTGTACACACGATCGGAATTTCTGACAACGGATTTTGTTGTCGGAAAATTCGAGATCCGATCTTAAATTTTATTTGTCGGAAATTCCAACGGGAAATGTCTGATGGAGCCTACACACGGTCAGAGTTTCAGACAGCTAGCTCCCATCGAACATTTGCTGTCAGAAATTCCGACCGTGTGTACAGGCATAAGACAGGTCCCCAGTGCCCCACACATCTTCTTTCTCCTGTTTAAGTGGTCTAAGGTCATCAAGAGTAATGCAGGGTCCCCTAGCTCTGCGTTGGACATGATGACACAGAGGGACAGTCCACTGCCAGAGCATAGGGGAGTGCTGTATGCTGGGGGGTGGAGGATCTGGTAAGTAAAAATGCTTTTACTCTCCCCTAGACTAAACAAGCAGTTAACCCTTGCAGTGCAGCCCCACTGCAATGCAGAATTTTCTGTTTTTCCAGAGCTGGGATTTAAAAAATAAGTTACCACTGTGAATCAAACATCCCCAGTTAGAACAGAAGGGCAACCAAACTGATAAGAGGCACGGAGGAGCTCAGCTATAAGGAAAGATGAGAGGAACTGAATTGATTCTCTCTTGAGAAGAGGAGATTAAGGGAGGATATAATCAACATGTACAAATACATAAGGGGTCCATATAGTGAACTTGGTGGTGAGTCATTTACTTTAAGATCATCACAGAGGACAAGGGGGCACTTTTTAGGTCTAGAAGAGTGGTTCTCAACTTCTGTCCTCAGAACCCTCTAACAGGCCAGGTTTGCAAGATAACTGAAATACATTACAGGTGATATCATTTGCTGCTCAGTGATTGCAGTATTCTAGTCTGTATCTCCCCAAGGTAATACGTAAAATCTGGCCTGTTAGTGGGCCCTGAAGACAGGCGTTGAGAACCACCGGTCTAGAGGAAAATACATTTAATCTGCAAAAACGGAAAGGTTTCTTCACAGTAAGAGCTGTGAAAAAGTGAAATAGACTCCCTTCAGAGGTGGTTTTGGCCAGCTCAGTAGTGTTTTTTAAAAAGGCTTGGATTCTTTCCTAAATGTACATAATATAGTTGGGTAGTAATATTTATAGGTAAAGTTGTTCCAGGGAATATCTGATTGCCTCTTGGGGGATCAGGAAGGATTTTTTTTTCACCTGCTGTAAGCAAATTGGATCATGCTTTGTTGGGGTTTTTCGCCTTCCTTTGAATCATCTGTGGGTATAGGATTGTGTATATGGTGTTTTGTATGATTCTTTACATTTTTTTATTGGCTGTGTCTTTTTTCAACCTGACCAACTATGTAGCTATGTAACCTCATATAACATACACGGTAACTGAGAGCTTTATTTTTCTAGATTATCTAAAAAAAAGAATGACATAAGTTAGGAGAGGTGGGTTCTCAAAAGTTATGACCCAATATGTAAGGAGTTAACCTAAAATTCTTTTTTTAAAACAAATACTGCACCATTATATATTCACAAATTTCTACTAACTTTGTTACAAAGTAGATGTAAAACATTAATTTTCAAGTTTATGGCTCATTTCACATACTCCAAACTAAGCATAATTTTTATGAGTACTTATACAATTTTGCGAGACATGTTGGTTAGCATAAATTGGCTATGAATCATTCCGCTGGTTCCTAAAGCAGTTTTATTTCTAAAGCGACAGACATATCTTATTTCATATACAGCACTATCACAGAGTTGTTTTACCTTTTGCAAAACACATAAAAAAAGGAAGGTATCATACACCCATGTGAGTCTATATGCCAAGGCAGGTATCTCCAGCCGCTGCACATATGCTAATTGCTAGCAATTTAGGATGGCCTAGTTTAGACTGCATAGAATTTTTTTTTTTCTCTCTTCTGAGAGCTTGTAAATTGCTGTGATATATTTTTTTCCAGTTGCATACCAATAAAGAGCAGATGGTGCTATGAATATGTAGCATTTTGTATTATAATTTGTAATTTGAAATATTCAGTTATTGCTTATCAGAAAGCAGAAGGCAGCAGCAGTTTCAGAAGATTAAGATCGCCTGAACTGCACTAATAGGGCATGCACATTCCTCATTTGCAATGCTAGTAGGGATATACACCAACTCAGCTTCAGTGATGTCAAGGCAATTCCTATAGTGTGTTATCAATACAATTATACTGATAAAAGGGGAGATGTGCTGAAAAAAAAAAAGGCTAAATTGCAAATAAGTTAGCCCCTAGTAAAATAAATCCAATCTCTGGTTTCACCCTCTCATCATTTCCTTGCTGGCTAAATGGGACGGAACAGTGTTGATCCTAACCTGTGAAATATATCACTGTGTTCTAATAGGCAAGGTCATTTTTACCTTCAAGGGAAGTGGAGCAACATATAAAAAAGTCAGTCATAAAACGGTGACAGTAGCAAAGATGCCAGCTAGGTTGTAGGTACATCTTGTAATTCGTTTTGCTGGTTTAAGATGGATGTTATTTTTTTTATAGACAGAGTTTAACCTTGCAAATTCTCTTCACTGATAATTTCTCTTCTGAGGACTGAATTGTATATTCAGCACTAAAGAATGGGCAAAAAAAAAAAAAAATTGGCAGCAGGCAATAAATAAAATTGAACTTGTACACCCAGAAAGATGACAATCAGACACTTTTACTGCTGACATTGCAGATTCTACAGCAGCTAGAGCATTGATTGGATATCTGTTAATATGTGCATTGACTACCCGTTTGGCTACAATGTGAGAGGGAAATTACTGCATAGTCAATTTATGAAGCTGTCCTTCTACTCTATGGGGAGAACATTAAGAAAATGAACTTAATAGTGTCTGCGTTCACACTGCAAGCTGTCAGCTCCACTGCTGCACTTACCAGTAAACTAATAAAAAAACTCCTTTTTACTGTAACCTCTTTGAATGTTAAGTCATGCATAATTCATATTGTTTTTGTTTGTTTTACATAATACAGAAATGTACAAAAACAACCATTCCAAATACATTTAACTGTTTTAACGAAAAGCATAAATTCCACATGCATGTATAATATATATATATATATATATAAAATAACTTACTATGTGTGTGTTGTGTTCTCTCCACTGACGCCTTAATACTAAAATGCATATTTAACTACTTCTGTGATAAAGAAAAAAAATAAGGGAGCTGCCATTGCTGATCTTCTCATTATACTAATTGCTCGACTATTCCTGGCTCTAGCACTTTCTGAGCCACTGACCTAAATCAAGCATTCAGATCAGGAAATTCCTTATGTACTCTGAGTGAATAACTTAGAAAACACTGAAGCCACTGGAGCAGAAAGACAGCCAGCCAACTAGCATTTTCAGAAAAAGGGATCAACAATAGCAACCTACATACACTATATCACCAAAAGTATTGGGACACCTGCCTTTACACGCACATGAACTTTAATGGCATCCCAGCCTTAGTCCGTAGGGTTCAATGTTTAGTTGGCCCACCCTTTGCAGCTATAACAGCTTCAACTCTTCTGGGAAGGCTGTCCACAAGGTATAGGAGTGTGTCTATGGGAATGTTTGACCATTCTTCCAGAAGCGCATTTGTGAGGTCAGGCAATGACGTGGGCGAGAAGGCCAAACTCGCCCCAAACTCGCTCATCCATGTCTTTATGGACCTTGCTTTGTGCACTGGTCCAAATCATTTGGTGGAGGGGGAATTATGATGTGGGGTTGTTCTTCAAGGGTTGGGCTTGGCCTTTTAGTTCCAGTGAAGGGAACTCTTAAGGCGTCAGCATACCAATACATTTCAAACAATTTCATGCTCCCAACTTTGTGGGAACAGTTTGGGGATTGCCCTTCCTGTGATATGACTGTGCACAAGTGCACAAACAAGGTCCATAAAGACATTGATGATCGAGTTTGGGGTGGAGGAACTTGACTGGCCTGCACAAAGTCCTGACTTTAACCCGATAGAACACCATTGGGATGAATTTGAGCAGAGACTGCGAGCCAGGCCTTCTCGTCCAACTGTTCCCACAAAGTTCTATCCCCTACTCTTGCTACCTTCAGGCAATCCCTGAAAACTCATCTCTTCAGGAAAGCCTATCACGTCTCCAACTAATCTCCTACCACTTCCACCAGCTCATTCCCCACAGTTACAACCTTTTGTACCACCTGCCCCACCCTATTAGATTGTAAGCTCTTCTGAGCAGGGCCCTCTTAATCCTATTGTATTGTATTGTATTATAACTGTATTGTCTCCCTTTTATATTGTAAAGCGCTGCGTAAACTGTTGGCGCTATATAAATCCTGAATAATAATAATAATAATAATAGTAGCTTGGTCCGGTACCAAACACAGGCAATCCCATACATGCAAAGAATAAAGCACGCTATAGTGCAATACCAGGACAAGTAAACCATTTGTTGCTTTATCCCGGTAAAGTTTGAGGTCAGTACATTACTTTAATAAAGCAGCGCAATATGTCCTGCTAATGCACTATAGCAATGATGGCAAACCTTGGCACCCCAGATGTTTTGGAACTACATTTCCCATGATGCTCATGCACTCTGCAGTGTAGATGAGCATCATGGGAAATGTAGTTCCAAAACATCTGGGGTGCCAAGGTTTGCCATCACTGCACTATAGCGTGCTTTATTCTTTGCGTATACATGCATTGTCACTTTTTGAGTAAAGTGGCTACAAATATCCAGCAGATGATAAGCGCATGTAACCTAATAAGTTTAAGAGGTCACATTTTTTGGTAAGCAGATGGTATGTGCTCTGTCTTGGTGATGTTACACTGAAGTATGTGCAAACAGCTTGCAGTGGATCAGCACACGTTTATCATGGCACAATTGAGATGTATATACTGTATATAAATTATTCTTGATATCTATCACATTGCACTATTAGGCACTTTCACATGAATTGTCCGATTGGGTCCACCTGTCTGTTTTTTCAGGCAGATCTGATTGCATCCTCCATTCTCCTTTATGGAGCGGTGGTTGTAAATGGACTTGTGTCCTTTTACACCTGCCTGCTTCCAATCTAATCCTCCAAAAATAAACTGAAGGGTTATACGTTATCCTTTTTCTGATCACAATGGATGCCAGTTGGGTGTAAACAGATAGGCGGTCCATTTCAATCTGACTGCCCATAGAGCAGAAGTAGGCTCTGTCCGTGTCCCCTCTGCATAAGTGGAGCAGATGCGGGCCCGTTATCCACCTGCTCAGCAGGGATCAGCAGACAGATCTCCCGCTAAGCAAAGCAGAGTCTGTCCTTTGTGAAAGGAGCCTCATTGATGTCCTGTTTTGTCCAATCTCCTTTGCTCTGTCTGTCCCCATGTATAACTGCCACCATGTCCTTATCTCTCTTATTCCCTTGCCCTGTCCTTATGTTCCCTTCTCTGTCCCATCTATTCCTCTTCTATCTCTAGTTCCCATGATGTACCTGTACATGCAGTGCATACCTGTCACTGAAGATCTATGCTATTCCAGTACTGTGCCTGCAGGCTCCTCCCCCTGGTCTTGGTCAGCTCCTCCCCCCTCTCACTCATCTCCAGTTTACTTACAAGTGTACTGGACTAGAGACAGTTCTGGTACCACCCACATGGGAGGGGATTCTCTTGGAGAGAAGCAGCGAGATACTGATGTGCATAAATGAGAGGCTATCATCTGCCTTTCATCAGGGAGAGAGGAGGCAGAGGGGCCAACAGAGCAGGTGAACGTTAGTGTGGAGGAATCCATTGAAGGTCACTCCGCCCGGCGCTGTGCTGCTTGTCACGGATCTGCTGTGTTGAGCAGGTGTGAGCAAAGCAGCTGCAGCATAAACACTTGAGGGACCCTCGGCCTTAGCACCCTCCCCTCTCTGGCGCCCTCAGGCGGCCGCCTTAGCTGCCTTATGCTGGCACCGGTGTTCTATCAGATAGTGCCCACCATCAAAAAGTGCCCGCGCATGCGCAGTATTGAAGGGCACTCCAGCTGATTTGCAGATCAGCTGGCCTAACGTAACCATGGCGCATGTGTACATCATATCTCTCGATGGGAGATCCATTTCACGGCACAATTGAAACCTATACAAACAGTGGAGGGAGACCGTAGTTTTTAGATTGTGCCTCGCTGTTGCGGGGCGGCTTTACAGTGTGCTGATCGTCCAGTTTTGACTGCGTTGCTGGGCGGGTTTGATGTGTTGAACGGCCGGTTCTGCCTGTGTGAACGAGTGGGTTGCAACACAGACAAAACCAGGCCTTCAACACAGCCACAAGCCACCCTACAGCAGCAGCAGCGATGTATAATCTGACACCTACAGTTCTCCCTCCGCTGTTTGTATAGGTTTCAATTGTGCTGTGAAATGGTATCTCCCATTGAGAGATACCTCCTACGATATGTGCATGCGCAATGGTTACATCAGGTCAGCTGATTGGCAAATCAGCTGGAGTGCAATTCCATACTGGGTATGCGCGGGCACTTTTCGATGGTGGGCAATGGTTACATCAGGTCAGCTGATTGGCAAATCAGCTGGAGTGCAATTCCATACTGGGTATGCGCGGGCACTTTTCGATGGTGGGCACTATCCGATAGAATACCGACCCTGTTTGTATACAGTGACTTGAAAAAGTATTCATACCCCTTAACATTTTCCAAATTCTGTCATGTTACAACCAAAAAACATAAAAGTATTTTATTGGGATTTTTTGTGATAGACCAACACAAAGTGGCACATAATCGTGAAGTGGAAGGAAAATGATAAATGGTTTTCAACATATTTTACAAATAAATATATGAGAAGTGTGGCGTGCATTTGCATTCAGCCCCCTTTACTCTGATACCCCTAACTAAAATCTAGTGGAACCAACTGCCCTCAGAAGTCACCTAATTAGTAAATAGAGTCCATCTGTGGGTAATTTAATCTCAGTATAAAAACAGCTGTTCTGTGAAGCTCTCAGAGGTTTGTTAGAGAGCCTTAGTGAACAAACAGCATCATAAGGCATCATGAAGGCCAAGGAACACACCAGACAGGTCAGGGTTAAAGTTATGGAGAAGTTTAGAGCAGGGTTAGGTTATAAAAAAATATCTCAAGATTTGAACATCTCATGGAACTCTAATCAATCCATCATCCTAAAATGGAAAGAGTATAACACAACTGCAACCCTACAAAGACATGGCCGTCCACCTAAACTGACAGGCCGGGCAAGAAGAACATTAATAAGAGAAGCAGCCAAGAGACCCATGATAACGCTGGAGGACCTACAGAGATCCACAGCTCAGGTGGGAGAATCTGTCCACAGGACAACTATTAGTCATGCACCCCACAAATCTGGACTTTATGGAAGAGTGGCAAGAAGAAAGCCATTGTTTAAAAAAACCCATAGGAAACCCCATTTGCAGTTTTTGGGAAAAGCCATGTGGGGGACACAGCAAACATGTGGAAGAAGGTGCTCTGCTCAGATGAGACCAGAATTGAACTTCTTGGCCTAAAAGCAAAACGCTACGTGTGGTGAAAAACTAACACTGCACATTACCCTGAACACACCATCCCCACCGTAAAACATGGTGGTGGCAACATCATGTTGTGGGGATGCTTTTCTTCAGCAAGGACAGGGAAGCTGGTCAGAGTTACTGGGAAAATAGATAGTGCCAAATACAGGGCAATCTTAGGAGAAAATCTGCTAGAGTCTGCAAAGGATTTGAGACTAGGGCAGATGTTCACCTTCCAGCAGGACAACAACCCTAAACATACAGCCAGAGCTACAATGGAATGGTTTAAATCAAAGCATATTCATGTGTTAGAATGGCCCAGTCAAAGTCCAGACCTAAATCCAATTGAGAATCTGTGGCAAGACTTAAAAATTGTTGTTCACAGACACTCTCTGTTCACACTCTGACAGAGCTTAAAGGGGTTGTAAAGTTGTTTTTTTTTTTTTTTAAAAATAACAAACATGTTATACTTACCTTCACTGTGCAGCTCGTTCTGCACAGAGTGGCCCCGAACCTGGTCTTCTGGGGTCCCTCGGCGGCTGTTTCAGCTCCTCCCCGCAAGCATTTACCACCTTCATGCGAGCTCCCTCGCACGGTGGTGAGTGCTTGCGGGCGCGCTCCCGTGATACAGCCGGCGGCTATAGCCGCTCGCTGTATCACTCGGCCCCGCCCCCCGGCGCGCCGCGTCATCGGATGTGATTGACAGCAGCGCGAGCCAATGGCTGCGCTGCTTTCAATCCATCCACTGCAGCCAATCAGCGACCAGGCTGAGCTGCAATGAAGCTGACGAGGACGAGGAGCGAAGATTCGAGGGGTCAGGTAAGTAAAACGGGGGGGCTGGGGGCGGCGGTTCTGTCAAAAGTTTTTTCACCTTAATGCATAGAATGCATTAAGGTGAAAAAATTTTTACCTTTACAACCCCTTTAAGCTATTTTGCAAAAAAGAATGGGCAAAAATGTCACTCTCTAGATGTGCAAAGCTGGTAGAGACATACCCAAAAAGACTTGCAGCTGTAATTGCAGCAAAAGGTGGTTCTAAAAAGTATTGACTAGGGACTGAATACAAATGCACACCACACTTTTCAGATATTTATTTGTAAAAAAAAATTAAAAACCATTTATCATTTTCCTTCCACTTCACAATTATGTGCCACTTTGTTTTGGTCTATCACATAAAATGCGTTTACTTTTTTGGTTGTAACATGACAAAATGTAGAAAATGTCAAGGGATATGAATACTTTTTCAAGGCACTGTATATTGGTAGAGATGCAGGATAAACTAGATTTGCCCTGCACTTTTATTCAGCAAGTCAGGAAACAAACAGTTTCAGTGCAGGAGAAGGCTTTGCACAGCAAACTTGTAGCTTAACACATAAATCATCTTCTTGTCAACACTACTATTTAAAGTCAGGTCAATTACTGACTTAATTGATGGGCCGAATTCCGAACTCATTTTCTTGTAATCACTTGAATTTCGCATTATTAGTGGGTCACAACAATGGCCGATTTTTGTGCGGCTATAGAATTTGAGTGATTGGGCATGTTGGAAATTTTTTGAAAAACAAACTAATTTCTAATCAACGACGAAAGAATCGTGCAAGAAGTATACTCAAGAAAGAAATGTGCATGAGCTGTGACCTGGAAAAAAAATTAGATTCCTGGCCACAAAATTTCTTTTCTGTAGCAACATGAAATGAAATTGAAGACTTGGTTGGTCGAATTTATAAATCAATGGTAGCACCATCGGCTTACAAAAGAAAATTTGTTCAGAATTCGACCTATGTACGGCCTGCATTAGTCTGCTCATATTTATAATAGTCTGTGCACAGCTGAAACTAATAATGAGGCCTGGCTATCAGGTAACGATGTTGACCTAGGAATGGAGGATTTAACCTACTCAAAGCTCTACAAGGCCTTTGGACTCCAGGACCCACAAAGATTTGTTAAGATTCTAGAAAAAAAACCTGAATATTTGTTTTCTTCATATCAGTCATAAACCGTGAAGCCCCTCACGATATGTATTCCACATTCCTGCCAGCTAGTACTTCCAACATACAGTGCACACAGGACAATCCATTAGCATTCTCTTGCTGCATCCCTTACCTATATTCTACAAAACATTTAAAGTCTTGTAGAGCCAGAAACCATCTTGTAAACCATACATTTTTCCATTTGTTCTGAATCATCTACCATAATGGAAAATGGTCTGTAATGAATTTTAACTGTCTGCCCAATAGGTAATACCTCAGTGACTCTAGTACCCACTTTATGGTCACACACTCACTTTCCGCCATTGAAATTTTTTTCTCTGGAAGGGTTAGTTTCTGGCTGAGGTATGCTACTGGATGTTCTTCCATGTTAATTTCCGGGGACAAGACTGTTTCCAGGCCAAAATCAGGCATCAGTTTGTATGAGAAATTCCTGACTGAAGTTGGGGTGACTTAACAATGGTCCTTTACACCAATGGTTCTCAGCCTCAGTCCTCAAGTACCCTCAACAGGCCATGTTTGCAGGTTTTCCTTTATCTTGCAGAGGTGCTTTAAATCAGAGTCAATGCCTTGGTATTTTGGACAGCTATTTTATCTAGGAGAAATTCCCAAAACATGGCCTGTTGGGGGTACTTGAGGACTGAGGTTAAGAACCACTGCTTTACACAATACAGCCTTCAGCTCTTGAAAAGCTCCTTATTTTTCTTTGCCCATTTCACCATAGTGCAATTCCTTCATTTGGTGAGATCAGTAGATAGAGCTGCTATAATATCAAAGTTAGACACAAACCTTTGGTAGTTTCCTAAAATCCCTAGGAAGGCTCTAACCTGTTCTAAACTGTTCTTTTTTCACACTGACTGGGGCCATCTTTCAATTGTATCAATATTAGTTAGTAGAAGCTTCATATCTCCAAAATCCTAACATCAGGTATACAGTACATTTCAGTGGCAATACTTTTGGATCACTTTGTGCTGAAAGAGCTTCACAATCTTTCAGGATTTTATTAGGTTAACATGATACATTGTATTTCAATATGTTTACTAGTTATGTGCAAATGACAATTCTATCATTCCATAAATATGTGTCCATAATTCTTCAAATTGCATATTAGTCCTATTTTGTGTATCAGTGAGGTCATACCCAGTGAGAATATATATCCCTGTATATTGTGAAGGTAATGATACAATGCTTTAGTTACCACACATAAGTTAGGCTTGTCATTTTATATAATATATAAGTTATAACACAGGGCCTAGGCTGCTTACATTGGGGCAGTGTCCCTTACTAAAATAGAGAGAAAAGGAAAGGAACAAGAAAAAAGAAAAGGAGAGGGAAGCCATGGGTTCCACCTACCGAAGCAAAGCAAATTCATTGGTCCCAGGTCTTTTGTCTTTTCGAATTTAGTTTGGGCATTATATAGAGCACATATAAGCTAGTCATTGAGCATTACCCAATTTAGTTTGTGTTTAATGAAATATATTGTGATAGTGAGTTTTATGCTATTGATATCAAACCAGCTAAAAATGTATTGCAGACCAAACATTTTGTAAATCTAGAAAGTTCTATTTCTATTTTAAGAAATAAAATACTTTCTGTGGACCTGGGTATGTTAGCTTTGATTATTGAGTAGATCTTATTGTAAATTCTTATCTAGAATTTGTGAACGTTGGGATTAAGTGACACCCACTTAAATAGTGGGAGGCACATATACAAACTGTTGTAATTCCTACACTGTTCACCTGATTTGGATGTAAATACCCTCAAATTAAAGCTGAAAGTCTGCAGTTGAAGCACATCTTGTTCGTTTCATTTCAAATCCATTGTGGTGGAGTATAGAGCCAAAAAGATTAGAATTGTGTCAATGTCCCAATGTTTATGGACCTGACTGTACATAGACATCAACTGATTGTAACTTTTGAAACACAATAGAGATGCTCGCAGAGTTTAGAGTTTTTGAGTAAGTGCAGTGGGTGTATTGTATAATGGAAATACAACCTATATTTGAATGTAACCTCAAATAATGTCAATAAAGTGGGGTGTTCGATAAGTTTGACTTTCAGTTTCAGAATTGATGCTATTTGAGAATACTGGAAATATTCTGAGAAAGGCAGTTTAGGCTTCTTTCTTAGGGAGTCCAGGCCAAAAACGACCCCCTTCCTACCACAAAATCCGCTGTGCAAAGCAAAACCTTGTTTTTGGATTGCCTAGAATAGGTTTAAAGGGTGTAAGAGAAGATCTGACCGCATATCTACTCTTCTGTCTATCCCACACTAGGAGTGTTTGAAAAAATGTGGGGCACAATATGCTGTAGTTGGTTTTAATCTACTTGACATCCACATTACAGAATTTTTAGATGGTGGGAAACGAGAACGGGCCTCCATAAATACCTGTTGAGGATGTAAATCTCTTGTTACAGTTTTGAGCTAATTGCACTGCAATGTGTGTTGCTTAAGTCTAATTAGGTAGGGTACTCCTAGGCCACCTAGAGATGCTGGAGTACAAAACATTTTCCAATGAATGCAGCATCTTCTCAATTATACAATGCCTCTTTTAACCCGTATAAATCATTTTAGTTTGTACATTCAATAAGTCTCGTCAAGGCATAGAAATAGTGGGAGTAATCTGAGTAGTACATTAATTTTTTAATATATTTTTATTTAAAGCAAAGCAGACTGTCAATAATATACAGTATGTTATATTCAAATTGAAAACATAGTATCCCCATCTGTCTAGTGTATGGGATGGCCAACAGGATCCAACAGGACAGCAGGCAGTGTCTGTGTCTGCTCTGCAAAAACGGAGTGGTCACAGACAAGCCATCTGCCTGCTCAGCGGGGATCAGCGAACAGATTTCCCACTGCGCATAGTTGGCAAAATTAAAGGTAAAACATCATCCACAAATAATTTATGTTGCTGTAACCCCTTAATAATCGAGTTTGAATTGAGAAATTTTGCTAGTGGCTCCATTGCTGTAATAAACAAAATCGGTGATCAGGGACAACCCTATCTAGTTCCCTGCTGTATATTTAGTAGGGGTCACAGCCACTTACCTGCCTCCTTCCAGTGTTAGTCGCCCATCCTTCTCTCACATGATTTATTTGACACATCACATCGCCCTGGCATCTATTTAAACCTGAGCAGTACTAGCTGTCACCACGCAAGCATTTAGCCACAACCTAGTCTCTCTGCTACCATGAACTCCTGAGGACAGTCAGCTTCAATCTGCTCAAGTCCAGTCCGTTTAGTACAGTCCAGTGCAGTTTTTACCAGCACAGCCTACTACATTATAGTCCAGTTTTTTATACTCTAATACATTTTGCTGCAGTTTAGTATGTTTCAGTCCAGCCTGCTACAGTCCAGTCCGCTATTATCCAGTATAGTCTGCCACAGTCCAGTCTGTTACAGTCCTGTCTAGTCCAGTCTGCTACAGTTCAGTGCCAAGAGCAGCCATACCAGTCTGGCTCGCTGTATGCTCAGCTTTAAGTGCCAAACCACTGCCCTACACAGTCACCTCCTTTTGCTGTTCAGGCACCTATCCACCTCTGCATCCATAAGTATCTGTCGGGGGACCTGAAGGTGGCTTACAGCTCATGAGGGGATCCCTGGCACTTCCCACTATGGTGCAACTTAAGATTTTATCTCTCAATGTGAAGGGACTTAATAGCCCATACAAAAGGAGGACCCTGTGGAATGACGCTCTGGAAACTAACAGTGACATACTGTGCATCCAAGAGTGTCATCTTACAAAAGACAACCCCCCCCCACAAATTTTCTCACTGTAAACTTTTGCACATGTTTTTTTCCAACTATTCCAATAAAAAAGGGGGTGTAGCACCAATTATAAGAGACTCTGTTACCTTCCAATTATTAGACTCTAAATCAGACCCCCAAGGGAGATACTTGATATTGGTGGCAAATATTGATAACACAACTTTTTGATAACCCAATTTATATGCTCCTAACAAACAACCTATTCATTAAAAAAAAAAACCCTCAGGAAAATAAGGAAAATACAGTAAGGTATCCTAATTATCTGCAGAGACTTTAATGCTTCAATTTACCCTACCATCAACACATCCAAAGAAACACATGCAGTAAGAAATGGACTTAGCAACCTTTTTTCACAGGAGGATCTTTTTGATCCGTAGAGATGCCTCTACACCCAACTGAAAAAGACTTGACTTTTTTCTCTAGCGTACATAGGTTTTATTCATGTATAGATTTTTGTCTCACAGACAGATTTCTCCTGTAGAAAATAACAGATGCTCAGATCCATATCTCTTGGTCAGATCACGCACCGATCTCACTAAATATCGCAAAGAAACACCTACCCACTAATACATCACTTTGGAAAAATAACACTTACATCCTTTCACAGGAGAAACATCTGTCTGTGTTAAAAAATAGATTTAAAGAATTATTTGAGATTAACAACCTAGATTCTACTTCCACAGCTAACCTTTGGTGCATACATAGAGGGCTATTAATACAAGCTGCCTCCAGGGGGAAAAAAACAAACATGACAAACAATCAACAAACTTATGAACACCTTTTCCAATTAAGAAAATATCCACAAAACCACCCCCAACAATACTTCCCTGCTTCAACAACTAAGCACCACTAGGAATGAATTGAGAACAATTTTAATTTCCAATCATGAGAATTACCGTATCTAAAAAACTCCCAAGGCAATAAAGCAGGGAAATTATTAGCTTCCCAACTACGCCAAAGACAGAATAGACACAAAATTACAAAATTGATACAGCATAAGACAGGAAAAACCATATATAATCCATAAGAGATAGCGGCCCTCAATAAGGCCCCGGGAGCTGATGGCCTATCGAGTGAATATTATAAAGCATTAACAGATAGCTTAGCTCCATACCTAATGAAGCTATATAACCAATTGGCCAACAACCACCCATTCCCTAAAGAAATGCTAGAAACAGTTATTATCAAGATCCCTAAACCTGGAAAAGATTCATCCTCCCCCCAAAATTATAGACACATATCCTCTTTAAACTCCGACCTGAAGATATACTCTAAGATACTTGCCAAACGCCTACTTGATGTTACACCATACCTCATAGGGGCTGACCAGGTGGGCTTTGTAAAAGGCCGTCAAGGTCCAGATGGTACCAGATGTATGATGCATTTGATTAACTATGTCAAACACAGTCGAATGCCTTTTCTGCTTCTCGGATTGGATGAAGAGAAGGCATTCGATATAGTACGTTGGGAGTACATTTCTGAAACCCTAAACAGATTTGGTTTTACTGGCTCTATACATCTACATCTATAATGTCCCTTTACACAATACCTTGTGAGTGTTTGCTTTGGATAGTATCTCTAAAAGTTTTAATCTATCGATTGGCACAAAACAAGGATGCCCCCTTTCCCCTGTAATATTCTCCTTGGCAACTGAACCTCTGGCAGAAACCAACAGGAATAATCTCAATATTAATGGTATCAAAGTCGGATACATTAATCACAAATTGGGATTGTTCGCTGATGACATAATCCTAACGATAAGCTTTAGAAGAATTCCGAAGGATCCTTACTATAAAATTAATAGCACTAAATGCTTTGCCTTGCCAATGAACATCCCCTCAAAACGCTTGTCACCCTATGCCTCATTCATAAATACAACTGGGATCAACCTGCTATACCCTACCTAGGAATCCAACTTTCTTACCCAACTTCCAAACTGTTTGAAGTAAATTTCCCCAAACTCTTAACCCAAAACCAAGAGGATTGCCAACATATACAAAAAATTCAGCTATCTTGGATTGGAAGAATGGCGGTATTTAAAATGCTAACTTTACCAAAAATCTTGTATTATTTTCGTGCTTTGCCTATTCTAATATCAACTAGAATAAAAAAGTAATAAAAAAGTAATAAAGTTATTTAAACAAATAAACACCACACTAAATAATCTTATCTAGCAGGGTAAAAAACCAAGAATTGCTCTAGCGACCTTAACCACAACAAAAATTAAAGGAGGTATGAATCTACCTGATGTTCATCAATATTATATAGCAAAACTCTAATGCCCCGTACACACGGTCGGACATTGATTGGACATTCCGACAACAAAATTCTAGGATTTTTTCCGACGGATGTTGGCTCAAACTTGTCTTACATACACACGGTCACACAAAGTTGTTGGAAAATCCGATCATTCTGAACGCGGTGATGTAAAACACCTATGTCGGGACTATAAACGGGGCAGTAGCCAATAGCTTTCATCTCTTTATTTATCCTGAGCATGCGTGGCACTTTGTGCGTCGGATTTGTGTACACACGATCAGAAATTCCGACAACGGATTTTGTTGTCGGAAATTTTATAGCAAGCTCTCAAACTTGATGTGTCGGAAATTCCTATGGAAAATGTGTGATGGAGCCTACACACAGTCGGAATTTCCGACAACAAGGTCCTATCACACATTTTCCGTCGGAAAATCCGACCGTGTGTACGGGGCATTAGATAAGATGAAGTATTGGTTCACCCCAAATACAGACAAGTTATGGTTGAATATTGAAAAAGGAGTAACCAAAGGGTATGATCTATTTGCTTTATCAGTAACCTATACCGGGTTGTTTTGCAACTTGATCGTTACATACTGTATACCAGTAATCTCATTGTATTGTAATGGTAACGATAGTGTTATTTGTTTTACATATTATTTTTTTGCCACTGGAAGAAAGATTTTTAGTGAAAGAAGCCAAAGGATTGAATCATGTTAGAAAAAACGAAACAGCTTGAGAGACATGTCAATGAGCTTTATCTCCCTGTGTATATAGCATCTACATAGCACAAACATTCAAGCTGAAAAAAACAGCCTTGAACTATACTGAAAGATTGTGTCTGCCAAGAGTTCCACTGCCTTGAACACTATTGCATTTTATTTTGTTTTGGCAGAAAGACATGACCTTATGCACTGTGTGTCATATTTGAATTACTTAATTTTTCTGAACACATGCTAGTTTCTTCTTCCTCCTTTCAAATTTCTGTGTTCTCTGCCAGTAGAAATATGCAAGATGCTCTCTGCATTAATTGCCAAGCCTAGCCAAAAAGGAATGAAAATTGTGGGGGGGGGGGGGGGGGGGGGGGGGGGAGCGTGAACAGGACAAACTGTCTTCATAGAGCACTAGTGATATGAAGAGTAACTAAGATAAACCAATCAAACATTGCTACTGAACTGATTTGACTACAATTTAATTGCATGCTCTAAGATACTAAAATGTCACAATATTATTGTGTTGTCCAACTAAATCATTTTTACTTTGTTTTATGATCTTTAAGTTGTGGTATAACTATGCTGTATTTATAGGTCATACAACAAAACAAAACAAAAACTCTTGCGCATAAATGTATAAGCCCGACAGTTCAAAGTTCTCGATGGATGGTAGCTTTCAGCCTTGTTGCCCTCAAGGATAGGGAAATCCTAACATACAGACAAAAAACAGAAAAGAGAGGGCGCACTGGCCTAGTGCATTATCTTTAAAAAGGTTTAGTAAAACAGAAAACGTAAAAGTACTACTCACAAGGGTAGATAAAAATCACGCATAATAGTCAAATGATGGTAGCAGTCTCCAGACCTATGGACAAGACGTGCAGACCGCTGCTGGCTGACGCATTTCGAAGGTAGCACCTTCTTCTTCAGAGCTTTCTGTTTTAATAAACCTTTTTAAAGATAATGCACTAGGCCGGTGCGCCCTCTCTTTTCTGTTTTTTGTCTGTATTTATAGGTCAGCTGAGGCTTATTTAACCATATATTAACAAATGATTAAACTAATCCTCATTAATCTGAATTTATTGTGGATCTTACTGATTCTGTTGATCATGGTTCAAAATGTTAAAGGACAACTTCAGTTTTAGTGAGGTTGTCCTTTAAGTAATCCTTCTGATTGCAGTTTCCCTGCAAAATACTTACTTTTCTCCTCATTCTATCAATCTTCAGGTCCCCCCAGCCTTTGTAAAGAAAACTTTCTGGTCAGGTCCTCTTCTACTATGCATGTGCACTGCAGGGATGAGCAGCGAGGTCAGTGGCTGGTGAGGCACTGGCTAGTATCAGAGCCAGATACACACAGGTTCCATACGCCGTGATCATTAGAGTGAGAGCAATAATTCTAGCACTAGCCCTCCTCTGTAACTCTAAACATGTAACCTGTAAAAAATTTTAAAGCGTCATCTATGGAGATTTATAAGTACTGAAGTTTGGCGCCATTCCACAAGTGTGTGCAGTTTTAAAGTGTGATATGTTAAGAATCTATTTACTCATCAAACATCATCTTTAATATGATATGTTTAAAAAAATTGCTGCGCAAATACCGTGTGATTTAAAAAAGTTGCAACGTCCACCATTTTATTCCCTAGGGTGTCTGCTAAAACAATATATATATAATGTTTGGGGGTTCTGAGTAATTTTCTAGCAAAAAAATTATGATTTTTACATGTAGGAGAAGATGTCAGAATTGGCCTGGGTGGCAAGGGGTTAATTACCATACGTACTGTAAGTAATATACAAATAATTATTATATATTTTTTTTAAGGCAATGTACTATATTTTCAAAATCTGTACTCAAGCAGGTGGCTTAACGGACATATTACTGAAGTTTAAAGTTATAACTTCCAACCAGTAAATTCACAGTAAAGAGATAAATAATACATTATTATGTTATAACATATAGCATATAAATATATGACTTAGCTTGAATATAACAGTACCTTTTCAACAGAATCAGTTTCTCCCTCTTAACTGTGTGAGAAAAACATGGGATTGTGGGTAAATCTTATACCGATAAACACATGTTTTTTTCCTTGTAGTTAAGAGGGCTGGGCTGAAAGGGAGCATTTTTCTTTTAGACACATGCCCCTTCTATGTCACTGCAGTGAGAGGCTTGCCTCCACTGCAGCATTTTTATTGGACAGCTGGGACCAATGGTAATTTACCATTGGTCCAAGACTCCAAGCTGTTCATTGAGCTCAGTGCCTCTGACAAGAAGTGAGAGGCACTGTGAGCTCATCCTCTAATGCCCCGTACACACGGTTGGATTTTCCAATGGAAAATGTCCGATCGGAGCATGTGTGGGCTCCATCGGTCATTTTCCATCGGATTTTCCGACACACAAAGTTTGAGAGCAGGCTATAAAATTTTCCGACAACAAAATCCGATCGCGTCAATTCCAACCGTTTGTGGCCAGTTCGGACGCACAAAGTGCCACGCATGCTCAGAAGAAATTCCGAGACGGAACAGCTCGGTCTGGTAAAATTAGCGTTCGCAATGGATACAGCACTTTCGTCACGCTGCAATGTAAAAAATGGTTTAATACAGCGCACTCTCTTCTTCTTTATAATATGAGAAGAATGAAGTAGTTTTGCTGCTCATATTCACATAGACTTCTCTCAAACGTCTTTCTTTATTATTTATTGTGATTCCCTCAATATATTTTGATTTGCCACATCTGACAAAAATTTTTTTTTATTGTTTAATTTTTTTATTTTTTTTTTAAAGGCTGTTTTTTTTTTTTGTTTTGGGTTTGTATTTTTTTCCAGGCTGATCTTTGTTTTATTTTACTTTTAGTTTTACTCCCTAATATTTTTGTGTGTGTTTTGTGTGTCAAGTTACCACAACACCATTGATATTTTATATTATTTAATCTCAAGAAGGTTGCTTGGTGTTGGTGTCCCTTGTTAATTTCACATTGTATTTTTGAAATGTACCTGCCTCCTCACAAACAAACTGTCCTTTTTTTAAGGAAAACACACATAGGCAAGTATAATTGAAACAAAAAATCCTTTATTAAGGGCTCAGAACCAGACAAAGAGGGAGGCAACGCTGGAGAAACATCAGAAATTGGCGAAGCCTTGGACCCCCAGGGCACACATCAATTATTTAACATCAAAATTGGTAGCCTGAGGAGTCCTTATTTAAGGGAGTGCAGTCTGGTCCAAAAGTCCCAGAGATCCTGAAAGCAGCAGATGACATCTGTGTCCCCAGGCTGTGGTACTATACAAGAGCCTGCATCTTTTGCCAGACCAGACTGGACCCAGGGTCATCACTCTCCCGTCTTCTTTCCACGCTTCCTTCCACGCTGTGGCTCTGGTGTTGGAGATGTGGCAGAAGTAGGAGTAGGACCTGGAGGAGGAGGAGGAGGAGGAGGAGTAGTAGGACCTGGAGGAGGAGGAGGAGTAGTAGGACCTGGAGGAGGAGGAGGACTATGTGTGAGGTCACAAATGTGGGTAGCAGATGTTATTTGGCTCCTCAACCCCTTATTGAGAGCTTCCAAAATTAAGGACTCACACAGGAGTCGTTGGCCCTCCTCCATCTGCAGCATTTTGCAGGCAGTTATGCAAGCAAAGTCCTCCTCCACACTGTGGGGGCTTCTCAGGGCCTCTGTAGCCTTCCAAAATAGGCCTATGGCAACCTCCTCCAGGTTACTCATCTTCCTGCCACTTTGTCTTTGCAGGTGTAGGGGGAGGGACCTGGATATCAGGCAGCCTGCTTGGCCCGGCCACCTCCTGTCTGAGACTTCCCTGTGTATGAAAAAGGGCCATGGTTTTAGTTTTTGCATCATCAATCACAATCATAAATTAGTACTCCAAACTAACATCTAGTTAACATCATTGATTGGACAACCAGAAATATTTACAGGAATGCTATACCTGGCTCAAGCATAGCTCCTCCACGTGTTGCTGCCTCGAAGGCCCAGGTTGGGCACCAGAAGCCTCAGCTGGGGAGGAAGGAAGCCTGGAAGGAAGAGTGGAGAGTGCTGGCCTGGGTTCAGTCTGACCTGCCAGAAAATGCAGTCTGTCATGGTACCAGAGCCTGGGGACATAGATGTCATCTGCAGCTCCAGATCTCTGGGAATCCTGGACCTTCTTGTGTTCCCTTAGATAAGTGCTCCTCATGCCACCAATTAGGATCTTCAAATAAGTGATGTCTGCCGTGGGGATCACTGTCTTCACAAATTCCAACAAAGTATCCAGTACTGCCTTCCTCTTTGTTTGATTCCTATATTCAGGGTGGTTTATCTCCCACAGACAGGGCAGCTCCCTGAACATATCAATGAAGATTGGCATAAAGTCGTTATCTCTCAAGATATCCATTTTCACTGTAAGACACAACACAGGACAAACCCTAATGTCAGCCTAAAGTCATCTAAACTTGTGCAAATACAGGCCTCAATCTAGAAGCAGTATAGGCCCAATGTTAAATCTTACCTTCGTTATCAGGATTGACGCCTCCGTTACTCCTTCCTCCGCTCACAGATCGTACGTACTACACACACGCATTACGCTTTATAGACACTGCGCATACGTGAAACTCCGCCCGCCCCTGACGTTCTTTCTAGTCTATTCCCCACCCCTTCTTGTTCGGCGCAGTGGGGAAGAGCACATGGCGGAGTCAGAGCAGGTGTCTGATATTTACACCAACGAGGAGGAGGAAAGCTCCGAGCCTGAAACGTCCCGATCCAGAAGGAGACGATATAAGGCATCAAATATGTCCTTTGGGGAGATGTTGGAGATGGTCGACATAATGAAGAGGGCCGACTATGATGGAAAGTATGGACCTTACCCCAACCCCAATGTCCGAAAGGCCAAGATCATGGTGAAAGTGGTCAAAAGTCTGCACCGAAATTTCGGGGTACAACGATCGAAAGATCAGCTCAGGAAGCGGTGGTCGGACCTTATATTAAGAGAACACGAGCAGTACAGAAAGATCCAGAGAGTGCTGCAAAAAAGTAAGTTGTGCTGTGTTCCTATTCTTTTTGTCTTTATTACGTTTGTGCTGCTCCATGTGCTTTTCTTAACTGTTAATCCAGTTTAAAATGTCAACTTTAATGTTCATGGGCACATTATTCGTTCGTATCAAACATTTTTCTTTCGGCCTATAAAACACCATTGTTTGGGCCATATGCATTTGCCAACATTTTTTAGGGCCTACTTGTCTGAAAATAATTTGGTTGTGTAGATGTGTTTGTTAATAGAATGAAATGCAAACTAGATTAGGTGTAAGGAGAGGACACTCAGCAGCTGGTTACACATCTGGACGCTGGAGCACTAGTGTGGGACACAAGAACACCCTTTTTATTAGGGGTCCCACACAGGTGCTCCAGTGTATACTATAGGGGTGTCTCCATCTGGGAAGCTTGTACAAAACAGGTAAAGTATTGAAGCTTGACAAAGGACACTAAAAATTCTACATCTTGGAACTCAAAATAGACAATTGTACCCCACTTCAAAGCAATGTTTCATATTTATAGTTCTTCCCTCAAATATCTGTGCTAAGTATACAATTTTTTTTACATAGGGGAGAAAAGACTCGGAGGACACCCCTCATCCGAGGAGACCAGAGACCCCCCACCTCTGGAAGAAGGGGAAATCAAACCAAGACAAGAAGAGCAGGAGGAGGAAGACGTGGTGGAAATTGGCACCACAACAGGTGAGTGTCTGTGACCACAGGCTCAGGTAAGAGATGCATATTTTTTTAATACATGTTTTTTTTTGGTTTCTATCTTTTTAGGTGATCGTGATGTTGTGGATCTAGATCCTTTCACCTTGGAAAGTGCACAGATCCTGATCGGGGAGATCATGGGGTGTAATGTTGCATTGGAAAACATCAAGAAAAACATCAATGATGTTCTTTAAAAAAATAAGAACATCATTGATGTTTTGGGGAGAGTTTAAACCCCCTCCAAATCCCTTTGTTTTATGGTGTACTACAATTTTAACATTTTTTGTCAAATAGTAGAAAAGCCAAATTTTGAAGATGCACACAGTGTGTCAACATGTGCTATCTGCCATCACGGGAGATCAATGGACGCGTTTTGGGGGTGCAACCCCTTCCTCAATAATAAATTAGCTGAGCGGAAGGGATTTCTCCCTCAAAACACGTCCCTTGATCCCCCGTGATGGCAGGTAGCACATGTTGACATTTGTAAATTTGTGTGCACCTTCAAAATTTGGCTTTTCCGGGGGTGACTTCACCCCATCTGAACGCGAAATCAAACACAGTTCCTAAATACTCATGTCTGATATTGCCTTCAAGTTCTACCAAATGTGAACTTTATAAGTTCAAGATTTGTGTCTTTCTTGTTGGTTTTAAACATGCCTGTTTTATCTTAAATGGACATTTCTACTTTTTCTAATGCCACCCCAAAAATTGATATACAATAAACATGTTGGTTTGTTTTAAAAACCTTTTCTAAATGCACATGTGATTGTGCTGGTATTAAAAAGATTGTTAATCAAGAATGTGTGGATTATTGTCTCAACGCTCCAACACTTTTGTGGTGCTCTAATTGCTGCTTTCTGTGACAATGGGGGTTATTTCCTAAGGGCAAATCCACTTTGCACTACAAGTGCAGTTTCAACTGCACTTGTAGTGCAAAGTGTCTTTGCCTTTAGTAAATAACACCCAACAGTGCTTTGTAAGGTTACACAATCACACCATTTTCAGGACTCCACACATTTCTGTCAGGGTCAGCTAAAACAAACACAAGCAGTAAATGTCATCAAAGATTTGCTTAATTATTTTTTTTATTTGAAAAAGGTTTCACACATTATCTGGCATATTGATAGCCTCCCTACCTGCAAAGAATTCAAGGTATCTTAGCCGGACATCACGGGCACTCAGGGAGCGCCGTCAGGGTTGGTTCATTTTGAATTCCAGCCTCAGGCCCAACTGAGCCAGCATAGTTGGCAGAATGTTACCGTAAAAAGTTGTGTAGAACACAGCACGCCAGGATAATGTGATTCAGTTTGTACTCCGCCATATGTATGGGTGTAAGAAATAGGCGGAACCGGCTGGCCATGATTCCAAACGTGTTCTCCACCACTCTTCTGGCTCTGGCCAGCTGGTAATTAAAAACCCTCTGGTCTGGGGTGAGGGTCCTCATCGGGAATGGCCGCATAAGATGGTCCCCCAGCACAAAGGCTTCATTCGCAACGAAGACGAATGGGAGTCCTTTCACATTGTCTTCTGGAGGTGGCAAGTCCAAGCTGCCATTCTGGAGACGCCTGTAGAACTCCGTCTGGGCGATGACTCCACCATCGGACATCCGGCCATTCTTCCCCACGTCCACATACAGAAATTCATAAGTAGCCGACACCACCGCCAACATCACAATACTATTGAACCCCTTATAATTATAATAGTACGACCCCGAGTTGGGTGATGGGATGATGTGGATGTGTTTCCCATCAATTGCCCCTCCACAGTTAGGAAAGTCCCACCGCTGGGCAAAGTGGGAGGCCACAGTCTGGCATTCCTGTGGCGTGGAAGGAAACTGTGGAGGAAAACAAAAAAAAATTAGTCTTTTTGCACATAAACATGGAAAGCAGATTAGACACAAACATTCTTGGCCAACATCAAGATAACATTGATTTATGGTAATTTTTAAAGACCAAAGTATAAGGTACACCTATCATATTCCCCCCCCCCATGGGCCATTTCTAACATTATGGGGGGGAGCTCTTGGATAGGTAACCCTCTCCACTTCATTGAGAGATGAATGCCTAAATAATGTGTATTACTTGGAACAGCCCCTCCTTAGTTACACTATTGGCAGCCCACTGGACAGGTAAGAAGTGTCATAATACAGAGATATAAATACACACTGTATACATTTGAGCACATTTGGACATTCTGCTATTACCTATCAAGATAATAATAGGATACAAAAATTTGAAACAGTACCATTTGAAAGTATACAGGCAGGCCCTTGCACTACATGCTTTGGGGAATTCATCCATACATCTGACCACAAAAGAGGTAGGTATAGTGTGTATGGGTTTGGCAAAGTCAGCAGATAGATGATTGAGGATAGATAGAGAATTGGTATCAGCTGACTTAGCAGTTGGGGGGAGGGAGGGTTCCAAATGATTTGGGGACCCCCCAAAAAAAGCCTCTGGCACTCTGCCTGAATTTAAAGCACAAATCATATTTCAATACATTTTAGGTGTGTTTGGGGTAAAGCACTACTATGGAGCTGACAAAATACATTGTTAAGTGACTACATGAGGTGAATATAGGACCAGGAGAGCATGCTGCTGAGGTAAGTGAAGGCAAATATGTATAAAGGACAACAAAAATAATGACATAAAAATCCAGCATGCATGAGAACAAAGGGGACATTCACAGCATATTCCAATCATGATAATTAGGGAATGAGGAAAGAAATACAATATATTATCAAACATTAAATACAATAAAATGTGATATTAAAGGATGAATCTTACCTTAATATACTCCTTCTGCAGGACCTGGATGATGGCAGAACAGATCTCTGGGATAATGATCCCCAGAGCCTGGGGGGAGATGCCTGTTGAGAACTTCAAGTCCTGCAGGCTTCTCCCCATTGCCAAGTACCGCAGGGTGGCGACGAGCCTTTGCTCCGGAGTGATGGCTTGCCTCATGCAGGTATCTTGCCTGCTAATATAGGGGGTCAGCAAAGCCAACAAACGGTGAAATACGGGATCCGTCATCCGGAGAAAGTTCCTGAAATCATCAGGATTATTCTCACGGATCTCACGGAGCAAAGGCATATGAGAGAACTGGTCATGCTGAAGCAACCAATTCTTGGCCCATGAACTCCTCCCCACCCTGTTCATGGACTGGACTTGTGTCAAGGTCAGGACCCCAACACCAAGCCCCCGCACAGCACGAACTCTACGAGGAGTACGTATACGCAACATAGCTAGAAAACGGTCGGCTGCTCAGAACGAAGTGACAGAACGCACTGAAGAACAGCAAGGCCTGTGAAGAGCGACCTGAAAAACAGTAACGAACGAACAAGAACACAATGACAAAGTCACGCGTCGCTTGCTGCACGCACAGCAGATACAAATCCACAAGCACAAACTGAACAGCAGAAAACGATCTGAAAATCACGAGTCTGAAAAAGCGCGAATCGTCTCTCACCAAACTTTTACTAACACAAGATTAGCAAAAGGAGCCCAAAGGGTGCCGCGCTTGGTTTTGAACTGGCTTTTTCTAGTCTCGTTGTACGTGGTGTACGTGACCGCGTGGTTGGCGATCGGAAATTCCGACAACTTTGTGCGACCGTGTGTACGCAAAACAAGTTTGAGCCAACATCCGTTGGAAAAAATCCTAGGATTTTGTTGTCGGAATGTCTGATCAATGTCCGACCGTGTGTACGGGGCATTAGTCTGCTGCAGAGAGTATCAGCTTGTATTTAAAGTGGCCGCTCTGTATTTAGCTTCTGACAGGCTGCCCAAGGAGCCCCATTTCTCTGGAACCATAGGTCGTAGGAAGGGTACGACTTGGGCTACATACCCCCCACATTTGGAGTCTCTGTGACCCCAGGTCACCGAGCTACGACCCTCAAAACTCTATTTTTTTATGTTTATGGCAGGTGAGGCCCTGCATCACTTGCCTCCCCTGACTGCATGTCCCTGGTGCACTGTAACCCTTTTCATACCTATAGATGAGCCATACTCCGCTAGGTGGCTGGAGGCCAGGTACTCAAAGGACAACTTTACTTTCAGTGAAGTTGTCCTTTAAACAGTTTTTTTAACTTTAAAGTTGACTTGAACTTAAAAATAAGGATTTAATATCTAAAATGTTTATTGCACTTAAGAAGTAGTCTGAAAAATCTATCTTTGTCGAGAAATCCTTAAAAAAAAATAGCCGTGCACTCCCTGTGCCTACAGACTTGCAGCTGTATATCTGCAGTGTAATACCATGAGGTAGCCTTACCTCTGACTACTAGACTGCTAGTAAGATTTGAAATAAAATTTGGTGATGTCTTTTTCTGTGCTCCTCACTGTTCTCTTAACTGATGAGGAAATGGTACCTGAGGACCAACTGTGCAAGGATCTCCCTGCTTCTCGTTCTTTCATTTTGTGAAATTACGCTTTCTCCCATGCTGTTTCTTGAATTCTCCCTTACCAAAAATTATATCACTAGTCATCAAAAAGGGGGAAACTCTGACATGAAGAAGCAAAGCCCATTTGCATGGAGCATATGTGTCAGGAGTGCATAGTGTCAGAGTGTAGGGTCAGGAATATGTAATGCACAGACCAATGTACACAGTAGAACTAAAAAAAATGACCCCCCTGTCAGATTCACTCCCAGTATAGACCTGTCCCCCTTAAATCCACACAGTACAGTCCTCTCCCCCTACAATATACAGTAAACCTCCAACCCCAAATTCCTTCAGTACAGATCTCCCCTTCAATACAGATTACCCACAATCCTCCCAGTACTGATCTAGATTTTGACTTCACGAAGTCCACGCAGCCACCAGCAATAGTGCGCAGAGAGGGAAAGTCCTTCCCCTGGTGTGACAGGAACTTAGGGGAGACGTTCTCGATTCTGTTCTGTGGTAGTTTCTAAAGTCTGAACAAACTGGAGGCTGCAGTGCAAGCCGCATCAAAGGATAAAAAATAGTCAGACAGTTGCAGTGTTAGTGAAGTCCATAGATGGAGACACTTCAAAGAAGAGCCATAACATTTTTATTGTGTTTTAGCTAATACATTTGGATGCTGCTTAAAGCATGCTACGTAGTTAAAGAAGAACTGCAAATTTTAAGATCCCAAAGCACTGACTTATACTCTTTCTCTTTTTGATATAGTCTTTCAAGATCAAGTTTAGTTTTCTCAGAAAGCCCAGCATTAGCTCTCTAAGAGAGCTGCAGCTGCAGATCATAAAAAAAAAGTGAAACAAAGGACAAAAATCAAGCTGAAAAGTAAAGTGTAAGTAAGGAGAAAATTCAACAGGGAGAAACTGATAGCTACTTCAGGCAGGCTTTTTGCCTTGACACATAACATCTGAGGCAGGTAATATACTGCTTTAGACTCTAAACAGTAATATGTGCATAAATGGTCACATAGAATGTTTTATATAAATTGTTATGTTTGTAAAATATTCTTGAAATTGTTGCAATGTTCTAAATAATATTTTCCCATCTAAGCCAGTGGTAGTGAACCTTTTGACCCCAGTGTCTTGAAAAAGGCTTATAAGACAAGGGTACCATTCCCTAACAAGCTCCATCCCAGTGTGTTCCCATGAAGTTAAACCCCCTCCCTTGTTTCTCCCGACAACCTTCCAGACACACACCATATCCCCCCCCCCCAATGTTCTTGTCCGATTACGGCCTCTTCAGTGTTATCGCATACAATGTAGGACTAGCTGCACTTTATTTTACATTATATAAGAGCCTGCCCATATGCTGGGTGCGTAATAGATTGGTGTGGACCATTGTCTGTCACAGAAGTGAGGAATGGGACTAAACAAACTATTCATTTTGCTATTCAGAACAGGGGCCATATGAAACTAAAATGTTAAAGTGGTTGTGAACTCAAAGAAATATTTCTGCCAGCCCCTATGTTCTATTAAGCCATAATACACTGTGTATATGTTTGTATAAAATGATGCCTCTAAATACCCTATTTCAGTTAGTTTCTGGATGGTCACTTGACCTCTGGCCGCTCTCCTCCCCCTATTTATGGGCTACAGCGAGATACTCTGACATCAGCCGGGGAGGTCATGTGACCGCTGTGCTGTCTGCTCAGCCCCTCCCGCTGTAGTCCTTAAATCGGAGGAGAGCAGACAGAGGTCACGTGGCCTTCCATAAATGAACTGAAATAAGGTATTTAGGGGTATCATTTTATACAAACATGTACTCTGTGTAGTATGGCTTGATAGAACAGAATGGCTAACAGTAATTGTTCTTTAACTTTACTGCCAGCTACTAATGGCGGCAGGAGGGGAGGGGAGGGGCGGGGGGTGGAGGAGATGACTCACGCACACATGAGCTGACAGGCAGGGAGGGGGGAGCAGGGCCGATCCTAGGGTCACAGACGCCTGGGTGCAGAAATATTTCTGGCGCCCCCACGTGGGCGTGGTCATCTTACCAACTCCTCCCCTTTAAAAATGTTACTATGGTAACAACTCAAACACAGAGATGCTCCCCTAAGAAGTCTTCATTACCCTGGGATCCTCCCATGATCTTTTAACAATAAAGAAAATACAGGAAGAGGGTACACTAATGAGACCTGGAGGGGAGTCTCTCTGATGCACACAGAGAGGGCTTCTGTTAGAGAGTCTGTTAGAAAGAGCCCCCAGATATAGTACAGGAGATGGTCAGAGACTGGAGATATAATACAGGAGATGGTCAGAGACTGCAGACATACTACAGGAGATGGTCAGAGACTGCAGACATACCACAGGAGATGGTCAGAGACTGCAGACATAATACAGAAGATGGTCAGAGACTGCAGACATGTTACAAGAGATGGTGAGAGACTTCAGAAATGTTACAAAAGATAGTCAGAGACTGCAGACATGTTACAAGCGATGGTCAGAGAATGCGGACATATTACAGGAGATGGTCAGAGAATGCGGACATACTACAGGAGACGGTCAGAGACTGCAGACATACTACAGGATATGGTCAGAGACTGCAGACATACTACAGGAGATGGTCAGAGACTGCAGACATGTTAAAAGAGATGGTCAGAGACTGCAGACATGTTACATAAGATGGTCAGAGACTGCAGACATGTTACAAGCGATGGTCAGAGAATGCGGACATATTATAGGAGATGGTCAGAGACTGTAGACATACTACAGGAGACAGTCAGAGACTGGAGATATAATACAGGAGATAGTCAGAGACTGCAGACATTCTACAGGAGATGGTCAGAGATGGCAGACATAATACATGAGAAGACCAGAGACTGCAGACATAATACAAGAGATGGTCAGAGACTGCAGACATGATACAAGAGATGGTCAGAGACTGCAGACATGATACAAAAGATGGTCAGAGACTGCAGACATAATACAAGAGATGGTCAGAGACTGCAGACATGATACAAGAGATGGTCAGAGACTGCAGACATGATACAAGAGATGATCAGAGACTGCAGACATGATACAAGAGATGGTCAGAGACTGCAGACATGATACAAGAGATGATCAGAGACTGCAGACATGTTACAAGAGATGTTTAGAGACTGCAGTTCCTATGGACGTTAGTAGATAATGGCCCATCTGCCCTCTCACCTGACCCAGCGATACAGCAACGGTTCCTCTGATCAGGAGTCAGCTCACTCTCAATTGCCCGTGGCGACTCTGCAGGGTAGAGCCCAGATCTGTATTCTGGCAATGACTCCATTCCTTTCTCCACCAGGGATGGCGTTAGGCTGTGTGGCTTTCCCTCTGGTGGCGCAGGGCAGCGGGGTTCTCTCTCTGATGGTGTTCCCTCAGCACTGTCCTCTCCCTCTGGAGTCCTGGATGTACTTTCCTGAAAGCTTTCCAGTGCTCCTGTCTCTCTCTCTCTCCCATTCAGCTGATCATGCTGTGTGGGCTTAAGTTTCCGTGTTACAGTGGGGCTGCCAGTCCTCGGCACTACATGTCCCACAATCCTCTTCTTTGCTCCGTTTTTTTTTCTTCCCTGGCCGATATGAAGGCGGGGGAAGAAACATAGAGTGCTGCTCACTAGTACAGCAGAGCGCACGAGGAGGAGTGGATGAGGGGAAATAAGAGCCTGCGGCTGCAGTGGTGTCACTAGGGTTGGTCGCCCCTCAGTACAGACCCCCCTTCACTAAGTATAGACCCCCCTCTGTCAGTGCAGACCCCCCACTAAGTATAAACCTCTCCCTCAGTACAGACTCCCCATCAGTATAGACCCCCCAGGACAAACCACCCCCCCTCCATTAGTACAGACCCCCAGAACAAAACCACCCCCCTCCATTAGTACAAACCCCCGGGACAAATCACCCCCCCTACATTAGTACAGACCCCCCAGAACAAACCACCCCCCTCCATTAGTACACACCCCCTCAGGACAAACCACCCCCACCATTAGTACAGACCCCCCCAGACAAACCCCCCTCCATTAGTACAGACCCCCAGAACAAATCACCCCCCTCTATTAGTACAGACCCCAGGACAAACCACCTCCCCATTAGTACAGACCCCCCCAGGACAAACCACCCCCCCTCCATTAGTACAGACCCCCAGAACAAACCACCCCCCTCCATTAGTACAGACCCCCTCAGGACAAACCACCCCCCTCCATTAGTACAGACCCCCCGGACAAACCCCCCTCCATTAGTACAGACCCCCCAGAACAAATCACCCCCCTCTATTAGTACAGACCACCCAGGACAAACCACCTCCCCATTAGTACAGACCCCCCCAGGACAAACCACCCCCCCTCCATTAGTACAAACCCCCAGAACAAACCACCCCCTCCATTAGTACAGACCCCCCAGACAAACCACCCCCTACATTAGTACAGACCCCCCCAGAACAAACCACCCCCCTCCATTAGTACAGACCCCCCCAGAACAAAGCAAACCACCCCCCTACATTAGTACAGACTCCCCCAAGACAAACCACTCCCCTACATTAGTATAGACCCCCCCGGACAAACCCCCCTCCATTAGTATAGACCCCCCAGGACAAACCACCCCCTACATTAGTACAGACCCCCCAGGACAAACCACTCCCCTACATTAGTACAGACCCCCCCAGGACAAACCACCCCCCTACATTAGTACAGACCCCCCAGGACAAACCACCCCCCTACATTAGTACAGACCCCCCAGGACAAACCACCCCCCTACATTAGTATAGACCCCCCCGACAAGCCCCCCTCCATTAGTATAGACCCCCAGGACAAACCCCCCTCCATTAGTATAGACCCCCCCAGGACAAACCACCCCCCCTCCATTAGTATAGACCCTCCAGGACAAACCCCCTCCATTAGTATAGACCCCCAGGACTAACCTCCCTCCATTAGTACAGACCCCCCCAGGACAACCCCCCCTCCATTAGTATAGACCCCCAGGACAAACCCTCCCTCCATTAGTACAGACCCACCCAGGACAAACCCCCCTCCATTAGTATAGACCCCCCAGGACAAACCCCCCCTCCATTAGTACAGTCCCCAGGACAAACCCCCCTCCATTAGTATAGACCCCACAGGACAAACCCCCCTCCATTAGTATAGACCCCCCCAGGACAAACCCCCCTCCATTAGTATAGACCCCCAGGACAAACCACCCCCCCTCCATTAGTATAGACCCCCCAGGACAAACCACCCCCCCTCCATTAGTATAGACCCCCGACAAACCACCCCACCCCTCCATTAAGCTAATTAAAAAACACCCGGGCGATGGCTGGAGAGGAGAGGACAGTGTGCAGCCGCGCCGCCCTGTGGAGAACAGAGCGTGTCAGGCTTGGGCAGCAGGCGGTAGTTACACACAGGAGGAGGAGAACTGGAACACATTGGGCACGGACCGCCACCCCTCAGCGACGTCACTGCGTGGCTGGTCTCTCTGCATGCACAGAGACACAGCTGCTCCGATCTCCAGCTGTTTCCGCTCTCCTCCTCTAACAGGAGGAGGGAGGGGGGATGGGCCTCGTCAAGAAACACAGCAGCAGTGACTGACGGAGAGAGCTGCCTACGGACAAGGAAAGGAGGAGGGAGGGGAGCACTCTGGCGCTTCAGCTCCCCCACCTCTGTGGCGCCCGTGTGCACTGCACCCCGTGCACCCCACTCAGGATCGGCCCTGGGGGGGAGAGAGGAAAGCATGCAGGATGATGGAGGCATGTAACCTGACCACTGAATTAGCAACCATGATTACCGTGGTCTGCACACTAAGGAGGACATAGGAACTGTCAGGATCAACCAGGTTTTTAACAGCATAGAAAGAAACAGATTAGGCAGCACAAGCACTGTACTCTTTAACCTGCTATAAGGGAACAGGATCTCTCTTTTTTTTTTAAAGTTACATCCTCTTAAATATGTGATAGAGTTGAGCTTCTGAACTCCTAGAAAACATAAAAAATACAAAGCTAACCTTGTATCAGCCTCTTGGAGTCCCTGTACAGCAGAGATTGTGAAAAAAAGAAGCATTACAATGAGACAATCAGTTCATATGCTGACAAGGAGCTTGCTAATAGGAAGAGGGAGCGGAGTGACAGAGAGATGAGCTCATTACTGTGCTGCTTCTCCTTTTTACTAACCAGTTAAAGGCTGGGGTGGGTTCAGGGTGACCTGGGCTCAGAGGCAGTGAGGTGACTAATACTGGCCTTCAGACTGTGACAGAAAAAAGTACTGCAGGGGAAATATCTAGATTAAGGGAGCATTTTGAAGCAATAGCTGGTTTTATTATTTTATCCGTGAATGGGCTATAATTTTTATATTATTATTTTTAGTTGGAGTTCTGTAGTCCAGGACTCACCCCAGCCTTTTCTAGGACAATGAAGGAGTACATTGATAAACATATTTAAAATACATTTTAATGTTTTTCTTAGTGGAAACATAACTAGAATAAATTGTGTTTTATATCTACTTGGATTTCAGTTTTAGATGAATTTCCAAGCTGTATTACTGTTCCAAGCTGTATAACCAGTGTATTTATATTTGAAGACTAAGATAAGCTTTAGAATGATTTTGTTAGTATTGATATATCTTATTACAGAGTTCTTCTGATCCAGCAGGTAAGATGGCCCCCGTATATTTTTCTTATAATATTTCAATAATAATAAATTCAATAAATGCTGCAACAATGACCCAAATGTCTTGTGTGCAGAATCCCCTAGGAGTGGTATAACAGTATCTGCAAAATATGTAACCTCTCTTATAGCATCATGCATCAGTTAATGTTGTGCTTTTATTAGTTTCACAGACGTTAAAGTGCAACTCCGGTCTAAACTGTTTATTGCGTTTTTTGCGGATTGAGTGAGAAAGAGGTATATCTTCTATCATATTTTTATTTCTATCTGTTTCCCTATAAAAGAGATTTCCCTTTTCTTCTTGTCAGAACAGGAACTAATGGGAAGTCTATGTAATGGGAATGCTGACAAAAGCAAACTCATTTTAAGCAGAGTGGGGAAGGGTTAGAACTTCTGACAATATTTTCTTATTAACAACAAATAGTGTTACCAGTGCCACAGGTATATAAATAATAGCAAATTCCTCAGGCAAGCTGCTCTCCCTGTGTCTAGCACTAAGTGCACACCAATGTGAAGGTATAAATAAATGAATAGCTTTAGGGACTTCAAAATATAGAAATATACATACAGTTGTGCTCATAAGTTTACATACCCTGGCAGAATTTATGATTTCTTGACCATTTTCAGAGAATATGAATGATAACACAACTTTTCTTTCACTCATGGTTAGTGTTTGGCTTAAACCATTTATTATCAATCAACTGTGTTTACTCTTTTTAAATCATAATCACAACAGAAACTATGCAAATGACCCTGATCAAAAGTACATACCTCAGTTCTTAATACTGTGTATTACCCCCTTTAATATCAATGACAGCTTAAAGTCTTTTGTGGTATTTGTGGATGAGGCTCTTTATCTTCTCTGATGGTAAAGCTGCCCATTCCTCTTGGCAAAAAGCCTGCAGTTCCTGTAAATTCCTGGGCTGTCTTGCATGAACTGCACGTTTGTGATCTCCGCAGAGTGGCTCAATGAAATTGAGGTCAAGAGACTGAGATAGCCACTCCAGAACCTTTACTTTATTCTGCTGTAGCCAGTAGCCAATGACATGTCGACTTGGCCTTGTGTTTTGGATCATTGTCATGTTGGAATGTCCAAGTACATCCCATGCGCAGCTTCCTAGCTAATGAATGCAAATGTTCCTCCAGTATTTTTTGAAAACATTCTGCATTCATCTTGCCATCAATTTTGACCACATTTCCTGTACCTTTGTAGCTCACACATCCCCAAAACATCAGCGATCCACCTCCATGTTTCACAGTAGGAATGGTGTACCATTCATCATAGGCCTTGTTGACTCCTCTCCAAATGTAGTGTTTATGGTTGTGACCAAAAAGCTCAATTTTGGTCTCATCACTCCAAATGACTTTATGCCAGAAGGTTTGAGGCTCGTCTCTGTGCTTTTTGGCATATTATAAGTGGGATAATTTGTGGCATTTCTTCTGGCGACTCGACCATGCAGCCCATCTTCATTAAAGTGCCTCCTTATTGTTCATCTTGAAACAGCCACACTACATGTTTTCAGAGAGTCCTGTATTTCACCCGAAGTTATTTGTGGGTTTTTCTTTGCATCCTGATTTGGTTTGGTTTCAACAGAACCTCTCATTTTCCACTTCTTGATTAGAGTTTGAACACTGCTGATTGGCATTCTCAATTCATTGGATATCTTTTTCTATCCCTTTACTGTTTTAGAGTTGAAAATATTTTTATTGTTATAAAACAACAAAAGAATTAATACATTTGACATAAAGTAAAACATATTGAGAGATCAATCAGCGAGCAAAATGGCTATCGCCCACAGCTAAGCTGATAATTATTAAGTAAATTTTAATATAAATAAATCATGTCAAGTATCAGGATAGAAGGTCAGGAAGAAAGAGAAAAAGAATAATTAGGAAATGAATAGGGGGGAAGAAGAACAGAAAAGAAAAAAGGGGGGAAAAGGAGGGAAGAGTAGGGAGAGGGGGTTCCGCTGGCTGGGGTTGAGAAGAAAGGACTCCAGATCCCTAGACATGGTCAGGGGATCAGCTTATGTTTAAATTTATAGGGGAAGCTGTAATCTGGGGGGCTGGGAGCAAAGAAGACAGCGTATCTGAGGCGAAGAAGCGCTGCCAGACCGACCATAAAATTGTGAATTTCTCGTAGGTGTCATTGTCAAGCGCTAGCATCTCCTCCATTCGCATGATATCATTCATGGTGGAAGTCCAGAGAGACAATGGGGGATAGTCGCTGTCTTCCAGAAAAGGGGTATGAGTTGACGAGCTGCCGACAGGAAAAAACATAAAAGGTTGCGCTTTTGAGAGGCTATTGAACCTGGCAGAATAGATAGGAGGGCTATTTCAGGAGTCAAGTGCAGAGGATCATCGTAAATTTTTTCATAAACCTGGGATACCTGATTCCAGAAGGGCCGGATCCGATCACATTCCCACCAGATATGTAGATACGACCCTGTTGTAAGAGAACAACGCCAACACAAATTTGAAGTTGAGGGGAAGATTTTCCGTAGAGAGGCGGGGTCCCTATACCACCTCGCCATGACCTTAAAAATTTTTTCTTGTAAATTGCATGAGATTGAGGACTTATGTGCAAAATGGAACGCAGTTTGCCAATCCGCTCTGGAGATGGTCTTTCCCAGGTCTGCCGACCATACTCTAGTGTAGGTGGGGAGGTCTTTCTGTGTAAGAGATTGAATAAGACTGTAGATACGTGAGAGCAGGTGTCTAGGTAACACCTTGCAAAGAGCTGAGGTGTTCAAAGTCAGTCAAGGGGCGATGGACCTGAGAGGAAGTGAAAAGATGTTTGGTGAAGGTGGAAAGGTGTATGGAAGTGAGCCAGTCTCGATTCCCTGGAGGGATATTTGGTGTTCCATTGTCTGCCCGGATAAAGGAGTGTGCTTGGGGCCAAGAGGAGCGGGAGAGAGAACCAATAGCATGAGCCCCTATACCTTGTGGAAAGGCGGGATTATCGAAAAGTGGTGATAAGGGAGATGGGTCTGAAGATAGAATCTCGCATAGACCTCTCTTATACCAAAGTATGAGGGCAGCTGTGGTAAGGGGTGATGAATCCGCCAAAACTGATAAGTTACGTTTATAGCCCCACAGTAAAGCCCTAAGGTCAACGGGAGACATATCCTGTTCAACCATAACCGACGCTTTTTGGGAAGGTCGTGGGAACCAATCAAGGATACGTGCCATTACTGTGGCTTTGTAATAAAGCTCAAAGTCAGTTAGACCTGTACCTCCTTGCAGTTTTGGTCGGGTGAGTAACTTAAATTTGATTCTCGATAATCCTTTATTCCACAGGAAGCAGATGGAGAGAGAGCGTAGAGTAGAGAAAGAGGGTTTGGGTACTATGATCGGGATGGTCTGAAATAGGTAGAGCAATTTGGGTAAAGTGTCCATCTTAAGGGTGTTTATGCGTCCAAACCAGGGTATGGGTTTGTCCCCCCAGGAGGCAAGATCTTTACGGAGTCGAGAGAGGAGGGGGATGTAATTCAGTGTAAAGAGAAGTGATAGGTTAGCCGGTATGGTTACACCTAAATACTTAATGCCCTTGGTCTGCCAGTGAAAGGTATAGTTAGATTTGAGCGACGACAATGTGGGAGCAGAGAGAGAGATATTAAGCGCTTCAGTCTTGGAGATATTGAGTTTAAAATTACTCAAACTTCCGAAACGTTGGAACTCCGAGAGCAAGGAGGGGAGAGTAATATGTGGTTGGGGTGCGTAAATGAGTAGATCATCAGTGTAAAGTGCAAGTTTATGATGTACGGAAGGCGTGTGTATGCCTTGTATGGAATCATTTTGGCGAATGGCACATGCTAGATGTTCCATTACTATAACAAAAAGAAGGGGTGAGAGGGGGCATCCCTGGCGAGTCCCATTGGAGATGTCAAATGCAGCTGAAGAAGTACCATTAACCAGGACCGAAGCAGAGGGATTGGAGTAGAGTGACATAATTTTGGAGATGAAAGGGGATCCCAACCCAATTTGCTCAAGGGAAAGATTTAGGAAGCGCCAGATAACCCGATCGAAAGCCTTCTCGGCATCAAAGGAGAGAAGGCAGATCTGTTGATGGTGGCGTTGGGCATAGGAGATGAGGTTAATAGTTTTGGTGGTGTTGTCTCGTGCCTCTCTACCCGGGACGAAGCCCACCTGGTCTCTATGTATGATCCCGGGGAGAGAGGGAGAGAGATGATTGGCGAGGATTTTGGCAAAGAGCTTAAGGTCAATGTTTAAAAGCGATATCGGGCGGTAACTGCTGCATTGGGAAGGGTCCTTATTGGGTTTTGGTAAGATGGAGACATTGGCTGAGAGAAGTGCTTTGGAAGGGAGGGTGGTATCATCTATGGAATTAAAGGCCTTAGTGAGAAACGGTACCAATAAGGGTGCAAAGGTTTTGTAAAACCTCGGAGAGTAGCCATCAGGCCTGGACATTTGCCCGGTTTTAATTCCTTGATGGCGCCAAGGAACTCTGGTTCCAACAGAGGGCCATCTAAGTCCGCGGACGTCTGGGGGTCAATCACAGGTAGTGCCGTTTCCATTATATAGGTCCGCATTGGGTCTTGGGATGGGGGCAGAGAACTCGGTGGGGAGGGTTGCGACAGGTTATATAACTGGGCATAATAGTCTTTAAATGTGGTGGATATGTCTTTGCAACCAAAAACTTTAGTCTGGTCTGGTTTGGTGATGAAGGGAATGGGAAGACGTGGAGCCCTGGGATGAATAACCCGTGCCAGATGTTGACCGCATTTATTGGCTATAGAATAGTAAGATTTTCGGGTGCGATCCCTAGCTATGAGAGAGTGAGAGTCTAATAATTGGAGTAAATCCCGACGGGAGTTGGAAAGGGCCACAAAAATGGAGGGGTCCAGATTTGATTTGTGTAGGGATTCAAGATCTGAAATGTTGGTCAGGAGGCGCTTGATGTCGTCAGACCTAACCTTTTTCAAACGAGAGCCGTTCTCTATCCCTTTACTGTTTTATACAGTTCAACTACCTTTTCCCACAGATCCTTTGACAATTAGTTTGCTTTCCCCATGACTCAGAATCCAGAAATGTCACTGCAGCACTGGATGAAAGATGCAAGGGTCTGTCAGGAGTCCAGAAACTCATTGAACTTTTATACACACACACACTAATTACAAGCAAACAGATCACAGGTGAGGATGGTTACCTTAAGGCTCGGTTCACATATGGGCGGCACGACTTGCAGGTCGCCTCAGCGAGGCGACCTGCAAACGACTGCCGGGGCGACTTGCGAGACGACTTCTGCATAGAAGTCTATGCAAGTCGCCCCAAGTCGCCCCCAAAGTAATACAGGAACCTTTTTCTAAGTCGGAGCGACTTGCGTCGCTCCGATTAGAACGGTTCCATAGCGCAGAACGGGAGGCGACGGGAGGCGACTTGTCAGGCGACTAGGTCGCCTGACAAGTCGCCCCAGTGTGAACCGAGCCTTAATAGCCATTCAAACCCCTTTGTGTCAACTTGTGTGCATGTTATCAGGCCAAAGTCACCAGGGTATGTAAGCTTTTGATCAGGGTCATTTGGGTAGTTTCTGTTGTGATTATGATTTAAAAAGTGTAAACACAGTTGATTGATAATAAATGGCTTCAGCCAAACACTAACCATGAGTGAAAGAAATGTTTTTGTGTTATTCATATTCTCTGAAAAATGGCCAAGAAATCATAAATTTGGTCAAAGTATGTAAACTTATGAGCACAACTGTATGTTAAACTCTAGGGATGAGCCAGACACCCTCCGGTTCGGTTCGCAGCAGAACACAAAAACACAGTTAAAGTCTATGGGACACTAACATGAATAATCAAAAGTGCTAATTTTAAAGGCTTATATGCAAGTTATTGTCATAAAAAGTGTTTGGGGACCTGGGTCCTGACCAAGGGGATGTGTATCAATGCAAACATTTTTTTTAAAAACTGACGTTTTTTCGGGAGCAGTGATTTTTTAATGCTTAAAGTGAAACAATAAAAATGAAATATGCCTTTAAATATTGTGCCTGGGGGGTGTCTATAGTATGCCTGCAAAGTGGCGCATTTTTCCCATGTTTAGAACAATACCACAGTAAAATGACATTTCTAAAGGAAAAAAAAGTCATTTAAAACTGATTGCAGCTGTAAAGAATTGTCGGGTCTTGACAGTATAGATAAAACTTATTGAAAAAAAGAGCATGGGTCCCCCTCCAGTCCATTACCAGGCCCTTTGGGTCTGGTATTAATATTATAGGGAACCCCGAACCAAAATAAAAAAATAAAATTGCGTGGGGATCCCTCTAAAATCCATACCAGGCCCTTCAGTTCTGGAATGGGAATTAAGGGGAACCCTGTGCCAAAAATGGCATTGGAGTCCCCCCAAAATCCATACCAGACCCTTATCCGAGCACACAACCTGGCAGGCCGCAGGAAAGGAAGGGGGACAAGAGAGCGCCCCCCCTCCTGAACCATACCAGGCCACATCCCCTCCACATGGGCAGGGTGCTTTGGGGTCTGACCCCAAAGCACCTTGTCCCCAATCCCCACAACCCTTGCCCAGTGGTTGTGGGTGTATGCGGACGGGGGACTTATCGAAATCTGGAAGCCCCCTTTAACAAGGGGACCCCCAGATCCCGGCCTCCCCCCTGTGTGAATTGGCTACCATTTCACAAAAAAAGTGTCAATAATGGTAAAAAAGTCAAGAGACGGCTTGGGACAAGTGCTTTATTAAAAAATAAAAATGTCCCTCGAAGTTCACACCGCCCGACGGACCGAAAAGAAAAAAAAAAGCCGCAACCGATCCGCCTCCATGGGAGGCTCCCACTGAGTGACGCGTCTTCGCTGTGACAGTTCTTATGTAACTGAGGGCAGGGCCACCCGGTAACATAAATGGATGACCCCGCCCCCCTCTGACGCCACAAGGAAGGCTTTTTTTGCGGCTTTTTAAAATTTTTATTTTTCGGTCTGTCAGGCGGCGTGAACTTACATCGTGGGACATTTTTATTTATTTATTTTTTAAATAAAGGACTTGTGCCAAGCCATCTCTTTTTTTACCATTTTTTGACACTTTTTTGTGAAATGGTAGGGGTACAGTGTACCCTGTTACCAATTCTCACTAGGGGAGGCGGGGACCTGGGGATCCCCTTGTCAAATGGGGCTTCCAGATCCTGATAAGCCCCCCGCCTGCATATCCCCACAACCACCGGGCAAGGGTTGTGGGGATGAGGCCCTTGTCCCCATCAACATGGGGACAAGGTGCTTTAGGGTCAGACCCCAAAGCACCCTCCCCATGTTGAGGGCATGTGGCCTGGTATGGTTCAGGAGGGGGGCGCTCTCTTGTCCCCCCTCTTTTCCTGCAGCCTGCCCGGTTGCTTGCTCAGATAAGGGTCTGGTATGGATTTTGGGGGGACCCCTAAGCCATTTAAAAAAAAATTTGGCACAGGGTTCCCCTTAATTTCCATTCCAGACCTGAAGGACCTGGTATGGATTTTAGGGGGACCCCCATGCATTTAAAAAAAAAAAAATTGGTTGGGGTTCCCCTTAATATTCATACCAGACCCAAAGGGCATGGTAATGGACTGAGGGGGGAGAACCCATGCTCTTTTTTTCAATGAGTTTTATCTATATTGCCGAGACCCGACAATTCATTACAGCCGCAATCAGTTTTAAATGACAATTTTTCCTTTAGAAATGGTACTGTTCTAAACACGACAAAAATGCGCCACTTGCAGGCATACTATAGACACCCCCCAGGCATGATATTTAAAGGAATATTTCATTTTTATTGTTTCACTTTAAGCATTAAAAAATCATTGCTCCCGAAAAAATTGCAGTTTTTAAAAAAAATGTTTGCATTGATACATGTCCCCTGGGGCAGGACCCAGGTCCCCAAACACATTTTACGACAATAACTTGCATATAAGCCTTCAAAATTAGCACTTTTGATTTTTCGTGTTAGTGTCCCATAGACTTTAACGGTGTTCCAGCGGCTTTAGAATTTGCTGCGAACACCGCATATTGTTTGCTATTTGGCAAACAGGCGAACACCCAATGTTCAACTCAAACATCGGGCTCATCCCTATTAAACTCAACCAAAATGACAAACGTATCCAAATAATGTTATATCATCATGTATACACCTTTCAGTAAAAGTGAACCAGTCCAAAGTGTGATATTTCATTCAATATTATCTCAACATACACTATATTATGAACTTTAATGGCATCCCAGTCTTAGTCCGTAGGGTTCAATATTGAGTTGGCCCACCATTTGCAGCTATAACAGCTTCAACTCTTCTGGGAAGGCTGTCCACAAGGTTTAGAAGTGTGTCTATGGAAATTGTGACAGGAGTCACTTTGGGCGGAGGGCTTGTGGAACCCAGCTTACCTTGGAGAGCTCTGGAAATTCCTTGTCCAGCTTCCCCGGCCCCTCCTATGTGTAAGTTACCCTGTGTCTATTAGGGGCACAGGGTGACCGAGAACCCCAGTATGAGCTGCACTAATCAGACTCACTGTACAACCACACCAGACTCAGCATTTCCTTTTACCCATGTTATCCTGGATTCTACACAGTATGTGTGGTTTGTGCTGCAAGACTGAAGGGGCTCTTTCACTTGGGACAGTAATATTTCTGAACAACATCCCTCAAGAAAATATAAAGATAAATAATTTCACCTTTCAGACTGCTAGATTGTTTGATGTGTGACTGTATCCAATTGTTCTATTGTTTCTGTCTACCTTGGGAGCAACCTATTATAGGATGTATACGATATGTGGATTAGCTGGGAGCGGGGAGGGGGATTTTTCCAGCAGCCCCTCCTAAAGGCTGTCTGTGTGTCTCTTGTTACTGAATGTAGTTTACCCTGCCATGTATCATTATGTAAAGGAGGGGAGAATTCCTAAAACATCCCTCCCTGCTGATAAGACTGTCTACTGTTGGATAGTTGAATACCTGTGTGTCATGTTACTGGAGGAGGTATAGTTTACCCTGCCCTGTGTCATTGTGCAAAGAGGGGGGATTGTCCACTGAGTGTATATCTCTTTGTACCTGTGTTTGAATAAAAAGTCTGATGTTTTCTACCCTACACTAATGTCCCAACAAATGACTGTGTGGGCTAAGGGATCTTGGATCATGCTGGTACCGGACAAAGGAAGCGTATACAGCAGACAGACTCTTCTTGAGTACGGGGGTCTGTGACAGAAATATTTCAACATTCTTCCAGAAGCGAATTTGTGAGGTAAGAGACTGATGTGGACAAGAAGGCCTGGCTCAAATTCTCTGCTCTAATTCATCCCAAAGGTGTTCAATCAGATTGGGGTCAGGACCCAGTGCAGGCAAGTCAAGTTCATCCACCCTAAACTTGCTCATCCATGTCTTTATGTACCTTGCTTTGTGCACTGGTCCAAATCATTTGGTGGAGGGGGGATTATGGTGTGGGGCTGTTTCTCAGGTATTGTGCTTGGCCCCTTAGTTCCAGTGAAGGGAACTCTTAACGCATCAGCATACCAAGACGTTTTGGACAATTTCATGCTTCCAACTTTGTGGGAACAGTTTGGGGATGGCTCCTTCTTGTTCCAACGTGAGTGCGCACCAGTGCACAAATCAAGCTCCATAAAGACATGGATGGTCGAGTTTGGGGTGGAGGAACTTGACTGGCCTGAATAGAGTCCTGACCTCAACCTGATAGAACACCTTTGGGATAAAATAGAGCGGAGGTTGCGAGCCGGGCCTTCTTGTCCAACATCAGTACGTGACCTTACAAATGCGCTTCTGGAAGAATGGTCAAACATTCCCATAGACACACTCTTAAACCTTGTGGACAGCCTTCCCAGAAGAGTTGAAGCTGTTATACCTGCAAAGGGTGGGCCAACTCAATATTGAACCTTACAGACTACTTACAGACTTATGCCCCGTACACACGGTCGGATTTTCTGACGGAAAATGTGTGATAGGACCTTGTTGTTGGAAATTCCGACCGTGTGTAGGCTTCATCACACACTTTCCATCGGATTTTCCGACACACAAAGTTTGAGAGCAGGCTATAAAATTTTCCGACAACAAAATCCGTTATCGGAATTTCTGATCGTGTGTACGTAAATCCGATGCACAAAGTGCCACGCATGCTCAAAATATATAAAGAGATGAAAGCTATTGGCTACTGCCCCATTTATAGTCCCGACGTACGTGTTTTACGTCACCGCGTTCAGAATGATCGGATTTTCCGACAACTTTGTGTGACCGTGTGTATGCAAGACAAGTTTGAGCCAACGTCCGTCGAAAAAAATCCTAGGATTTTGTTGTCGGAATGTCCGATCAATGTCCAACCGTGTGTACGGGGCATAAGACTGGGATGCCACTGAAGTTCATGATCGTGAAAAGGCAGGCGTCCCAATACATTTAGTAATATAGTGTATTACTGTGCTCAAGAAATGTGTCCATGAAATAAAGTACAACAAAAACACTCTGTGCTGTATGCTCATGCTGAAAATCAACTCTGTTCTCCAGTGTGTAGAAACTTCAATTAGTGCATTATACCTTTATTAGGTATAGACTCACCAGAATTTTTTGGACACTTTAGGTGAATAATGGGTCAGTAATCACTTTATAAATATGGGAATCCACCACCATCACTCTTTACTGCACCAGGGTCACAGGACATCTATACCAGGTTGTTGACAAACAATAGCTCTCTAGGGACAAAGGAAACCTCAGAAACAAACTTCATAGTGTACCCCATTTAATAAATAAATAAATAATTACAAAATAACTTTTTGGTGAACTCTCATGCTTCGGTGCCAACAGCCGGAACACAGTATATCCGGTAACTGTATAATTATGGTGATGCCATTGTTCCAAAATCCAGAACTGGTATGCGCTCCACTCCACATTACTGGAAGTGATGCAAGGGCATCAGGCACGCCTCAATGCATTTTGCCCACCTAAGGGAGTCTTCAGGAAGCATCTTCAGCACAATAGTACAATAAAGAAAAAATGTGTCCACATTTTATACTGTTTATTCAGCCTGATTCCATTACATTTCCATTGAGCTTTGCATATGAATGTCCTGTCTGCTTCCCTATTTTTCTGGGAGGATATACCAGTCCTCTTTCAGCTGTACTCCTGTATGTGCCTATGTGTCCACAGTCCTGTGAACAAGCTGTGAATGATCACAGCGGATGAAAGGCAAAAGCTACAGAGCCAGAGTGGCCCCGTGCCATGTGAATGCTATGACCAATTACACTCAATCACAATGGAAAACAATTGCAGTAGTTTTCAGCCAGCTCTCCCTTTCTCCTTGCACACTGATCATTTGTGAGAGGAAAGGAAGAGCTTCACATGCCACTGTACACCAGTATAGTGTTCTAGTACCCGTGCAAGCCAGTAACGATGCCCTGATCACTAGTAAGAACCACTACAGTGTTCTAATACAGGTGCTAGCCGCAACAGTGCATTTTCCATCCAGCACCAGTACAGTATTCTAATATCAGTGACAACAATCACCAGTAATCACTGGTAAAAGTGGTCTAATACCAGTCCCAGACAGCATCAGTGCCCTGATGACCAGTAAGCACCAGTACAAGTGTTTTAATATCAGTGCCACTGAGTGCTAGTGCGTTTGTTTACCAGCTACCACCTATACATGTTATATACTAGTGTCAGCCAGGGTCCTGATCAGCAACCAGCAGCAGTACAAATGTTTTAATCCCAGTTACAAGCAGTGCCAATGTCCTGATCCCCAGCCAGCACCAGTACAGTGTTCTTATACCAGTCTCAGCTGGTGTCCTGATCAACAACCAGAACTAGTACTTCTCTTCTAATACCAGTTTTGGCCAGTATCAATGTCCTGATCACCAGTCAGCATTAGTTTGGTATTCTAACCCCATTGTCAGTCAGCAACATTGTCCTGATAGCCAGCCAGCACAAGTGCCAGTGTTCTAGTATCAGTGTCAACAGGTGTCAGAGTCCTGAATACAACCCAGCACCAGTGCAGTGTTCTAATACCTATGAAAATGAGTGTCCTGATCACTAGCCAGCACCAATACACTGTTCTATTATTAGTGCCCTGATACTAGTGCATAGTACTAATATTAGCCAGCAACAGTGTCCTTATCACCAGCCAGCATCAGTACAGTGCTCTAATACCAGTATCAACCAATTTAAATGTCTCCAGTGTTCTTGTACCAGTTGCAGCCAAACAGTGACCTGGTTGCTAGTAGTAATGAAATTTACTACCAGTGTTATCTAGTACAAGTGTCCTGATTACCAACCTGCAGCAGTACCATTGAAGGCTAGTGCCAGTGCTCTGATCACCAGCCAGCATCAATACCAATGTCATGAGGTACCTTTCTCAGCCAAAATCAGTGCAGTGATTGCCAGCCAGCACCAGTACCAGTGTCAACCGGTAGCATTAAATTAACTGCCAGAAATGTCCAAAAAATGTACACTAAAGGAGGAGGTGTTTAAAATTTCTTATAGAGAGGCCCAAAATTGAATGCTCCATCTCATATTGGTAGCAGTGGAAGGCTAATATGAGACCTTAATCATCGTATTCCATCTGGGAGTCCACCTCTTTGTGGACAGTTTTTTCCAGTGTGTCACTTTTCAAACACCTTTTTTCTCAGGCAAACTGAGTTTGTGGTACAGTGCAAACAAATTGCAAAGGTTTTCCACAAAGACGTGGCCACACGAAGTTGAAAAGGGGTGAGTCAGCAAGTTTTCATAATGAGGATGAGGAATATTTGGTCCATAAATAGAAGGATAAATTGGGCTATTTATGTCCTTCCATCCATTCGCCAAGACTTAAACTCAAAGGAATTCCCCCAAAAAAGTGGTGTATGCACCAAAAACTTTAGGCAAAAAAATGAAAACTTCAAAAGTCCCACCAATGCATCTTGGCACCATGAGCTGTCTGCTTTACAAAATATGATTATTTTGCAGGTGTTTCTACTAACCTGGCACTTCATGGTTTTCCAAAATGTGATAGGTATTCAGGAGCTCGGTTGCATGATTTATGCCCCTTTAAAGTCTGAAAGTGCTCATTAGATTTTGGACCCCTCTATTTGGCTAGGGTGCAAAAAAGTTTCACACATGTGATATCCTCATACTCAGAAGGAGTAACAGTATTTTATTTACAGTAGGTGCAATTCTACATATGACTGTGCTGTGTGTGAGAGATATATTTTTTAAATTGAAACTTTTGTAAAAAAAATAAAAAAATTTTTACACAAACTTGTACTTATATCAAGATATTTCTTGCACACAGCATAGACATACTTAAAATAACAAAAACACCATGTACAAGTACAGTAAAGTACAAACAACCCAAAAATGACCCTCTTGTAAAGTGGACACCCCCAAGGTATTTGCTAAGAGGCATAGTGAATCTTTTGAACCTTTCATTTTTTGTAAAATGAAAAAAAAAAGAAAATGAAAATTAATTTATTAAATTTTTTTTTGCTCAAAGTTGTTATTGTGATATGTCCCCAAAATCCAATAAGCACCTTCAACTTTTTAAGGGGCGTAAATTACATATTAGATTTCCTGAACACCTATCACATTTTTGGAGGCCCTAAAATGCCATGACAGTACAAACACCTCAATAATTACAGTAAAACAGTAAAACCTTTGTTTGAGAGTAACTTGGTTTTCGAGCATTTTGCAAGACAAGCAAAAATTTTTAATACATTTTGACTTGATATACAAGCGATGTCTTTATGTACAAGTAGTGTCATGTCACAACTGAGTATAAAAAAGAAGAGAGGTGCCTCTAAGTGTAGCAATATGGTTACATTTAATAAAGGTACAACATTTAGCAACTCACATGTTTTAAAAGAGGCACATCTAAGTATGCAAGCATCCGGGGTAAAGCTGTCCACATAAACCTCTCTTCCCTTCTCCTCACCGCCATCGATGTCACTCCTTCCACTCTGCACTCCACAAGGGGTTCAAGCCACGCTTTCAGATCGCTCTACTGCAGGGTAGTCTTCCCGGTCTTGATTACAGACTGACAGCGGTGGTAGCCGGCTGTGTGGAGGATAGTCTATATGGACAGCTTTACCCAGGATGCCTGCATACTTAGATATGCCTCTTTTAATCATCAACCATGTGAGTTGCTAAATGTTGTATCTTTATTAAATGTAACCATATTGCTACACCTAGAGGCGCCTCTCTTCTCTTTTATACTCTGTAGCTCCTGATGGATTTTTCTTTGAATATCCTTGAGGAGGCTTCCATTTGTGGATGGACATTTTATGGTTACACAACCTGATCACATTGCTATAATCTTTTTATATGGACTATAAACTGAAGGACCTATTAATAAAATGGTTGTGTAACGAATCATTTGAGTTTCCATTATTTCTTATGGGGAAATTCGCTTTGATATACAAGTGCTTTGGATTACAAGCATGTTTCTGGAACAAATTATGTTCGCAATGCAAGGTTTTACTGTACTTTTTTTGTAAAGTAGACACCCCAAGGTATTTGCTTAGAGGCCTGGTGGGTCTTTTGAAGATTTCATTTTCTTTCCTAATGTTTTGGGGAAATGAAAAAAGAAAACAAAAATGTATTTTTTTTCACACAAAGTAGTAATTTTTAGTAGTTATTTCACACACAAAAACACATTCTTCTACTCCCCCTGAGTATAGGGATACCACATGTATGAGGACTTTTCACAGCCAACCCTTATAAAGGGGCCCAAAATTGAAGGTGGCCTTTCAGGTTTTCAAGGGGCATACAAACACACTATATAAACACAAATTTATCAACAAAAAAAATATTAATAGTGAAACATGCTGGTACTAAGGTGCTAATGATACCCATAACATAAAAAAACAATCCTATATCCTTATGACCAGGACAAGTTTTATTTTTTTTTATTGGATAAACCACTAAGACCCCTTTCACACTGAGGCACTTTTCAGGTGCTTTCACCCTAAAAAAAACGCCTGAAAAGGACCTATTTTCATTAATATCAATGAATGCTTTCACACTGGGGCAGTGCGCTGACAGGGCAGTGAAAAAAATGCCCCTCTCCATTGAAATGAAAGGAAAGCTCTTCAAAAGCACCTGAAAAGCTCTTCAAAAGCGCTCACTGTTTTACTGGCAGTTTAGAAGCGCCTTAGTGTGAAAGGGGCCTAATATATTTTTACTATGACTGTTTGATCACTTATAAATAGTATGCCATGTACAAATGAAAATATACTCTTCAATAAAATATATGTATATACCTACATACATGCTAGCACTGTAAACTTCAAAATAATACAGAGGGTACCTTAGTAATGTCACCTCTGAAACAGCACACTGCCTATAAATCAGGAACAAATTATATGCAGATCTCTGTGAACATCCTACTGCTAGATTAGTGTTATACAATGAGTTTTTTTCATCATTTTAATAACAAGGTAAATAATGTAATGAAATATATTAAAGACAATTAAATTACTGAAAGCAGCACACTGTAACTGACAATAATTTACATGTGACACAGAGCTGGAATCATGAATTTCATTTCACCTCTACAGTTATTAAATGTGCAAAGTAGTTCTGTCTTCTTGGCCTTTGGCCCCTTTGAACATCCAGCATCTACGTGTAATAACTGGTAATATTTAAAGTAAAACCATAAATCACATTTATGTTACAGAATATAATAAAGCCATCATGTTGTGTGCAGTGGCGTTTTTATTAGTGCATTATTATTACCATCATTTATTTATAACGTGCCAAGAGATTCTATTACATAGTCAATAGAAAAAAATAAAATAAAAAAACTAATAAGCACTGTAGAGACACTATATTGACCTAATTAAAAGCATTATTCATATACTGTCCTTTGGAGAAATGATTCTGAGGTACAAAATAGTAATTCTTGGTTATACTTCAAAATATTAATAAGCACTCTAAATATGTTTTGCGCAAATGTGTACTTAACAAAGACTTTCCTCAACGAAAAGTTCTAGGCTAGCAATGAGCTTATTTTGGAAGATATAAGTTAAATCATGGCAGAAGAAATCATGGCAGCCAAAAACGTTTTGCTTTAGTTTTCAATACAGTGGGACAGGGTTAAAACCTGTTCATATGCTGTATCATTTCCTTCACTTCCTGTCCTGATGATGCAAAAGGCAGTGACAAGAAATCTTTACAATGTGGGTGGAATGCCACTCCTAGATGAATCCAACAAAGAGCGCAGTGCAACAAAATATATCAATAAGTATAATATATAAGAAATACATCATAAATACACTCTTTTCTTTCATGTGACATATACTGTATATACACACAGTGTGCAATATAAAAACAAATTGCGATTAATACACCAATAAGTCCTCAAATGAAGTCCCTTACGATGATATAATGTGTCCACTGTGTACTCAATACTTCCTTCTTGTGCAGTAGAGTTCCACCACCATTCACCTGAATATATTGACCTATAAAATAAAATAGAGTGAAGTTGCTTGATGGGTACTGTGGTATAAGGCTGTTCCTACTGGCAAGATTTGACAAGAGGAGGTGATAAGGTGGCACTGGCAAATCCGGAGACACCCTAATTAGAAGGCAAATGAGACCCCTGTAAAAATGCACATAGTGACCTATTTTACTATATAGGTCAATATATTCAGGTAAGCGCACTGTGTGAATGGTGGTGGAACTCACTTGGCTATATAATGCACAAGAACAAAGTAATTAGTGTACAGTGGACACATTCTATCATCGTAAAGGACTTAATTTGAGGACTTATGGGTGTATTAATCACAATTAGTTTTTATATTGCACACAGATGGTGGTGTATAAATATGTCAAAAAAGAGTGTATTTATGATTTATTTCTTTAATTTATGTAATTTTAGTATACTTATATGTGGTGTATAAGTTCATTGTGGAAGGTTATGTTTATTAAGGGATATATTTGCAGAGAGATATGTTTAGTTGCACTGCACTCTGTTGGATTTATACTGTTAGGTATGGGTTTCAGTGTGAGCAGCAACGCAATGGGGGTGATTTACTAAGAAGAAGGCACTGCACCAGTTCATACATTATTGGTGTGCTGGAAAAGTCATTCTTCGGACGTGCGAACATTGAAGCGCAAATAGCGATAATAAATACCCGCATATGTAAACTGCAACTGGCACTAGGGTAACTGCGGTTTTCTCATTGATAATAGCGCAGGCCCAATACAATTTGTTTAATTACATCTCATTGGATGTGTCTTGTTAGGCAAGTAGTAGGTGTTCTCAGTTAATTAACCCTTTTGATGCTAATCTCATTCCTAACCTTTCTAATATATCTTTGAAATGTTTTTTTTTTCCTTTTCTTTTTCAGTGCTCAAAATCAGTGGTTCTCAACCCTATCCTCAAGTACCCACAGCAGGCCATGTTTGCAGGTTTTCCTTCATCTTGCACAGGTGCTTTAACCACTTCAGCCCCGGAAGGATTTACCCCCTTCCTGACCAGAGCACTTTTTACAATTTGGCACTGCATCGCTTTAACTGCTAATTGTGCGGTCATGCAATGCTATACCCAAACGAAATTGCGTCCTTTTCTTCCCACAAATAGAGCTTTCTTTTGATGGTATTTGATCACCTCTGCGGTTTTTATTTTTTGCGCTATAAACCGAAAAAGACTGAAAATTTTGAAAAAAAATGGTATTTTCTACTTTTTGTTATAAAAAAAATCCAATAAATTAAATTTCAGTCATATATTTAGGCCAAAATGTATTAGGCCACATGTCTTTGGTAAAAAAAAAAAAATGTCAATAAGCGTATATTTATTGGTTTGCGCAAAAGTTATAGCGTCTACAAACTAGGGTACATGTTCTGGAATTTACACAACTTTTAGTTTATGACTGCCTATGCCTATAAATAATGATAAAAAAAAAAAAATTACTAAAAGTTGTCACTAAATGATATATTGCTCACACATGACATGGTTATATGTGAAATTGCGCCCCAAAATACATTTAGCTGCTTCTCCTGAGTATGGGGAAACCACATGTGTGGGACTTTTTGGGAGCCTAGCCGCTCACGGGGCCCCGAAAACCAAGCACTGCCTTCAGGATTTCTAAGGGCGTAAATTTTTGATTTCACTCCTCACTACCTATCACAGTTTTGAAGGCCATAAAATGCCAAGATGGAACAACCCCCCCCCCCCCCAAATGACCCCATTTTGGAAAGTAGAGACCCAAAGCTATTTGCTGAGAGGCATGTTGAGTCCATGGCGTATTTTATATTTTGACACAAGTTGCAGGAATATGACAAACTTTTTTTTTTGCACAAAGTTGTCACTAAATGATATATTGCTCACACAGGCCATGGGCATATGTGGAATTGCACCCCAAAATACATTCTGCTAATTCTCCTGAGTACGGGGATACCACATGTGTGGGACTTTTTGGGAGCCTAACCGCGTACAGGGCCCCGAAAACCAAGCACTGCCTTCAAGATTTCTAAGGGCGTAAAGTTTTGATTTCACTCCTCACTACCTATCACAGTTTTGAAGGCCATAAAATGCCAAGATAGCACAACCCCCCCCCCCCCCAAATGACCCCATTTTGGAAAGTAGACACCCCAAGCTATTTGCTGAGAGGCATGGTGAGTATTTTGCAGCTCTCATTTGTTTTTGAAAATGAAGTAAGACAAGGAAAATTTTTATTTTTAAAAAACACACTTTTTAAAATTTCTAATGCACTAAAACACACTATATTGCCCAAATGTTTGATTAAATAAAAAAGATGATCTTAGGCCGAGCACATGGATACCAAACACGGCATGCTTTATAATTGCGCACAAACATGCAGTGGCGACAAACTAAATACATTTTTTAAAGCCTTTAAAAGCCTTTACAGGTTACCACTTTAGATTTACAGAGGAGGTCTACTGCTAAAATTACTGCCCTCGATCTAACCTTCGTGGTGATACCTCACATGCATGGTGCAATTGCTGTTTACATTTGACGCCAGACCGACGCTTGCATTCGCCTTTACGCGAGAGCAGGGGGGGACAGGGGTGCTTTTTTTTTTCCTTTATTATTTTTTTTACTTTTTTATGTTATTTTTAAACTGTTCCTTTCATATTTTTTTTAATAATTTTTATTGTTATCTCAGGGAATGTAAATATGTCCTATGACAGCAATAGGTAGTGACAGGTACTCTTTTTTGAAAAAATTGGGGTCTTTTAGACACTAGATCTCTCCTCTGACCTCAAAGCATCTGACCACACCAAGATCAGTGTGATAAAATGCTTTCCCAATTACCCAATGGCGCTGTTTACATCCGGCGAAATCTAAGTCATGAAATGCTCGTAGCTTCCACTTTCTTAGGCCATAGAGATGTTTGGAGCCATTCTGGTCTCTGATCAGCTCTATGGTCAGCTGGCTGAATCACCAGCTGCATTCTCAGGTTCCCTGTTGGGACAGGAGAGCCAGAGAAAAATATGGAAGACGGTGGGGGGGCATTCTCTCCCACTGCTTGTAAAAGCAGTCTAGAGCAGGGGTCTCAAACTGGTGGCCCTCCAGCTGTTACAGAACTACAAGTCCCATCATGCCTCTGCCTGTGAGAGTCATGCTTGTAACTGTCAGCCTTGCAGTGCCTCATGGGACTTGTAGTTACGCAACTGCTGGAGGGCCGCCAGTTTGAGACCCCTGGTCTAGAGGCTAATTAGCCGCTAGGATTGCTTTTACATGAAAGCCGACCGCTAGCTGAAAAGAATGATACCAAGATGATACCTAAACCTGCAGGCATCAAATCGCAAATCGCTTCTCCGCCCCCATGCTTCGGCATATATGCTGAAGTATGTAACTGTGGTGGTGAAATTACCTCCGACAGCGCTGGAGTCACGGCTTTATGTATCGTGGGAGCAAACGCTGTTGCTGTCAAGATAAATAAATCCGCTCTGCAGCTGAATGGCGTACCTGAAAACAAAAAAATGGTTAACAATAAAACACAGTAAACAGTAAAGTATAAAAAAATTGCATACCTATAAAGCAAACATGATAAAACATAATAACAATAAAACATTGCAGAATAGAATACAGTAAAAAAGAGCAGAACAATAGAGAGAGAACAATAAAACGACAACTATTTTTGTTTTTTTTATTTTATATATTTTTTTGTGTTTTTTTTATTTACACTTTTTTTTGTAACTGTAACTTTTGTAACTATAACCAGTTCCAGGTTCGGGTCTCTCAAAATGCGACGGCATCTTGGGAGACCCTGTGAAAGGGTGCCTAGTCTGTGCAGTGCTGTACCCTACCCTAATACTCAACCAGTGTATGGTAGCGTTCAAAGCATTCACCAATTTAAAGAACAGGATTGTCAGGACAGGAGGAACAATAATAACAGGTGTCAGGCCTATATCCGCGCTTGCTGCAGACACGACATCTTTTTTGGGGGGCTTGTTGGGTAGGGGTACTCAAGAGGACATAAAGAAAATGCCTCTCATGCAGCTGGCTTACTGCATTTGGTTGGAGAAGGTAAGGTGGAGCACCGTCTGGAAACAGAAGGGCTCTGATGATCTTTTCCTGGAATTTAAGGAAGGATCCAGTCCGTCCTGGAGCTCTGTATAGCACATAAGCGTTCAGCAAATCCAATTGCAATAAATAGACACTTTCTTGTACCAGCGTCTGGCCTTAGGTAGGGCGCCAACAACTGGTCGATGAGGTCCACCCCTCCCATATTTTTTTTTTTATCAAACAAGGTTTTATTGAATATTTAGTGCATACAGAAAGAAAAAAAAGTAAAAGGTTACTTGTCATGTTTACACTATAACAGTATTACAATTATCATTGAAATAAAAACAGATACCATTAAATTCAAGCATATCTGGCTTATCTTGTCATTCAAGGTGTACATATTTGGTTGTTAATACTGTCCATCCATACTTATACCTATTTTATCACTTTACGATCATACAATTATACTAGACACAGGTAGAAGATTCCTGAAGCCATCTATCCCAGATCTTGTTGTATTTTGCTGGGCAACCTCTATTAATATATATCCATTTCTTGTATGGTAGGGTATTATTTATTTCCACCTTCCATTCCACTATTTTGGGGGTCTCTTGTCTCATCCACTTTTTAGCTATAACCTTTCTTGCTGCAAAGAGTGTTTCATGTAAAAAGGTTTTAGTGTATTTATCGGTTGTGTCTGGAACTATACCCCAGAGACACTGTTTGGGGTCTAGGGCTAGAGGTGAGCCCATCATGTCATGTAAAAATGCTACAATTTGTTCCCAAAAGCCTTTTATCTTAGGGCATGCCCATATAAGATGGAAAAAGGTACCTGTCTCTCTCCCACACATCTGACATGTGGTGGTTTGTGTGCGCTTGTATCTCGCCACTCTGAGGGGTGTGAGGTATGCTCTATGAAGAATTTAAAGCTGCGTCAAACGATCTGAGAGTTTAGGGGATACAGTTTTACAGGCTTCTAACGCTTCCCCCAACTCCTCATCCTCCACCGGTCCCACCTCCCTCTCCCATCGTGGTTTAAGGCCATATGCTATTTTAGCAGCTACAGGGGTTAAGAGCAAGTTATAAAATGCCGAGATCAATTTTTGAGAATCTGTGCCCTTAATTATGGCAATGAGTACATTAGGTGCAGGACTAGGGCAGGAGTCAGGGAATTGTGATTGTGTTGCGTGACGGATTTGTAAGAATCTATAGAACATCTGGTCCTGTATTGTAAATTCTTCTTTAAGTAAGTCAAAGGTTTTAAGTTGTCCATCTTTTAATATATGATGCAGGTAAAATATTCCCTGTGTGGACCATATAGATGTGTCCTGTATTTTATTAAACTCCTGAAGGTTTTTGTTATGCCATAACGGCGTATAGTCGTTAAACTGTGAGATGTCAAGTCTAGAGGCCGCTAAATTCCATATTTTCCTGTAGTGGTATAGTATGGTGTGTCTTCTGTCTCCTATTTCCATGCCTCCCATGTCTGCCGCTATTGCATATATCGGGTCTTTGGTGTACTGCGCCCATTTAGGACATATGAGCTTAAGAAATCTCTCGCTGTCGGTTTTGTCTAGGTGAAAAAGCTGTGATAGCTGTGCTGCAATGTAGTATAGATTAAAATCGGGTAGAGCAGTGCCGCCCAGATCGGTCGGATTTTTGAGGGCCTGCCATGCCAATTTATGCCTATTATTACCCCACACAAATGTCTTTAAAAGGGACTCTAGAGATTTAAAATGTTTTAAGGGTAAATAAACGGTGGTGTGCCATAAAACATAAAGTATTTTGGGTAGTAGAATAATTTTAATTAAATTTATACGTCCCCAGACTCCTAATGGTAATTTGGACCAAACCCGTATTTTATTTTTAACTAGGGAAATAAGAGGTGTTATATTCAGAGATATATAGTCTGTAGGGGATCTGGTTATATAAATCCCCAAGTATTTAATGACATCTACTCTCTGCAGTGGGAGCCTGGTTTGGGATTCTGAGGGTGGGAAACTATCAATTGGCAGAATTTGGGATTTATCCCAATTAATTTTTAGACCTGAAAATATTCCAAATTGTTCTATCGTGTGAAGTGCATTGCATAATGATGGGCCCGAGTCTGCCAGGTACAATAGCGTGTCATCTGCATACATGCTAATCTTTTCAGTCAGAGAGCCTATTTTAAGTCCCCTGATCTCTGGATTTGCTCGGATGGACATGGTCAGTGGTTCTGCCGCCATGGCATATAGTAGTGGGGATAGGGGGCAGCCCTGTCTCGTGCCTCTACTGAGGTCAAATAGCTGAGACGACCATCCATTGGCCACCACTCTGGCCCTGGGTGCCTGGTATAAAAGTTGGACCCATTTAATACATTTTGGGCCAAATCCATAGCCCTCCAAGCATCTCCAGAGATACCTCCACTCTACCGAGTCGAAGGCTTTCGCTGTGTCTAATGTCACAACTACCCGTGTACCAACTTCCTCGTGTGTAGCTTGTAAGTTAATGTAAAGTTTCCTGAGATTAAACGAGGTATTGCGTCCAGGCATAAAACCAGCCTGGTCTGCTTGTATTAATGTTAATATTACCTGATTGAGCCTAATCGATAGAACTTTGGCAAGTATTTTGATGTCAAACTGTAGGAGTGATATCGGCTGATAAGATTCCGGGAACCCCAGATCCTTACCGGGTTTAGGGATGAGGACTATTGTAGCCTCTGTCATAGATGGAGGTAAGGTCCCAGTTTCAAATACATAATTATACAATTTTAATAGTTTAGGGGTTAGTGTTTCGCTGAATTGGGAGTAGAACTCTATTGGAAGTCCATCTGAACCAGGGGATTTGGACCTAGCGAAGCTATCCATGGCAGTTGATATTTCATCTAATGTCAGTGGTGCTTCCAATAGTTCCACTTGTTCTTCTGTTAGCTGTGGGAAGGACACTTTTTCAAGAAAAAGAGACATATGATGGGTCTCAGTGGGGGCTGTCGTTGTGTATAAGTCTGCAAAGAAGTCCCTAAACATTGAGGTTACTGTAGGTGGGTCTGTGACTTTTTGTCCTCCGGGGCCATGCAGTGTGATAACCACTGGCCTATCCTCGCTGTGGACCAGGTATGCAAGTAACTTGCCTGCCTTTTCCCCATGTTCAAACATTTTCTGTTTAGAAAAAAACATTTTTTGTTTGGCTTTCTGGTACTGTAGTTGATTAATCATTCTAGTCTGTAGTTTAAGTTGGTCTACAGTTACTGCTGTCGGGGTGTTGGCATACTCTCTTTCTGCAGAGGACAAGTCCTCCAGGGCCTTACCGAGGGCACTAGAAGAGTCCATCTTGATTTTATTAATCGCCGTTATCAATGTATGCCTAGCAAATAGTTTAAATGAGTCCCAGACTGCGGGTGGTGATGCTGACTCATCATTTTCAATAAAGTACAATTTCCATTTGTCTATGAGCTCGTCATCTTCTGGTAGAAGAGATAGCCAGAATGGATTCAGACCTCATGCTCGTGGTGGTTTTGCCACTGGAATACTTAATGTAATCCAATATGGACTATGGTCCGACAGTACTCTAGGACAAAACATTACCTCTGATAATCTTGGGGTCAATCTGGGGGAAATAAGTATAAAGTCTATACGGGACATAGAGCCCCGGGATGACGAGAAGCATGAATATGACTTAACCAATGGGAATTTATGTCTCCATGTATCTATCAGATGGAAGGTGGAGATAAGCTTATAGAATTTAGTCTTGGTGGAAGCATCGGGAGCTGTTGATGTCAACTGTAGCCTGTCTAGAGCCGGGTTCATAGTAGCATTAAAATCCCCTAGCCAGACCGCTGCTATGTTTGGATGACGGGTCATATATGATATACCTTCCTTGACCATGGATACATTAAATGGAGGTGGTATATAAAAAGCCATTATAAGCAAGGGCTCTCCATATACTTTGGCATGAATAAATACATATCGGCCATTCGGATCGGTAATTAGCTTGCATAGTTCAAAATGTACTGATTTAGCTATTAATACAGAAACTCCCCTAGAGTGTAATGTGTGGGTAGAGTGGTATGCCCAACCAACCCATGGTCTGCGGAGCGCCATCTGAACACTTCCCTCGATATGTGTTTCCACTAGTGCTATTATATCCGCATGTTGCTTTTTCAGGAATGTGAAGACTGCCGCGCGCTTAAATTTCTCACGCAGGCCCCTCACATTTCATGTTAGAAATTTCAAAGATGCCATAGGCCAGACTTTTTAACCATTAATATAGCATTTATATAAAACATTTTGCTCATTCTGTATAAGGCACACAAAATCTTAACTTGCAGATATATCTGACTCAAATACCTGTGATATGGCACATATGTACTTTCCCATAGATCTGGCACATATAACGTTACCTGTTTTCTATTATAAGTATGCACTTTAAAGTTTAACCGAACCAAAAACATTTGAACCCCCTCCCCCCTCCCTGCCCTACACTGACCCAAACTTGTGCAGGCATAATGCCTGAACTGGTTGTTATCTGGGAAACATTCTAACTTCTTTATGAGCAGTGAAATGTAGAACAATTGGGTCAATCTCCAGACACTAAAAAAAATTAAAAATATCACCCATATCACTTGTAAAACATGCAGTACGGTCTCTCACTCTTCTTGTTTCCTTTTAGCTGCAACTATTAAGTTCCGGATAAAGTTCCAATGAACTTGGTGCTGCTTCCCAGAACTGTGTGGGGAAAAGTCTCGCTGCACGATGCATGTTGACTGTAGGACTCTGTCTCACTCTGGAGCTCCGGAAGGTAATGTGACTCTTGTGCTGTTGGTCATCAGGATTTGTGCTTTAAACTTGTACTGGCTGGAGACATTTCCTGGTCTCAGACACGATTTCAAAAGGACCTAATCAATCAGCTTGTTGAGGGTTGACTCGTCGTTCCAGCCAAGAGATTACCTCCTCTGGGTCCTCGAAGAAAACCGCACGCCCTTCATGCTCCACCCTAAGACGGGCTGGGAAAAGCATGGAGTACTTGTATTGCAGACTTCTTAGCTTGCGTTTGGCCTCCGTAAAACTCTGACGACGACGCTGTACCTCTGCCGAGAAGTCTGGAAGAGTGGCCACCTTAACATTCCCAACTGGGATATTGTCCTTCTCTCTTGCCATTCTCAAAGCAGTGTCCCGATCCTTATAGTTAAGGAGTTTAGCAATGAACGTGCGGGGAGGAGCTCCTTGTGGAGGAGGTCTTGCTGGCATGCGATGTGCCCGCTCTACCGCAAACATGGGGGAAAAAACTTCTCTTCCATAAGTATTGATCAGTAGTTGTTCCAAAAAAGTGGAAGTGTCCTTACCCTCCGACCCTTCCGGCAGGCCTATCAGGCGTATATTACATCTTCTCAGCCTATTCTCCATATCATCTTGCTTTAAAAGGAGTTGCTGTATTTGCCTTTGCACGCGGTCTGAGGATGTTTGTAAGGGTGGGATAGCGTCCTCCACCTCGCCAAGTCTGGTCTCAGTTTCTTTCACTCTTTCCCTGAGCTTTTGAAAGTCCTGTCTGATAAGGGAAATATCCATCTTGACCTCCTCGATTTGTGCTGTGAGAGAGGTTCTGCAAAAGGTGATTGCTTCAAGGAGTTTGTCAGTATCACCCGCAGTTCGTTCTCCCATTCCAGCTTTCTCAGTTGTTCCCTCCTCCTCCATGTCTTCTTTTTCAAGTCAGCAGTACTGGTCTAGTTTTGCTGCCGCTGCCTTTTGTGCCTTAGTTGGTGACATTTTGCGAAGGTCCCAGGTGGACCCAAAGAACCTCCAAACTTATTGTAATTACCTGACTTGCTGGTTAGTTAAAGATAGGTACTGTCCCAGGCCCTGCAGCCCACAGAGTTTAAGGATATACTGTACGTTGCTTTACAAAGCAGGTGCATGCAATTCCTCCCCACCTCTTTAGCTGATGGCAATCTGGAGTTATGTCCCACAGGGTATAGGGGATCTCGGTGGAGGCTGTCAGAAGGGAGACTCCAGGACTGTAACTTATGCCCTGTACACAGGCAGGAGAGACAGGTGTGCCAAGATGGCCGTCATCACCTCATGCACTCCTAGGCCGCAAGCCGGACCGGATGCAATCTTCGGCTTTCTCGGGGTCCCCACTGGCCAAGTGATCTATATTTGTATAGTCCCCCTCCCCAAAAGGATTGTCCAGTAGCTGGGTACCTTAGTTAGGCCGGTAGCTCGAGTCAGGGCCGGAGGATCGGCGGACCAAGATGGCCGTGGCCTCCAGGTGTAGGCCGAAGCCGCGGTCTTGCCTAGATTCGGCCGCCGTGTGGGAGATCGCCGCTCCGTTTGGGCCGCCGAGCATCCAATCTGCACAGGAAGGAGCCCAGGGTGTTGTCAGGGGCTCAGGGATGTGTTCCAGCAGGTTTGGCAGCACAGAGAGTCCAGGATGAATCGGATTCAGGAGTAATGGACGGAGCTCTCAAGACAAGTGTCCTACTCCATGCTGCGTCAGGCCACGCCCTCACCCCTCCCATATTTTGGTTATATTCGTGGACACAGAGGAGTTTCTCCACAACACCAGTCGCCGTAGTAATTTGGACTGTCGTGTCTGCATGAAGGGAGGTAAGAACGAAAACATTCTTATTATTCCCCACTTCATAGCAAGCAAATTATTACACTGCAAGCAGGCTCTCTCCCCAAGCCTAAGACGGGAATCTACAAGCTGCTGGGGAAAGCCCCGTCGATTAGGTCGCACGGTGCCACATGCTCCAATCTGCTGATCAAACAAGTGACTAAAAAGTGGCACGCTCATGTAATAATTGTCCACGTACAAGTGGTACCCCTTTCCGAATAAGGGTGACACCAAGTCCCACACAATCTTGCCAGAGCTTCCTATGTAGTCAGGGCAGTTTGTCGGCTCTACGTGACTATCTTTTCCCTCTAAAACCATAAAATGACATGTATAGCCTGTGGCCCTGTCACAGAGCTTATACATCTTGACCCCATATCTGGCACGCTTGCTGGGAAGGTACTGTTTGATTGACAAGCGGCCAGAAAACTTAATCAGGGACTCATCAACGCAGACAATTTGATGGGGAGTAAACAAGTCTGCAAAACGTTGGTTGAAGTGGTTTACGAGGGGCGGAATTTTGTAGAGCCGATCTTATCCGGGGTCTCCACGAGGACGACAGAGTTCATTGTCATTGAAGTGTATGAACCGCAAGATGTGCTCGTATCGTGCCCTGGTCATGGAGGCAGAGAACAAGGGCATACGGTGAATTGGGTCAGTGGACCAATATGACCGCAACTCACTTTTTTTAGTTATGCCCATGTTGAGGGAAAGGCCCAGAAAGAGCTTAAATTCGGAGACTGTAATTGGTCTCCAATCACTGGCAAGGGAGGAATGGGCGTACAAATTGCTTTGGTCCACAATAGATCTATAGAGATCCTCTGTGAAAAAAAGCGAATAAAAATGAAATGACTTAAAATCAACTGTTTCCACCTGAATGCTGGGTTGGCCAGTGAATGGGGGAAGCACGGGTGCTGCAGAAGTGATGGGTTCCCAATTAGGATTGGTGAATGCAGCAGGCACTATGAGCATGACGGGCCTGTGTTCATCTTCTTGGTGGCAGCGGGACACTACTTGTGCTTGCCACCTCACCAGCTTGAACTGCACTTATGGGACTCGCCACGTCACCAGGTGATACTGCAGTGCTGGATGTATGACCAGGGTGTACTAGGCTGCTGGTGCTTGCCAGTTCACCAGAAGGAATAGCGGCGCTAGTACTGCTCTGCTCCATACAAGGGACTTGCGGTTCTTGCACATCAATGACAGAAGAAGAAGTTCGGGGTCTGGTACACCTGACCTTGGCAGGGACCAAAACTCCGTCATCAGAGCTATCTGTCATGGAGCCGCTGTCGTCTACAGGATCGTATTCTGAGCCTGAATCTGACAGATGAGTGACTTCCCCTTCACTATCTGTTATGCTCAGAAACGTGTAGGCCTCTTCACTAGTGTACCTTCGATTTGCCATTTTGAGCTCTAAATTTAGTAGTACACTAGTGAGACTCACAGGTAAAAAAGCTCCTGACTGTTAGCAACTGTATCAAAGCGCTACCAAAAAACCTGTTAGCGATCGCAGGGATCAGGCCTGACTCTGCGAACGCTGCAGTTATGTGTGTTTAGTGTTTTGTAAGTGACAGTGATCGATCGATACTGCACTTGGGTGGGCTGGGCAGGGCTGGGCCGAGGGGCAAAATGCAGGTGCTAGCAGGTATCTGGGCTGATCCCGCTAACACTGCGTTTTTGGGAACCCTTAACTGCTGGGGACGCTAGTATAGATCTGATCAGATATTGATCCGTTCAGATACTATACCACTAAGGGAGGCGTATGCTGCATGCGTGGGTGTTAGCGGTACTGGCTCTAACCAGACGCTCTCTGCCTGGGGCGACGCAGATCCTATCTGACCCTACAACTTAACTTTTATCATCGCCGGGCGATCAGGGGGTTAAACCTTTATTAGGTAATAAACGGCGGGTGCCCTGAAACTATAAAAAACAAACTAACTACCCAGCGTCACCCGTAACAGTTATACGGTGATCACTGCTGAAAGGGTTAACTAGGGGGCAATCAGGGGGTTAAAACCTTTATTAGGTAGTATATGGGGGTCCCTAACGCTATAAAACACTGACGGTGAACCTAAATACTTACCTCCCTAACTAGCGTCACCTGTAACACTAATACAGCGATCAGAAAAACGATCGCTTAGTGACACTGGTGACAGGTGGTGATGAAGGGGTTAAAACTTTATTAGGGGGGTTAGGGGGGTATCCTAGACCTAAAGGGGGCTAACACTAACTGCCCTACCACTTAGAACTGTCACAAACTGACACCAATGCAATAATCAGTAAAAACAAAATGCTATTGGTGTCACTGTGACAGGGGGTACAGGAGGGTGATGGGGGTGATGGGGCGTGAAAAGTGTGCCTAGAGTGTTCTACTGTAAGTGTAGTGTTGGTGCAATTACTTGGATGCCTTCTCTCCTCGGCGCCGGAACGCAAAAGACCGACACGAGGAGAGATGACATCACTTCCTCTGCCGCTGTTTACATTACAGAGGCAGAGGAAGATTGTCATTCGTTGGGAACGATCGTGAGGGGGTGGCCACGAATGAGTGGCCTCCTCCTCACCTGGGATCTCTTCCCTAATGATGCCGACCGCCTCGGGCATTGGGGGGGCGCGCAATGCGCCCCCCACCCGCGGGAGGCAGATCACGTACCAGGTACGTGATTTTGCCTGCCCGTGCCATTCTGCCGCAGTATATCTGCGTTAGGCGGTCGGTAAGTGGTTAAAGAGTCAATGGCTTGGTATTTTGGACAACTATTTTAGCTAAGATAAATTCCCAAAACATGTCCTGTCGGGGGTACTTATTAACAAAACACATAAAAAAAAAATTGCTGCAAATTTTGTTGCTCAACAATACAGGACTTGGAAAAGAGCAAGAAAAGCAAAAAACACATGTATGTTAATTTGAGACACTAACAGAATATGGTTTTGAGGTCTGACCATTTTGCAGAGGAAATTAACAGGAGTTAAAAGGACTGCGCCCACAAACGGACAGTCTCTTAAGGATTTAAACATTTAGTAGTTCCAACATCCTGAGGAAGATTTTGCAAAATAACGCAGCACAGACAATCAAATAAAAGTGAAACTAACAACCTACAATCGACACACATTGACATCAAAAATATTTCAGGGAAAAATATCCCCCCCCCAAAAAAAGGAACAAAAGTAGAAAATACTTGCTCTAAAACACATCTGTTTTGCAAAGACAGATGACCCCACCCCCCTCTGACGCCACGGGGAATGTCACAGGGAAGTCCCCGTCAAGTCCCCGTGTGTCAGAGGGGGGCAGGGTCACCAGGTGGCCCCGCCCTCCGTTATTTAAGAAGTGTCAGAAGACGAGAAGCATCACACAGCGGGAGCCTCCCATCATGGATGCGGAGCGGCCTGAGCACGAATAAGGGAAGAAGACGCCGCAGAGGAAAATGACGGACGAGAACACCGGAGCAAGAAGCAGAGTATCGGAGGAAGAACCAGAGGAAGAAGAAGATGGCGGAAGAAACCGAAGGTCGATAGAAAAAAGAGGATAGAAGAAAGAAGATGGAAAAGAAGATGACTTTAAATAAAGGAATTGCCAAAAACTGTCCCTTGTCATTTTTAACATTTTTGACACTTTTTTTGTGAAATGGTAGAGGTACTTTTGTACCCCCTTACCATTTCACACAGGGGGGTGGCCGGGATCTGGGGGTCCCCTTGTTAAAGGTGGCTTCCAGATTCTGATAAGCCCCCCGCCCGCAGACCCCCACAACCACCGGGCAAGGGTTGTGGGGATGAGGCCCTTGTCCCCATCAACATGGGGACAAGGTGCTTTGAGGGCATGTGGCCTGGTACATGTTGAATGCATGTGGCCTGGTACGGTTCAGGAGGGGGGGCACTCTCTCGTCCCCCCCTCTTTTCCTGCGGCCTGCCAGGTTGCGTGCTCGGATAAGGGTCTGGTACGGATTTTTGGGGGGACTCCTACGCCATTTTTTTAAAAAATTTTGGCGCAGGGTTCCCCTTAATATTCATACCAGACCTGAAGGGCCTGGTATGGAATTTAGGTGGACCCCCACGCCATTTTTTAAAATTTTGGTTTGGGGTTCCCCTGTGGGGAAATCCCATGCCGTTTTTACCAATGAACTTTTATGTGTACTGTCGGACGGACAATTCATTAATAGCCGCGAGTAGTTTTAAATGACTTTTTTTCCTTTGAAATGTGAAACGGGAAACATGCGCCCCTTTATAGGCATACTATAGACACCCCCCAGGTACGAAATGTAAAGGAATATTACACTTTTATTGTTTTACTTTAAGCATTATTAAAATCACTGCTCCCGAAAAAACGTTTTTAAAACTTTTTTTTGCATTGATCCATGTCCCCTGGGGCAGGACCCAGGTCCCCAAACACTTTTTATGACAATACCATGCATATAAGCATTTAAAATTAGCACTTTTGTTTTCTCCCATAGACTTTTAAAGGGTGTTCCGCAGCTTTTGAATTTGCCGCGAACACCCCAAATTGTTCGCTGTTCGGTGAACTGGCGAACAGCCAATGTTCGAGTGGAACATGAGTTCGACTCGAGCTCGAATCTCATCCCTAGCCAGCACTCATACTAGGTCTATTGAAGCCTCCGCCAAAGGTCAGCTGTCAGGTTTAACTCCTCCAGAACCACGCAAAATCCTGCAGGTTCTATTTTGAATTAAAAGAGAGAGAAGTATGGGTTTGTTTTTTCCCCCAATTTATACTTACATAGGTGGATGTAGCATCTGTACGATGCTGTATCTGTCCCCCGACGTCTCTGCACTGAGAACCGAGCAATCGAACATCGCCGATCACTTGGTTCTCCCAGCCCCCTGAGCAGAGAGCTGCTGCCTGTCAATCAGCAGCTCTCTTACTCTGCTACTTCACGCTCACTGGAACGCTGGGCTTTGGAAGGGTGGGGAGCGGCCATCTCAGCGGCTCGCTGAGAGGCTTAGACAGCTATCAGTCCAGGCACCTGGTGGATCCAGACTCCCAGAGTCGGGATGATGTGGTGCCTGGACTGATATTTGGGAGGTCAGCAGAGAGCGGTCTTCAGGATGTGTCACAGGAGTGCAAAACGAATTGCACTCCTGTGACCCATAGTAGAAGCCCAGTCAAAAGAGCTCAAGCTAGTCTTCTCCTTTAAAGGCTATTTCTTAATGCTTTAAACATTGAAGTTAACGCTGTTGATAAATAGGCCATGGTGTAGATTCTCTTCAAGTCTGAGGGCCAGTTCACCACAATTTATGAATTGAGGATGTCTTTCTGCATGCACGTTTTTGAGGTGTTCTGGTGCTTTTTCAATGCCTTTTGCCATGTTCCACATGCATTCAATACTAAAATAAATGCAACATGTTCTATTTTAGTTGACTGTACTGGAACATACTGCACTGATGTGAACTAGGCCATTGGAATCCAATGTAAACATTGTTCATGCATTTTTGACGCAGGATAAAAATGCACTGGACTGCATCTGGTGTGAACCAGCCTTAAGTTCACTTTTCAATCCATAGAACCCCTAAGGGGATTGAAAGGCAAAGACACGTGCATGCCAGAAGCTGGAGGACCCCATCGACTCATGGAAGTGTGTCGCTTAAACCTGTATCAGCCATCTTCATTGGATAAAGCTGAAAGAACCTGTACTCTACTGTAAATTGGTCTTCTTATCAGGTCTCTCCTATTCTTTATCAATGAGCTTTTAACTCACTGTCATTATGGGGAAAAAAAGGCCCTTCCTTTTTCACATTTGGAAATATCTGCATGCTTTTTTCAATGGTTGGGCCTGGGTAGTAAAGGGATCAATGAGATTGAAATCAAAAGTATGATTTTTTTTGTCTTGCCTGTGGCATGGATATTTTCTGCGTACTTTCCACTACAGCCTCCTAAATATAGGCTTTGAAATTTGTGCATCTGCTTCCTTATCCATTATCACTTATAACTAATCCACGCAAATGAATTTCCCATTACTGTAAACTGCATGCAGGTCCAACATGCACCCCGAGCTGGGCAAGGCATCTCCTATTGTGCTGATATAAACGCATGTGAGCCATTGCCACATGAGCTGCTTGAGGAGCAGGAAAGCCACCCTGTGCAGGAGTCTGAGGAATGTAGATTGTCCTGGTCAGCGGAGATGACCGATGGTGGGTCTTATGTTGCGTTTAGGGCTTCTGCTCCTAAAATAATGGAAAACGCCATACTTTACATTCCATGAGTACTCTTTTAAAAACATGTCCCATGTTGCCCCATATACATTTCCCTAGTTTTTTGTGCCACTGACAGGTGTGGTGAGCTCATATCTGTATAAAAAAAAAAAAAGGTACACTGTCCCTTTTAGACATGTCTGCTTTGATCCACTTCCTTCAGAAGCAGTAGCAGGTCAGGTAGCACTCCCAGGGGCAGACAGGAGACATAAAATCTGAGACAAAAACAGACTGTCAAACCAACAGGAGCACACAGCACAGGAGGGAACAAATAGCAACAAGTCTTTACCTCACAAAAGAAAAACTGGCAGGACTGCAGATAGAAAGGAAGAGAAGCCAGTTCCTCTGCCGGCTTCTAAGACTATTTACTCTGTTGCTTGGTGACTAGCAATCACTATCCCACACCACCCTATCTCCCCGCCCTCTGTGACATCATCCAAAGCCAATCTCAGACTGAAAACAAAGCCAGGAGAGCAGTGCAGCTGCTGCCTATACAAGGCAGGAAAAAACCCAAGGCGGAGGCAAATGATGACATTGCAGAGCTCACTAAAACCATACCTTTACAATATCTGTGCTGTTTAAGCAACATTGCCCGTGGCTTAGCACTAGGGATGAGCCGAACACCCCCCGGTTCGGTTCGCACCAGAACCCGCGAACGGACCGCAAGTTCGCACGAACGTTAGAACCCCATTGACGTCTATGGGACTCGAACGTTCGAAATCAAAAGTGCTCATTTTAAAGGCTAATTTGCATGGTATTGTCCTAAAAAGGGTTTGGGGACCCGGGTCCTACCCCAGGGGACATGTATCAATGCAAAAAAAACTTTTAAAAACGGCCGTTTTTTCGGGAGCAGTGATTTTAATGATGCTTAAAGTAAAAAAAAAAAAGTGAAATATTCCTTTAAATATCGTACCTGGGGGGTGTCTATAGTATGCCTGTAAAGTGACGCGTGTTTCCCATGTTTAGAACAGTCCCTGCACCAAATGTCATTTTTAAAGGAAAAAATCTCATTTAAAACTGCTTGCGGGTTTAATGTCATGTCGGGTCATGGCAATATGGATGAAAATCAGTGAGACAAACGGCATGGGTACCCCCCAGTCCATTACCAGGCCCTTTGGGTCTTGTATGGATATTAAGGGGAACCCCGCACCCAAATTAAAATAAGGAAAGGTCCCTATATACTCTGAACAGCAGTATTCAGGCGGTGCAAACAAGACAGGGACTGTAGGTTTGTTGTTAAGTAGAATCTGTTTGTAATTTTGAACATTTTTAATGTGTTTAGCTCCAGCCAAAAAATCTTTTCTAAGCTTTTTGGAAAACATAGGGAAGGGTTATCACCCCTGTGACATTTGTTTTGCGTCTTTCCTCCTCTTCAGAAGATTTCACCTCACTTTTTTGTCCCAATGAAAAATGTTTTTGGAAAATTTGGGTTTTTTTGTGGAACAAGGATTGGAAAGCATCAGTGGAAAGGAGAAATTGTTTTCCCATATTAACTCTTACAGGAGAGAATTTCCCTTCCTTAGGGGTAGATTTCATCTCACTTCCTGTTGTCTCCTTCCGTTTGCAAGTAGGAGTCGTTTGTAAGTTAGATGTTTGAAAGTAGGGTCCTGCCCTATATACTCAGCAGAAATTTGGGCCTTAGGTGTTGCTGTGGCCAAAACACTGTAAGCCCTCACAGGGCCCTGCTGTGAAATATTAGATCAAGAATTGTAATTACATGCCCCTGTTGAACAGGAGCTGAAAAATTAGGCCTTAGGCACTGGTGCTGGTGCACTGCAACCCCTCACAGACACTCTAGTTGGAACGCAGGAACGAGCCCTGCTGCAAAGTATTGCATCAAAAATTGTAATTACACGCCCCTGTTAGACAGGGGCAGAAAAATTGGGCCTTAGGCACTGGTGCTGGTGCCACAACACTGCAACCCCTCACAGACACTCTAGTTGGAACGCAGGAACGAGCCCTGCTGCAAAGTATTGCATCAAAAATTGTAATTACACGCCCCTGTTAGACAGGGGCAGAAAAATTGGGCCTTAGGCACTGGTGCTGGTGCCACAACACTGCAACCCCTCACAGACACTCTAGTTGGAATGCAGGAACGAGCCCTGCTGCAAAGTATTACATCAAAAATTGTAATTACACGCCCCTGTTAAACAGGGGCTGAAAAATTGTGCCTTAGGCACTGGTGGTGGCGCCCAGAACCAAAAATGTTCTTACAAGCTATCAGCGTGATGATTGAGGAGAAGGAGGATAATTACTCAGGGATAGTCACTCAGCATCAGCATAGGCAGTCTTTGAAGGGATCTGAGATTTCAAAAAAAATTATTCGGTTACATCTGCATCAGGTGCTTGGTAGCTGGTGGTGATCCAAGACTGATTCATTTTTATGAAGGTCAGCCGATCGACCGAGTCGGTGGACAGACGCACCCTGTGATCGGTTACCACGCCTCCAGCAGCACTGAATGTGCGTTCCGAAAGAACGCTGGATGCAGGACAGGCCAGTAGCTCAATTGCATACTGTGCAAGCTCTGGCCAGTGATCCATCCTCAAGACCCAGTAACCCAGAGGATTTTCGGTGGGAAAGGTGTCCAAGTCTGATCTTGCCCCTAGGTATTCCTGCACCATGTAAAACAGACGCTGGCGATGGTTGCTGGAACCGATCATACCTTGGGGCTGCGGACCAAAAAATTGTCTGAACGCATCGGTCAGACGGCCACCTTCTCCACCGCTCCTTCTTTGACTGACCGAAGCCTCAGCAACACGTTGTCCAGAAACAGGAGTTTGTAACCTCCCAGTCTCTGGGAACGCGTTGCACAGACCTTTCTGCAAGGCCTCCCGAAGATGTTTCATCCTCTGCTCCCTCTGCGATGGCAAGATAAGGTCCGCAACCTTACCCTTGTAACGTGGATCAAGGAGGGTTGCCAGCCAGTATTGGTCCTTCTCCTTGATACCACGAATACGAGGATCCTTACGCAGGCTTTGCAGGATCAGGGAGGCCATGCAGCGTAGGTTTGCTGAGGCATTCGGTCCGGAGTCCTCTGGGTCACTAAGGACAACAACGTCCGCAGCCACCTCCTCCCAGCCACGTACAAGTCCATGTGTTCCTTGGGACTGATCCCTTAAAGACTGCTGATGCTGAGTGCCAGGCTCCACCTCCATACTGACACAATCTTCCTCCTCCTCCTCCTCCTCCTCCTCGTCCTCTTCCTGTGTGATCGGCGGGCACGCAGGAACACTGTCTGGATAAAGGGGGCCTTGAGAGCTAAGGAAGTCCTCCTCTTCCTGCCTCTGTTCTGCCTCAAGTGCCCTGTCCATTATTCCACGCAGCGTGTGCTCCAACAGGTGGACAAGGGGGACAGTGTCACTGATGCATGCACTGTCAGTGCTCACCATCCTCGTGGCCTCCTCGAATGGTGACAGGACAGTGCATGCATCCCTGATCATGGCCCACTGGCGTGGGGAAAAAAAACCAAGGTCCCCTGACCCTGTCCTGGTGCCATAGTCGCACAGGTACTCATTGATGGCCCTCTGCTGCGTGTGCAGCCGCTGCAGCATGGCCAACGTCGAGTTCCACCTGGTGGGCATGTCACAGATTAGGCGGTTCTTGGGCAGGTTAAACTCCTTTTGGAGGTCCGTCAGCCGAGCACTGGCATTATATGACCGGCGGAAATGCACAGAGACTTTCCTGGCCTGCCTCAGGACATCCTGTAAGCCCGGGTACCTGCCCAAGAACCGCTGCACCACCAAGTTAAGGACGTGAGCCAAACAGGGCACATGGGTCAGTTGTCCCTGTCGGAGAGCAGAGAGGAGGTTGGTGCCATTGTCGCAAACCACCATTCCTGCCTTAAGTTGGCGTGGCGTCAACCACCTCTGAACCTGCCCCTGCAGAGCTGACAGAACCTCTGCCCCAGTGTGGCTCCTGTCCCCCAAGCACACCAGCTCAAGCACCGCATGGCATCTTTTGGCCTGCGTACTTGCGTAGCCCCTTGAACGCCTACGGAGCACCGCTGGTTCCGAGGAAGAGGCCATGGAGGAAGAAGAAGAGGAGGGGGTGGAGGAGAGAGGTGTGTCACAATCAGCATTTTGGAGGCGTGGTGGCGGAACAACCTCCAACACTACTGCACCTTGTCCTGCATCCTTCCCAGCTGCCAGCAGAGTCACCCAATGCGCCGTGAAACTTAAGTAACGTCCCTGTCCATGCCTGCTGGACCATGAGTCAGCGGTAATATGCACCTTACCGCTGACCGCCCTGTCCAGCGAGGCATGGACATTGCCTTCCACATGCCGGTAGAGAGCCGGAATCGCCTTCCGTGAGAAAAAGTGGCGTTTGGGTACCTGCCACTGAGGAACCGCACATTCCACAAACTCACGGAAGGGGGCAGAGTCTACCAACTGAAAAGGCAGCAGTTGAAGTGCTAGCAATTTTGCCAAGCTAGCATTCAACCGCTGGGCATGTGGATGGCTGGGAGCAAACTTCTTTCGGCGGTGCAGCAGCTGGGGCAGGGAAATTTGCCTGGTACAATCTGACGTCGGTGTACCAAAAGCAGATTGCCCACAAGTACTTGGCTGTGACACACCTAATTCTACACCTTCATTCCTCTCACTGCAGGTCGCAGAGAGGACTGAAGGTCTAGTGGGGTTGGAAATCTCAGCTGATGAGGAGCAAGGAGAGATCGTCTTTGTTCTTTGGTGTGGGTCTTTTAGATACGCTTGCCAACGAACTGCATGGCAGGTCAACATATGTCTGGTCAAGCATGTGGTACCCAAGCGGGAGATGTTTTGGCCACGCGAGATACGCTTGAGACATATGTTGCAAATAGCAGCGGTGCGATCTGATGCACTCGTCTCAAAAAAGGCCCACACCAAAGAACTTTTTGAATAACGCGCAGAGACTGCAGCGCCCTGCACATGTGGAGCTTTGGGGTGTGATGCAGTCAATGTGCTGCCCTTAGGCTGGCCCCTGGAGGGCATCCTGCCTAGTTGGTGATGTGCCACCTCCTCCTCCTCCTCCTCCTCCTCCTCCTCCTCCTCCTCTCTCCTATCAGGCACCCACGTTGAGTCAGTGACCTCATCATCCCCTCCCTCCTCATCACTGGAGCAAACCTGGCAGTATGCTGCAGCAGGGGGAGCATGACTGCCAGATTGCTGTCCTTCTTGGGCACCCCCTCTGTCCGTGCTCATGTTACTGCCTTCATTGAGCTCAGTATCATCATCAGAGCCTTCCAAACGCTGGGCATCCTCCTGGAGCATGTACCCAACACTGTGGTCAAACAGTTCGAGGGAATCCTCATGAGGACATGGTGGAGCTAGGGAAGGAGTCACTGATGACATTGAGCTGAGGGAAGAGGCCGCTGCTTTGCCAGACAAAGCACCCTGGGCATGGGTGAGAGAGGATGAGGAGGATGAGGACGGCTTGGTCATCCACTCGACCAAGTCTTCCGCATGTTGCGGCTCAACACGGCCAGCTGCCGAAAAAAAGGCCAAGCGTGTCCCATGGCCACGTGCTGATGAGGATGCACCGTCTCCACGACCAGCACTAGACACAGAGCCTGCTTGCCCTCTCTTATTGGCTTGTGACTGTCTGCCTCTCCTTCTTGGCCTTCCAGACATACTAATGGCCTGTAGCTGCACTAAGCTGGGATAGAACACCTGTAATTTTCTTCAGGTAGCTTTATATACTGTAACCAGACAAGCCTGCCTGTCAGTAGGAAGATAACAGGAACGGATCTAGCTGAACACTGTGAGCAGGACGTACTGCACTAAATGTATATAGCAGGAACGGATCTAGCTGAACACTGTGAGCAGGACGCACTGCACTGAATGTAAATAGTCTAGCTGCCTGACCGTGGTACTAATAGGATCAAAAAGAACACCTGTAATTTTCTTAAGGTAGCTTTATATACTGTAACCAGACAAGCCTGCCTGTCAGTAGGAAGATAACAGGAACGGATCTAGCTGAACACTGTGAGCAGGACACACTGTACTAAATGTAAATAGTCTAGCTGCCTGACCGTGGTACTAATAGGATCAAAAAGAACACCTGTAATTTTCTTCAGGTAGCTTTATATACTGTAACCAGACAAGCCTGCCTGTCAGTAGGAAGATAACAGGAACGGATCTAGCTGAACACTGTGAGCAGGACGTACTGCACTAAATGTATATAGCAGGAACGGATCTAGCTGAACACTGTGAGCAGGACGCACTGCACTGAATGTAAATAGCAGGAACGGATCTAGCTGAACACTGTGAGCAGGACGCACTGCACTGAATGTAAATAGCAGGAACGGATCTAGCTGAACACTGTGAGCAGGACGCACTGCACTGAATGTAAATAGCAGGAACGGATCTAGCTGAACACTGTGAGCAGGACGCACTGCACTGAATGTAAATACCAGGAACGGATCTAGCTGAACACTGTGAGCAGGACGCACTGCACTGAATGTAAATAGTCTAGCTGCCTGACCGTGGTACTAATAGGATCAAAAAGAACACCTGTAATTTTCTTCAGGTAGCTTTATATACTGTAACCAGACAAGCCTGCCTGTCAGTAGGAAGATAACAGGAACGGATCTAGCTGAACACTGTGAGCAGGACGTACTGCACTAAATGTATATAGCAGGAACGGATCTAGCTGAACACTGTGAGCAGGACGCACTGCACTGAATGTAAATAGCAGGAACGGATCTAGCTGAACACTGTGAGCAGGACGCACTGCACTAAATGTAAATAGCAGGAACGGATCTAGCTGAACACTGTGAGCAGGACGCACTGCACTGAATGTAAATAGCAGGAACGGATCTAGCTGAACACTGTGAGCAGGACGCACTGCACTAAATGTAAATACCAGGAACGGATCTAGCTGAACACTGTGAGCAGGACGCACTGCACTAAATGTAAATACCAGGAACGGATCTAGCTGAACACTGTGAGCAGGACGCACTGCACTGAATGTAAATACCAGGAACGGATCTAGCTGAACACTGTGAGCAGGACGCACTGCACTGAATGTAAATAGTCTAGCTGCCTGACCGTGGTACTAATAGGATCAAAAAGAACACCTGTAATTTTCTTAAGGTAGCTTTATATACTGTAACCAGACAAGCCTGCCTGTCAGTAGGAAGATAACAGGAACGGATCTAGCTGAACACTGTGAGCAGGACACACTGTACTAAATGTAAATAGTCTAGCTGCCTGACCGTGGTACTAATAGGATCAAAAAGAACACCTGTAATTTTCTTAAGGTAGCTTTATATACTGTAACCAGACAAGCCTGCCTGTCAGTAGGAAGATAACAGGAACGGATCCAGCTGAACACTGTGAGCAGGACACACTGTACTAAATGTAAATAGTCTAGCTGCCTGACCGTGGTACTAATAGGATCAAAAAGAACACCTGTAATTTTCTTAAGGTAGCTTTATATACTGTAACCAGACAAGCCTGCCTGTCAGTAGGAAGATAACAGGAACGGATCTAGCTGAACACTGTGAGCAGGACACACTGTACTAAATGTAAATAGTCTAGCTGCCTGACCGTGGTACTAATAGGATCAAAAAGAACACCTGTAATTTTCTTAAGGTAGCTTTATATACTGTAACCAGACAAGCATGCCTGTCAGTAGGAAGATAACAGGAACGGATCTAGCTGAACACTGTGAGCAGGACACACTGTACTAAATGTAAATAGTCTAGCTGCCTGACCGTGGTACTAATAGGATCAAAAAGAACACCTGTAATTTTCTTCAGGTAGCTTTATATACTGTAACCAGACAAGCCTGCCTGTCAGTAGGAAGATAACAGGAACGGATCTAGCTGAACACTGTGAGCAGGACGTACTGCACTAAATGTATATAGCAGGAACGGATCTAGCTGAACACTGTGAGCAGGACGCACTGCACTGAATGTAAATAGCAGGAACGGATCTAGCTGAACACTGTGAGCAGGACGCACTGCACTGAATGTAAATAGCAGGAACGGATCTAGCTGAACACTGTGAGCAGGACGCACTGCACTGAATGTAAATAGCAGGAACGGATCTAGCTGAACACTGTGAGCAGGACGCACTGCACTGAATGTAAATAGCAGGAACGGATCTAGCTGAACACTGTGAGCAGGACGCACTGCACTGAATGTAAACAGCAGGAACGGATGTAGCTGAACACTGTGAGCAGGATGCACTGCACTGAATGTAAATAGCAGGAACGGATCTAGCTGAACACTGTGAGCAGGACGCACTGCACTGAATGTAAATAGCAGGAACGGATGTAGCTGAACACTGTGAGCAGGACGCACTGCACTAAATGTAAATACCAGGAACGGATCTAGCTGAACACTGTGAGCAGGACGCACTGCACTGAATGTAAATAGCAGGAACGGATCTAGCTGAACACTGTGAGCAGGACGCACTGCACTAAATGTAAATACCAGGAACGGATCTAGCTGAACACTGTGAGCAGGACGCACTGCACTGAATGTAAATAGCAGGAACGGATCTAGCTGAACACTGTGAGCAGGACGCACTGCACTGAATGTAAATAGCAGGAACGGATCTAGCTGAACACTGTGAGCAGGACGCACTGCACTGAATGTAAATAGCAGGAACGGATCTAGCTGAACACTGTGAGCAGGACGCACTGCACTGAATGTAAATAGCAGGAACGGATCTAGCTGAACACTGTGAGCAGGACGCACTGCACTGAATGTAAATAGCAGGAACGGATCTAGCTGAACACTGTGAGCAGGACACACTGCACTAAATGTAAATAGTCTAGATAGAAGATAACAGGAACGGATCTAGCTAAACTGAATACAGTGTATATATATATATGCAACACCTGGGATGCATATATATACACAATACACTGTAAGTGCAGCTAACTGACTGACTGTTCTGCCTAATCTATCTAACTCAAATCAAATGACACTGTCTCTCTCTCTCTCTATCTCTCAGCACACCGGAACACACACTACACAGGGCCGCCGTGCAGGCGGCCTTATATAGTGTGGGGTGTGTACTAAATCCCCTGAGCCATAATTGGCCAAAGCCACCCTGGCTTTGGCCAATTACAGCTCTCTCTACTGACGGCGCTGTGATTGGCCAAGCATGCGGGTCATAGTGCATGCTTGGCCAATCATCAGCCAGCAATGCACTGCGATGCCGCAGTGAATTATGGGCCGTGACGCGCCACACGAATTTGGCGCGAACGGCCCATATCGTTCGCAATTCGACGGACGGTCGAACAGCCGATGTTCGAGTCGAACATGGGTTCGACTCGAACACGAAGCTCATCCCTACTTAGCACACATGGCAACGAATTTCAGGAAGGTTTACAACCAACATTCTGGGTCTTCCAACTCCAGGAGAGGCTGAACCTGGGGGGTAGGTGTGACAGGGGGGAAATACTTGCAGCAACTAAAGTGCTTGCCAACTGTAATCAACAGGTGGCCTGAAGCATGACCCAAAAGGAAGAACACTTCAGTTGGGGAGGGGCTGTCTTTTATTTAGCTAGGAAGAGGTGATCCTGTGGGTTCCAGAGAAGGCGTCAACCCATTGTGTGCTGACGTGAGGTAGAGCCAGGAAAAACCAGTGAGAGCACCAAACAAACATCCAAGTTTCCAAGATAATTTAATGCTAAAATGAATACATAGTTGAATAAAGCCTAGGCTGATTGGCTGCCTCATTCACAGAAAGGCTATTGATTAGCCAGGGCATCCTAAGCTGTCAATGAGGCTGCTGAACAGACCACCTGAATTCCATCACCATTGCCTTTATTATTGTTTGGATTCAGGTTCAGGTTTTTGCCAATTTTTGGTCTCTTCAGCCGACCTGTCGATGAATCAAGCATGAAGTTCCAGCAACACTATTCCGTAATGCTTTGCTAAATAAATAACTACACAATAGAATTTATTTCATGGCTTGTAGTTGAATTAAATTATCCTATACTTCTCTGTGGGTTTAAACTGTGACTTTTCTAAAGCAAACTTTGTTTCCATTAATGTAAAAACAAGAAGTTTAAAGTCTTTCCGGAAATAACTGCAGATAAATCCTTGATCTTCAGCATGGTGCATTTATATCTATCAATATTTTAACAGAGCAGTGCAGAAGTGCTAAAAGGGTTTTTACAAGAGAAGTGAGCTATGAAAATCAGCCACAGCTTGTAAATGAAGTGTGAAGACAGAAAAGCAGCATATCAATAACTGAAATCATTTCCATTTCCTCCCACATATCAATGTAATCCTTGAAGCATGTCACTGGGAGAAATTGAACTGGGGAATAGCATGAAACAATCCTCATGGTGATTGATTGCTAAAATACAACTTTGAAGCTAGAAGCCATTGAATCCAGGACAGAAAAAAATAGGACCCCAAATTGTCTGTTAGAAGAAATGGTTAGTCCTTTTAAAACTGGTATTGTGGTGGGTAGTAGATCCTAAAGAGTTAAACCACCAATTAGTATTTTATATCTCCCAGGCATTGAAATGGTGAAATCTCACAGTGTAATTTTCTAGGTCTGCAAACCTGCTGCTTTCGATACAAGGGACCCCACATTTCTTGCTTGACTTTTTATTTTGACATTTATTTTGTATTATAGAGGATGGTAGGAGGCATGGGAACACCACAGGTTGGACAGCAGCAATAAAAACTGCAAGATGGTTTAGAACAGAGCTACAGACTATGGTGGGGAGCTCTCAACCTTTAACTTAAATATCATTCCTTTATGGACTAGCCTTTTGAGATATCAATGAATATATAATCATATACTGTGAACTCCAGTTAATTCAAATTATAAAGCGCAGAAACACACATACAGGGCACAATGTACAGACTTACCGCTTATTTATTTATCCTGCGATGCATAAACCCCATCAATGAACTTCTGTCTGGTGTGTTAAATATACTTAAAGGTGTTTTGTTATATCTGATTGATAAGTGCAAAAAGTACCTAGTGACCTTGCAAGAAATTCATTGAGCTTGTGACTTCCTGTGGTCTTTGCAGAGTAATCTAACGCCCTGTACACACAACCGGTTTTGCCGTTGGAATAAACTCTGAAGGTTTTTACGACGGAGTTCCAACAGAATTCCGCTCAAGCTGTCTTGTATACACACGGTCACATCAAATTCTGACCTTCCAGGAACGCGGTGACGTACATCACGTACGACGGGACTAGAAAAAGGAAGTTCAATAGCCAGTAGCCAATAGCTTCCGTCTCCTACTTGCTTCAGAGCATGCGTCATTTTTGGTGCGTCGGAACAGCATACAGACGAGTGGTTTTTCCGATAGTAATTTGTTCCATCGGAAAAATATAGAACATGTTCTCTATCTAAGTCCGTCTGAATTTTCAACAGAAAAAGTCCGATGGGGCATACACATGGTCGGAATATACGATGAATAGCTCCCATTGGACTCTTTCTTTTGGAAATTCCGCTCGTGTGTACGTGGCATAAAGCATTTTTTTCAGCCCTTCCAAGTTCTTCTCTGTGAACCATGGAATACCTGAAAAAATGTATAAAAGTGCAGCGCTATAATACTAGCAAGTATATACATCAAAAAATTAAGTGTATACACACATATAAATAAAGTGTAGGACAAACTAAAACTGACCATAGATATGGATACACAATATAAATATGCAGTATTGATCTGCAAAGGCAATTAAATGAAACAAAATGAATAGTCCTAATAGAATAAACAATGACTGGTAATGAAAACAGTGGTGATTCCAGAGAACATAAATTAAATATAAAGAGCAACTTGAACACAACAGTCCATAATATAAATATGTGAAAAAAAATATTTTGTGAAAAGCCACCACCAAAGGTCCATGGAGGTTAAGCGTAACAACTGATGGAAATACGACTCCCAGGTTCACAAGTGAATAGATAGTTAATTTCCAGGATCTAATAGGTAAGTTGATACTGAGGAAACCACAGGTGAGCGGAAGGTCTAAGTCGGTGCTGGGGCCATCACCAGAAACATCAAGAGGCTTACCGGAAGATAATGACTTGAAATGACATGCGTCATACAAGTCCCAAAAGGCTTATTGACCACGTGGTCCGAGCAATATAACTTGTCAGATGTCGTCAGCACACAGTGAGAAGGGAGGGTGACATCACAGCTTCCACATCCATAAGCAATCCGACAAGGGCCAAAACGGGTAATTCAAATACCATGCGAGAAGTAAGAAAAACTCACATAACGTGATAACGTTTAAAATACTGGTTTAATCAAATATTAAAAAACAAACTCACATTTTAGAAGATCAAAAACAGCTTTGAATATCATATAGCGGCAATCGTGAGGGGTCCACCCGACATGTTTCAGCTAAGGAGCCGTCATCTGGGGGCAATATATTCTGTGTGCAATGGCCCCCCCTCAGCCCCCCTAATACATACCTGAGCCCGATCTCTATCCAGCAATCTGCACAAGTGCCTCGGCCATCCAGGACTCTCCCTCCTGATTGGCTGAGATACAGCAGTGGTGCCATTGGCTCCTGCTGCTGTCAATCAAAGTCAGCCAATCAGGAGAGAGAGGGGGTGAGGCTGAACTCAGCTCGGGTTCCCCCATAACAAGCTGCTTGCTGTGGGGGCACTTGACCAGAGGAGGCAGGGGCCAGGAGCGTCGATGAGGGCATTGAGAAGAGGTGGATCCAGGCTGCTCTGTGCAAAACCATTTCACAGAGCAGGTAAGTATAACATGTTTATTATTTAAAAAAAAAAAATAGACTTTAGTATCACTTTAAGTATAGTCAGGCATAAGGAAGTGAGCAGAAAAATGCTCAAGTGTGAATAAGGACTAAAATAGACAGTGCCACCCCTCTCTGCAAAGTATTATGGTCTACAAAATGTTGTGGTTGTCAGTAAACTGGTGTTACAAATTACAATCATGAGAATAAAGGTAAGCAGCCTTACTGTTCTGTAGTCTATAGGAGGCATTACATGCAGAAAGCTTTTAGGTATTAGTGTAGAATAAGAGACGGGGGCTGTAGTCTTACCCAGAAAACTCTGTTCTGTCTGGATGGACTTGCTGTCCTGTCTCAGCCCCTTTTATCCAAACCTAATGACAGTCACTATAAATAGCGAACATCATTATGGCAAGCAACTTGCTTAGTGTGTCCGGTGCCAACAATGAGATTGTTGCCTGAGTAAAAGTAAAATATGTAACAAATGCTGCAGCAGCCAGAAATAGGGCACACTTCATTAGAAAGAACTTATTTGTACAAATGGCCAAAAATATTTTTTGGCTATACTTCAGCTTTAACATGAAAAAGAATATATCTGATACCAGCTCCACTTTAGCCATGACATTATTGGGTTGCTTCATTAAAACTGGAGAGCGCAAAATCTGGTGCAGCTCGGCATAGAAACCAATCAGCTTCTGTTTTGTCAAAGCTTAATTAAATAAGCTGAAGTTAGAAGATGCACCATGCACAGCTGCACTCCCTGCTTTTAGTAAATTAATGTTTATTTCATTCCTGTTCCCAGATACTTAAGTTCCGTACATACGATCTGAAAATCTTACGAAAAATGCCGCATTCGAATCAATCGTACGATAATCGGAACGTTAGTACAGAGCTTTGGAGATCAGGACAGTTCATCCGATATTATTCTATCGGACATGCACGGAAATTTTTTTTCCTACGATGCCAGATCGTACGATTTTCCTTTAATCAGTACACCTATCTTTCGAAAATGCAATACAAATGCATTACAACACATGACATCACTTCCGAATTTTTATGCTGTCGTACAGGAATTTTCGTGACTTTAGTAAACTCATCAGATTCGACGTGAGATTAGTATGCAAAAAAAAATGGACGATCATTCCTCCGATAATCGGATCATGTGTACCGGGCATTAGACATCCAACCGCCTATACTAGATATCCATCAACAAGCTGGGCAAAGTTTACCTTTATAGAAAAAGTTAAAATTTGATTATTCAATGTACTGAAAATGTAAATGCATAAAAGCTACATATTGTCAATTTCATTTTTTTTTTGGGCATGTAAACCACAGAATCAGATGCTTGTTTAATTTCAAGTATGCAAGCATGATTTTTTATTTATGGTAAGCCTATACGCAAAATAAATGAATTGGAAAACAATAAGATCAAATCTACTTATTTAGAAAAAGTTACTTATTGTTATGACAGGTTTATACACTGTAAGCGAGATGCTTGATAAATTAACCTATGCTAGTGCCTGCATGCCTGGAACACTATACAATTTAGTCACATGTTTTCAGTGAGTAGAAGCAAGCCTGTGATTCCCATGGGATGTGAGCTGGTGCCCTCATTACAGAATGTCCATGAGCTCATCTGATAAAGCTCTTCTAGAATTCCTGGCAAGCTGCACTCCTGAACTCTTGTAGCACAGAACCACCCCACTATGGAATGTGCCATGAAACATGCCTTCCCCATTTATAATTAGACGGGATCCTCTCTCATAACTGGAAAACCATCAAATATTACCCAGCTTTGACCTGTTTACCCAACTGCTACAAGATGCTTCTGACCAAAGTGTGACCTTGCCCTGTAGCAGTTAACTTGCTATTTTTAGGATTGGTCAAGAATAACCCCAATTCCACTATGCTTTATATAGCCGTAGTAGGAATGAAATAAACATCAGTTTAATAAATAGAAAGTAATTCCCTCATGGCTATTTTAAATACACTAGCATCGTTATTGGCTGAAAGTCATACGGGTGCCTTTTCATGACCTCAGCAAAGGGATATTGCGTGGGCTGGGTAAACATTGCAAAGACTATATATAGTGTAGTTTATCAAAAGAGTATCTAGAATACTATGCAAATTAGAAAATGTGTTGTTGCTTTTTTGTATTACAAAATTACATTTTACATATGGAAATCAATTCTTAAGAGGCTTTGACTTGTTACAGTGCCTCTTAATGTTTATTTAGTGATCAGTCAACTACATTTTCAATAAAACTTTATATTGACTGACTGTGATCAAAAGATTTGAATGGGTATACCCCAAAGGGAATGAATATTATATACAGTATATATATATATATATATATATATATATATATATATATATATGGATATATAGATATATCTATCTATATCTATATATATAGATAGATATATCTATCTATATATATAGATGTATAGATATATATATATCTACAGTTGTGCTCATAAGTTTACATACCCTGGCATAATTTTTGATTTCTTGGCAATTTTTCAGAGAATATGAGCTTGCGGCTCCTACCCGCATCGGTAAACCCCCTGGGAGAAGCGCTCTCCTGGGGGCTTACCTTGCGGGCATGCTCCCGAGTCCAGCATTTGCATGCCTAGACACAGAATGCCGGACTCGGCCCCGCCCCCCGGTGCCCACGTCATTGGATTAGATTGACAGCAGTGGGAGCCAATGGCTGCGCTGCTATCAATCTATCCAATCAAGAGCCGAGAACCCCGGACAGAGAGGTCCAGCACATCTCTGCCGAGGGAACGAAGGGCTCAGGTGCGTAAAACGAGGGGACTGGGGGGCCAGTCAGACGTTTTTTCACCTTAATGCATTGGATGCATTAAAGTGAAAAAACACAAGGGTTTACAACCCCTTTAAGAGTGGATGCAACATTTGGTCAATGAGTCAATGCACGAGTAACAATGCACAGTATGTTAGTATAGAACAGTGGTCAACCTTTCGGACCTCACGGACCACTAAATTCACACTTTTGAATCCTGCAGATCACTAACTTGAATTTTACATACCTTATACACATAATGCTCCGGCTTACTGCCCTACTTCCCCTGGATCACACTGCTGCCTTATACACACAATTCTCCGGCTCTCTGAACCCCTCTGACCCCTCCCCTCGCACTCTGCATCACACTGCTGCCTTACACAGACTCATTATTGGATCTCACCTCCTTATCCAGCCATGAGCTCTAGCTCCATGCTCCTTCCCACAGTCTGTGTTCAGCACTGCCATTGGTGGTCCCCTCCTTCACCTCCTGCTCTCTGCACTACTCCGGCACCTCCCTCTGAGTTCACAGGAACATTTCTTTCACTCATGGATAGTGTTTGGCTGAATCCATTTATTATCAATCAACTGTGTTTAGTCTATTTAAATTATAATAGCAACAGAAACTACCCAAATTACCCTGATCAAAAGTTTACATACCCCAGTTCTTAATACCGTGTATTGCCCCCTTTAACATCAATGACAGCTTGAAGTCTTTTGTGGTATTTGTGGATGAGGCTCTCTATATTCTCAGATGGTAAAGCAGCCTATTCCTCTTGGCCTCCAGTTCCTGTAAATTCTTGGGCTGTCTTGTATGAAGTGCATGTTTGAGATCTCCCCAGAGTGGCTCAATGATATTGAGGTCAGAAGACTGAGATGGCCACTCCAGAACCTTCACTTTATTCTGCTGTAACCAATGACAGGTTGACTTGGCCTTGTGTTTTGGATCATTGTCATGTTGGAATGTCCAAGTACGTCCCATGCGCAGCTTCCTGGCTAATGAATGCAAATGTTCCTCCAGTATTTTTTGACAACATACTGCATTCATCTTGCCATCAATTTTGACCAAATTTCTTGTGCCTTTGTAGCTCGCACATCCCCAAAACATCAGCGATCCACCTCTGTGTTTCACAGTAGGAATTGTGTACATTTCATCATAGGCCTTGTTGACTCCTCTCCAAATGCAGTTTTTAATGGTTGTGGCCAAAAAGCTCAATTTTGGTCTCATCACTCCAAATGACTTTGTGCCAGAAGGTTTGAGGCTTGTCTCTGTGCTGTTTGGCGTATTGTTAGCCGGATACTTTGTGGCATTTGCATAGTAATAGCTTTCTTCTGGTGACTCGACCATGCAGCCCATCTTTCTTCAAGTGCCTTCCTATTGTGCATCTTGGAACAGACACACCACATGTTTTCAGAGAGTCCTGTATTTCACCTGAAGTTATTTGTGGGTTTTTCTTTGCATCCTGAACAATTTTCCTGGCAGTTGTGGCTGAAACTTTAGTAGGTTCAACTACCTTTTCCTGCAGATCCTTTGACAATTCTTTTGCTTTCCCCATGACTCAGAATCCAGAAGCGTCAGTGCAGCACTGGATGAAAGATGCAAGGGTCTGTCAGGAGTCCAGAAACTTGACCTTTTATACACACACACTAATTACAAGCAAACAGATCACAGGTGAGGATGGTTACCTTTAATAGCCATTCAAACACCTTTGTCTCAACTTGTGTGTATGTTATCAGGCCAAAATCACCAGGGTAAGTAAACTTTTGATCAGGGTCATTTGGGTAGTTTCTGTTGTGATTATGATTTAAAAAGAGTAAACACAGTTGATTGACAATAAATGGCTTCAGCCAAACATTAACCATGAGTGAAAGATTTTGTGTTATCATTCATTCATTCATATTCTCTGAAAAAATGGTCAAGAAATCATAAATAGCAGGATGGATGAGAGATAATGGACTAACCACTAGGGCAGCTGTAGCCCAGAACCAGACACTGATAAAATGCAAGTGGTACCTTCAAGAAAGAGGAGGTATTGCAGCTGGGGATGTCAGAGACATTTCAAAACATTTGGCGGGGCTTGTTACTTTTACCAGCACCCAGTCAGAAGAAGGAATGTGTGTGCTGCAGTCATCCCCCGTTAAAGAGGCTCCACCCTTTGACTCTCTGTCATGAGACATGTCATGTCATGAGACATGAAAGATTCAGCATGGTTCACTGATGGTTCAGCCATAGTTACCTCATCTGGGTGTAAATGGACAGCAGCAGCCTACAACCCGAGTTCAGACACAGTCTTGCAGGAGACCAGAATTGGAGGGTCCAGTCAGTATTCAGAGTTGAAAGCTGTAGTGATGACTCTTCAGGAGGATCCTTCTTCCCATGTCACTATCTACACTGACAGGTGGGCGGTCTTTAAAGGACTGACAACTTGGATGCCCATGTGGAAGTCCAATGAATGGATGATTCATGGAAAGGTGTCGTGGGGAAGCAAGGAAGTCTGGGACTACATCTGGAAGGAACAAAATAGATTACAGCGCACACTTACAAAAATGACCTTTAGATCATGCAAGGCTACTTAAAACACCTGAACATATTCAAAAATATGGGCATTTGGTCACACTATATGGTCATATAGTTCTAAGCCCACTTACTGCATCAAAGTACCCCATAAAGAGGAGTTTCTCTCCCATGGTTGAGACGCAGGATCTTTCATTCTAATAATATTGTAGGACCCACTGATAATGGGCATAGGCATGCACAGCCCATTGCATTAGGGTGTGCAGTCCAGAGGTAAAACACACACATTATATTGTCAAAAGTATTGGGGCACACATGAACTTTAAGCATCCCGGTCTTAGTCCGTAGGGTTCAATATTGAGTTGGCTCACCCTTTACAGCTATAACATCTTCAATTCTTCTGGGAAGGCTGTCCACAAGGTTTAGGAGTGTGTCTATGGGAATGTTTGACCATTCTTCCAGAAGAGTATTTGTGAGGTCAGGCACTGATGTTGGATGAGAAGGTCCGGCTTGCAGTCTCCGCTCTAATTCATCCCAAAGGTGTTTTATTGAGTTGAGGACAGGACTCTGTGCAGGCCAGTCAGGTTCCTCAACCCCAAACTCGCTCATCCGTGTCTTTATGGACCTTGCTTTGTGCACTGGTCCAAATCATTTGGTGGAGGGGGGATTATGGTGTGGGGGTGTTTTTTAGGGGTTGGGCTTGGCCCCTTAGTTCCAGTGAAGGGAACTCTTAAGGCGTCAGTATACCCAGACATTTTGGACAATTTCATGCTCCCAACTTTGTAAGTTCAGTTTGGGGATGGCCCCTTCCTGTTCCAACATGACTGTGCACCAATGCACAAATAAGGTCCATAAAGACATGGATGAGCGAGTTTGGGGTGGAGGAAATCTAACTTCAAGTGCAATAATTCACATTATAATAGTAACTAAAACATATAAAATTAAGTGTAACAGGAGGCGCATGCGTGAGAGCTCTGACATGGCTGCCTGAGCCGGGAGCTCCGCTTCACCCCGGACCTACGATCCGCACTTGAGCCGCCACAGCCCACAAAGAAGCATCCCACCGCCCCATCCGTGCCTGGGACCAGCGGGGGAACACGCAGAGATGTCCGGTCCTCCGGTACGACGGGATCTCGGCCTGCAATTTGACTCGGTGGGGGTGGATGGGTGCACCAAGATGGCCGCCCGCATGGACTTGTTCCAGCCTCAAGCAGCTCCACAAACTAAGGCTTTGGATCACAGGCCAGTATTAACCCCACCGACTCTAACTTATGTCCAAACGGCACAAGGACCTTCCAGCATGCCCCATGCAGCCCATCAAGGCCCCCTTAAACACCAGGCCACTACTAAGGCCTCCACGGAACCTTTGAGCCACGTGCATCAGGAGGATCATGCCCTGGCCCAGTCCATGCATGCTCATCAACTCTCATCTGCACACCAGTCTCCAGGCTACTCAGTCAGAGACTTTACAGCACTTCAGGAAGACCTCTTTGCAAAATTCCCTACTTTATTAGAGAAAGGGTTTGCCAGCACAGCTACCCAGATAACCAATACTATTAAAGAGGACCTATCAAGTCTAGGCTCCAGAATAGAAGCCATGGAGGATAAAATCGAAAGCACAGTTTCTAGAACCAACCAAAATGCAGCGCACCTCCAGACCATTCAAGAACAACTGGATACGGCCCTCTCCAGGATCGACAAACTTGAAAATAGGTCCAGGAGGTACAATTTTAGAATCAGAGGCCTCCCAGAACCCTACACAGATATCCCTCCCACGGTACAGGACAATATCTCTGAACTTATCCCAAATATCCCGCCACAACGTCTAGAGCTCGATAGGGCACACAGAGCTCTAGGACCCCCCAGACAGGACGGAACCCCCAGAGATATTATTGTGAAACCGCACTTCTATGCGGTCAAGGAGGAAGTCATGCGACAATCTCGTCTAAAGCCTAAGCTTCAACACCGGGGGCACCAGATTCAGGTATTTGCAGATTTGACCCCTGCCACCATCCAAAGAAGACGAACCCTCAAACCTCTCCTTACGGTCCTATTACAACGAGACATCAAGTACCGCTGGTCCTTCCCATTTGCCATAAAGTTCACAATTCAGGGCAAGACCCATTCATTTTCCAACATCTCTAGTGGTGAAAGACTGTTCCTCCCCCTAAAGTTAATCTCCCAGGAGGCACCTATGGACTTCTCCACATTTTCTTCGGGTTCGGCCAAGCGTCCTCCTCCTGCCAGCCCCTTTTCCCCCCTCTGGAACAAAGGTCCCTCTAAGAACAGGAAAGACGGTAGACCACCGTAAGAGTCAGCCTTGATCTTCATACTCCATTGTCCTTTTTTGGACTCCTTTAGGGCAGTAGTCCCTTCAGTTGACGGAGCTGGAGCTCCAACCCCCCCCCCCAAATGCTGGATTATGTTGGCTCCCTGTTCCAGGACTTACCTTTCCTTTAAAGTCCCCTCCACTGCAAATATCCTAAGTGCAATGAGGAGAGACTTCATCTTCGACCAGCTTAGCAGCAATCTATACCTTCCTGGAGGCGGTCGGTGGAACTCTATACCATCCAGGCGAAGAATCGACTCACGTGAGACTTGCTCCTCCCGGTCAACGGGGGTTCTCTCTCATAAAGCAGAGATATTATATGACTGGAATAAGAGAGTCAATTGATGTAGGGCCTATCCCCGACTGTTTTGGGGTCAACATTTTTACTCGATGATCCCTGGCCCTCACCTCATTTGGTTACGGCCCTGTTATCAGTTACTTTTTCTTATCCTCCCTCCGTGCTCTGGGCTTTTCCAACCTCCCCCACTGCCAGGCCGGGGGGGGGGGTCGGGGGAGGTTGGAGGGGAGGAGGGTGATGATGGCCTGTTTTTCAGTTTTTACGTGACTTCATATTTTTTTCTTACATTTAGTGCCTGTAGTTTCGGGTAAGACTTAGTCGCAATTACTTCAAGTGTGTGAAAGTTAAGTTGCAAACACATGATATAGCTAGGGTCCGGGGTGGTCCCCTTGCGCCTCCACTCACTTCCAGAGAACCGAGCGTGTCCTTTGGATTTGGGGATTCGGTCGACCTTCCGGGTAGACTGAAGGGGAATAGTGGGGTTAAGGCAGGCACTACTACGTCACTCCCCACGGGTCCTGTTAGGGGACCCATGTCTATGTTTTTGTTATTGTTTGTATGTTTTTCCCTCCCCGCTTTCCCCCCCACTCATTCTTCCTCTCTTTTCTAGCCTGTCCACGGGAGATTATCCACACAGCACCCAAACAGACTCCAGTGGCCTCCACAACATCATCCCCCATGCTAAAAGTAGAAGACATCTAAAGGTAAGTGACTGTTGGATCAGTGGCCTCTCACCCCTCTGTTCTCATGATGGACACGAATCTGAAGGGATCTCAGGGTGACTTCTCATAACATTCAGGGCCTGAATTCTCCCAGGAAAAGGAGACTGGCTTTTGACCACTACAAATCCCTCAAATTGGATGTAGTTCTTCTACAGGAGACGCACTTTCCAATCCGGTACAGCCCCAAGTTTCTCCACTCATACTATCCATCCTTTTACCTCGCTAACGCACCAAATAAGACGAAAGGGGTGGCAATTCCTTTCTCCAAAAATAGCAAATTTTCACACATCTCTGATTTTAGAGACCCAGAGGGAAGGTATATTCTTGTGAAGGGCACTCTGGAAGGAGTTATATACTCTATCATTTCTTATTACGCCCCGAATAAGGGTCAAGCTACTTTTTTCCAGGATCTCTTTGCAACTCTAGACCCCCTCCTGGAAGGCAAGGTCATCTTAGGGGGAGACTCCAACGTGGCGTTTGATCAGGGTTTAGACAAAACTAGGCCTCCCAAAGACCAGCTTACGCGCCCCACGAAAGTGAGCGCCAGAATAGCCAAAATTCTGCATTCCCACGGATTAGTTGACATCTGGAGGGAACTGAACCCCAAAAGTAGAGATTACACACACTTCTCCTTTCCCCACCAATTGTATGCCAGAATCGATCACATACTCACTCCTACGAATCTCACACCCCTGGCTAATAAGGCTTCTATCATAGACACAGCATGGTCGGACCATTCATTGGTCCTCCTTTCCCTGAGAAATACCCTCTCGGGGAAAGGAGGCTCCTTTTGGCGCCTGAATGAGTCGCTCCTTAGCGACCCAAGCCACACCATGGTAATAGCAAATGCCATTAAAGAATACTTCCTCCTCAATGACGTAGACAACATATCCCCCAAGATCCTCTGGGCTGCCCATAAGGCAACCATACGAGGTGTACTCATCAGGATAGCGACCCAGTCCAAGAAGGAGTGCCTGATTGATATCCAACGTTTAGAAAAAGCCTTCAGTAACCTAAAAGCGGACCACAAAAAACACCCATCAAGGGCTATCAGAAAGGCTAGATGCAATAAGACTCGAGCTTAATCTAGTGTTAACGGCTAAAGCAGAAAAAAACATTCAATGGAGTGGAGCCAAATATTACTGCCAAAAAGATAGAATCGGCTCGATGTTAGCCACAAAACTAACCCCTAAATTCCGTTCTCATACCTTCCCCAAACTGCGCATAGCAGGTCAGCCTCCAACAGCTAATCCTACCAAAATCATGACTGCCTTCCACGAATTTTACTCCAAACTGTATAACTCCTCCCACTCATAGAAGGGCCCTTTGACCAACTCATTTCTTCAGACCTTGGAGTTGCCTTCCATCTCCAAAGAACACAAAGATATAATGGATGGAGCCTTTACAACAGAGGAGATTAGGGATGTTATCAAAGGCCTTAAGTCTGGCTCAGCTCCAGGTCCAGATGGTCTTTCAGTCCCCTACTACAAGGAATTCGGCGAAATCCTTGCACCCCATATGGCTAAATTTTTCAATTACAAAAAATTAGGCTCCCCACTAGACCCGCTTCTGAACACTGCGTTTATCTCAGTCATCCCCAAACCCAATAAAAATCACAAGGATTTTGAAAATTACAGACCCATCTCCCTAATTAACAATGACCTTAAAATCTTGACCAAAATCCTAGCCAATCGTCTAGCTTCCTTTATTAAACTTTATGTCCATAAGGACCAGGTAGGCTTCATTCCAGGTAGACAAGGGCCAGACCAAATCAGGAGAGCGAAATATATCATATTCATTCTCCAATCAAACTGGGAAGAGGGCCACAAGGCCTTCGACTCGATTGAATGGCCCTATCTTTTCTCCCTACTTGAGAAGTGGGGATTTGGGACCAGTTCTCTAGGGACCCTTCGATCATTATACTCCACACCGCGAGCAGTTATCCGTCTGCAAGGCCAGTACTCTAAACCCCTTCCCATAGCTAGAGGCACAAGACAGGGCTGCCCGCTCTCCCCTTTAATTTTCGCTATCGTGATCGAAACACTTGCAATAGCAATAAGATCTAATCCTAACATTCAAGGGGTGTCCTGTGGGAGCCAAGTCCACAAATGCGGATTATTTGTGAACGATATGCTCCTTTTCATCACGTCCCCGATCACCTCCCTCCCAAACCTCTGCAAACTCCTGAAGGAGTTTTCCAAGATTTCAGGGTTAAAGGTTAACTACTCTAAGTCATCGATCGAAACACTTGCAATAGCAATAAGATCTAATCCTAACATTCAAGGGGTGTCCTGTGGGAGCCAAGTCCACAAATGCGGATTATTTGCGAACGATATGCTCCTTTTCATCACGTCCCCGATCACCTCCCTCCCAAACCTCTGCAAACTCCTGAAGGAGTTTTCCAAGATTTCAGGGTTAAAGGTTAACTACTCTAAGTCATCAGCTCTAAACATTTCCCTCAAAACGGACATTGTGTCCTCTCTCCAAAGCTCCTTTGACTTTAAATGGAGCGACTCCTCTATTGATTATCTGGGGGTTAAACTCACAGCTAAAACGGAGCAACTATATTCTGGCAACTTCCCCCATACATACCGTAAGCTCGAAGCTGACTTAGAAATCTGGTCAAAGGGTGGGTTATCCTGGTTACTAATTACTATCCAGACTCCTCTACCTCTTCAGAGCCCTTCCGATAAACATTGTTAAAGAGCATCTAACCTCATTTCAAAGAAAAGTAGTCAAATTTATTTGGGGGGGTAAAGGACACAGAATCCAGCAAAGCACCCTATTCCTGTCCAGACCACAAGGGGGTTTAGGTCTCCCCCAGCTATTCTGGTACTATCAAGCAGCCAGGCTAGCCCAGATCTCTACAGTTTACTCGAAGGCTGAGAAACCAGATTGGATCCAAATAGAGCGACAGGCTGTACCATCCTACACCATTGACTTTCTACTGTGGGTCCCCCCCAAAAGACGCCCCCCAATCCTCTCCCCATCTCTCTTTCAATCCTTCAAAATCTGGGATAACTTAAGAAACAACCCTGCTTTAATTTCGAATTGCCACCCTCTAGCACACAATTTCAACAATCCCGACTTTACCCCGGGACTAGACATCAAAGCATTCCGATGGTGGTTGGACAAGGGGCTGTATCGGATCGGACACTATTTCACTACCGTCGGCCTTATCTCCCTTGATTTTGTGTGAACCATTTAGAGATTCCTAACTCTGAACGTTACAGATTTCACTAAATAAGACACTTCCTCCGCCACATGGGGGGGAGAAATCCTCACCTCACACATTCATGCCATACGAATTATGGTGTGGGCAGTCCACAGAACAGAGGGGTGGAATCTCCATCATCTACCAGTCACTCTCCAATCAATTTGTCAAGACCCCATACATGCTCACGTGGGAGAGCGACCTGTCCCTACAGTGGGACCTAGATAAATGGAGGGTCTCCTTTAATAGGGCCTCTAAGGGCATAAAGAACATATCCCTGATAGAATTCAGCCTCAAGGCCTGATAGAATTCAGCCTCAAGGTCATCACTAGGTGGTATCTAACCCCAGATAGATTGGCCAAAATGTTCTCCTCAGCTGACCCCAGGTGCTATCGTGGTTGTCAACTTAAGGGCTCATTAGCCCACATATGGTGGGAATGTCCGAGACTGAGGCCCTTCTGGAGCAGGATTTTCTACCTGATCAGAAAAGTCACTAAAGTCCAAATTCCAAAAATCCCTGCCATAGCTCTCCTCAACGCAAACCTACCTAAAACACCGAAACTTACGCGTAAACTAATATATTTCATTCTCCTAGGTGCTAAGCTAACCATTGCCAAAGCCTGGAAACAACCCAAGGTTTCCGTCAAGGCGGCTACCCGTAAAATATCGTTGATTATGTCCCAAGAGAAACTCGCCAGTATTCTTCACAACACCAAAGCACAATTTGAAGCTATCTGGGAACCTTGGGCAAAGCATATGGGCATATCCCTAAATCCAGGAGTGCAACCGTAATATTCTCAGGTCCACAAAGGGCTGTGGGGTCCTCTCCCTCTGATAGGCTTTCTTTTCTCCTCCTCCTTCTTCTCCCCCTCTTACCTCCTTTTCCCTTCCCTCTCTCCTTCTCTTGTCTGTTTATTCCTCCACAGTACTTAGAACGTTCTCCAGATTTAAATGCATTTAGGTCCCCAGAGGGGAGTCTCTCCCCTGGGAGCAAGTAACACAGGTCTTAGCTGCCTCAACTTATACCCTAGTCCCCAAGCCTTATCTACTGAGAGGCAAATTAGGGGCTCGTGTGTGACACAGTGTGATCCCTGTTGGGGTGCCGGCGGAACCTCTCCTTGCCCCTCCCTTCATCTGGTTGAAGATCAGAGGGAATTTCCATATGTGTAAGAGGTATTTTTGCTTCTTAGGATCCTGTTAGGTTGATTTATTTGTGCTAAATCCCTATTTAATGCTTTCAGATATGACTTGCATCCCCATCAGGGGAACATTTTTGATTGATTTGTTTCTATTCTCATTATTGCATATTGTTTGTTTCCTTTTTATAAACCAATAAAACATTTTGAAAGTAAAAAAAAAAATTAAGTGTAACAAGCCAAAAAATAAAACTTCCAAAGTGTTGTAATGGTGTGAACCTCCCAACTAAAAAGTTGTTGCACTTGAAGATAGTTTGTATTGTAATTATCTGTAGAGGGGTTTCCACCATCCCTTTTAAATTTCATTTATTATGTCTTGTTTTTAGTTTGATATGTGTTATATGTGAAGTTACATATCACAGAGACCGGTATTGTGGTAATATTGAAGTTTATTGAGATTTCCATACATTAGAGGGTTTCACCATTATTGTTAAGTTATTGATTAGTAATTTAGCACTGCGCTTTTCTTTTTGTGATGTGGGAACTTTTACTGACATTTTTTTTATTTTACCTCCAGTAGTTTATTGTAAATAGTAGTGTGGTATTATACTAAAGATTGGCATGTGGCATTAATAAACATCAACAGATTTCAGTTGTGCTCCACCAGCCCCCCCCTCCCCCATGAACAATGTGCCTGGCTACAGAGTTCATCTCCCCAGTGCACTGATGGGCACTGATTGGTAGTACTGATAGGTGGCACTGATAGGCAGCACTGATGGGTACTGATTGGTACTGATAGGCAGCACTGATTGGCATTGATAGGTTGCACTGATTGGCAGCACTGATTAGCAGTGTTGATGGGCAGTAATTGGCAGCAATGATGGGCACTGATAGGTGGAATTAAAGGCATCACTGATTGGCACTAATAAATGGCACTGACTGGCAGCACTGATTGGCACTGATAGGTGGCACTAATAGTTGGCACTGATTGGCAGTGATAGGCAGCACTGATTGGCACTGATAGGCGGCACTGATAGGCAGCACTGAGCAGCACTGATAGGCAGCACTGAGCAGCACTGATAGGCAGCACTGAGCAGAACTTGATAGGCAGCACTGATAGGCAGCACTGATTGACAGCATTGATTAGCACTGATGGGCAGCACTGATTGGCACCGATAGCAGCACTGATAGGCAGCACTGATTGGCACTGATAGCGGCACTGATAGGCAGCATTGATTGGCCCTAATGGGCAGCACTGATAGCAGCACTGATGGGCACTGATTGGCTCTGATAGTGGCACTGATGGGCACTGATTGGCAGCACTGATGGGCAGCACTGATTGGCACTGATAGCGGCACTGATTGGCAGCATTGATTAGCACTAATAGGCAACACTGATTGGCACTGATAGTGGCACTGATGGGCACTGATTGGCAGCACTGATTGGCATTATTGATTGGCACTGATAGGCAGAACTGATGGGCACTGATTGGCAGCATTGATTGGCACTGATAGGCAGCACTGGTTGGCACTGATTGGCAGCATTGATTGGCACTGATGGGCAGCACTGATTGGCACTGATAGCGGCACTGATAGGCAGCACTGATGGGAACTGATTGGCACTGATAGCAGCACCGATGAGCACTGATTGCGGCACTGATGGGCACTGATTGGCAGCATTGATTGGCACGGATGGGCAGCACTGATTGGCACTGATAGCAGCACTGATGGGCATTGATTGGCAGCATTGATTGGCACTGATGGGCAGCACTGATTGGCACTGATAGTGGCAGAATTGATTGTGGCACTGATAGTGGCACTGATGGGCAGCATTGATTGGCACTGATAGGCAGCACTGATTGGCACTGATTATGGCACTGATAGCAGCACTGATGGGCAGCACTGATTGGCACTGATGGGCAGCACTGATTGGCACTGACAGGAGATCGTGAGGCCAGAGCTGCTCAGTATGTGAGCTGTCAGCTAATGTAACTGTACGCAGGGAGAAGATCAGCTGTCACAACTCTGCGGTGATGTCGGGGATGGGCAAGACCAAGGAGCTATCAAATACCAGCCAATGATTGGGCTGCTTAAGAAAGGGGGGCGGGGCCACATACAAGTAGCGGCCCGCCCAGACCCCATTCCATTGGCTGGTGTTTGTTGTCCTTATGGTCCTGCCCACCCCTGACATCACCGCTGAGTTGTGACAGCTGGTCTCTCTCTGCAAGCCGTTACATTAGCTGACAGTTTCACACACTGAGCGACTCTCGTATCATGCTCTGCTCAATGTTTCACAGGCAGTGTGGGCTACACAATGCGTGTAACATTTCAGAGCAGATCTTGGGGGCGACAGCTTCGGGTGATTAGGGTGTGCCCAGGCACACCTGGCACACCCTTTGTGCACGCCTATGATAATAGGGTACCTTGACACAGTAAGTGTGCTTAGCACTATATGGCCATATAGTGTGACCAAATCCCCATATTTTTGAATATTTTCAGGTGTTTTAAGTAGCCTTGCATGATCTAAATATCATTTTTGTATGTGTGCGCTGTAATCTATTTTGTTCTGTTTGATGGTCTTATGGCAGCACCACCTTAAATGTAAACACATTTTTAGGGTGTTCCCCCTAAGTATGTTGTTTATATATGTAGCACCCTGGGGTTTAGTCAGGGATGATCCTCACAAATTTACTTGCCAGGAGGAATTGTTATAGATCCATTGATTTCTCCCTAAGCTTGGCCTGGTTGTACTTTTCTCTTCTACCACTAGGTGGCTGGGCACTTGGTGGTACTAGATTGAGAAGGATAACTCACGGTCAGGTTATGGGTATATGGGGTATCTCAGCCAATGGGCAGGTGTTTTCGCGAATCCCTTGGCATGCTGGGAGAGCCTATATATTCGGGTTGAGTCAGGTGGTCTATGTTCACCTGGACGGCTGTTTGGGTGGATGTGTGTTGTGAGCCCCGGGCTGCAGGAGATTGGGCCTATCCCAGGGGCATCTGGATGCTAGGCTGTGAGAGGGCCTATCCAGAAATAAGAGAGCAGTGCAGGGTTGGGATTGCAGCTTGCAGCCCACCAGAAATGACGGTTCTGCTGGCCAGAGAACCTGTCAGTGGTCGGAGGTAGAAGGGAAGCTGTCGCTACAAAGGGACAAACTACATTATTACTGGGGACCACAGTGAGAAATGGGCATGGTGGAGAATTGGGAAACTTCAGGCTGTGTTCAAGTCAGGGAACCAACCAGCGGAAGTGACGCTTGCAAAGCAGCCTTGTGAGTCAAGCCAGGTACCGAGCCAGTAAGCAGGGGTGAAGCTTGAGAAGAATCTGGAGTGCAAAGCTAGGGACCCAGCAGAGAATCGTGGGTAACGTTTGAGGGAGATACTACCGCAAAGATTGGAGGAGCTCAAGGGATTCAGAGTAAGTGAATCAGAGGGTCTAGTGAGAGACCGGGAGCTCAGTGTTGAAGAACTACAAGAGGCAGCTGTAGTGAAGGTGAAGGAACTGTTATGTTTGAGTTAGGAACTATTAAAGACTGTTGCCATAGGAGATGGCATTCCTGCATGTGCAGATGTGGCACCTTGGTCGGGCCTTTCCCTGCACGGCTGTACTCCTATTGAAGTCCTGGTACTAACACTCTTTCCCCCAAAAATATAAAAAAGGACTTTTAAGAGAAATAAAACCTCTTTTACATCCAAGAAGTGTCTGGCACCCAATAACTTTGTCCACCTTGCACTCAGTATGCCTCACAACCCACCATATATAGAAGGATGTCAACTATCTTTGGCCTAGAAAGCTCTCATTAGACTGGACAAGGCCAGAGACCTTGCTACCTTTGGCACCCAACGTGGGGCTAAGGCGTTGTCCTTGCAGCAGTCTCCCATAGCAACCGGCTTCAGCTCCGTCGGAGTTTTGTCTGGCACTGTGGGAAGGTGGCAAGTAACATGTACCCTTCTTATAGACTGTGTTGTCTTGTGTACTATCAATGTGGGGAAGAACCATCAAGTCTCATTACTCAGGGGAGAAGATCAGCCTGGTCTTTTGACACCTCCCGCCAGCGCTGTGATGGTTAATACAGACCCCAAAATGGACTCCATTACAGTTTTGGTGTGCCGCAGCAAGAGGAAGGCGGGCGCCACAGTTCCCAAAGAACGTTTGTACCAATCTGTTGGCAGGGGGAGGAGTCCCCGCTCTGCAGAGGAGGATAGGGAAGTGCTGCCACGTGTGTCTGATTGTTCGTGAGTGAGATGGCGGGGTGTCTGTTTCGGTCCTGACTGACACCGGAGTGCAGTACACATCGAAGGGCCAGCTTGCCCTGTATACAGCTGAAGGCTATGAGTCTTTAGGACTGATACGTGGAAAGTGTTCTGGCCTGAACGTGCCGTTGAGGCCTTGGATCGTTTGTGGACGCTGTGGAGAGCATCTATTTGAGGTTGTCCCTCCAACTCTACCTCCGCGGATTCTACAAGTTGATTGGGATAAGAATGTTGCCATCCTATCGGGGAGTGATGCCCCAAGCCTGTCGGTTTTCACCCAAGACGTACAGGAAGCTGTTACCCTTGCTTCAATGACTACCCCAGGACCCAGCGCACCGATTGCTACTAGAAGCCGAGGTCGGGCCCAACTACTCACACTGATGTCTGAGCCAACCAAGAGAAAAGCACCAGGGCCAGGTAAACCAGTGGTGAGAAGTGAGAGTGGTGTGCCTGTGGGGGAAGTGACACCAGTGGCCATGAAAGGGAATGTCATAGAGGTGCCAGTCAAGGCGTGAGCCAAGCGAAACTACATCCCAGCCAAAGAGTGCTCGACCATCTCAGAATCGGACATTCCGTCTGATGGACTATCGGAATTCTTCTCGGACACTTTGTCTTACTCAGGGAAGTGGGGAGAGAGTGATGAAGAGTTAACAAGTAATGTGCAGGAAGACGAAACACCTGATAACACTGCACAAGTGTGCAGATTATGCTGTCAGCCAGTGCAGCTCCGCTGATTAGCATTGCCAGGTCCTTTGAAGAGGATCAAGGGGCTTGATGGGTCCCCAAAGCCCGGCCTATTATGCCTATGCCTAACCCAAAATCAGATTTTAAGCTGGATATGGTTGCTGGGTGTTCAGTCCTGCGTGCCCCAGACACACATGTTCTACCCAGGTATGGAGAGCCTAAGACCCTGCCACGGCTGTCAAAAATACAGCATATAATTATAAAGAAAGTGGCAGAAGACTCTGGGTATTTATATCCCTACATCAGTGTTGCCAACATACCAGATTGAAATTTACTGACAAAACACCCAAAATTTACTGGCACAGCCAAGTTTTTACTGGCATTTTCAAAAGTTACAAAGTTACAGTTTTAAGTGCAAATGAGAGTATTTAGGCTACAAACAAATACAATATGCAATTAGCAATATGATTTAAAGTAGATAAGGCAAAAAACATATTTCTTATTTTATTTTCGATATAGCAAGTAAGTAGCTCAGGGACAGGATTCAGGAGAGCAAGAAATTAGAATGGGCGCACGCACATATAAAATTGACTCTCACAGTCACACTGACAGCAGTATGCAGCAGCACAGATGATAATGACACCTTACTGACATGTCCCCGTGACAGTCTCTCTCCAAGCCAAGCGATCCATACAGTCCACTCCAGTCTAAACAGCACTGACAGTCCCGGTCCCAGCTTGCCTTGCTCCGATACCGCAGACCCGCACACGAGGCTCTGGCCGCTCTGCTTGGCTCCATTGCACCATGACGTCACATGACATGCTCCGGCACCGCCTCCGCCAGAGCCGCCAGATCACACTGTAGCAGGCACTGGGTTGGTCTCAGCCAACTCCGGACCAAGCCAAGCATCAGAGCCATATTTTATACTGGCAACCTTTTACTTTTACTGGCATTTACTGGCAGGAGAAAATTGCCTGTTTTTTACTGGCTGCCAGTAAAAATACCGACCGTTGGCAACACTGCCCTACATTCCCTCCCACCTGGAAGAGGAGATTTTGGAGAGGGAAACGCAATGGGTGGATGAAGCCATACGTGAATTCCTTCAGATCCCTCTTAAGACCGACTTTCTGAAGTTGTCACCTAAGATGTCACCTCAGTGCTAAGTACCTGGGGCTACGGCCATAAAATTAATCTGGACAGTGTAAACCTCTGCTGGCCAGACAAGAAAGATGCTAAATATTGTGTTGTCACTATATATGCCAAGGGAGAAGATGTAACACTGCTATATCCCAGATATTATTGGTGAAGTCTCATAAAAGTGATACCATTACCTTGTAGATTACAAATATGGGTTGTGCAATGTCAAGGATGCTACGCTGACAGCCACCTTGCACACCCATTTAAAGTGTTGTTAATGGGGAACACCCCAGAATGCTGTATTGCCAGGACTGTGCTGGACTGAGTGCTGCCAGCAGTTACAGGAAGTGATCATCTGAGCCATGTTGGCCAAAAACTAAAGTTGTTGGGGTGTTTTACCTTGAAGAGCGATCTGTGGACTTCAGCAGATTGTTGGTTGCAAATGATGAAGAAAGTCTCTTTGTCTTCGGCTGTCATGTAGACAGACTGAAGATTCTTTTGCAAGGGGGCATGTGTCCCGAAGTATGGTCCCTTGCATCCTGGCCTGACTGTTTGTTGCTTGAGATGCAGTCATGCCCCTTTGTGCATGGAGTTGCCTTTGGAAGAAGAAAAGGAACTGCTGGCAAAGGTAGTCCATTTGAAATAAAGTTAATGGACGGTAACATGTCATGGACACTGGGCGTGTAGCTAGTTAGAATTGCCTGTGATAGAGGAATAATTGCCTATTTTCTTCAAATAATGGACTGAATAAAACATATTAGGACTGTTACTGATCAATCATCAGCATCGCAGAAGCTCTCTGCTAATTAGGAATAGGGGTGGCATCCCAGTTTTTTTCCAGGACAATCACTCTAAGGCTTGGGAGCTCAAATTATTTTTCTGCAAACTCTGGGACATAGTTTCTTGGGCAGGGGGAAGATGTAGCACCCTGGGGTTTAGTCAGGGATGCTCCTCACAAATTTTCTTGCCAGAAGTAGTACCCTGGTCAATTGTTAGAGATCCATTAATTTCTCCCTAAGCTTGGCCTGGTTGTACTTCTCTCTTCTACCACTAGGTGGCCGGGCACTTGGTGGTACTAGATTGAGAAGGACAACTCAAGGTCAGGTTATGGGTATATGGGGTATCTCAGCCAATGGGCAGGGGTTTTCTTCTCAGAGGGTCTAATGAGAGACCAGGAGGTCAGTGTTGAAAAACTACAAGAGGCAGTTGTAGTGAAGTTGAAGGAACTGTTACGTTTGAGTTAGGAACTGTTAAAGACTGTTGCCATAGGAGACAGCATTCCTGCATGTGCAGATGTCGCACCTTGCTGGGGCCTTTCCCTGAACGACTGTTCTCCTATTGAAGTCTTAGAGTCTGCCAATTGAATCTACAACTACTTAAGGGTGACCTGGCCCTAACCCTCTTTCCCCCAAAAATATATAAAAAAGGACTGTTAAGAGAAATAAAATCTCTTTTACATCCAAGAAGTGTCTGGCGCACAATAACTTTGTCCACCTTGCACTCACTATGCCTCCCAACCCACCACATACAGAAGGATGTCAACTATCTTTGGCCTGGAAAGTTCTCATTAGACTGGACAAGGCCAGAGATCTTGCTACATATATTGTAGGGAGCCTGACCAGATCCCTTGGGCCAGAGAACTCCATCCCCCCACCATTACCTCTTATTAGTGGCCACCTGTGGTATAGGAGGAGTCCTTTCAGTTCTCCCATAAAGGGGAGTTTGTCTCCCATGTTTGAGACGTGGGATCTTTCATTCTAATAATAGTGTAGGACCCACTGATAATAGGGTACCTTGACACAGTAAGTGGGCTTAGCACTATATGACCATATAGTGTGACCGAATCCCCATATTTTTGAATATGTTCAGGTGTTTTAAGTAGCCTTGCATGATCTAAATGTAATTTTTGTATGTGTGCGCTGTAATCTATTTTGTTCTGTTTGATGGTCTTTTGGCAGCACCATCTTGAATGTAAACCCATTTTTAGGGTGATTTCCACCCAACTATGTTGTTTGTACATCTGGAAGGAAGCTTGCTCCCGCACCATAAAAGTGGAGCCTGTTGACTCACATGTGCCCTTGGTCCCAGACTTTGAGACTTTGACTTTGAGAGTGGCATATGAATTCACCAAAGTGAATGCAGTTGTGCCAATTGATCCTGTCTTGATGAACCAACTGGGCCCACAAGCAATCTGGACATTTGGGGCAGAAAGTGACATATGAATGGGCACAACAGAGAGGATTGTCCATACCCATGGACATAATAAAGATGGTAATAGGGAACTGTACAGTGTGTGGAGAAGTACGACAATGGCCATTGCAAAAGTCCTTACCGGGACGAATACGAGGGGAGAGAGGTCTGCAGAGATTTGGCAGATTGACTTCATCGGTCCCCTGCCCTGGGGAAACAATGTACTGAGATATTGTTGTACTGCAGTGGACACCAGTGTTAATTTCGTTGACTAAAAACGACTAAAACATTTTAGTCGACTAAATGAATAGCATTTTATTTCGACTAAAATACGACTAAAACTAAAACAATTGAGATGACTAAAATACGACTAAAACTAAAATGACATTTTAGTCAAAAGACTAAAATGGGACTAATACTAAAATGCTGTTTTAGTCCAAAGACTAAGAATAAAACTAAATTGAAGTTTTACTTCAAAATTAACACTGATCTGTAGTACATGTTCATACCTCAATACCATAGATAATAACATATTCAATTTTTCACTTCAGTAGTATATAATGAGTTTGAAAATTGTAGAGAAATGTTAACTAAAGCATTACAATTTAATTACACCCATTAGATTTTAGATGGCTAAAATTAGTTTTAGTCGACCAAAATGTACTTGAGATTTTAATTGACTAAAACGTAGGACATTTTAGTCGACTAAAATATACTTGAGATTTAGTCTACTAAATATGACTAAAACTAAAACAATTGCAGAAGACTAAAGTGGGACTAAAACTAAAATGCCATTTTAGTCCTAAGACTAAGACTAAAACTAAATCAAAATTTGCTGCTAAAATTAACACTGGTGGACACCTATTCAAAACTTTTGCTTATTCTTACTTGCAAATGTGCAGATCAAGCCACAATGCTTCAACTGCTGCTTATATGTAAATTTAGTGGGTCATCTGTTCTGTACATAGTTCAGTTTTACTGTAAAAGGTGCTTCTCTATGTGCAAACCGGATGCAGCTATGTGACACAAAAAAAACACAGTGGTGCTAGCACTATGAATATATTGAAAAAATATATATCCAAAACTATTCCTTATAACAAGTGAACAAATAAATATAAGTAAAAAAATAAGTGCCCACCCAGTGACAAGTGATTAAACGTATATGAAACATAAATGTTTCAAAAAAACTGCAAAAATCCAAAACAGTCCTTTAAGTGTTGACTTTTTCCTTCTTCAACTTCCACCACACCCAAGTGTTTGGTGATCCCACTCCCTATGGAAATCCCCTCTAATGCCCACACTCTCATGTTAGGGCTTAAAAGCTTGTTGACCGCATCACACGGGTCACATCGGCAGATCAAAATATCAGAATCATGTGCAGGGATCGTTCCACCTTCATGTTTTCTCAGATCAGCTTCAATATTCACCAATCCGCTCTTATGATCTATTCTGTGGTTGGCCTCACAGCTATTAACCTCTCTCTCTCCCTCTCTGTCGCCTGTAGATGTCGGTGTCACTACAGACCGGAGCTGGACAGCAACAGACTGATGTGTATTGCGTGCTCTTCTTTCTCAGAAGTAACTCAGCAGAGGTTGTCCCCTGCGGTGCATTCTGGGAAGGGGTATTTAAGGGACATACGCCATATTTCTTGGTCTCTTTCTTTCCACCTGCTGGCCCTCCTGGCCGACAGGTATGTGCTAGGAGTCCTACCTCGTGGTCCTCTGGGCCGGAGGACCGTGTTGCTGCAGCATGTGGGTGGGCCCAGAAGTCTGTCTGGGGCCTACTACAACTGATGCGGAGATGGTCCTGTGCTGTCTGTCCTATGGGAAGAAGCTGGACAATTGAGAAGAATCCAGGGGGGGACCCGTCATGGAAGGATCATGTGGAGCGCTGGTCTGGAGAGGGGCCTGGTGACACAATTGGAGGACGCATCTTAAGTTAACCTACCACATAGTACTGCCGGGTCGGCTTAAAGGTTCTGGTACTGTGTTGCTGTTCATCGAAAACTACTACATCCTGTGGCAGAGGATCGTACAGTTTTGTTCTATTCAAGTCTGTGTCAGAGACTTTTTGTTTGTGCTGCGCTCCGGCTGCTAGGTCAGTGAGAGAGGTCTATCCGGGTGGGCAAAGATTTAATCCTGAACTGAAGATACATTCATCCCTGAGATTTCAATTCCTTAGTGCTACACCGAGAAAAGGTATTTGAACTTCCCTGCAACTCTTCTTCTAACTAACAAGTGACTGGTGCCTACATTGTTAAATAATAAGCTCAACATGGACTCTAAATCTGGTATTGGTGAAACTACAGGTAAAAAGGTGACGGAAACAGCCCGCTTTAAATCAGCAGTTCCACCGTGAGTTATTGCTACATATATCTATCTATATATATATATATATATATCTATATATATATATAGATATATATATATATATATCTATATATATATAATTATTTTCACCACCAGACTAGTTTTCACAGAAACAGAAATCAGGTTGTGTTTGAGTGGATGCTTCTCAAATTAATGCCTTGTTAGTAGTACACGGGCTGTCCTCAAGCAATGGGAACTTAAATACCATTGTTGCATTTCAATTGACTGTTGAGCAGTCTATTGTCTACAGTAACCAAGTAACCTGACCAAATACCTGACATATATAACCTATGGCATGTATAATGCCAGAGTGCCATCTTGAGGTAGAATTTGAGAATGCCTCTCTAATTGAAAATGGTACAGTGCAAGAGTCTGTTATTTTGTTGCAAAACTCTCCATAAAGCCTTTAGACCAAGGAAGGACAGTCTGTAAGCAGCCAGTGAAGAAAAAGATGCTTGTGCCTGATTTCCAGCAACTGCTTAAGAAGCCTGAGTACTCATTGACAACAGAGATCACGCACACATATTGACCGGAGTTAAGTAACTTTTAAGACTTTTTCTAATGTTACAGACCATAGTTTCTGCTTATTTGCTAGACATCTTGCTTGATATATCTGTCAGTCTTGCGCTGTATTCCTAATATGGTAATAATATTGTAATGTACAACATTTTTGTTCAGTAAAAGCACATTTATACACTGCAGAGGTCTGAGCTTCCTTGCTTATACCACAAAGTAACTTTGTTAGATAAACGCAAGCAAAACAACATAAACTTTAATGGCGTCCCAGTCTTAGTCCGTATACTTTAATTCTGAGTTGGCCCACCCTTTGCAGCTATTACAGCTTCAGCTCTTCTGGGAAGGCTGTCCATAAGGTTTAGGAGTGTATCTATGGGAATGTTTGACCATTCTTCCAGAAGCGCATTTGCAAGGTCAGGCACTGATGTTGGACAAGAAGGCCTGGCTCCCAGTTTCCACTCTAATTCACCCCAAAGATGTTCTATCTAAAATGTTTTAGATCAAAGCATATTCATGTGTTAGAATGGCCCAGTAAACTTCTAGACCTAAATCCAATTGAGAATCTGTAGCAAGACTTGAAAATTGCTGTTCACAGATGCTCTCCATCCACAGACGCTCTCCATTCAATCTGAAAGAGCTATTTTGCAAAGAAGAATGGGCAAACATCTCACTCTCTAGATGTGTAAAGCTGGTAGAGGCTTACCCACAAAGTCTTGCAGCTGTAATTGCAGCAAAAGGTGGTTCTGCATATTATTGGGGCTGAATACAAATGCACACCACATTTTTCAGATATTGATTTGTAAAAACATTTTGAAAACAATTTTCCTTCCACTTCACAATTATGTGCCACTTTGTACTGGTCTATCACATAAAATCCCAATAAAATACATTTATGTTTTTGGCTATAACATGACAAAATGTGGAAACTGTGAAGGGGTATGAATACTTTTTCAAGGCGCTGTACTGTACCTACAAGCAGGAGGTCAGTCATATGAGTAAAGATGGCTGCCCCTATATATACTCATATATACTTAATGAACTATATATAGAAAGGAGATAAATAGATATGTACAGTTGTTATTAACATTATTTACAATAGGCTGATCACAATATATTTAACTTTTAACTAAAAACAATGTATAAAGACTATAAATAGTGTTGTTATTTTAACAGTAAAGTTAAGATTTTTTAAAACATTTTCTTCAATTTCTTTGCTACTTAAAGTGTATGTCCAGTATTTTTTTTTTATGAATAGAGTGAGGAAGATTAGAACACCTGCCAGGTTTTTACTGCTATCCAAGGCTCCGTCAGAGAGATTTCCCCTTCAATGTCCTGTGGACAATGTTTTACCAGGCAGGAAGTGAGGGAAACTTTGCAACAACAACACAGCCAGAAATAAAAATGCTTTTATTTCCCTGATTCAGATCTTGTTTAATGAAACTGTTGTCAGCAAGACAGCAGTAGGGGTAAATCTTTCTAATGCTGCCCTAGATAGCATTAAAACCCAACAGGAGTTCTAATCCTTCCAGTCTCTATCCAAAGCTGCTGAAACAAAAAAGAATTGTCTTGGGATACACTCTAATCATTGATAAACCCCTAAATAATTGATTCCTTCATTCCTAACCCTTTATTAGTTTTTTTTATCACTTATTGAAATCATCTTGGGAAAGGGAACTGAAATCATTCTTGAAAGACAATGCAATCAAAGAAGACATTGTTTGCCCTTCACAAAAAACAAACTAAAAAAAACAATATCTGTGTCCCTATTCTATCATTAAAATTGCAAACTTATAGTCAATAGCTGAAATGAAAAAAATGCTCTGGTCCAGGCGTGTATGGGTGCAGGGGCAGGAGTGGTTAAAAAGACTGTTTACGGGAAAGAAGGCAATCTTGATTTTTTTTTTTTCCTAGCCTACTTACTTCTAACCTACTTCTATTAATTTTGAAGGATCTTTAAGTTTGTAAATTTAAAGCATTTGTTACCTCAACACTTCATATTCCTGATATGCACCTGCTTTACCATTTACTTGCCCAGATAGCAAGCAATTGCTATATGGGCAAGCAAAAACTGACCACTCTAAGCAGTAATACACAGCGTGGTTCGTTTTCTAGCTATGCTGGGAGCTCAGTGTGCCCTCCTCCAATGATCAGACTTGTCCTGAAACGCACCTCCTGCACAGTCATTCACTGGGAAGCTTAAAGTGGATGTAAACCAGATTCATGAAATTTGACCTAAGCAAATATATCTGCAGTGTTTTCTTATCCCTCTCCAAAGCCCTAAGTCCTGTGTCTTTCTGCTGCTCCATTCTTCTGTTATCAGCATGATAACTTCTGACAAGTTCTCCAACAACTGAGATAAAACCAGCCTGATTTATGTCGGGGTGGGTCTGCACATTCCTTCCTTCCTCTGCCTATGTCGAGCAGGGGAGTGTGCCTTTCTTCCAATCAGCTGTCACACAATGTATGCCAAGACTTCACTCCCAGGTCTGAACAGAAAGAGAAAATCTCGAACACAATGTGCACTTTCTAAAGAATATAGCAAGCTGAAGACAGCAGATATACATGTAAAACTTATGTAGGGAGATTTGTTTAATCTCTGTGTATCATCTGAGGCTGTTCACTTCACTGGGTATATGTGAGAGTTTTTATCCACTTTAACCATTTAAGCCCGGACTATTTGGCTGGCCAAAGACCAGAGCCCTTTTTGTGATTCGGCACTGCGTCATTTTAACTGAAAATTGCGCGGTAGTGCGACGTGGCTCCCAAACAAAATTGATGTCCTTTTTTTCCCCACAAATAAAGCTTTCTTTTGGTGTTATTTGATCACCTCTGCATTTTTTTATATTTTGTGCTGAAAACAAAAAAATAGTGACAATTTTGAAAAAAACGCATTATTTTTTATTTTTTGCTATAATAAATATCCCCCAAAAATGTATAAAAACATTTTTTCCTCAGTTTAGGCTGATACGTATTCTTCTACATATTTTTGGTTAAAAAAAAATCGCAATAAGTGTTTATTGATTGGTTTGCGCAAAAGTTATAGCGTCTACAAAATAGGGGATAGTTTTATGGCATTTTTATTGATAATTTTTTTTTTACTAATAATGGCGGCGATCAACGATTTTTATCATGACTGCGACATTATGGCGGATACACTTTTGGTGCAATTTTGGGACCATTCACATTTATACAGCGATCAGTGCGATTAAAAATGCATTAATTACTGTGTAAATGTGACTGGCAGTGAGGGGGTTAACCACTAGGTGGCGCTGTAGGGGTTAAGTGTGTCCTAGGGAGTGATGCTAACTGTGGGGGGGAGGGGCTATGTGTGACACAACACTGATCACTGCTCCCGATCACAGGAAGTTGTGATCAGTGACAGTGTCATTAAGCAGAAAGGGGAGATGCTTGTTTACATTAGCATCTCCCCGTTCTTCCTCATCGCGAGACGACCGCGGGTATCCCCGCGGACATCGAGTCTGCGGACCCCGCGATCACGGTCACGGAGCTCCCGGTACAGGTACGTTAATCTGCCTGTACGTGCCCTTCTGCCGCAGTATAGCTGCGTGAGGTGGTGGGGAAGCCGTTAATGTGCTGCTGCTTCAGCTGAGAACAGAGGAAATGTGATTACAGCAATCTCCTCACTGAGCTATTGTGTTCTGACAGGGGGGTGGGGGCCATTGGCAGCAAGTGCTGATTGGATGCTGATCGGCGGATACTTTTCGGTCATGCCACTTCGACAGAAGCTAGGCGTTCGGCTGGCTTCTGTCACACGGGCTACCGTACACATGGCCGAATGTCGACCGGTTTCTGTTGAACCCGGCCGATACTGGCCAATATTGGGCCACCATGTACAGGGCATAAAACTGAAATTCAGCCAGTTCAGCAGGGACTGGATGAATTTCGATCAGTGTGTGGCCGTTCCTGCTTAAAAGAAGGGACAAGCTGGAAAACCTTTGTCCATCGGTGGCTGACAAAAAATATATATATTATTATTTTTTTGGTTTGTATTTTTTTCAAGGCTGATCTTTTTTTGTTTTTATTTTTTTTTTTACTCTAGAATATTTTTGTGTGCGTTTTGTGTGTCAAGTTACCACAACACCATTATTATCTTGTATTATTTAATCTCAAGGAGATTGCTTGGTGTTGGTGTCTCTTGTTAATTTCACATTGTATTTTTGAAAAGTACTTGAATCCTCACAAACAAATTGTCCTTTTTCAAGGAAAACACACATAGGCGAGTATAATTGAAACAAAAATTCCTTTATTAAGGACTCAGAAGCAAACAAAGAGGGAGGCAACGCTGGAGAAACATCATAAATTGGCGAAGCCTTTGACCCCCAGGGCACACATAAATTATTTTACAGCAAAATTGGTGGCCTGAGGAGTCTATATCTAAGGGAGTGCAGTCTGGTCCAGATGTCCAAGAGATCCTGAAAGCAGCAGATGACATGTATGTTCCTAGTCTGTGGTACTACAAGAGCCTGCATCTTTTGCCAGACAAGACTGAACCCAGGTCATCACTCTCTGGTCTTCCTTCCATGCTTCTTTCCACGCTGTGGCTCTGATGGTGGAGTGGTAGCAGGAGGAGAAGGATGGTCCAACTCACTCAGGTGGGTTTTGTGTGTGATTTCCCCCCTCACCCCCTTAGTTAAGACTTTATAAAGAAGGTCCTCACACAGGAGGCGTTGGCCCTCCTGCATGCCCTGCAGTTTGGTGGCAGCCATGCAGGCAAAGGCCTCTTCAGGAGTGGGGGTGGCTCTGTGGGACGCAGAAGCCTCCTGAATGAGCCTGAGCGCTGAATCCTGCATGTTACTCCCCTTCTTGGGTCTTTTGTTTGGAAGGCGGAGGAGAGGAACCTACGATTCGGTCAGGCTCCTACTGGGCCCGGCCTTCTCCTGGCTGCCACTTAGCCCCGCCTCCTCCTGGCTGACACTTAGCCCCACCTCCTCCGGGCTGGCACATTCCACAGCCTCCTCCTGTGTGGCACATTCCACAGCCTCCTTCTCCTGGCTGAGGTCTTCCCGTATATGAAAAAGGGACATAGTTTTAGTTTCTTCTTCATCAATCACACACAATTTTCATCTCATGACGTTTGCCAATTGAATGTTATCAAATATAACAGACTATCATTCTGAGCCCAGCATTTTTCATTCTTGTCCCAATTATTTTTGCCCACTACTGTCTATTGATATGTGAAACACTTTCTTAAATCAGCAATTAGTGATCAATAATAACATCTAGTAAACATCATTCTATACCTGGCTCCAGCTGGGCTCCTCCACTTCTTCCTGGCTGGAAGTCCCAGGTTGGACATCGGAAGCCTTAGCTGGGGTGGAAGATTGGGTGGAAGGAAGAGTGGAAGGAAGGGTTGAGAGGGATTCCCTGACTTCAATATGGTCTGACAGAAATCGCAGTCTCTCATAGTACCACAGCCTGGGGACATAAACGTCATCTGCTGCAGCTACAGATCTCTGGGAATCCATGACCTTCTTGCGCTCCCTAAGATAAGTGCTCCTCAGGCCACCAATTTTGGCTTTTAAATAGGGGATGGTTGCTGTGGGGACCACCAGCTTCACCAACTCCAGCAGTTTCTCCAGCGCTGCCTGCCTCTTTTGTTTATGATTATAATGGATGTTTCACCTGCCACAGACAGGGCAGCTCCCTGTATTTGTCTATGAACAGGGGGAGGAAATTGTGGTCATTGAAGCCATCCATTTTATCTGCAGGACACAACACAAGACAAACCCTAATGTCAGGCTAAGGTCTCCTAATCTAAAGAAGGAGGGGAGACACAGGGAAGAAGGAAAAGTGCTGCTCACCCCTGATGATGGAAGCCAAAAAAGAAAGAGACAAATTCCCCACTTGGGGTTTTTAGGCAGCGAAATGAAAAGGTGAAAGGCCAATTCATAAAAAATGTATCTTTATTGTACAAAAAACTTAACACACTGGTTAAAAAGAATGAGCTCCCATAGGGTGTATAAAAGTGCATAACACTCAACACATACACTGTCTACAATGTTTATGACAACATGACATGTGCGTTAACTAGGCAATAAAATAGTGGACCTGACGCGTTTCGACCTGTTCGAGGTCTTCTTCAAAGGTCAATTTGCTAAAATTGTATCAAAAAATGCATGTGTCAGAAAAAGTCAGTGATCATTGGAAGCAAATACATGACATATCAATACAGCATATTTACCCAGTAATGAGTGTTGTAAACCCAGGAGCTTGTTGTTGGGTGGATCCCTTTAAAATCAGAAGATTGTCTGCTCGCCTTCCCCCAGAGGTCCCGTGGTATCACCGCCACAGCCCCTGCCACCTGGGGAGGAGGAAATCCCAAAGGGATGTGACTTACAAGAGGTCACACTGTGAAGCACCCCCTATATGCACAGGCCACCCGGTCGGTCAGATGGGGAAGGCACCTGCAATAACAACCCAGGGACAAAGGAGTTAATAGAAGTGAGAACAGTGTGCTTGTATGTATTGGTGTGCACTCCAACATAGGGTCCAATAGGTACAAAGAATATGTATATATTAGTGTCAGCTTAGTTGTAAAAACCAAGACTGCCTACAGCCTCCCACTACGTTGGCCCACGTAGTGGGAGGCTGTAGGCAGTCTTGGTTTTTACAACTAAGCTGACACTAATATATACATATTCTTTGTACCTATTGGACCCTATGTTGGAGTGCACACCAATACATACAAGCACACTGTTCTCACTTCTATTAACTCCTTTGTCCCTGGGTTGTTATTGCAGGTGCCTTCCCCATCTGACCGACCGGGTGGCCTGTGCATATAGGGGGTGCTTCACAGTGTGACCTCTTGTAAGTCACATCCCTTTGGGATTTCCTCCTCCCCAGGTGGCAGGGGCTGTGGCGGTGATACCACGGGACCTCTGGGGGAAGGCGAGCAGACAATCTTCTGATTTTAAAGGGATCCACCCAACAACAAGCTCCTGGGTTTACAACACTCATTACTGGGTAAATATGCTGTATTGATATGTCATGTATTTGCTTCCAATGATCACTGACTTTTTCTGACACATGCATTTTTTGATACAATTTTAGCAAATTGACCTTTGAAGAAGACCTCGAACAGGTCGAAACGCGTCAGGTCCACTATTTTATTGCCTAGTTAACGCACATGTCATGTTGTCATAAACATTGTAGACAGTGTATGTGTTGAGTGTTATGCACTTTTATACACCCTATGGGAGCTCATTCTTTTTAACCAGTGTGTTAAGTTTTTTGTACAATAAAGATACATTTTTTATGAATTGGCCTTTCACCTTTTCATTTCGCTGCCTAAAAACCCCAAGTGGGGAATTTGTCTCTTTCTTTTAAGGTCTCCTAATCTTGTCCCAATATAGGCCTCAATCTATAAGCAGTATAGGCCCAATTTTAAATCTTACCTTCGTTATCACGATCGGCGCCTCTGATACTCCTTCCTCCGCTCACAGATTGTACGTAAGACGCACGCGTGTTACGCTTTATATACACTGCGCATGCGTGAAACTCCGCCCGCCCTTGACGTTCTTTCTAGTCTATTTCCCGCCCCTTCTCGTTCGGCGCAGTGGAGGAAGAGCACATGGCGGAGACACAGCAGGTGTCAGATAATTACACCAACGAGGAGGAGGAGGAAAGCCCAGAGTCAGAAACGTCTGGATGCAGAAAGAGACGATTTAAGGCCTCAAATATGTCCTTTGGGGAGATGTTGGAGATGGTGGCCATCCTGAAGAAGGCCGACTATGATGGGAAGTATGGACCTTACCCCAACCCCAATGTCCGAAAGGCCAAGATCATGGCGAAAGTGGTCAAGAGTCTGCACCAGAATTTTGGAGGACGACGATCCAAAGATCAGCTCAGGAAGCGGTGGTCGGACCTGAAATTAAGGGAGCACGAGCAGTACAGAAGGATCAGGAGAGTGCTGCAAAAAAGTAAGTAGTTGTCCTGTGTTCCTATTCTTTCTTTTTATTACGTTTGTGCTGCTCCATGTGCTTTTCTTTACTGTTGTACAGTTTAAAATGGCAACTTTCATGTTCATGGGCACATTGTTCGTTCGGCCTAGAAAATACCATTGATTTGGCCATATGCATTCGAATACATTTTTTTCGCCCTACTTCTATTCAAATAATTTTGTTGTTTAGATGGGTTTGTAAGTAGAATGTAATGCAAACTAGATTATGTGTAAGGAGAGGACATTCAGCAGCTGTTTACACATCTGGACGCTGGAGCACTAGTGTGGGACACCAGAACACCCTTTTTATTAGGGGGTCCCACACAGGTGCTCCAGTGTATACTATAGGGGTGTCTCCATTTGAGAAGCTTGTACAAAACAGGTAAGTATTCAAGCTTGACAAAGGGAAAAAATATTTCTTCATCTTGGAACTCTGCCCAAAGAGACAATTGTACCCCACTTCCAAGCAATGTTTCATACTCCTATTTCTGCCATCAAATATCTGTGTGCTAAGTATACCTATTTTTTTTTTTACATAGGGGAGAAAAGACTCGGAGGACACCACTCACCCATGGAGACCAGAGAACCCCCACCTCAGGAAGAAGGTGAAATCCCCCAAAGACAAGCAGAGCAGGAGGAGAAGGGAGACGTGGTGGAAATAGTTACCACAACAGGTGAGTGTCTGCGACCACAGGCTCAGGTACGAGATGGATGCCGGCATATTTATAATACATGGTATGTTTTTGTTTCTATATTTTTAGGTGATCGTGATGTTGTGGATCCAGATAATTTCACCAGTGAAAGTGCCCAGATTCTGATCGGGGAGATCATGGGGTGTAATAGGGACTTGGAAAACATCCAGAAAAACATCAATGATATTAAAAAAAAATGAAGAACATCATTGATGTTTTAGGGCAAGTTTGAAACACCTCCAAATCCCTTCCCTCTTTTGTGCTTTTTGTAATCTCAAAATTTCTCTTATTTTTGGACATATTCGAGAAAAGCCAAATTTTGAGGATGCACACAGTATGTCAACATGTGCTATCTGCCATCACGGGAGATCAATGGACGCGTTTTGGGGGTGCAACCCCATACTCAATAATAAAGTAGCTGAGAGGAAGGGGTTGCACCCCCAAAACACGTCCCTTAATCCCCCGTGATGGCAGCTAGCACATGTTGACATTCGGCAATTTGTGTGCATCTTCAAAATTTGGCTTTTCCAGGGTGACTTCACCCCATCTGAACGCAATATCAAACACAGTTTATAAATACTCATGTCTGATATTGCCTTCAATTTCTTTAAAAGTTGAACTTTGTAAGTTCCATATTTGTGTCTTTCTTGTTGGTTTTTAACATGCCTGTTTTACCTTAAATAGACATTTCTACTTTTATTAATGTGACCCAAAAAATTGTTATACAAAAAACATGTTGGTTTGTTTTAAAAACCTTTTATAAATGCACATGTGATTGTGCTGATATTAAAAATATTGATAATCAAGAATGTATGGATTATTGTTTCAACGCTCCAAAACTTTTGTTGTGCTCAAATTGGTGTTTTCTGTGACAATGGGGGTTATTTCCTAGGGGAAAATCCACTTTGCACTACAAGTGCAGTTTCAGTGTAGTTTCAAGTGCACTTGTAGTGCAAAGTGTCTTTGCCTTTAATAAATAACACCCAACAGTGCTTTGTAATGTTACACAATCACGCCATTTTCAGGACTCACCACATTTCTGTCAAGGTCAGTTAAAAGAAACACAAGCAGTAAATGTCACCAAAGATTTTAGTAGTTAAAATGATTTTATTATTGTAAAAATGTTTCAGACATTGTCTGGCATATTGATGGCCCCCATACCCGCAAAGTAATCAAGGTATCTAAGACGGACCTCACGGGCACTCAGGGGGGCAAGCCAGGACGGCCACTTTCAAGCACCGTCAGGGTTGGTTCATTATGAATTCTGGCCTCAGGCCCAACTGAGGCAGCATAGTTGGCAGAATTTTGCCTTAAAAAGTTGTGTGGAACACAGCACGCCAGGATGATATGATTCAGTTTGTACTCCGCCATATGTATGGGTGTAAGAAATAGGCATAACCGGATAGCCATGATTCCAAATGTGTTCTACACCACTCTTCTGGCTCTGGCCAGCTGGTAATTGAAAATCCTCTGGTCCGGGGTGAGGGTCCTCATAGGGAATGGCCACATAAGATGGTCCCCCAGCGCAAACGCTTCATCAGCAACGAAGACGAATAGGAGTCCTTCCACATTGTCTTCTGGAGGTGTCAAGTCCAAGATGCCATTCTGGAGACGCCTGTAGAACTCTGTCTGGGCAATGACTCCACCATCGGACATCCGGCCATTCTTCCCCACATCCACATACAGGAACTCATAAGTAGCCGACACCACCGCCAACATCACAATACTATTGAACCCCTTATAGTTGTAATAGTATGACCCCGAGTTGGGTGGTGGGACGATGTGGACGTGTTTCCCATCAATTGCCCCTCCGCAGTTAGGAAAGTCCCACCGCTGGGCAATGTGGGAGGCCACAGTCTGCCATTCCTGTGGGTTGGAAGGAAACTATGGAGTCAAACAAGAAAAAAATAATAATCATTTTGCACCTAAACAGGGAAAGCAGATTAGACACAAACATTCTTGGCCAACATCAGTATAACATTTATTTTAGGGAGTTTTGAAAGACCAAGGTATAAGGTCCACCTATCAGATTCCCCCCCATGGGCCATTTCTAACATTTTAGGGGGGGATCTTTTGGACAGGTAACCCTCTCCACTTCATTGAGAGATGAATGCCTAAATAATGTGTATTACTTTGGCCAGCCCCTCCTTACTTACACTATTGACAGCCCATTGGGGAATTCATCCATACATCTGACCACAAAAGAGATGGGTATAGTGTGTATGGGTTTGGCAAAGTCAGCAGATAGATGATTGAGGATAGATAGAGAATTGGTATCAGCTGACTTAGCAGTTGGGGGGGAGGGTTCCAAATGATTTGGGGACCAAAAAAAAAGCCTCTGGCACTCTACGTGAATTTAAAGCACAAATCACATTTTTAAACATTTTAGGGGGTTTTTAGGGTAAAGCACTACTATGAAGCTGACAAAATACACTGCTAAGTGACGACATGAGGTGAATATAGGGCCAGGAGACTATGCTGGGAAGGTAAGTGAAGGCAAATATGCATGAAGGACAAAAAAAATAATTACATAAAAATCCAGCATGCATGAGAACAAAGGGGACATTCACAGCATATTACAATCATGGTAATTAGGGAATGAGGAAAGAAATACAATATATTATCAAACATTAAATACAATAAAATGTGATGATAAAGGATACAAATCTTACCTTAATATACTCCTTCTGCAGGACCTGGATGATGGCAGAACAGGTCTCTGGGATAATGATCCCCAGAGCCTGGGGGGAGATGCCTGTCGAGAACTTGAGGTCCTGCAGGCTTCTCCCCGTCGCCAAGTACTGAGGGGTGGCGACTAGCCTCTGCTCCGAAGTTATGGCTTGCCTCATGCAGGTATCCAGCCTGCTGATATAGGGGGTCAGCAAAGCCAACAAACGGTGAAATACGGGGTCCGTCATCTGGAGAAAGTTCCTGAAATCATCAGAATTATTCTCATAGATCCCACGGAGCAAAGGCATGTGACAGAACTGGTCACGCTGAAGCAACCAATTCTTGGTCCATGAACTCCTCCCCACCCTGTTCATGGACTGGACTTGTGTCAAGGTAAGGACCCCAACACAAAGCCCCCGCACAGCATGAACTCTACGAGGAGTATGTATACGCAACATGGCTAGAAAACGGTCGGCTGCTCAGAACGAAGTAACAGAACGCACTGAAGAACAGCAAGGCCTGTGAAGAGTGACCTGAAAAACAGCAACGAGCGGACAAGAACGCACTGAATAATCCAATACGAACTGACTGCAAACACTGAAGAGCAGATACAAACCCACAAGCACAAACTGAACAGCAGAAAATGATCTGAAAACCACGAGTCTGAAAAAGCGCGAATCGTCTCTCACCAAACTTTTACTAACATGAGATTAGCAAAAGGAGCCCAAAAGGTGCCGTGCTTGGTTCAGAACTGCCCTTTTCTAGTCTCGTCGTACATGGTGTACGTCACCGCGTTCTTGGCGATTGGAAATTCTGACAACTTTGTGCGACCGTGTGTATGCAAAACAAGTTTGAGCAAACATCCATCGGAAAAAATCCATGGATTTTGTTGTCAAAAATGTCCGATCACTGTCCGATCGTGTGTACAGGGCATTAGATGCAGATATCATGGAAGATGAGGTCAGGGAGGCATTAGCGTTTTTGGCTAAGGGAAAGACCCTGGGTCCTGATGATCTACCCTTGGAAATATATTGCAGATACTTGGACACTCTTGCCCCAGTTCTGGCACAGGTCTATTCTACAGCATTTCAGGAGGGGAGACTGCCACCATCTATGTACTCTGCCACGGTGGTCCTTATTCCTAAACCTGAGAAGGACCCGGCTGATTGTGTGTCGCATCGGCCAATTTCTTTATTGAATATTGACTATAAAATACTAGCAAGGATCCTGGCCAAACGACTCAATGCAGTCATTCTTAGTTCATCTAGACCAAACTGGCTTTATGCCAGGAAAGTCTACCCCCATTATCATACGTGGGACGCAACTAATAGCTCAATAGAAAATTTCTGCCTGAGTTTTGTGCACTGGCTTCGCTAGACACCTCAAAAGCCTTCAACTCAATAGAATGGCCCTTTCTTATGGCTGCGTTGTACTCATTTGGCTTTGGCACAAAATTCTAACAATGGGTCACTATACTTTATAGGGACCCCACGTCTAAACTTTTAGTCAATGGTCTCCTATCCCCATCTATACAGCTTCAAAGAGGTACCAGGCAGGGGTGCCCTCTGTCTCCGCTGTTGTTTACGGTCGCTATCAAGGCGCTGGCACTGAGATTTTGGCAGTCTTCCCTCTTTAAAGGCATCACTATGGGTGAGAGAGTAGACACTATAGGACTATACGCAGATGACATTATTTTGTATATGCAGGATACCTCTGACTCATTAGGAATAGCAATGCAAATCATAGACAAATTTGGCAGGTATTCGGGCCTTAAAATTAACTGGCAGAAGTCAGCCCTGATGTCCTTTTCCTTGCAGGCCCTTCCATGCAGTGATCCTCCATGCCCTCTTAAGGTAGTGACCTTATTTAAATATTTGGGAATCATTATTACCCTGTCTACCCTTGACACGATGCTGTCTCCTGCTGTTATGCTGTGTGATCACTTATATAGGCATGGGGCGTGGTCAGCGGCAAAAGAGCAGAAGATAGCGGAGGAGCCTGGCAGAAGATACGGACACCGGGAGAAGAGGCCGGAGAAGAAGCGGACACCGGGAGAAGAAGCGGACACCGGGAGAAGAGGCCGGAGAGAAAGGAGAAGTCGGAAGAAGACCCCGAAGTTGGAAGAAGACTCCCGGAGCTGCCTAATAAATTACTTTTAAAACCTGTGTAGTGTGTTTTTTTATTGACTTTTTTTCCCTAGGTGAATGGGTAGGGGTACCATGTACCCCATACTCATTCACATAGGGTGGGGGGCCGGGATCTGGGGGTCCCCTTTTTAAAGGGGCTCCCGGATTCCGATAAGCCCTCCGCCCGCAGACCCCGACAACCAACGGCCAGGGTTGTCGGGAAGAGGCCCTTGTCCTCATCAACATGGGGACAAGGTGCTTTGGGGTAAGGGGGCTCGCAGGGCACCCCCCTCCCCAAAGCACTCACCCCCCATGTTGAGGGCATGTGGCCTGGTACAGTTCAGGAGGGGAGGCGCTCGCTCGTCCCCACCCCCTTTCCTGACCGGCCGGTGGCGAGATTGACACAATAGCGCGGTCACCTACTGTACTCAATTCTGTATTCGTGACACTGACTTCTCTGAATACCCACTGATAGGAGTGCTTCGATCTCAGGGCCCTAGGGGACTTATCTCAACTGTGTATCTACATTTACTCTCTGCCATGACTAGTGGGACTCAACTGGAGGTGCACATCAAGTGGCAACAACTTGTCCCCGATTTGTCTGATGAGGATTGGGCGGAGGCATACTCCGCCCATCTATCTGTATCTCCCGCAGTTAACAATAAATAAATCAACCTTTATATGCTACATCAAACATACCTGACCCCGGTCAGACTGCATGCAATGCACCGTATACCTCTCTCTGCCTACACTCGGTGCACCTCTCCATGCGCAGATTTCATGCATGTTATGTGGCTCTGTCCAGTTATAGTGAGATACTGGCAACAGGTGACGGAGATATTGTCTGCGATCTTATCAATTCCTGTTCCATGTACCCCACTGGTGTGTCTACAGGGGGTCCTCGACGAGGAGCAATGGCCAAGACATATTAGGACCATGCTACTATTTTTGGCCCGTAAAGCTGTAGCACTTAAGTTGATCCAGCCCACACCTCTATCCATACATACATGGCTTCAGTTAGTGAATCAGGTATTACTCTATGAAAAACTCATATTTGAACACATGGGTTGCCCAACTAAGTATAATAAAGAGTGGGATGCTTGGGTTCTTCTGCCCTTACTGTAACCAACACATAACTGTATCACTAAAAGATTTGAGAAATAGCAATTGTACTTTTGTGTTTCTATGGTGTTTTCTATAACATGTGTATCAGGATCAATATGCTGAGAAATGCAGTGTACTTGTAAAGACATTGAAATTTTTGCACTGTAAGATGGCTAATGGCATGTGCTGCTATCAATCTATCCAATCAAGAACCGAGAACCACAGGCAGAGAGACAGCGTGTCACCGCTGGGTCAAGTTCTAGGGCTCAGGTAAGTAAAACAGGGGGGCTGGGGGGCCGGTCACTGCCAGGTGGTTTTTTCACCTTAATGCATAGGATGCATTAAGGTGAAAAAACACAAAGGTTTACAACCCCTTTAATGCCTAAGCACAATTTTGCAACTTGCAACTGATATGTGTTAGTAAAACTGTACATATCATCACAACTACTTTGTGCATTAAAGCGAAGGTCCGCCAAAATTTTTTTTTTAAAGTCAGCAGTTACAAATGCTGCAACTGCTGACTTTTAAAATAAGGTCACTTACCTGACCAGGGCGCCCGCAATGTCGGCACCCGAGCCAGAACCATCCCTCGATCCTCGGGTGCTGCCACCTCCATCTTCGGTAAGGGAATCAGGAAGTTCCCTACTGCGCATGAGCGAGTCGTGCTGTGCAATCTGAATGGTCCCTGCTGTCTCTGGGCCCCGTGTGTCTCCCAGCAGACAGCAGGGGGGGACAGGGAGTGGAGTAGCTCCCACGGGAGTCTATGCCCGGAAGTGGGTGCAAATACCTGTATTATACAGGTATCTGCACCCCCTCCCCCCTGAAAGGTGCCAAAGTGACACCAGAGGCGGGGTCCGAAAAGCGGAAGTTCCGTTTTTGTGTGGAACGCTTTAAGGTGCATTATACATTGTTATTTTCAGAGCAAATTGGGCTTTTATTTGGTGGTAAATGGTAATGGATATCTCCTGTTTTTTTTATCAAAGGAAAACTGGCCCAAAACAGTAAAGAAAAAAAAAATATTTTCTTTTAAATTTAGCTGTATATTTCTTGCTACTACCATAACCTACCACCGAAGAACAACCCCAAATAAATCCTCCTGCTACTGACGATTGCAACGATACCACACATGTGTATGTTAGTTGTATATACCTGTAGTACAGCCCAGAAACAATAGTGCACATTAAGCTGTTGTAAAATAATATCGCTTCAAAATATATATGATATATATGTATTTTTGTTTAACAATGGAAGATTGTTCCAGTCAAATCAAGGTCATATTTTTGTTGTAATGTAAAAATAATAAATGTAAAGTTTTTGGATCATAGTGTACTTCCTTAACTGACTTTAATATATTTGTGATGTCTTAGTGATTTCCCTATCTTGACATTAGAACTTAAAGTCATATTCAAGGTATTAATGTTGTCAGCATGTGCTATAGTAATGGAAAAAGATAAGTACCCTCTTAACTCAAAATAGTCTTCTGCTATGAAAGTGCCAGAGGGCACAGCTGCAACCAAAGCAAAATACATTGCATGCAGACAGTATTGCCGTTGAAGCTGCAAATGTACAATGAGTATTATGAGATGGCTAAGGAAACATGCATCATTATTTTGTTCCCCTTCCTATCGTAATACACTTGTGAATTGAACTGCTTAATTTAATTGCTATCTTGTGGTAAACAAAATGAAAGTGCTTATTTTCTGGAACTATTTAAAGTGATATTTAAGTCACTTTTTCCCTGAATCAGATATAAATAACATAACTTACATGCATTTGATTTTCTTTCTTTAATTTTGCTTCCATTTTCAATCCTTGCCCTGGCCGTGCTGCTTTATTCTGGTTCATGGCTGCATGAACCAGTGTCAGTGTTGCCAGTACCTGAAGATGTCATACAGGACGAAACACGTTTGACAGAGTTCGAACCAGCTAACTTCACACGCTAACATGTGTGATATGCTCACAGTTAGGATGTGTTAATAACGTTTCTTGTGAGTCTAAGCCAGCTTTTATCTTTGTATTTTATATAGACACTTTAATTAAATTTTATCAAACAATATTGCACTATCGGGGCTTGTTTTTGTATCAATATACAAACAGCACTGTGTCTGCAACATTTACAAATTAGGAGCAGTGAATGAAAACACAGAAGCTTTCACTCTTTTATGCAGTGCTGTCCTACTATCTGGTTAGTTTGTACTTTGACTTTTTGGAGGCAGTGGTGTTTTCCATGCCTGCTGATCTCACTAATCATTTGAATCATTTGTATCCTGGTTTCAAGAGTTTACTGTTGGACATTCCTGATCTCTGTTGTGGATGTGGACACTGTGTAACCGGGTAGTCTCACTTTAATTAATGTAATTTGGTGTTTGTTACTTTTATTAAAGCAATATTAAATTCAAAAGCAAACATTTATTACATTGCAGCTTACCAATCCAAAAGCCGTGTACACACGGGTGGACTTTCCGACCGGACTGGTCCGACGGACCGAATCCGGCGGACAATCCGACCATGTGTGGTCTGCATCGGACTTCCGACGGACCGTTTCGGTCAGAAATACAATGGACTTTAGATTTGAAGCCTGCTTCAAATCTTTACGTCGTAACTCCGCCGGACTCAGTTTCTAACGGAAAGCCCATTCATCTGTATGCTGGTCCGAAGGACCAGATACGATGCAAGAGCAGGGTACTGCATCTCGTGCTCACTGCAATAGGAAAAACAAATTTTCCTATTGCGAAGAGTGCGAGATGACAATGTCCCTTAGGTCTGGTATGGATTTTAAGGGGAACCTCCTACGCCGAAAAAACGGCATGGAGTCCCCCCAAAATCCATACCAGACCCCTATCCGAGCACGCAGCCCCGCCGGTCAGGAAAGCGGGTGGAGACGAGCGAGTGCCCCCCCTCCTGAACCGTACCAGGCCGCAAGCCCTCAACATGGGGGGATGGGTGCTTTGGGGGAGGGGGGGGCGCCCTGCGGGCCCCCCCACCCCAAAGCACCTTGTCCCCATGTTGATGAGGACAAGGGCCTCTTCCTGACAACCCTGGCCATTGTATATATAGAAATGGAAAACTATGAGGAATGGGACTTTGAGGGCACATAAGTAATTCAACTATGAAAAGCCCCACATCCGATACCCACATAGATATATGGAATGGTTTGATAGGTAGTAGGCTGTTATAGTGTGTATATATCATCGGGGGTTACCACCTCCATGTATAAATGAGAAATGTAAAATAGTAGCAAATATGGCAATAGCCGATCTCTTACCACACTACAGCAACCCACCTGTGATACAACCGTTGAGAGATAAGTATACAAGCAAACAAAAGGAATAATTGGTAAAGTTTATAGAGGCCATAAAAAATAATAGTAATAAATGATCATTTTTAGGTAAGGTGAATATGCCCTCCCTCATATTGTCTCTATCAGAGGTCTCCATTATCCAATTGCTACAGATATAAATCTGAGCCAGTGTATAATATATTGAGAAAAGGGTAAATGTACGGGATGGCAAATGATCATTTAAATATGTGAGGTTAGATGGAATCAATTAAATTAACACAGGTTAAAGAAAGGTGACTTACCACCTAAAGTTGAACGAAACAGTTACATCTGCACCAATATTGGTGATCAAGTAGTCAAATAGCTGCGCAGAGTTGAGTGTGTGTATAGGACGTAACAGAGACCTCAGACAATTCCGGTCTCCAAACATTAAGTAGCCATGGACAGCCTTGTAGGTAAGTGGTAATTGACACAGATTATAGTTCTAGTGTGGAAACAATAGCAAGATAGCCATGTAAATTAAAGTACACAGATCGAGCACTGTAAAGTGTCAGCTTTTGGGCTGTAGATGGATTACCTGTATTTGCTAAGGAGAGCGTACGGAGTCCGATGTGGCCTCTGAGTGGGGGGTAGCGTCCACTGGCTATGTGGGATCGCAGCGTGTGCTTAAATGCGATCCCCGGCCGGAAGACGCAGCTCATGAAGACGCAGCTCATGAAGAGCGCGTCGTCTTCCGGCCCGACTGGCGGCCACTGCGCATACGCCGGGAATGTCGTTGCAAGCACGCAACGGGCAGATGACGCAAGCGCGGCAGGAGAAATTAATCAACAACCGCGCATGCACCAGGCCCGGCGCAGCAGAGCGGCGGCACCCGACCAATAGCGCAGTAGCACAGGCGCGGACTAACGGGGATCTGAAAGATCCCAGTGTCCCCGTCAATCGCCGCACATGCGGTCAGAGAAGCGGAACGGATGTGCGGCGCTGTGCAGTCAAGATCACCTGGGCAAAACCCACAGTGCCCACCGGGGAGACCGCAACCAGGGGGTGTCGCCATAAGACCAGGTCACAGGGGGAAAGAGAAAAACAAAACACAAAAAAATAACATATTTACGTATCAGAACAAAGAGGTAATACATTGCCATCATGATTTGTAAAACAGTTTTTACATAACAAAATATATATCTGGTAATTATATAAATATTAAGACAATCAAAAAGGTGGCTAGCAAATGGGTTGGTCTTGGACCCAGAGGTTGGTTAAACAGTATAACCTGAGATATGGATTTAATCATAAAGATGTTATTTAAATATGCGTATGTTTATAACTTCGCATGGGGGAATCTATGGGAAAATTCTATTCAGAGGAATGGTCTGTACGATTGAGATTCGTTTAGTCCTGGTGCTTTGGTAGCATTCAGGCGCCCAATCCCCAGAGTTTCCTTCTGCAATATAAACTTGTCCCATTCGCCCCCTCTGGGGCTTTTAGGGACGACGGCCAGAACAGTAAAAAAGACAGATGAGGTATCAAAACGATGATATAAGTCGAGGTGTCTGCTGATTTTGCCATTTCCCGAAAAATTTATATGATCATTGATTCTCTGTCTTAACTGTCTGGCCGTCTTCCCCACATAGAACGCTCCACATATACACGTCATCAGGTATACCACCCCCTGGGTACTGCAGGTGGCCGAGAATTTAGGTTGGTGCAACTCAGCATTGGGGAGTAGAATATGGTGTCTGGGCATTATCCAAGGACAAAACGCACAATTGCCACAGGGGGAAGTCCCCCTTGGCACTTGGTATGTAGAAGGATTAGACAGGCTGTAGTGACTGGATACAAGTTTGTCTCTCAATGAATTGGCACGTCTGAATACAAGTTCAGGATGTGTATTGATATATTTGCTCAGGATTGGGTCTTCTAATAAGAGGTGCCAGTGTGTATTCATAATTTTTCTAACGTTATGATGATGAGCTGAGAATTTAGTGATCATTTTGACAGTGGACTTGTTAGGGCGGGTTCTAGTTTTGTATAATAGTTTGTTTCGTGTTTTTTGTTTGGCTTTATTAAAGGCCTTCCGCAGAAGGGATCGGCTGTAGCCTCTTGCTAGGAGGTGTGTTCTTAGTAAATTCGCTTGATGTTGGAAATCTGCTAAGTGTGTACAGTTCCAACGAAGTCGGATGTATTGCGCTTATGGTATACTCCGAATAAGTGTTGGGGGATGTGCACTGGCAGCGTGCAATAGCGTATTGCCTGCTGTCGTCTTGCGAAATAGGTTTGTTGATAGTATGTTGTTTGCATCTTTATAGATCACAAGATCCAAAAAATTTGTAGTTTTAATGTCGCAATTGTATGTGAATTTTAAATTAAAGTGGTTATTGTTCAAAACCTGAATAAATTGCTGTAAGATGCTTTGAGTCCCTGTCCAAATAATGAATATGTCATCTATATAGCGTTTCCACACTAAAATATGATCCACAAATCCGGAGAAGCATTTCTGGGAGAAAAGGTAGCGTTCCCACCCCCTAGGTACAGATTGGCGTAGCTACGCCCTGCACCTGGAGGTAGTGGGAATCCATAAATTGAAACCAGTTGTGAGTTAAGATGAACTTTAATAGTTTCAAAATGAAATCATTATAGTTCCAGTGGTGATGATCCTCCTCGTAGAGGAAGGTACGGACCATCTCGACTCCCTGCTCGTGAGGGATACTGGAGTAAAGAGCCTCCACATCCAGAGTCACGAGCAGGGATTCAGGAGGGACTGAAAGGCCCTCAATTTGTTTAACTTACAAATTTTTATTTGATAAAGATCGTATAGGAGCTAAAGAGGAACGTGAATTATCAGAAAATATTAAACACCTTAAGATGGAGGAATTTCGGGCATTGCGTGATCTTATGTTACTTTTAGATGAAAACAATGATACCAACTTAGCTGAAAGCATTACCCCCACACCTCCAGTTACTCCTTCCTCAATTACCAAATTTAAGCCGAAATCTCGACAATTCCCTGACCTTTCTTCTAATTCCCAGGCCTGGGCCTTTCTACAATGCGTCGTTAGTGATGTCAAGCGGATGGATGTTCCCTTTAGAAAAAACAATCTGACATCAGCACAACGTCAGGCTATATTGAAAATACAAAATCACCCTGACGTGATTGTTAAATCTGCCGACAAAGGGGGTAATATAGTACCGATGACTAGAAACCTCTATGAAACTATGTGTCTTAATATTCTGTCTAATAGACAATGGTACCGACAAATCCCGGTGTCATGTACCTCCTCCTTTAGGGACCAATTCCTTGACATCATTATTGACGCTTACTCTAAAGGTATAATTAACAAAGACATTTATGATTACCTGAATGTTCGGTCTCCCAGGGTGGCGACGTTCTATGCGCTTCCGAAAGTGCACAAGGACCCGGCTTCTCCCTCTGGGAGACCAATTATTTCGGGTATCGGTAGCCTCACAGAGAATGCCAGCAAACTGGTAGATGCCACACTTATGCCTCACGTCACTGCCTTACCCTCGTATACCAAAGACACTTTAGACCTACTCAAACAAATTGAGGGCCTATCGGTCCCTCCTGACTCCCTGCTCGTGACTCTGGATGTGGAGGCTCTTTACTCCAGTATCCCTCACGAGCAGGGAGTCGAGATGGTCCGTACCTTCCTCTACGAGGAGGATCATCACCACTGGAACTATAATGATTTAATTTTGAAACTACTAAAGTTCATCTTAACTCACAACTGTTTTCAATTTATGGATTCCCACTACCTCCAGGTGCAGGGCATAGCCAGGGGCACTTGTTGTGCCCCTGGCTACACCAATCTGTACCTGGGGGGGTGGGAACGCTACCTTTTCTCCCGGGAATGCCTTTCCGGATTTGTGGATCACATTTTAGTGTGGAAACGCTATATAGATGACATTTTCATTATTTGGACAGGGACTCAAAGCATCTTACAGCAATTTATTCAGGTTTTGAACAATAACCACTTTAATTTAAAATTCACATACAATTGCGACATTAAAACTACTAATTTTTTGGATCTTGTGATCTATAAAGATGCAAACAACATACTATCAACAAACCTATTTCGCAAGACGACAGCAGGCAATACGCTATTGCACGCTGCCAGTGCACATCCCCAACACTTATTCGGAGTATACCATACGCGCAATACATCGGACTTCGTCAAAACTGTACACACTTAGCAGATTTTCAACATCAAGCGAATTTACTAAGAACACGCCTCTTAGCAAGAGGCTACAGCCGATCCCTTCTGCGGAAGGCCTTTAATAAAGCCAAACAAAAAACACGAAACAAACTATTATACACAACTAGAACCCGCCCTAACAAGTCCACTGTCAAAATGATCACTAAATTCTCAGCTCATCATCATAACGTTAGAAAAATTATGAATACACACTGGCACCTCTTATTAGAAGACCCAATCCTGAGCAAATATATCAATACACATCCTGAACTTGTATTCAGACGTGCCAATTCATTGAGAGACAAACTTGTATCCAGTCACTACAGCCTGTCTAATCCTTCTACATCCCAAGTGCCAAGGGGGACTTCCCCCTGTGGCAATTGTGCGTTTTGTCCTTGGATAATGCCCGGACACCGTATTCTACTCCCCAATGCTGAGTTGCACCAACCTAAATTCTGGGCCTCCTGCAGTACCCAGGGGGTGGTATACCTGATGATGTGTATATGTGGAGCATTCTATGTGGGGAAGACGGCCAGACAGATAAGACAGAGAATCAATGATCATATATTATATTCGGGAAATGGCAAAATGCTGACGCCTATCAGCAGACACCTCGACTAATATCATCGTTTTGATACCTCATCTGTCTTTTTTACTGTTCTGGCCGTCGCCCCTAAAAGCCCCAGAGGGGGCGAATGGGACAAGTTTATATTGCAGAAGGAAACTGTGGATTGAGCGCCTTAATGCTACCAAAGCACCAGGACTAAACAAATCTCAATCGTACAGACCATTCCTCTGAATGGAATATTCCCATAGATTCCCCCATGCGACGTTATAAACATACGCATATTTAAATAACATCTTTATGATTAATTCCATATCTCAGGTTATACTGTTTAACCAACCTCTGGGTCCAAGACCAACCCATTTGCTAGCCACCTTTTTGATTGTCTTAATATTTATAATTACCAGATATATAATTTGTTATGTAAAAACTGTTTTACAAATCATGACAATCTATTACCTCCTTGTTCTGATACGTAAATATGTAAAGGTTTTTTTTTTTTTCCCCCTGTGACCTGGTCTTATGGCGACACCCCCTCGTTGGGGTGTCCCCGATGGGCACTGTGGGTTTTGCCCAGGTGATCTTGAATGCACAGCGCCGCACATCCGTTCCGCTTCTCTGACCGGATGTGCGGCGATTGACGGGGACACGGGGATCTTTCAGATCCCCCCGTTAGTCCCCGCCTCTGCTACTGCGCTATTGGTCGGGCACCGCCGCTATGCTGCGCCGGGCCTGGCGCATGCACGTGGTTGATTAATTTCTCCTGCCGCGCTTGCGTCATCTGCCCGTTGCGTGCTCGCAACGACGTTCCCGGCGCATGCACAGTGGCTGCCAGTCAGGCCGGAAGACGACGCGCTCTTCATGAGCTGCGTCTTCCGGCCGAGGATCGCATTTAAGCAAACGCTGCAATCCCACATAGCCAGTGGACACTACCCCCCACTCAGAGGCCACATCGGACTCCGTACGCTCTCCTTAGCAAATACAGGTAATCCATCTACAGCCCAAAAGCTGACACTTTACAGTGCTCGATCTGTGTACTTTAATTTACATGGCTATCTTGCAATTGTTTCCACACCAGAACTATAATCTGTGTCAATTACCACTTACCTACAAGGCTGTCCATGGCTACTTAATGTTTGGAGACCGGAATTGTCTGAGGCCTCTGTTACGTCCTATACACACACACTGAACTCTCTCTGTGCAGCTATTTGACTACTTGATCACCAATATTGGTGCAGATGTAACTGTTTCGTTCAACCTTAGGTGGTAAGTCACCTTTCTTTAACCTGTGTTAATTTATTTGATTCCATCTAACCTCACATGTTTAAATGATCATTTGCCATCCTGTACATTTACCCTTTTCTCAATATATTATACACTGGCTCAGATTTATATCTGTAGCAATTGGATAATGGAGACCTCTGATAGAGACAATATGAGGGAGGGCATATTCACCTTACCTAAAAATGATCATTTATTACTATTATTTTTTATGGCCTCTATAAACTTTACCAATTATTCCTTTTGTTTGCTTGTATTCTTATCTCTCAACGGTTGGATCACAGGTGGGTTGCTGTAGTGTGTTAAGAGATCGGATATTGCCATATCTGGTACTATTTAACATTTCTCATTTATATATGGAGGTGGTAAACCCCGATGATATATACACACTATAACAGCCTACTACCTATAAAACCGTTCCATATATCTAAGCGGGTATCGGAAGTGGGGCTTGAATGGCCTCCCCAGTCACCGGGTTGTACCACTGGCACCTGGGAGACCTCTTTCCTGTTTGGGGGGTCTCCATGGATCACCACCACAGGGAGAATCCAAAATTTATATACTGTAACAATTGTATAGTTTGTTTTGATTATTGGATATACAATATATATGTTCGTACTGTCGAAACATGTTGAGCATGAGTACATAAGCACATAGAGAACATCTACAAGTGGATTACTGTACCTGCAACTCAACCCACCTACGCCTATACAGTCACTACGATTCCATACCGGGAAAGTTTTCTCTCCTCTTTATAACTGTATACTAGACTGTCTGTATCACTAGTAGGGCTTTAGACACTATATGCAGGGAAGTGTCCACTTGATATGGTTGTAACTTTACTACTATACGCAGTATGTACTGTTTTTAAGCTAAATGTCTAGTTTTGCAATTTTAAGCTAATAAAATTTAAAATCTAATTTATATCTTTTCATAGCTGAATTACTTATGTGCCCTCAAAGTCCCATTCCTCGTAGTTTTCCATTTCTATAAATACAATTATAAGGACGTTGGCACATTTTTTGCCAGTACCTACAGTGTCACCCTGTTCTGAGGTACTTATCAAAATAGGACCCCCTTTTTGCAAACCCTGGCCATTGGTTGTCGGGGTCTGCGGGCGGGTGGCTTATCGGAATCCGGGAGCCCCCTTTAATAAGGGGGCCCCCAGATCCCGGCCCCCCATCCTATGTGAATGAATATAGGGTACATCGTACCTCTACCCATTCAACTAGGGAAAAAGTGTCAATAAAAAAACACACTAGACAGGTTTTTAAAGTAATTTATTAGACAGCTCCTGGGGTCTTCTTCCGACTTCGTGGGTCTTCTTCTGACTTCGGGGGTCTTCTTCAGACTTCGGGGTTCTCTCCGGCCTCTTCTCCCGGTGTCTGGTTCTCCTCCCGCTCTCCGGCCTCTTCTCCTGATGTCCGGTTCTTCTCCCGCTCTCCGGTCTCTTCTCCCGGTGTTCGACTTCTTCTCCCGGTGTCCGGTTATTCTGTCGGCTCCTCCGCTATCTTCATCGTACCCCTACCCATTCACCTAGGGAAAAAAGTGTTAATAAAAAAAACACACTACACAGGTTTTTAAAGTAATTTATTAGGCAGCTCTGGGGTTTTCTTCTGACTTCGGGGGTCTTTTTCTGACTTCGGGGGTCTCTCCGGCGTCTTCTCCCGGTGTCTGGTTCTTCTCTGCTCTCTCCGGGGTCTTCTCCTGGTGTCCGGTTCTTCTCCGCTCTCTCCGGTGTCTTCTCCCGGTGCCCAGTTCTTCTCCGCTCTCTCTGGCCTCTTCTCCTGGTGTCCAGTTCTTCTGCCGGCTCCTCCGCTATCTTCTGCCACTCTTTTGCTAGCGGTGGCCTGGTCTTCTACGTTGTCCTCTTCCCTCTTCTTTTCTTCCGATGTTGACACAACGCTCTTTCCCGCTGTAATGCTGTCTGAGCGCTCCGCAATGACTTATATAGGTGGTGACCCTGCCCCTTATGACATCACAGTCCTGGAACATGCTGGGACTGTGATGTCATAAGGGGGCGTGGTCATGTCAACCGGTGACCATGCCCCCTTATGATGTCACAGTTTCAGGGTGGTGGTAAAGAGCTGAAAAACCACGTGATTTGGTGAAAGTTGGCTGAAAAAGTTCTGCCGTGCGTATGCAATACAAACTTATGGCCAGCGCCCTTTGTACAAAAATCCAAGGGAAAGTTTGTACATGAAGTGTGGATGGACAATTATACATTTTAGTTATGACTGATATGTTAATTCTAATTGGACACAAGGCAATATTACTATTATACAGTAAATCGGAACATGATAGTTAGCAATGATTATCTAGGAGAGTTGTCATGTTGGTCTAAAAGAATTGTATATGTTTGCTGTTAGTCTGTGGTCAGGGATAATACCATGCTACCATTCTGCAAAGGATGCCATCTAATGTAAGGCAGTGGGGCTCAAGCTGATATACATACAAAGGGAAAGAACCATTTTGCTAGAGTTAGGCCTCTTTCACACTGACGATCCATTCAGGTCCGCCTGTCAGTTTTTTAGGCGGACCTGAACGAACCCTCTATAGATCTCTATGGAGCGTCGGATGTCAGCAGTGACATGTCCGCTGACATCCGACCCGCTCCGATCCGAAAAAGTGTAACGGAGGAAAAACCTACTTTTTCATCCGTTTTCGGATCGGATCGGGTGACCACGGACTCTACGATCCGTCATCATCCGATCCCCCATAGGGGAGAGCGGCACTCTGACAGGTCCGTTGCTGCACATTGTGCAGCGATGGACCTGTCATCTTCCTGCTCAGCGGGGACCCACGGAGCGATCCCCGCTGAGCAAGCGGATGTTCACGGGGCGGATCATTATGGATCCGTCCCGTGTGAAAGAGCCCTAAGTAGGAAAAAAGGCACAAATCTAAGTTGCTTTGGCCAATACCTTCTCTTTTCCTTTTTCTTTAAACAGAACTGTATTCTATAAATCAACATTGGCTATTTTTAATCTTTATGCTGCTAGTGTTAGTAAATAGATAGGAAGGTATATTATATCAACTTGTTTAACTTTGTATAACTTTTATTTTTTTTTATACTTGTATAACTTTTATATTTTGCATTTCTTCAGTTGCTTCCTGGTTTCTGGCCTAGGTCAAAATGTCATACTTCATTGGATTGATTTACTTAAAACTGGAGAGTGCACAATATGGTGCAGTGCTGCATAAAAAACAATCAGCTTCCAGTTTTATTTTTATTTTTTTGTCAAAGTCTAATTGAACAAGCTGGAGTTAGAAGCTGATTGGCTACTATACACAGCTGCACCTGATTTTGCACTCTCTAGTTTTAGTAAATCAACCCCATGAGCCTTCATGGTCACTCTTTTCCCTTTCATCTGGAGGAGGGGCTTTCTCAGTTAAGCGCGCCCTCCTGCTTGCATGCCTGACCTAAGGGCAGATGGATTCCAGGAAATAAATTCTACTGAATCATCTGCTCTTATTCAAGATGGCTGCAGATAGAAGATGGGGTGGTTTTCAAGTTGACTTCTCAACAAAATAAAGTATGGAGATATGGATGAATGAGGGAGTTTGCTTTAAATATTAAAAATGAATCAAATAGTGATTTTTGTTTGTGGCGCTCAGCTGCAGTCTAGTTCAGCTTTAATGATCTGAATGCACAAAAATTACATTATTGTTAGATACATGAATATGGTTTAAATATATATATATATATATATATATATATATATATATATATATATATATATATATATACACACATCCATGCACTAAATAATAATCCTACAGCGTTGTATTAAATGTAAATTCAGGGACTGCTAGACAGGCAACAGGAACAGTATAACAGTTTCCAACAGTTTCTAGAGAACAAATCAGTGTCAACATTTTTACTGTCAAATGATAGGAATAGAATTCCAGACCAGCAGCACTCTATAGACATCACAGAGAGCTGACATACCGATGTAATGTCCACATTGTTAGGATAAGTTTAGAATGGTGACAGAATAGGTTAAAGATATGGTAATGTCAGTTCTTGTTTTGTGTGTGCTCTCAAGATTTTAACTGTATGGATTAACATTAATTGAAGAACAGTCAGATGTAAATGTCCCTCTTTAGTTCAGATATGTATAAATACAGATAAATGACTAGTCAGGATAGATAGACAGACAGACAGACAGACAGACAGACAGACCTTCTATTATATTCCTACAATCCCTTGCATACCAGCTGAACTTTGAAATCCTTGTGGTAGCAATGTTGCATTTAATAAAAGGCACCCCTAGGCCAGTGCCTCAATTTTTGCTATGTTGGGAAATCCAGCAAAAACACAATCGAGCTGCAGAGCTGCTTTGTGAAATCAGGAGACTCACTGTATTTCAGGTAAAATACAGCCATCATGAAAAACTAGAAAATGGAAGCTAAATACCAATTCTGAGTGGCTTTTCAGTTACCTGATCCTGGAACAGTAGAAATCAGAAGAGAATAAATGTGGATTGTTCTTGTACCATATATTGCCTACAAATAAATATAAGCCTAAATACCAAAATGATTTGTCACAACACAGTGTGCCAGGGGATGGGCTTTTCCAGGGCAAGGAATCTATGTACCAGTTGGTATTTACCAAAGCATCTGGTGGTGGAGATGGGCCAGAAACCCCTGTGATTCTCTGAACTCTTCACTGCACCTGGCACCAGATTGAGGCTCGTGTAACATAGGTGTTGTGTTTTGAAGGGATCAATGGAGACTAGGCCTATAGTGATAAAATGATGAGTACTTGTGATTTAAACTGATAAATTCAGCATTGCAAACATTAGGAATGTCAATAGCATTTGTGGAAGATTCATTAAGGATTCATAAGAATCCAGTCTGGTACCTTGGTTGGAGGGTAGGACTGCACTAACAGAACAACATTTCAAACACCAAGTGACAGAGAGAACTTCTAACATTAGCAAAATCTACTTTGACTGTCCTTTGGCCTTCTGATTGTTCAAGGTGTTCTTCTACTGTATATTAACAAATACACAGTGTTTGTTCTGTATATAATTACAATTGTAATGTATAATACATTAACAGAGACATACTTGCAGTGTACTCATCCAGATAGTCAACAGCCCTCTGGGGTGCCTTTTGAGTGCTATGTGGTTTGTTGTGGGTTGCTCCTCATGGACACATTTTCCTGGCTGTTCTCCTGCTGCTTCTCTGTTGAATTCATAGTGGAGTACAACCTTGTTTTTTATCCTATTTTCCCTGTACTTTGCCTCATTAATGGTGGTGATATACACTCCAGAATCCTCTCCTGTGACTTGAAGTATGATGCACCAGAATTCTCTTGGCTGTGGTGTCCTGTCAGGAATATTGGCACATGTCCTAGTAAGTCATTTCCAACTTTAAAGTTGCCCTTTTTGAGTTTTTTAGTACACAACAGTGATGCTTTTCTGTGCTCGGTTGTGCTCCTCCATCCCTGAGTATATAAGAGTTCTGATTACCTTTGGCAAAACAACCTGGCTATGCTACTTGTTTTGCTTAACCCTAATATTTCACAGTGTCTTCTCCTAATTTTATGTACCCCTATTAGTTCTTCTCTGACAACCCTTAGCTAAGCTTCCTTATCCCATCCAGGTCTCTGGATTGCTGATCCACCCACTAGCCATAGCTTGCTTCTGCAGGGTTTTGCCAACTCTAACCAAAGTCTATAATCTGCCACATCCATAATCTGCCACATCCAAAAGGAGATGACTGTCAGAGGCAAGGGGCAGCACTGGTTGTGTAGCCAGGTGTGGGGCTACAGCTATATGGAGAAGGAGACATTGCCTTTTATTTTTCTCTTCCTCTACTGAGATATTGTTCTTATGCTTCACCAATCTCCTCTGGCCAGCAAGAGGAAAGTTAAAGCCAAGCAAGCTCATAGACATCTATGCAGAATGCTGAGAATCCTTGGAGTGGTCATTTGAAACGTTAGCCATATAATAGGTTTAATAGACTCCTTACACTACAGATTTCAATAGGCACTGTGCAGTAGGAGGAGTGGAGAGGGTATTTTTATTAAACTGCCTGGGAAAATTCTTTCTCCTGGCACTGAGGGAGTTAGTGAGAGAGCACCTCTGTCTGGATATATGCCTGCCAGCTGTAGACCATACTAGTGGAGATCCGAGCCTGAGACTGGGGGTGAGGACACTCAGGGGCAGCCCAGCATAGCCTATATCACAACACCTGCACCACTGCCATAGGAAGACTGAAGCATCCACTCACCCTTTGCTTCCCACCACTGATCACCGGACGCTTTCGGGGAGAGTCCCCCCCTTCTATAGGGAGAAGTCACTGCAGCATCCCAGGGACTGGTGAGAGGGCTATTCGTTCATTGCTGATACTGCTAGCTGAGCTACTGAGAGCAGGGCACAGGAAGCACCCTCATGGCTAACAGAGGACAGAATTGGAATTAGACTTGGGGTACTTAGCAATAATAAATCACCGGGACCGGATGGCTTGCACCTGAGGGTACTTAGGGAATTCAGTCAAGTAATTGCCAGACCATTGTTCCTAATTTTTACTGACAGTCTACTGACTGGAATGGTACCAGCGGATTGGAGAAAAGCCAATGTAGCGCCAATATTTAAAAAGGGCCCAAAATACACCCGTAACAGACCGGTTAGCCTAACATCAATAGTATGCAAGCTCTTGGCGGGGATGATAAGGGACTATATACAAGATTTTAGTAATGAAATCGGTATCATTAGCTGTAATCAGCATGGATTCATGAAGAATCATTCTTGGCAAACCAATCTATTAACCTTCTATGAGGAGGTGAGTTGCCATCTAGATAAAGGAAGGCCCGTAGACATGGTGTATCTGGATTTTGCTAAAGCATTTGACACAGTTCCCCATTAACATTTACTGCACAAAGTAAGGTCCATTGGCATGGACCATAGGGTGAGTACATGCATTGAAAACTGTCTACAAGGGCGAGTTCAGAGGGTGGTGATAAATGGGAAATACTCGGAATGGTCAGGGGTGGGTAGTGGGGTTCCACAGGGTTCTGTGCTGGGACCAATCCTATTTAATTTGTTCATAAACAACCTGGAAGATGGGGTAAACAGTTCAATCTCTGTATTTGCAGATGATGCTAAGCTAAGCAGGGCAATAACTTCTCCGTAGGATGTGGAAACCTTGCAAGAAGATCTGAACAAATTAATGGGGTGGGCAACTACATGGCAAATGAGGGTTAATGTAGAAAAATGTAAAATAATGCATTTGGGTGGCAAAAATATGAATGCAATCTATACTCTAGGGGGAGAACCTCTGGGGGAATCTAGGATGGAAAAGGACCTGGGGGTCCTAGTAGATGATAGACTGAGCAATGCCATGCAATGCCAAGCTGATGCTAACAAAGCAAACAGAATATTGGCATGCATTAAAAAGGGATTAACTCCAGGGATAAAGCGATAATTCTCCCACTCTACAAGACTCTGGTCCGTCTGCACCTGGAGTATGCTGTCCAGTTCTGAGCACCAGTCCTCAGGAAGGATGTACTGGAAATGGAGCGAGTACAAAGAAGGGCAACAAAGCTAATAAAGTGTCTGGAGGACATTAGTTATGAAGAAAGGTTGCGAACACTGAACTTATTCTCTCTTTCTCTCCTTGAGAGGGGATATGATTTCAATTTACAAATACCCTACTGGTGACCCCATAATAGGGATAAAACTTTTTTGTGGAAGGGAGTTTAACAAGACACGTGGCCACTCATTAAAATTAGAAGAAAAGAGGTTTAACCTTTAACTATGTAGAGGGTTTTTTACTGTAAGAGCGGCAAGGGTGTGGAATTTCCTTCCACAGTCGGTGGTCTCAGCGGGGGGGGCATCGATAGTTTCAAAAAACTATTAGATAAGCACCTGAATGACCACAACATACAGGGATATACAATGTAATACTGACATATAATTACACACATAGGTTGGACTTGATGGACTTGTGTCTTTTTCAATCTCACCTACTATGTAACTATGTAACTGTACCCAATCCATACCACACTGATACAGCATTCTATACTGCACTTATTCCAAATGTAGACTACACCTAAACCAAGCCTACACCATATTATACCAAACCTTTACTGCATCTGAATCACATCCACCTTGCATCTGTGCCCAAACTTTACCATACTTATACTGCACCTAGACTGCATTTAGGTTAACTGGGACTGTTGTTAAGTGCAGCAATACTCTTAAAGGGCCCGAATGATAGCTGGCAGAAGAACATCTCAAAGGACTGCCTCATAATATTTATTCTTAAAGCCCCCTTTGTTCCCTGCCCCCTGAGCTACCATCCTCCTTTTCTTTTGGATAGTGCATACTCAGCATTGCCACCATAAATGCACTCTGGCTGTATAGTTCCAGTACCCGGTAGACTAAACTTTACTACTGCTCACTGCTGCACTTGAAGTGGCCTACTGTTTATGCTGATCTGAATGCCAAATGTCATCTTATGCCTTGTCCCTACTGTTAATCACTTTGTATGCTAATTTGTGTTATTAAAATTGCTAATACATTTTATGCTTGCCTATTTACCAACCATATTGGGTGACAATATAATAAGTTTACCTCTACTACCTGGTTTGGTGCCTATTTTCCTTGCTATAGCACTACAGTCAGGTACTAAGTATTACCTTCAGTGAATTCCTGTGATAGTGTTTGTTTATACACTCAATGTGGTGTGTCAGAGGGGCTGAGTTTCTTGAAAAGGTTGAGGCAAAGAACAGAGGACCCATCCTATCCAGTGGCTCCTATGTGGTAGTTCTACAGTTGAAAAGCACGAGCTAATGGATGTATGCTATAGAAAATTAAAATTTCCCAACTGTACTTGTAAAATTCAGCTAAGAAGCAGTCTTACCTGTGGGGCTTACTGCTGGGGAGGATTTTATGGTAAAAAAACCCCTAAATGTTAATATGTCTATCTAACCTCTCAGATTCTGTAGCTAGGATTACAAATTGTACTAGTTTCCATTTTCCCACCAATAAATCAGAACTATAAGATGACTTGCTAGCCCATAAGTTGTAATTACATTACAAAACATTTGAGAATGTTACTTGCATTTGTATGCAGTTTAGTTTTTATTATTTTGTAGTAAAATAGTGTTTGTGGAGACTTTTTATGTGCAGTAGATTAAAGTCTTTAAGTGTATGCACAATATTTGTCTGGAAGCGGGTGTTCATTATATCTTAATTTGAGACTAGCAGTTCTGTTTGCCAAATCATTTTAATACTTAGTATTTTCTCCCGTTAACACCCTTTACAAGCTGTTCCACTTGTTTGCCAGAGAGATGATGTTGGAATTAATGTTCCACTAGTTCTCAGTTTTCTTGTTACGTGGAAAAAACCTCAATCTATCTCAAAAAATAAATTTGCCATTTTTATTTCTCCAGATTTTGTTTAAAGTAAAGTAATTACGGCATCAGAGCTCTCAGAAACTCTAAAAAGATATCGAGTTTGCTTACAAAATACACCACAAATTCACCTCAAAAGATTGATGCATAAAGAGACTTATGAATAACGATGAGCTAACTGAGCAAGGTTTGGATGCTAGCCGAACCCAGTTGAGTATTTTCAAACCCCGAATATAGCTCCTGAACCCCATGGAAGTCTATGGGAGCTGAATTTTGGAACTTTTTTGTGCCAATTTCCAAGGCCAATTTGTAAGGTTTTGTTAGAAAGAAAAAGGCATGGGTAGCTAGGCACTGCCATGGAGAACATGTGTCAATGCTATAAAACCATTATAGCCTTAAGTATGCAGTGGATCTTTTAAAGCGGTTGTATACCCAGCTTTTACATTTTTACCTACAGGTAAGCCTATAATAAGGCTTACCTGTAGGTAAAATTAATATCGCCTAAACCTGTACGGTTTAGGAGATATTCACCTTGAATGCAGCCGCTGACGTCAGCGGCACATACGCTCTTAAGGTCCGGTGTATCCTACCGGAAAATCAGAGCTCCTTGCCGGAAAGAGGACTCCTGTGCGCATGCACTGGACAGCTGTCATGGAGGCTCCGGCCACTCACAGCCCTGGAGCAGCTAACCCAGAAGAAACGCAGAGGGAACATGTCAGCTCCCCTAGTGGTGACCAGGAGGTGATGCCAGCGCTTCGTTCTAAGGTAAGTATTTCAGCTTTGAAGAAGGAGTGCGGCCGTCACGTCATTCACGGCCTGTACGCTCAGGAAACGCATCGCATCCCAGTGACGTCATCTCCCTTCACCTGGATACTAGCTTGTGCTTCAAGCCTTGTGTTGATGTACATTCCACCACGGCCGGCCGAGTTCCATCTAGCGGTGTACGAGAATAAAGCACAGCCTACATCCACAGGATAACAAGGGACTGACTCCACTGATGACATCCCCATTGTTTGGGACGATACAATGCCTGTTTTTAACTGCTAAAATGTGAGTTGCCATTTCACCATTCTATACTTTATATTAAAATCTGTACAAAATCTGCACCCAGAGGTGCCTCTTCTCCCTCTTTTGTTTTCTAAGTGTACTGGGAACATGGTTTCTGTTCCCCCTGGATGGCTGCCATGAGTGTGGATGATCTCCCCTCCTAATAACCCCCCTTTTTCTTCCCTCCCCTTCCTACTTATACTATTATTCCGTTTGACCCATGGACTTCCTCTAATACAAACAATAAATTGTGGACTTGGGATTTCATTGCGTGCATATATAATTATGCCTACATAGCACATTTATTAAACATTCAAGGAATATAGATTGTATTAGTTTTTTTGCGCCTTCTACTTGTATCCCATGGTACCTTGCTGCTTGTAAGCAGTGATTACAGTACTGACTCCGCCTCCTGAAACTCCTCCTCTCAGCACCTTTGTAGTTCAGAAGGTAGACTCTGTGAAATGTGTGACACAGCAGTGCCTCCTCACATGGCATAGGGACTATGTGTCACAAAATTCGAAGAAATAAATGTGTGGGGATCTTCACAAAGGAAGTTTACAAACTTTAAAATCATTCAGATTAATAGGAGTAGGGTGGTAATAAATAACCTGGTGAAAATTCTATGGTGTGTTGTGCAATGGTTGCTCTTGTACAGTACAAGTGGCTGCAAACAAAAGTGGAAATACACTTTAAAAATTACACTAAACTCTAGGATTAAAAAAATCTATTCAAGTATTTATTCTTAAATCAAAAAAAGTACCTTCTATTGCTCTTAACCTCCTCAGTTTTTTTTTTTTTGGCTGCAATCTTCCAACTTTCTGTTAGAAGGTGACTACATTTGTTCTTGATGGTTCCACTGTGTGCAGGAATATAGCCAGCCTCTCTTGCTTACTCCTGAGATGGTCTAGGGCAGTGGTGAGCAACTGCGACCCTCCAGCTATTGCAAAGCTACAAGTTCTATCAAAGTCCCATCATGCCTCTTTCTCTGGGATCCATGCTGGTAACTGTCATCTTGCAATGCCTTATGGGACTTGTAGTTCCACAACAGCAGATGGGCTACAGTTGTCCACACCTGATCTAGGGACTATTGACTTTGGGATGTGCCGTGTGCATAGAGCAGTACACATGACCGAAAGTAACGTGCACTGCTCCTTCAAAACAAACAGAAGTGAAGGGGAAAAGAAAGGTTCAGGAACTCATGGAGGCTGTAACAAAGAGGGGGAAATACACATTAAGAATTGATTTAATGAAAAATAGGTTACAGGGCCATTAGATAGTCAATAGGTTTGGGTTATTTTTGAAGAATAAGGATATTGTTTAGTGTCACTTTAATGCAAACAATTCATCCTAGCACACAGTTCATAATAAATATCATATCATAATACACAGCTGATCATAATAAATATCATATCATAATACACAGCTATTCATAATAAATAAATACATTAAATAAAGTCCTCAGAGCTTCCAAAAAGAGGTAGATTATAGAAAAGGAATATCCTCCACCACAGTTAGTACACCTCCATCCTTGATTGAATATCAAAACCCTCTGTGCATATACCTTACTCAAACAACACACTCTTCGGCTTACAATGTTTTTTTTTTTTTTACCCCGTTTGCACAAGAGTTAGACAGTGTATCAGGGCACCTGCAGGACCCACTATGGATCCGCTTACCTCAATCACTTACTGGCCATTTTAAAACTTAGTAAAGGTCCATAGGAGCCACCAGCCCATACTACTGATATTAAAAAAGAAGGCATTCTAACTTTGCAAATCAAAAAAGGTTTTATTGTAGAAAAACCCTTAAAAACATGACCTTTTTAGCAGCTATCTGACAACATACAATAGTGTCTGATGTCACTGTTGCTGACTTCCCCCCACATATTTCAGTCAATAGGTCTTCACAGTTTTTTATACTTGCTCTGCCCAGCATTGACACTTGACTAGGGTGGCCAGATACCTTACTGCCCCCACCAATACATGTATAATGCCTTATGCTATTACCAAGTAATAACACTGACACTTGTTTGGATGTAAATGGCCTTATCGGCCTTTATTAACAAAAAACAAAAACTGTAAACTTTTAATTTCAAATATTTAAAAACAATTTAAAATATTCAAAATATTTTAACTGGAAATCCCAGTAATTTTGGTTGCTGGTCCCTGACGACCCCCTTTTACTTTTTGAGCCTGTAATCCCTTTTTGTTAGCATCTGTCCCCAGCCACTAACTCGCCTCGAGGACTCACTAACTGACCACAGACCCCCACAACTTATTACCCGTTGGTCCAAAAACTGACACTAGACTAACCGGAAGACTCCATCCTGGGATGTGTCCCAACATTTTCTCAATACCTCATTTGTAATATATATATATATATATATCCATATATATATATACTCCTGTCGCCAAGGACCCAACGCCACCGCGGCAACAGTGTGACACCTTACACTTGTGCCCGCAGCCACACCAGCAACGCTCTCCTAATGCCATCTTCCAAGCCCAAAGCCCAAGCATCAATCCCAACTGGGTTTAGATGAACACCATCCCCTCTCAAGTACATCCAAGTGTCAACCTCCAGTTCCCAATGGCGTATCACTATTCCCCCATTACGGGCAATGAACCTGCCCACCTCTTTGTTAACTTTTATACGTGTCTTGTTAAGCTTTTCCCATGAACGGGCCCCCCTCCAAGACATGCAGGCTACTATATCAGACCATACGACAATCATGTCCAGAAAGGATGCCCTGAGCCTGAGAAAGTCCCATTGTATATCTTTTATGACCTGTCTCATTTGTCTAATGCCCAAGTTATTTCCTCCCACGTGAAGGACCAATATATCTGGGGCCCTGTCCAACCTGGAAAAATGATGTACCTCTGGTACTACCTGTTGCCACAGCATACCCGGTACACCAATCCATCTAATAGTGCCCTCCTTCCTCCGATTCCTAAGCTGCCTACAGTCAGGCCTGACGACAGCCCTTCTTGCCCCCCAAAAAACGTATGAATGTCCCAGTATCCAAATGAGACATCTTGGGGGATCTGAAAAGACATAATATAGAAAAATACCAGCGACAATCTAAAATTTTAAGCCGCCTAACATATTTAACATGCACATAAAGGATAATCACAACAAATGTGGGTGAACATACAATTGATACCTGTTTGACTCCCATCTGCCTATCTTCTTTATTACATTTGTAGGAAGTCCCCAGCGAGAAGCCTCTGTGGCTGCCCCTATGCGGAAAGAGTGCCCTGCATATTCTCCCGGAGAGAGCCCACCCTCTTTTAAACACTTCTGAAACACTGCTGTAAACTGAAATCTGGATAGGCACAATCCATCCCTGTGGATGAACAGCGCACCCTCCCCTGGCAGTCGAATAGCCATGAACTGCCTCAGGGCTGTTACTGGACAAAACTGGGTGTCCAGCCCCCTGAACAATTCCACTCTGACCCCCTTTCCTTCCTGGTCTGTTTTTGATCGCCTTATCCAATTCAGTACTGACCGATCCTAACACTGCACGTCACCTAACCTCAAACCTCCCAATACCCGTTTTGAAGGCTAAACCAGCTCACAGATCCTAAACGCCCGAAAAAACGCCATCATAAAAGCTGCCCAGAAAAGCACCTGTTCAAAGTGCTCTGAACACACCTTCCCCAAACTTGTCATAATCGTTCCCAACACTGCAAACGACACTGGGCGTCTGGAGTCCTTTTTGTGAGAACCTTTTCTATAACCCCACAATGCCCTGTGAACCAAGAAAGATTTTGTGAAATCCTTGAGTCCCTTCAACTGAGATAAAAAGGCTAAAGCCGCCATCTTCTTACCCATAGAAGGACCCGAGACCCCTTTTGAATAATTCTTACAAATAAAACACAACACCCATGTTTGCATGTCTTCTGAGTCCTCTGACCCTCCTACCTCCTCCATCAAAGCCAACCATTCCTGCTAAACTCTGCAATAGACCCTCCATGTTCCTGCGCTGAGGGACTGCCGTATCAATCCTGCGGTGACTCCAACGCAATTCTCCACAATTCCGAAGGGCATGGTTCCCCTACACCAGCTTGCAAAATTCTTCCCACTGGAAACGAGATAAAGCATCCGCTAACTTGTTGTCAACCCCAGGGATATGCACTGCGTAAATAAATGCATTTATGCGCAAACAACTGAGCACCAGTTGCCGTAACAATCTAACCAAGGGTGGGGAAGAAGCCGAGATGTTATTAATTGCCCAAACCACCCCCAAATTCTCACAATTGAACTAAACCTTTTTGTTACCTAACTCCTCCCCCCATAATTCGACTGACAAAACAATAGGAAATAGTTCTAGCAGGACCAAGTTTCAAAGGAAACCTGCCTCCCTCCAACTCTCCGGCCATGGCCCTGCACTCCACTTACCTCGGCAATACGCACCGTATCCTGCCGATCCTACCGCATCCGTAAACAAGACCAAGTCAGTGTTGCTGACCGGTCCCACTTGCCACATCGAGCGCCCATTAAAATGCGCCAAAAAAGCATCCCACACTTTTAATTCTGCCTGCAGCTCTCTAGTAAATCTTATGAAGTGATTGGGAACCCTCACTCCGGCTGTGGCAGCCACCAACCGCCTACAGAATATACGACCCATGGGAATGATTCTGCATGCAAAATTCAATTTTCCCTACAAGGATTGCAATTCCTTTAGACGACCGCCATACTCTCCTCCCTACGCAGGGCCACCAATTTGTCTTCTGGCAGCCTGCATTCCATGGCCATTGAATCAATAGTGATGCCAAAAAAAAAAGCAACTCTGATTTTGGACCCTCCGTCTTGTCCGCCTCCAACGGGATCCCAAATCTCTCAGCCAGGTGTTGCAAAGTCCCTAGCAACACTCCACAACAGCGGGAGTCTGGGGGGCCTACACACAAGAAATCATCCAGATAATGGATGACTGAATTAACCCCTGCAGCCTCCCTAACCACCCATTCAAAGAACGAGCTAAAAGCCTCAAATAGTGCGCAAGAAATTGAACAGCCAATAGGTAAGCAACTATCTACAAAGTACGACCCTTGCCAGCAACACACCAACAGGTAAACACTTTGGGGTGTACCGGCAATCATCTAAATGCCGATTCCATCAGTTTTTGCCATGAGGGAGCCCCTGCCATATTTTCTATCCCATGAGACGGCCGCATCGAAGGATGTATAGGTAACCGCACAAGCTTGGTCAATACCATCGTTCACTGAGCCGCCTTTTGGGTAAGGCAGATGATGTATCATCCTGTTTTGACCTACCTCCTTCTTCGGAACAACTCCCAACAGGGAAACTATTAACCCTGGCAATGGCAGGGCAGGGAATGGTCCCGCCATGCGTCCTAACGCCACTTCCTTAAATAGCTTGGCTGACACCACCTCTGGATGGAGGAGTGCCGATCTCAAATTTTCCGCAACGGGCGGAACCTCCCGCAACGAGCTAGGAATTCTAAAACCCTCCTTGAACCATGTTTCTAATAAATGTGCTGCCACCCTGTCAGGATACCTATTTAGGAAAGGTAGCATCCTTTCTAGCCTCACCGGCGTCATCCCTTTTTCTAGCGACGTCCCCTGTGCGACCCTTTCCTTGACTGAAACAGCGTACGAAAGGGTGTGCACCACTGCATCACGAGCATTCGTGTTTGTATCGACACAAGCTTCCAAACCGACATGTACCTTCATTGAACTGCCAGCACACTCCTTTCTTTTTCGGGCAGGCGATCCAGCAGAGGAGGTGTCGCTGACCCCCCCTGGAAAAAACGGGCTCGTAGCCCTGGAAAAAGTCATCAACTTCATCCAGAGACTACTATCCTTATGGTCCCATCTAATGGAGGGGCGAACGGCCTTCCGTTGACTAAATTGTTCGTCATACCGAAGCCATGCTAAACCCCCATACACTCTATGTGCTTCGCTGATCGCCTCAAGGTAACAAAATAATGCCGAGCAATTCTCGGAGGCTTTTTCCCCGATCACGCTCGCCAAAATCGCAAATGCTTGCAACCAATTTGCAAACGTGCGCGGAATGAATCTGTACCTCCTCTCCACCTCCTCCTTTTCTTCTTCTTCTTTTTTACTCTCATCTGTCTTCACCCTGTCTAAGTTAAACTTCTCTAATGGGAGCAGGGAAAAAATTTCCACAAACTAATTTTTCCAAATTTTTTCCCTTACCTCTTTCTTCAAATGCGCCCCTAATGGTCCCTCGAAACATACGTAGACCTCGCACCTTGCTGCATCCTCCAATCTCACTTTTTCCGCATCCTTATCCTGTGGTGTAGTTTTTGTAGTCTCTCCCACGCCATCACTTCCCATCTGTGCCTCTGCCACCACCGACGTCGCCGTCCTTTGCCGAGGATCGGGGGCTCCCTAATACTCGTGGGTTGCGATACCCAGGGGCTAATTGGGGCTGAGGGCTGCGGAGCCCCATTTTTCCAGCCGGCGCAGCAGCTCCCGCACTGACTCCCACAAGCCCCCTCCCCCCCCCCCCAGCGTACCCTGCACATTACTACCTATACTCGCTCTACCCGCTGAGGACAACATAGGTACATCTGTGGGAAAACATAAAAAATAAAAAGAATTGCGCTAATGCATGTGCAAGATAACATAAACAAATATAATAATAAGTGCAAAAGTGGAAAAATTAAATGTGAATAACAGTTAATAAAAATCCACCATAATGTCCCAATGAAGTAAGAGCTCAATATAGTATGTAAAGAACTCCAATTCGCCCAAAAAGTGCAAAAACCAAAAGTCCAAGTGATAATGCGATTAGTGACATCAGAGGAGGGTCCACCACCCGAGATAGAAGGGGTTGCTCCTTACCAGATGGCCATGACTCCCCACTACAGAGGGTCACAGCAAGCAGATAAGATCGTAACACAGAGGTTAGAGACTTCTATCAGCATCCACCAGGGGTCGCCTCACCGCCAGTCACTCCAGCAAAGCCAATGGCAAAGGTACACCATAGAATGAAAAAGGGGGCTCACATAGTGTAAAACCATCGAGAATTTATTTAAAAACAAGTAGCAAAATGAACACTTACAAAACGTCTGTAGATAAAAAGCCTTAAGTCCGGTTCCTTGGCCACAGGAGCACGGACAAACCCGTCCTACTGGAATACAACACTGTATGGGGGTGACGTCAGCACGTCGTCCCCTCAAGACATGAAGGTGGCTATGAACAACCCAGATTGAACCCTGCCCCACCTACGCAAGGGGCACAGGGCAACTCCAATTGGGGTTTTCCCAGGATCAACCAGGGTCAAAAAAGGCCAGGAGAACGAAAAGAGGAGTCAGAGGGGGGAGGCGGATTCAATCAACCAAAAAGAAGGCGACCATAGGGACTGGTGTGTTCAATTTAAGCAAACATTGACTGATTCTGAACTACAGTTACTGGATAAGGGTTTGAAGTTCGCTCCGCCGAGGAGCCTGAGCAAATTTCAAACTTATATGGACATACACAAATATATACGCAAAATCAATATTAAAAGGTATATGTTGAACAATCCAGTCACTAGTGTTGTTGGTGATGGCTCCGGCTTTAGACACTCTGGCCTTGCCAACGCCTCACTTTTCAATCCCCCAGGCTCCTTGGCTCCAGCCATTAAAACATTTAAACATTTAAACATTTAAAGAAGTTTTATTAAGGGATTTGGAACAAATCAAGGTGAATAAGATAAAAATGTGTAGGAATCTAGAATCAGGTCTAGAGTCTCTATGTAACAACAAATCTCTGGTCATCCGCCCCGCAGATAAAGGTGGGGGGATAGTTATCCTCGACCGTAGTGACTATCTGAAGGAGATGCACCGCATCGTGGATGACCTGGACACGTACACTCCCCTCACTAGGGATCCTGTGGTCAAATATAAAAGAGAACTGGAGGTGATTGTGGACAGGGGATATCGCCAGGGGATCCTCGACAAGAAGGAGAAGTTCTTCTTGGTGCCGAAGGCTCCTCGTACTCCGGCAATCTACTACCTCCCCAAAGTCCATAAGAGCCTCACTTGCCCCCCGGGACGGCCGATTGTCAGTGGTATTGATTCGATCACGTCCCGGGTGGGTAAGTATATAGACCACTTCCTGCAACCCCTGGTCCAAAAAATCCCATCCTTTGTGAAGGACACCACACAAGTAATAAACATGTTGTCTCATATCGTATGGAAGCCAGGTACACGGTTGGTCACAGCAGACGTGACCTCACTCTATACCATTATACCTCACGATTTAGGACTAGAGGCAGTGGGCATGTACCTAACTAGGGACTCTGGTCTTGTTCCACCCCAAAGAGACTTCATCATGGAGCTTCTTAATTACGCCGCGAGCCATAACTATTTTTGGTTTGACCAACAGTTTTTTCGCCAAGATAGGGGTGTGGCTATGGGGGCGAAGTATGCCCCCAGCTTGGCCAATTTATTTATGGCCAAGTGGGAGGAGGACGTCGTCAAGGCCTGGGAAAGACCACAGGTGGTCATGTGGGCCAGGTATATTGACGACGTCCTCCTCCTATGGGATGGCAGTGAAGCAGAACTTGTGAAGTTCATGGCCTTTCTTAATGAGAATGACAGGGGTATCAAATTGAATTTTGAAACCAGCCTAGTGGAGATCAGTTTCCTCGACCTTAAGATAAGGGTCCATGGAGATAAACTGGTGACATCCACTCATTTCAAGGCAACTGATAAAAACTCATTCATCCCCCTGGACAGTTGTCATTACGAACCATGGTTGAGAGCGGTCCCTTTGGGGCAGTACACACGTCTTCGACGTAACTGCACCGAAATTGAGACCTTCAACAACCAGGCAACCATTTTAACTGAGAGGTTCATTGAGAAGGGTTATGATCAAGCTGCACTATCGAGAGCGTTGGCTGTAGTAAGAGATAAAGATAGATCCCTACTATTGGGAACAGGCCAACGCCAGGGGGTTAATGGTGATTTTAATTTACCTTTTATCACCACATTCTCCACCCAACATCGCCAGATTAAGGGTTTAATAAAGAAACATTGGCACATCTTGACTACAGACCCAGTTCTCAGTTCAGTTTTACCCAAAAATCCTCGGGTTGTCTTTAAAGGTGCGTCCACATTGGGGAACAGAATTGCTCCAACAGTACAGGATCCACCCATTACCAACAGATCTTTCTTTCATGATCTCATGGGATATTACAAATGCCGGAACTGCCAGGTTTGCTCCCTTAACAGTTGTAGGGGAAGGAAAATCTGTCAGTTCACGTCCACCAGCACCTCACGGGCATATCAAGTTAAACCATTTATAACATGTACATCCGAGGGGGTTGTATACCTTATACAATGCCCCTGCGGATTACAATATGTGGGCAGGACCAAGAGGGCCCTTAAGGTCAGACTGACCGAACATATTAATAATATCCGCAGGGGCTTTGATAAGCACCCTGTGTCGAGACATTTCGATGAAGTCCATGGTAGGGACCCCTCCAATACTTTGTATGTTGGGATCGACAAATACAAACCACATTGGAGAGGGAGTTCGCTTGTGAGGGAAATCTCCAAATGCGAAATGTCCTGGATCTACAGATTAAGAACTTATGCCCCCTTCGGGTTAAATGTAGATATAGATGTAAACGCATTCATCAATAACTCCTAGAGCATTTAGTTGTCTGTATCCGCAGCGCCAAAGTAGATGTCATATTTATATGTCCTTATGCTTTGGACTACCTGTGGGGTACTGACAGCTCTCATTAGCCTTTCTTTCCAAATTTTGGCTGGTTCATATGAGTTTAATTCAGTTCTCATCCCTTTCCTTTACACTTATTCACGTTTTTATTCCTTATTTTTATATTTAGTTTTTCATATTTTTGGGTTCTGTTAAATTTGTGATCCTCAAAATATATATTGGATGGTTACTATAAGCATGGTGGAGATTATATGGCGACTTGACCCATTACATGAGAAGTTTTGGCAACTTTTAATTTATCCACTATGTGGCGCTATTGAGTAGTGGCGGGGACAATCAGATGGAGTCTATAGCCGATGAAATATTTAACTTCCGGTTTTTGTAACACTTACACCCAATGGGGTGAAATTTTCTGTCATGGATTCATGGCATTATTAAAGGATAAATGTCCCCCAGAACCCCTTTTTCCTCCACAGCACCAACCTATACATCAGACATTGCCACAGATTTGAGGGCAAAATTAGGGTTGCTGAACAAAAGCTTGGTTTTCTGAGTATGGTTTGGGATCCAACCAATAGATGGCGCTCTTGCACCTATGTGGAATGTGAGCTGGAGACTACCATCCACCATTTATTCAACTTCCGGTTTCTGAAATAAGTTTGATTCTAGGTAGATGGCGGAATATAGTTATTTATATCCCCATCCGCCTCCCATTAATTTGTCTTTAGTTTGCTGAATAAATTTTTGCCTGCTCTCGAGTTTAAATGGGTCAGTTCGTCATTTATCTTTCTAGTTACACATTACCAATGCACTAATATCACTCTATGCAGTAAGAGTTCATCTGTTCCATGCGCTCTACACCTGACTATGTACATGAATAGAGTGTGTTGTGTGCGCATACATTATCTGCTTGTGGATTTGCTATTCAGATATGATTTCTGTTTAAATATAAATATTAGTCTCTATAGACCATTGGAACAGCACAGCCTCTGTTGATGGCTTGCGCTGTGAAGCGCATCCGGATGCCGGAAGTCTCTGAGGCGTCCTGGGTGACTCGCAGCGCATAGCGATCCAAAGCGAGGCTTGGTTTTATTTTAGGATTATTTAAGGAGGTGACGCAGTGCGCCGCCTGTGCCCCTGGAAGACGTGATGATGTCACGAAACGCGTAAAAAAAATTTTAAGGGCGGAGCCAGACGACGCGCTGATGTCACCCCCATACAGTGTTGTATTCCAGTAGGACGGGTTTGTCCGTGCTCCTGTGGCCAAGGAACCGGACTTAAGGCTTTTTATCTACAGACGTTTTGTAAGTGTTCATTTTGCTACTTGTTTTTAAATAAATTCTCGATGGTTTTACACTATGTGAGCCCCCTTTTTCATTCTATGGTGTACCTTTGCCATTGGCTTTGCTGGAGTGACTGGCGGTGAGGCGACCCCTGGTGGATGCTGATAGAAGTCTCTAACCTCTGTGTTACGATCTTATCTGCTTGCTGTGACCCTCTGTAGTGGGGAGTCATGGCCATCTGGTAAGGAGCAACCCCTTCTATCTCGGGTGGTGGACCCTCCTCTGATGTCACTAATCGCATTATCACTTGGACTTTTGGTTTTTGCACTTTTTGGGCGAATTGGAGTTCTTTACATACTATATTGAGCTCTTACTTCATTGGGACATTATGGTGGATTTTTATTAACTGTTATTCACATTTAATTTTTCCACTTTTGCACTTATTATTATATTTGTTTATGTTATCTTGCACATGCATTAGCGCAATTCTTTTTATTTTTTATGTTTTCCCACAATTGATGTTTATTGTCAGGATTGCAGCTTTTCAACGATTCATTGTTTATTTGGTCTATAGCGCAGTTTCATTCTCTTTTTTTCTATAGGTACATCTGTAACAGGATCAGAAACTTTGTTCTTACCAGGCTGGCTTAGTCGAGAGGACCCACCAGCCATCCGTCCTGACACCACCGCTGCCTCCTGGGGATCGTCGCTCAGCTCTCCCTCCTCGCTGCTGTTGCCCACCTGCGTCGATTGCCATTGTTCCTCCTCTGTCTTTCTAGCACTCCTGTGTCCTGCAGCCTGAGCAAACGGAGGGGACGCACCTGAATCTGACTGGCTGAACCTCCCCCACGAGGTAAGATGGCGCCGCCACGTGGCAAGCCACTGGCCGCATCTGAGGCAAGGTCGGCGCCCGACTGACCCTTCGTCCCTTGCCGGGTTGCTACCCCGACTGGAGCATCGCCGGAGGTGGCAGCCTGCTGTCTCTGAGTCTGTGCGCTGCTGGAGGGGACCGGACTGGCGGCCTGTATTTAGTCCCCCCCTCTGGGACTATGCCAAAATCGGGAATTCCTACCAGGCCCCTCGCCCGCCGACTGATGTGTCTGCTTTGCAGGGGGGCCTGAGGGGGTCCGACTAGGGCTCCCCAGTCTGCGATGAGTCCTGGGAGTGTTGTCGGGGCTTAGGCGCTCCGGAGGTCTGGACCTCTGAGCCTGTGTTGAAGCAGGCCTTGCTGTAGATGGGCCCTGCCCTACCCCCTGTAGTGTAGAGGCTATCTGGCTCTGTAGCATTCTGTGCCGTGCATCTCTGCTGCCTCCATAAGATGTGTCCAAAGCTGCTCCAACCCACTCATCTTTCTTCCTTCTTTTCTCTAAGGGTCCCAGTGGTGAACGTTCCTCCTGTCTAGCTAAACCACGACTGCTGTTTCTGCTCCCCCCAGCTCCTGCAACAATTACACTCTCCTCCCCTCTACTCTGATCCACCAATCCAGTAAGTGAAGTTAATTTCTTAACCCCTCCTCTTATTCACTTGTTCTCTCCCTAAGCTCCTTGCACCCTGTCATGGATGTACTGCACCTCCTTTTCAATACTGCTACGTACATGTCTTTCTTATGGAGTAGATGTACAATTTGTCCAATATGCTTACACTTCTTTAACCACATTTGTTCGTTTTTTTGAACCCATGTTAACATGCACATTTTAGACCTGAAGATTAGGTAAAACTCTTAAAAATGACATCTTTTCTAAAGGCAGGGATGCTGGAGATTAAAATGGTGGTAAGTTTTATTTTTTTTTATGCCACATGAAATTAGCGCATGTTTATTAAACCTATATTTTCAGTTAAAAATTATAATAAAGTTAATTTTAGTGCACACAAACACAACAAATTACCCATCTTTAGGTAAAATACAAAAGATAAGGTTGTGCCGAATAAATAGATAGCCAGTATGTCAAGCCTTTAAATCACTCATGAAACAGTGTCAAACTTTGGCACCAAAATTGATCCATTGGCGATGCCTTAAAAACCCTTACTGGTCATCAGTTTAAAGTTAACTGTGAATGATGGTCCTAGAATTATTGCTTCCACTCCTGCATGCACGGCGATATATAACATGTGTGACCCAGTCATCGTTTTTTGCATGTAGGTGCACATGAGGTATACATTTTTGTATGTGCTTGTACACTATTATTATTATTTATGGTACTTATATAGCACCATCAATTTACGCAGCACTTTACATATACATTGTACATTCACATCAGTCCCTACTCTCAAGGAGCTTACAATCTAAGGTCCCTAACTCACATTCATATACTAGGGCCAATTTAGACAGAAGCCAATTAACCTACCAGCATGTCTTTGGAGTGTGGGAGGAAACCAGAGTACCCGGAGGAAACCCACGCAGGCACAGGGAGAACATGCAAACTCCAGGCAGGTAGTGTCGTGGTTGGGATTCGAACCAGCGACCCTTTTTACTGCTAGGCGAGAGTGCTACCCACTACACCACTGCGCCACCCATACATAGAGAGCTTTACAAATGTTTGGAAGGCTTTTTAAAATGTTTTATTGTTTATTTTAATTTTTAAAACTTGTTTTACTTATCTTTATTTCTAGGGACTAGTAGCCCCCTATGTGATAGTATATTGCAATGACAGGTCTTTTAAACCCCTGATGTCTTCCCTGCCTTCCAGTGAAACTAATAGAGAACAGATCATGCTCCATTAGTTGCTTCCTCAGAGGCCAAGCAATGACAACGTTGAAGTGTGTTTACAAGCCCTTGATGCCAGGGCCATTTATAAAGACACTAGAACTTTTAACAGTTAAATTTCCATAAAAAAACCACAATATTCTTCCTATGATTTTCTATCATATCAGGGGCAATGAAATAACATAAATTCAGTAAAAACAAGTACATTATTCAATTTCTGTTTTAATACAAAGCCTAAATGAATGTTACCAAAGTGATTCTTTTCTCTTTTCCACCACAAACCAATGATCCACATTATTAGAGAATGATTTACATAAATCACATACAGACCAAAACTGATACCCCACACTTCATCATGCAGCAGTAATAAAACAGATCTGCCTTTGTGTAATACACAGTGGGAAATTATTTTATTACATTGCTTTTCTTAGAGCTCTAGTCCTTGAGCATTGATAGTAACTGCTATGGTAGGGAATGCATGTCAAAGGAGACAAAATAAAGAAATTGAAGTTTGCATCTGTATACACCAGTAATCACACAGTGCTGCTCAGAGGAATTCAAACAGGCAGAAGGTAATAAAGCAAAAGTCAGGTATGGGTTACACTGTCGAACAGTGATAGCAATTGGAAGACAAAATGCCAGGCAGTTTTCTGGGAGATTAACCAGCAGAAATCAACTTTACACAAGTGAAATGTTTTTCTTTTTAAACTTTCCATTTAACGCATGGAAGTTTTGCTACAGGGAAAAAAAGAACTTTACAGGTCATTTCCTCCAATGAAGTACTTCAGGCTCCGTTTTCTCATGTAGACTTGAGAGAAATCACTAGGCAATAAAGATACCGTTCTATATGTATTAACTTTCATTTTTAAAAAGAATCTGAAATGAAAGAAAAATATTATATTGATTCAAACATTATTTTTATGTAGCTTGATATCCTCATATGTTTTGTGGTCCTGAATTTATTGTTTATTTATTGTCTCTGATAATAAACTTTAGGAAATATCAGTTTTGGGCTTGTTTGCATGGCTGTTGAAAACAGTGTTTTTTGATGAAATTGATATAGCTGTGAAATTACTTATTTTGCAAAATGGTAACTTCCAGTTTCTCATTAAGATGTTTAAGTCAAATTTTCTTAAAAAACAAAAATTCTACTCTTATTTTCTTTACTTTGATGTATTTGTGTGTGTGTCCTTTTTCACATTGTTTTCTTGTCTTACCTTTCTGAAAAAAAAAACATAAAATAATATGGTTAATGAGGACTGTGTTAGAAAGAAGAACAAGTACAGGACAGTTTCTGTAACCTTTATAAGCTATTTACCTGTTGTGCCATAAAAGTATAAGAAAGCATCTTCATCTCTTTCGTTTTTTGCTCCTATGTTTTCACAGAAATGGCAAAATGTCACCAAAATCTTTTTGTTGACAGAATTTCAGGGAAATGAAAACTCTAAATTTTGATCACCCCTAATGGGCATCTGAGGTCTGTTTCTAACCTGCCTATTTCTCATTTACTTTTTTAAATATAATTTGAAATGAAAGAAATATATTGGCGTTGATTTGCTAAGACTGGAGAGTGATAAATCTGGTGCAGCTCTGCATGGTAGCCAATCAGTTTCTAACTTTAGCTTGTTCAATTTAAGTAGTTATAAAGACAGAAGGTGTTTTATTTCAATGCATTCCTAACCGCTTGTACTGTGGCAACATGGCTCGGCTACGTGAATCGCCGTTATGTTACGTCGCTTCCTTTTTTGGCCACTGGGGGCACGCGCACGCCCCCTGCTCGCCCACAGAGCCAGGCGATGATCGCGACCGCTGGGCTCTCGCGGTCAATCGGGGCACACCGAGAACCGGGATCCGTATGTGTAAACACACTGTTTCCAGTTCTCTGAGGGTAGATGTAGTATGAACGGCGATCTGTCATCTCCCCTACACAGTCCCCTCCCCCTTCAGTTATAACACACACTAGGGAACACAATTAACCCCTTGATCGCCCCCTAATGTTAACCTCTTCGCTGCCAGTGACATTTTTACAGTAATCAATGCAATTTTATAGCAATTTTAATGCCAATGGTCCCAAAAATGTTTCAAAATTGTCCGACATGTCCACCATAATGTCGCAGTCCCAATAAAAATCGCAGATCGCCGCCTTTACTAGTAAAAAAAAAAAATAATGATAAAAATGCTATAAAACTATCTCCTATTTGGTAGACGCTATAACTTTTGCAAAAACCAATCAATATATGCTTATTGCAATTTTTTTTACCAAAAATATGTAGAAGAATACATATCGGCCTAAACTGAGGAAAAAAATCATTTTTTTAATATATATATTTGGGGGATATTTATTATAGCAAAAAGTAAAAAGTATTGCGTTTCTTTTAAAATGGTCGCTCTTTTTTTGTTTATAGCGCAAAAAATAAAAACCATAGAGGTGATCAAATACCATCAAAAAGCTCTATTTGTGGGAAAAAAAGGACGTCAATTTTGTTTGGGTGCACCTTCGCACGACCGCGCAATTGTCAGTTAAAGCGTTGCAGTGCCCAATCGCAAAAAGTGCTCTGGTCAGGAAGGGGGTAAAATCTTCCGGGGCTGAAGCGGTTAAAGTTCCACCCATTTAACCACTTCAGCCCTAGAAGGATTTTTTACCCCCTTCCTGAACAAGCCTTTTTTTTGCGATATGGCACTGCGTCGCTTTAACTGACAATTGCGCAGTTCGTGCGATGTTGTACCCAAACAAAATTGACATCCTTTTTTTCCCACAAATAGAGCTTTCTTTTAGTGGTATTTGATCACCTCTGTGGTTTTTATTTTTTACGCTATAAACAAAAAAAGATCGACAATTTTAAAAAATAAACAATATTTTTTAATTTTTGCTATAATAAATATCCCTAAAAATTATATAAAATAAAAACAAATTTCTTCCTTAGTTTAGGCCAATATTCTTCTACATATTTTTGGTAAAAAAAGTCACATTAAGCGTATAGTGATTGGTTTGCGCAAAAGTTATTGCATCTACAGAATAGGGGATAGATTTATGGCATTTTTATTATTCATTTTTTTTATTAGTAATGGCAGCGATCTGCGATTTTTATCATGACTGCGACATTGCGGCGGACAGATCAGACACTTTTGACACTATTTTGGGATCATTGGCATTTATACAGCGTTCAATGCTATAAAAATGCACTTTTTACTGTGTAAATGTCACTGGCAGGGAAGGGGTTAAACACTAGGGGGTGATCTAGGGGTTAAGTGTGTTCTCTCAGTGTGTTCTAACTGTAGGGGGATGGGCTCACTAGAACATGACAGAGATCACTGGTCCCGATCACTGGGAGCAGTAGATCCCTGTCATGTTGCTAGGCAAAATAGGGAAATGCCTTGTTTACATAGGCATCTCCCCGTTCTGGTGTCTCCCCGTTCTGCCTCTCTGTGCCACAATCGTGGGCCACCGGAGGACATGGAGTCCGCGGGACCACCAATGACACAATGACGTACGAGTATGTCATTTTGCGCACCCGTGTCACTTTCCCGACGTATATCGGCGTGAGTCGGTCAGCAAGTTGTTAAAAGTCAGCAGCTACAAAAATAGGATTTTTATAACAGTTTACCTATAAAATCCTTTTCTTGGAGTACACTATAGGACACAGAGCCTTAAGTAATTACTTAATGGGTTATGGGCCACCTTCAAGTGTTAACTCTGGTATACCCAATACAGGAAGTTGACTCCCCTATATAACCCCTCCTCCTTCCAGGAGTGACTCAGTTTTTGTAGCCAAGCAGTATAGTTAAACCCCATAAAAAAGAGGGGCGGGACCTTGGTGTCCCTTGATGTACTCCAAGAAAAGGATTTTACAGGTAAGCTGTTATAAAAATCCTATTTTCTTTATCGTACATCATGTGACACAGAGCCTTAAGTAATTACTTAATGGGATGTCCCAAAGCAATGCTACTTGAGGGGAGGCAGACACAACCCGTAGGGCACCCCCAGACCTGATGACTTATACTGCTGCTTGTAGCACACTGTGCCAGAAGGCGATATCCTCATTCCTCCTTACATCCACTTAATAAAATTTTGTGAATGTATGCACTGAAGACCAAGTTGCGGCCTTGCAGATCTGAGCCATGGAGGCCTGGTGACACACAGCCCAAGAAGCACTAACCACTCTGGTAGAGTGCGCCTTGACTTGAAAAGGGGGAATCTTACCCTTTAAATCATAAGTTTGAATAATAACTTACCAAATCCACTTAGCAACAGTGGATTTTGACGCTGCCTGTCCTTTCTTAGGACCTTCTGGCAGAATAAATAAGACATCAGTCTTACGAATCTGACCAGTTGCTTTTAAATAGATTTTCACTGTTCTCACCACATCAAGACAATGTAATGACTTTTCTTCCCTGGAACATGGTTTTGGAAAAAACGATGGCAGGACAATATCCTGGTTCAGGTGAAAACCTGAAACTACTTTTGGCAAAAAGCCTGGACGAGGGCATAACACCACTCTGTCCTCATGAATAATCAAAAATGGCTCTTTACAAGAAAGAGCAGCCAATTCCGAAACCCTCCTTGCTGAGGATATAGTAACCAAAAATACCAGCTTCCTTGTCAGAAGGACTAAGGGAATATGCTGTATCGGTTCAAAAGGCTGTTTTTGTAACAATGACAAAACTAAATTCAAGTCCCAAGGGTTCAAGGGTGTTTTAACTGGCAGATTAATCCGCATCACCCCTTGCATAAAACCCCGGACTAAAGAATGCGTAGCAAGCGGTCTTTGAAATAAAATCGATAAGGCTGAGACTTGGCCCTTAATAGTACTTAGGGCCAACTTCATCTCTACGCCTAATTGTAGAAAGGCAAGAATCCTGCCTATGATATATCTCAGAGGGTGCCAACCCTTGGATTCACAACAGGAAAAATAAGCCTTCCAGACTCTATAATATATAGAACTATATAATATATAGTTCTGGAAGCTAACTTCCTTGCATTAATCAAAGTTGAGATAACTGACCTGGAAAGTCCACGTTTCTTCAGAATGTGGGTTTCAATAGCCAAGCCGTTAAATTTAGTGTTCGTAAAGTAGGATGGAATATCAGCCCCTGTGAAAGCAGGTCTTGCCTTAGTGGGAGGGGCCCAGGACCTTCCACTGCCATCTTTATGATTTCTGCGTACCATGACCTTCTGGGCCATGCTGGTGCTACCAGAATTACCAGCTTTCTTTCCAGCTTGATCCTGCAAAGAAGTTGTGGCAGCAACTCAATAGGGGGGAATGCATAGATCAGTGAGAACTGATACCAACGCATCTGTTCCGCATGCGAATGGATCCCTTGTCCTGGACACAAAGTTGACTAACCATGTTGAATCTGGACACTGGAAGATCTACGTCCGGAGTCCCCCATCTTTGGCAAACAGCCCAAAAGATGTCCGGGTGACCATTCACCTGGGAATAACTGCTGGCGACTTAAGTAGTCCGCCTGCCAATTCTCTACTCCCGGGATGAAAACTGCCAATAAGCATGGGACATTCTTTTCTGCCCAAGTTAGAATATGGTTCACCTCTCTCTGAGGTGAGAGACTCTTGGTGCCCCCTTGGTGATTGATATAAGCCACAGCCGTGGCATTGTCGGATTGGATCCTGACAGGACAATTCTTTAACCTGGAGATTCAGGTTTTCAAAGGCAGACACACTGCCCAAATCTCTAGGATGTTGATGGGCAGGGTTCTTTCGGATCTTGACCACTGTCCCTGGACAGTCGTTTTCTCTAGTACTGCTCCCCAGCCTGAGAGGCTGGCATCTATTGTTACTACTTTCCAGATAATTGGTCTGAAGGATTTTCCTTTCAGCAGATTCTGGGTTAGTAACCACCAACTGAGGCTTTGGGACACTCTTGGGGACAGCCGCATTGGCAAGTCCAAAGCTTGGGTTGTTTTGTTCCAAACAGACAGGATACTGTTTTGCAACAGTCTCGAATGGAACTGTGCATAGGGAACTGCTTTGAATTAAGCTACCATCTTTCCTAACAACCTCATGCAAAGGCGAATTGAGGGATCTCTTTTTGACCTGACCATCCGTACCAGCTCTTGTATGGAGGCATTTTCTGGGCTGTGTCTATGATCAGACCCAAATACTCCAGCTTTCTTAGTGGTTTTAAGGAAGACTTCTCTAGGTTGAGGATCCAACCCAGACTTTCCAGGTAACTAGTTATAATGCATACACTTTGCTCCAAGCGAGCCACTGACTGGTCTATTAACAATAGATTGTCTAAGTACGCCAAAACTGTTATGCCCTGTGCCCTTAGCCTGGCTAGAGGTGGGCCAGTACTTTTGTGAACACCTGGGGTGCCCGAAGGGCAAGGCTACAAACTGAAAGTGTTGTTGTTCTACTTTGAACCGCAGAAATCTCTGGTGAGCAGGAAATATAAGGACATGCAGATATGCATCTCTGATGTCGATGGATGTCATAAGTTCTCTTCCTTGTAGGATGGAAACTACTGACTTGATTGACTGCATGCGAAAGGAGTGGATCTTCGGGAACTGATTTAGATTCCTTAGATCTAGAATAGGTCTGACTTCACCAATTGGTTTTGGTACCGTAAACAGGTTTAAATAAAACCCCAAACTTTGCTCTTCTGTGGGAATCTGTATGATCACCCCTTGAGCCAATAATCGGTCTAATGCTTGAAACAGGTATTGCCTTTTCCCTGGGTCTTTGGGAACATTTGATGTCAGAAAACAAGACGGTGTGAACTCCTGAAATTCTGGTTTGTATCCTAGAGACACCGTGGAGATTACCCATCTGTCCTGAATTTCCCTTTGCCAGACTTCTGAGTATTCCAGAAGTCTTCCCCCCAATCTCGTGAGGGGGAACGCCTCTTCATGATGAGGCTTTAGTATTCTGCTTTGCAGATTTGCGGCCCCGGGTCTTCTTTTGTGCCTGGATCTGACCCTGAGGTTTTCCTCTAGAGTCTGACGGCGGAGGCCGTTGCCACTGCCTAGAGGTGGATGCCCCTGGCGTGCAAGAAAAAGTCCATTTAAATGAAGGACGTTTATATTTTCTTTTGACTGGCAAAAGAGTACTCTTTCCACTAGAGATCATCTGGATGTATTTATCCAAATCATCGCCAAATAGTCACTCCCCATGAAAGGGGAAACTAGTCAGAAGCTTTTTGCAAGGTGCTTCAGCAGACCAATCTTTTAACCAAAGGGTCCTACGCATGTGTACTAGCACACGTGCAAGGCGAGACGCCTAGTGAATAGAAACCTTCATAGCATCTATGGCAAAACATAATGTTTTTGGTAACTCGGCCAACTGATGGGCATGTTGTGCAGGGAGCTCTTTAAGAGCCTCTGTGAATTGGTTCTTTAAGGACTGACAGATACCTATTGCTGCAACTGCAGGCTGAGTATCGGTTCCTGCTAAGGAAAAAGAACATTTTAACAGGAACTTCTTATCTGTTGGATCGTTAAGCATTTGTGCATTGTCTACTGGACAAGTTAGACTTTTATTCACAATGGAAATCGCAGCTTCAACTGCTGGAACCTTCCACTTTTTTGTGAATTTTTCCTCAATGGGATAGAGAACTAAGAATTTCTTTGGAGGCTGAAAATGCTTATCCGGATGATCCCATTCAGCATAAACAAGCTTTTCTAGTAATGCATGGACCGGAAACGCATGCAAAGGTTGTAAAGATTTCAAAGAACCCAAAGAGGAAACCAGACCTTCAGCTAACTCTGTTAGGGGTAGCATGACGGTTGAACGAACCATTTCCATAAGGAATTGTAACTCAGATTGTGATGCTGATTCATCAGCTGTTGTTTCCTCAGAAGAGGAATAATTGACTTGTTTTTCCTCTCGATCGTCTAAGGGTAACACCTCATCTTGTCCCCACTGTTCCCTTGATAAAGGGTTTGGAGTGGGAGAGAGGGATCTAGCACGCTTCCTATCCCCTTGGATGGAGGCTGCGAATAAAGCTGCTAATCTTCCTTCTAACCCTGTATTCTCAGAGCATTAGCTTTAAAGCCCCTCAGGTGTGAACCTGATTGTGCGCTGTGTGCTTTCCAAGGACATTGAGTCCGCACACGGTGCCATTGTTAAAGCCACGCCTCTTCCCCGACCCTCCCTCCTCCTTCCTTCAATGAAAATTTTCAGCCTCGTGCATGTGCGTGCGAACTGCTTCATTTTGGGACACAGCCAGAAGGAGTAGAGGAGGCTGCAGTCTCCATGCGGCGTGTCTCCCCCTTGAAAGGAGCGCTTTACATTTATGGCAAGTAAATGCTTCCTTTAGCTAAAAACGCCACCCCGCACCCCACGAGGGGGGGGGGGAGCGGGCGGGCGGACGGGGGGAGGGGGTACTCAGCAGTTTGTCAGCCTTTATCGTTTATCACACTATCTTATAGCATTTATAATACTGTTACAAATGTACTGTACATAGTACCTGTACCCACTCAGTTTCCCCATTGGGGGGAGAGGAGAACCCCCCTCCAGCTGTTAGGACACGACACACGCTTGTTGTAGCACAGATTCAATATACATTCTTACTCCCTCTAGAGGAGTTTTAAGGCATTACAACATTATATATTAAAAGAAAAGTCATAGGTGGACTTTGCAGTTCCAAAGCTTTTCTCCTACATTTTCCTCGCTATAGGATAATGCTGTAAACAGACAGATCCAAATTTCAACCAACACAGTGGCGGGCAGCGTAGTTAAACCTTCAAAGACCCGGTCCCTTTTAATAGGGGTTCCACTCCTGTATAGCAACCATCAGGACAACTTTAAGTAATGTAGCAAGACCAAAAAGAGTCCTGGTTCCTAGGGTCCAGCTATCAAAGAGAAGCGTTACAGGCAAAACCTTGTTCTTCTAGGCCCGGGCACCATCCTGTGGCCGCAGTGGCATGGATGGATCTGGTTGTGGAGGCTTTTTAAATACAGTATGGAGCTCCTCAGAGCACATCTTCACTTGTGACCAACACCTTAGACACTGGCGAAAAAACTGAGGTACTCCTGGAAGGAGGAGGGGTTATATAGGGCAGTCAACTTCTTGTATTGGGTATACCAGTGTCAACACCTGAAGGTGGCCCATAACCCATTATCTATTTACTTAAGGCTCTGTGTCCCATGATGTACGATAAAGAAAAGTGCAGTTCCTGACTTTTAATAATCAGACACTCACTTGTCCCATGGTCCAGCGATGCAGGCACACAAAGCCTCACTCCTCTCCCCCTCCTATCCACAGCGCCTGCCTTCTAACTGTGGGCGCCCAGCTGTGGCTTCACAGCCGGGCGCGCACTGCGCATGCGCAAGCCACCATGCGCACTATGAATGGCCGGGCATCCTTTTGGGATCTGTGAGGTGTCCCAGATGATTGCAGGGAGGGAGGGGGAAGAGGTGAACTTCCTTCCAGGGCCACGGCGCCAGGGGAGGAAGTGGGAGTTGGGTGTCTGTAAAAACTGGGTACCCGCTCCCCCAAAAAAATGACATGCCAAATGTGGCATGTCAGGGGGTCACCAGAACTTAAAGTGTAAGTTCTATTTTTGGGTGGAACTCTGCTTTAATGCTTTAAGATTAAAAACCTTCTGTGTGCAGTGCCCCCCCCAGCCCCCCTAATACTTATCTGAGCCCCATCTCTCTCCAGCAATGTTGTACGAGAGCCTCGGCTGTCAGGAACTCTCCCTCCTCATTGGCTGAGACAGCAGTGGGCGCCATTACTTCTGCTGCTGTCAAAGTCAGTGAGCCAATAAGGAGAGGGAGGGGGAGGGGCCAAGCCGCGGTTCCATGTCTGAATGGACACAGAGCAGCAGCTTGGCTCGGGTACCCCACAGCAAGCTGCTTGGTATGGGGGCAATCGGCAGGAGGGAGGGGCCAGGAGCGCTGTTGAAGAGGAGGATCTGGGCTGCTCTGTGCAAAACCACTGCACAGAGCAGGTAAGTACAACAGGTTTGTTATTTTTAAACAAAGGAATACAGGACTTTAATATTACTTTCTAAAACAAAAGTATAGCGCTAGTGATGTATATATTAAACAAAAACCTAACCAGCATGGAAATCTGGAGGCGGATTGTGCTATAGATATAATAATATAACACTCTATGCTTAGAGCTTGCTCTGGGGGCCCTTAATGCAGGCTCGCTCCTGAGCCACTGCTCCACTTGTCCAGGGCCGGCCTGGCCTGCCGGGATTCCAGGAAATTTCCCAGCAGGCCACCTACTCTGGGGCCGTTTTGAGCTGTGGCTGCAGCGCTCCCCTCCCTCTCTCTCTCCTCCTGTGTATAACGGAGCTGGGCCTGTGTGTTCGGCGGGCGCGCTGTTACAAGGTCCCGCCCCCCTAGACCGGCTCGTGTAATAGTGGATCAAAGGTTCAGTCTATCACACGAGCCGGTCTAGGGGGGGCGGGACCTTGTAGCAGCGCGGCCACCGAACACAGAAACCAGCTCCGTGATACAACGCAGGAGATGTCCGCTGTCTCTGTGTGTGTTACAATGGTGAGGCTGTATGGTCTGGCACAGTAAGTCTGAATTCACAGGCACAGTGAGGCTGCAATGGTGAGCACAGTGAGGCTGCAATGGTGGGCAGAGTGAGGCTGAATTCACAGGCAAAGTTAGGCTGCAATGGTGGGCACAGTGAGGCTGCATTCACGGCACAGTGAGGCTGCAATGGTGGGCACATTAATGCTGCATTCACGGGCACAGTGAGGCTGCAATGGTGGGCATAGTGATGCTGCATTCTTGGGCACAGTGGGGGTGCAATGGTGGGCACAGTGAGGCTGAATTCACGGGCACATTGAGACTGCAATGGTGGGCACAGTGAGGATGCAATGGTGGGCACAGTGAGGCTGCATTCATGGACACAGTGAGGATGCAATTGTGGGCACAGTATGGCTGCATTCATGGGCACAGGCTGCAATGGTGGGCACAGTGAGGCTACATTCACGGGCACAGTGAGGATGCAATTGTGGGCACAGTGAGACTGAATTTCTGGGCAAAGGCTGCAATGGTGGGCACAGTGATGCTGAATTCATGTGCACAGGCTGCAATAGTGGGCACAGTGAGGCTGAATTCATGGGCACAGGCTGCAATGGTGGGCACAGTGAGGCTGAATTCATGAGCACAGGCTGCAATGGTGGGCACAGTGAGACTGAATTCACAGGCACAGGCTGCAATGGTGGGCACAGGGAGGTGCAATTCATGGACACAGGCTGCAATGGTGGGTACAGTGAGACTGAATTCACGGGCACAGGCTGCAATGGTGGGCACAGTGAGGCTGAATTCACGGGCACAGGCTGCAATGGTGGGCACAGTGAGGCTGAATTTGTGGGCACAGTCTGCAATGGTGGGCACAGTGATGCTGAATTCATGGGCACCGTGAGGCTGCAATGATGGGCACAGTGAGGATGCATTGATGAGCACAGTGAGGCTGCATTGATGAGCACAGTGAGGCTGCATTGATGAGCACAGTGAGGCTGCAATGATGGGCACAGTGAGGCTGAATTGATGAGCACAGTAAGGCTGCATTGACGAGCACAGTGAGGCTGCAATGATGGATACAGTGAGGCTGCAATGATGGACACAGTGAGGCTGCAATGATGGGCACAGTGAGGCTGCAATGATGGGCACAGTGAGCCTGCATTGATGAGCACAGTGAGGCTGAATTCACGGGCACAGTAAAGCTGCATTTGATGGGCACAGTGATGCTGCATTGATGGGCAGTGAGGCTGCATTCACGGGCACAGTGAGGCTGAATTCACAGGCACAGTAAAGCTGCATTTGATGGATAGTGAGGCTGCAATGATGGGCACAGTAAGTCTGCAATGATGGGCACAGTGAGGCTGCAATTAATGGGCACAGTAAGACTGCATTTGATGGGCACAGTGAGGCTACATTTGATGGACACAGTGAGGCTGCAATTGATGAGCACAGTGAGGCTGCATTGATGGGCACAGTGAGGCCACATTTGATGGGCACAGTGAGGCCGCATTTGATGGGCACAGCGAGGCCACATTTGATGGGCACAGTGAGGTCGCATTTGATGGGCACAGTGAGGCCGCATTTGATGCGAACTGGTGAGGCTGCATTAATCTCCTGTACCATGTCAGCAGTCTCTGACCATCTCTTGTAGCATGTCTGCATTCTCTTACCATCTTTGGTATGATGTCCTCAGTCTCTAACTATCTCGTGTATCATGTCCGCAACCTCTGACATCTCCTGTATCATGTCTGCAGTCTCTGAGGGAGTCTGGAGAGGAGTCAAGAATGGGAGCACAGCCGGGATGGGGGTCATGGGAGAAGTCAGACCTGTGTGGACTGTGGTGAGGAGACTATAGGATAAAACCAGAGCAACCGAGCTGGAGCCAACTGACTGAGCCCTGCATGATGCACCTGAGAGGAGGTCAGTGACAGCATTGCCAGGCCAGTCTGAGGGGGGTCACTGATGTAAGGGGGGAGTAAATATGATAATGTAAGGGGGCACTGATATACAGGTTTCCCCCTTATATCAGTAACCTCCCCTACCTTAGTGTATTCTTTCTGTGGAAGGTGATCTCTGGTTAACAGAGTCCTGGTGTCCCCCTTGATGATTGACCACTTTTAACTGGAATTTGCTTTTTATATATATATATATATATATATATATATATATATATATATATATATATATATATATATAGCCCTATTCATATCTGCCTTATCTATATATGATACACTCCTCATATGTGCTTTAAAATACAGGCAGTCCCCGAGTTACGAACATCCGACTTGCGAACGACTCCTACTTACAAACGGGAGGCGGCGTGACGTCTCTGCCAATCTGCGCATGCATGGCCATTTTTCGACGGCGGGCACTTTCGACAGAACATCGGAAAACGACGTCTCTGCAGTTCTGCGCATGCTGTTCCTACTTACGAACATATTTGACTTAAGAACAAACCTACAGTCCCTAGCCCGTTCGTAACTTGGGGACTTCCTGTACATGGTTTTCCCTTTCATGAACAAGAAAGTTATGCTATGGGGCTGGTAGGAAATTTTTTCCAGGGTTGGTTTTTAGTCCCAATCCGGCCCTGCACTTGTCCCATTTACACACAGAGCCGCGACTCAGCCCGCCACTCTCTCTCCTCATTGACTCCCCCTGCTATCTCAGCCAATGAGGAGGGAGGGTTCCTGGAGAGCCAAGGCTCTTGTGCACATCGCTGTATCATGATGGGGCTCATGTAAGTATTAGGGGGGCGGGGGGGCTGCTGCACACAGAAGGTTTTTTTTAGAGCTTTTACAACCACTTTAAGCTGCTTATGCAAAATGTTGTTCAAAAAGTTCAAAAGTTCTACCCTTTTTCTTTAATAAGATATGTTTGTGTATGCATTTAGAGTGATTTCGTTTATTACATTTTTTGTTCTTTGTATTTTTTTTGTGTGTATTTGATCACTATTGGTGTACTGTTGTATCAATTAAAATTAACAAAACTTATTACATTTTAAAAATACCAAAAAGCACATTAATGCTCTTCTCTATTTTCCACAATGCATTTTACAGAAATTGCTAATTTCTGTATTTTTGTATACAGAATAATAATATTAATACAAATAATAATAATAAATATTACCATGATACTACAATTTTAACAGCACAAGAAGAATATAGCCATGCTTCAGGATAGCCTGTTTCAGCATACTTGTTTGTTTACAGTCTGACAGCCAGCAATTTCAAAAGTCAGCAATGGCAGCCTCCATGTTACTGTCATAGCAATTTTCCTTTAAGGCCCCTTTCACACTGGGGCGGGGGCGGCGTCGGCGGTAAAGTGCCACTATTTTTAGTGGCGCTTTACAGTCGTATTTGCGGAGGTATTCGGCTGCTAGAGGGGGCGCTTTTAACCCCTGCTAGTGGCTGAAAAAGGGTTGAAACCACCCACAAAGCGCTGCTACAGCAGCGCTTTGCCGGCGGTATAGCCGCACTGCCCATTGATTTCAATGGGCAGGAGCGGTGGAGGAGCGGTATACACACCGCTCCTTCACCGCTCCAAAGATGCTCCTAGCAGGACTTTTTTTAGCATCCTGCCAGAGCACCGCTCCAGTGTGAAAGCCCTCGGGGCTTTCACATTGGAGACACAGCAGCGGCTCTTTCAGGGCGCTTTGCAGGCTCTATTTTTAGCGCTGTAGCGCCTGCAAAGTGCCCCAGTGTGAAAGGGGTCTAAAGGAAATTTTTAATTTTGGTTTAAGGTTTTGGTTTATTGGTTAGGTTGATGTTAAGGGATAAATTTTGGATTACAGTTGGGTTTCAAAGGGGTTGTAAAGGTAAAAATTTTTTCACCTTAATGCATTCTATGCATTAAGGTGAAAAAACTTTTGACAGTACCGCCGCCCCCAGGCCCCCCGTTTTAGTTACCTGATGCCTCGAATCTTTGCTGCTCGTCCTCGTCATCTTCATTGCAGCTCAGCCTGGTCGCTGATTGGCTGCAGTGGATGGATTGAAAGCAGAGCAGCCATTGGCTCGCGCTGCTGTCAATCACATCCGATGACGCGGCGCGCCGGGGGGCGGGGCCGAGTGATACAGCGAGCGGCTATAGCCGCCGGCTGTATCACGGGAGCGCGCCCGCAAGCACTCACCACCGTGCGAGGGAGCTCGCATTAAGGTGGTAAATGCTTGCGGGGAGGAGCTGAAACAGCCGCCGAGGGACCCCAGAAGACCAGGTTCGGGGCCACTCTGTGCAGAACGAGCTCCACAGTGAAGGTAAGTATAACATGTTTGTTATTTAAAAAAAAAAAAAAAAATTAACTTTACAACCCCTTTAATGTTAATGTAAAGTTTAAGGTCAGCTCTGAGAGTAAGGCAATGAGACTCATGTAGTAAAGGTTGTTTGAATTAAAAAAGTATGTTCCAAAACTTCTGTCCTGAAAGTCTTGCATTAGAATATAAAATAAAAATGTACTTCACATGAACTTCCAGTTGGAATGTACCTACCAAACTCATACAAGTATGTATATATACAGTATCTCACAAAAGAGAGTACACCCCTCACATTTTTGTAAATATTTTATTATATCTTTTCATGTGAAAACACTGAAGAAATTACACTTTGCTACAATGTAAAGTAGTGAGTGTACATCTTATAACTCAACACACAGCCATTAATGTCTAAACCGCTGGCAACAAATGTGAGTACACCCCTAAGTGAAAATGTCCAAATTGGGCTCAATTAGCCATTTTCCCTCCCCAGTATCATGTGACTCATTAGTACTACAAGGTCTCAGGTGTGAATGGGGAGCAGGTGTGTCAAATTTGGTGTTATTGCTTTCACTCTCTCAAACTGGTCACTGGAAATTCAACATGGCCCCTCATGGCAAAGAACTCTCTGAGGATCTGAAAAAAAGAATTGTTGCTCTACATAAATATGGCCTAGGCTATAAGAAGATTGCCAAGACCCTGAAACTGAGCTGCAGCACCGTGGCCAAGACCATACAGCGCTTTAACAGGACAGGTTCCACTCAGAACAGTCCTCACCATGGTCGACCAAAGAAGTTGAGTGCACATGCTCAGCATCATAATCAGAGGTTGTCTTTGGGAAATAGACGTATGAGTGTTGCCAGCATTGCTGCCGAGCTTGAAGGGGTGGGGGGGTCAACCTGTCAGTGCTCAGACCATACACCGCACACTGTATCAAATTGGTCTGCATGGCTGTTGTCCCAGAAGGAAGCCTCTTCTAAAGATGATTCACAAGAAAGCCCACAAACAGTTTGCTGAAGACAAGCAGACTAAGGATTACTGGAACCATGTCCTGTGGTCTGATGATCTGGTGTCAAGAGTGTGTGGAGGCAACCAGGTGAGGAGTACAAAGACAAGTTTGTCTTGCCTACAGTCAAGCATGGTAGTGGGAGTGTCATGGTCTGGGGCTGCATGAGTGCTGCCGGCACTGGGGAGCTACAGTTCATTGAGGGAACCATGAATGCCAACATACACTGTGACATACTGAAGCAGAGCATGATCCTCTGTCTTTGGAGACTGGGCCGCAGGGCAGTATTCCAACATGATAACAACCCCAAACACACCTCCAAGACGACCACTGCCTTACTAATGAAGCTGAGGGTAAAGGTGATGGACTGGCCAAGCATGTCTCCAGACTTAAACCCTATTGAGCATCTGTGGGGCATCCTCAAACAGAAGGTGGAGGAGCACAAGGTCTCTAACATCCACCAGCTCTGTGATGTCGTCATGGAGGAGTGGAAGAGGACTCCAGTGGCAACCTATGAAGCTCTGGTGAACTCCATGCTCAAGAGGGTTAAGACAGTGTTGGAAAATAATGGTGGCCACACAAAATATTGACACTTTGGACCCGATTTGGACATTTTCACTTAGGGGTGTACTCACTTTTGTTGCCAGTGGTTCTGACATTAATGGCTGTGTGTTGAGTTATTTTGAGCATTTTGTAACAAAGTGTAATTTCTTCAGTGCTGTCACATGAAAAGATATAATAAAATATTTACACAAATCTAGGGGTGTACTCACTTTTGTCAGATACTGTGTGTGTGTGTATATATATATATATATATATATATATATATATATATATATATATATATATATATACATATATATGGTCAGTCAACTACACTTTCAATAAAACTTTATATTGACTGACTATGATCAAAAGGTTTGCATGTGTATAACCCAAAGGTAATGATTAGATAGATAGATAGATAGATAGATAGATAGATAGATAGATAGATAGATAGATAGATAGATAGATAGATAGATAGATAGATAGATAGATAGATAGATAGATAGATAGATAGATAGATAGATAGATAGATAGATAGATAGAGATACACAGTTGTGCTCATAAGTTTACATACCCTGTAATTTTCAGAGAATATGATTGATAACACAAAAACTTTTCTTTCACTCATGGTTAGTGTTTGGCTGAAGCCATTTTATTATCAATCAACTGTGTTTACTCCTTTTAAATCATAATGACAACAGAAGCTACCCAAATGACCCTGATCAAAAGTTTACATACCCCAGTTCTTAATAACGTGTATTGCCCCCTTTGACATCAATGACAGCTTGAAGTCTTTTGTGGTATTTGTGGATGAGGCTCTTTATCTTCTCAGATGGTAAAGCTACCCATTCCTCTTAGCAAAAAGCCTCCAGTTCCTGGAAATTATTGGGCATGTTTGAGATCTTCCCAGAGTGGCTCAATGATATTGAGGTCAGGAGACTGAGATGGCCACTCTAGAACCTTCAATTTATTCTGCTGTAGCCAATGACAGGTCGACTTGGCCTTGTGTTTTGGATCATTGTCATGTTGGAATGACCAAGTAAGTCCCATGCGCAGCTTCCTGGCTGATGAATGCAAATGTTCCTCCAGTATTTTTTGATAACATACTGCATTCATCTTGCAATCAATTTTGACCAAATTTCCTGTGCCTTTGTAGCTTACACATCCCCAAAACATCAGCGTTCCACCTCCCAGTTTTACATTAGGAATGGTGTACCTTTCATCATAGGCCTTGTTGACTCCTCTTCAAATGTAGTGTTTATAATTGTGGCTAAAAAGCTCAATTTTGGTCTCATCACTCCAAATGACTTTGTGCCAGAAGGTTTTAGGCTTGTCTCTGTGCTGTTTGGTGTATTGTAAGTGCGATACTTTATGGCATTTGCGTAATAATGGCTTTCTTCTGGCAACTCATCCATGCAGCCCATCTTTCTTCAAGTGCCTCCTTATTTTGCATCTTGAGACAGCCACATCACATGTTTTCAGAGAGTCCTGTATTTCACCTGAAGTTATTTGTGGGTTTTTCTTTGCATCCCAAACAATTTTCTTTGCATCCCGAACAATTTTCCTGGCAGTTGTGGCTGAAATTTTAGTTGGTCTACCTGAGTGTGGCTTGGTTTCAACAGAACCACTCATTTTCCACTTCCTGATTAGAGTTTGAACACTGCTGATTGGCATTCTCAATTCCTTGGATATATTTTTATATCCCTTTCCTGTATTATACAGTTCAACTACCTTTTCCCACAGATCCATTGACAATTATTTTGCTTATCCCATGACTCAGAATCCAGAAACGTCAGTGCAGCACTGGATGAAAGATGCAAGGGTCTATCAGGAGTCCAGAAACTCATTGTCCTTTTATACACACACACTAATTACAAGCAAACAGATCACAGGTGAGGATGGTTACCTTTAATAGCCATTCAAACCCCTTTGTATCAACGTGTTATCAGGCCAAAATCACCAGGGTATATAAACTTTTGATCAGGGTCATTTGGGTAGTTTCTGTTGTCATTATGATTTAAAAAGAGTAAACACAGTTGATTGATAATAAATAGCTTCATCCAAACACGAACCATGAGTGAAAGAAATGTTTTTGTGTTATCATTCATATTATCTGAAAAATAGCCAAGAAATCCTAAATTCTGCCATATGTATGTATGTAGGAGCACAACTGTGTATATGTGTATATATATATATATATATATATATATATATATATATATATATATATATATATATATATATATAAAATAAGGCCAGATAATCAATGATTCGTTAACACGTAAAACCCAGGATGTCAGCACTGCATGGCACAAGGACAAAGTGCTTAGCCAATAAACTTCCATGTAAGTGCTTTCAGGTCAGAAAATGTATTTTTAAACAGTAAAGTAAATGTGTTTGCTAATCAGTCAGGCTTCAATAAACCGGGTTTCATTTGTATTGTAAGAACATCCTTAAAATCAATAGCTCAGACTCAATAACATTTGCATTTTGTTTCTGTCTCATTGCAACATTGGCGAGGCAGATGTTTTAATAGCATCAATTTACATGTAAATGAAAAAAAACAATATTTTTTTTAATTTTGTATAAAAAAAAATCACAATGCATTCTCTTTACATGAAAAAGGTTTTTCTTTTCTTATACAATTCATCCAGTAAGGCAAGACTGTAAAATTTTCAGTATGCTATATTACCAATCTCCTTCCATTACATTGATGCTGGCTCTGGAAGTATTAATTGTTCCTCTGTGAATTGTTCAGATTTTGCTGGGTGAAATGATGGAACTGTAAATGCAGAAAACATGCTATTTTTATTGGAATTCTGCCTGGAATGCATATTTTTTAAAACTGTTTTATATTGTTGTCTATAAATGTACAAAGCATACGTTAAGGGGAAAACCAAACATAAAGACAGTGGTATGTATGAGGACATCATGTGCATAAATGGCTCGCTTTAAAGTATATTAATCCTAAGAATGAACTTTGCTTTTTTTTCATAGTTTTGGACTGCTAAATATACCATTGAAAGCATTTTTTTATATCTGTTAAATAAGTGCTAGGAGTTATTATTGAGCTCCTAACTCGCATGAAAATTCTAATTAATTGTTATAAGCCCAGCTAAGTTTACCTCTGTAAACTACAGAACACCTTTCACTTATGTTATAGAGATGAGAAGAGAGGGAGGGAGATACTGTAAATACAGTACAGTGAGCACTGTTAATCTAGGACAGGAAGTGTGTTACTGACAAGATCACAAGCAGAAAAAACAAGCCTAAAAACAGAAAACTAATGCAACCACCATCTAAGGACCAATAAGCTTCAATAAATTAAAAAATCTTCACCTAACGGAGACACCAGGAGGGGATTCCGGACAGAGCCTCACAGTCATCTGAGTCTGTTGTGGTGAAGGGCACCTGCCCATTCCAGTAGAGCGTACAGTATTGCTGAGTGAGTTCTTTTCTACAGACTGCTGGTGAGACTTGTAGTTCCACGGAGGTGAATCTACTTTTCCACAGGCATCAACAGCCGGACTTTGGGGCCTTGTCTGTTTCCCTGTGCTGTAAGGTCAGTACTGTTATTGCACTCACATATAAAGAGGAATCTACAAGTGGTTATACTTCTTCAGTTAAGTCATCTTCAGCATATTTTTTGGCCTACAGTCATTTCTTTTCCTCTGTCTTTGTGGATTACAAATACTGCAGTTTAAACAGCAGGCTAGCTGAAGATATCCGGAGTTGAAAGAACTTTTGAGAACTTTTGCCATCTTCCTCTTTTCCTAAGCATTGCTGTTACACTCATAAGCTGAACTCTGAATTACAACCTAGGGGGAGCCATTGAGTATATGCTAGACTTCATACTGTGTTTCTGAATCTAAAGATTATATACTATATTTTGATCTGTGTGTTGAGGCCTTGGAGGAAAGTTATTCAATATATGTTTTAAGATATTGGGTACCTATCCCTTTGTACCCCTGTTCAAATATACTCCTGAAAAGACAATATAAGGTTGTAAGTTCTGCATATCTGCATTAAGTGATAACGGTTGTCAATTACAATTTTGTGTTTATTGATGCTGTCTATTGTGTTCCACTATTTAGTTTAGTAAACTTTCTGAGTGGTTCAGTGACATTGTGTGAGTTTCTCATTGCGAACATCACATTGCAGAATGGAACCCAAGGTGTCAGAGGTAAGAGAGGATCTGCAGAGTCGGGGTATCCAGTGGAGTATAGAGTCAATCAGCAGCCCTCACGAGGGTGGTGCTACAATAGTATGGTAAATGCCCTATTAGACAGTTTTTACTGGAACAAGTCTCCATTGTGAGATTTTCCCCAGTTCAAGTGACAACTCACAATTTTGGATCTTCCATCAGTTTTAGTCACAGTAACAATTTAGAACTGTAAAGTACATGGAGATTCCATGGTGTTTGCTAGTGATTGGCTGATGGAAGTCTACAGAACTTCATGTAATTCACTAGCCTCTGGGGCAAATTCTCTCGCAAAGTTAATCTAATGCAGATTTTTGTTTTAGAAATGCAAAGTACATAATAATTCCATAAATTTTTCCTCAGAATTGAGTGGTTCCATATTTTTCCTCTGCTTGATCTGCAAACATTGTTTCAACTGACTAAAGTTTTCTTTACTCTTTTATTTTTTAAGTATTTCTTAAAGCCAGAAGGTTGGAATGTTACATAAAAATAATTTTGAGGCATGTATGTTTGTATGAATGAAGGTGCGATCTCAGCACCTCACTGGCGATCTGTGACAGAATTCTCACTTTCTGATTCACCATTTCAGAAGTGGAGAATCAGAGTGAGAAGCCTGAAACTGGCTGAGTCTTCCCCACCATTACACACCCCAAAACCAGCAGGATAGGAATTTATAGTGTATGTGTATATATATATATATATATATATATATATATGTATGTGTGTGTGTGTGTATATATATATGTATATATATATATATATATGTGTGTATATATATGTATATGTATATATATGTCTATTTTTGTGTATATATATATATATATATATATATATGTATATTTTTAGATATTCACGTCTCTGACTGGGTTCACACTTGTGCAATGCGTGAACCAGTGTGATTCCTGTGCGGGTTTTCACATCGCACCTACATTGACATCTGCGCACTACTGCAGGTGTCAATGTAAAGTTAATGACACCCCCAGATCATTTCACAGATCGCAGTGCGAACTATGTAATGGTGCAGGAATCGGATCGCATGGGTGTTAACACCCATGCGATCCGATTCCAGTGCGGACCAAATAAAGGGTCCTGTACCATTTTAATGCAAATGCAATATGATTTAGGGCCAGTTCCCACTGCTGCGGTGTCCGAGATCGGATGTGATTCGCACCACACTGCAGTGCAAAATCACATCCGATCTCTGTGCGATGCGATTTCAGCCATACAGATAGTATTGCTAAATTTGCATTGCACTCTGACCAAACTCATACAGGACCCTTTTTTTGGTCCACAGCAGAATCGGATCGCATGGGTGTTCACACCCATGCGATTCGATTACTGTCCGAGTTTGCAGATCGCACTGCGATATGCGAACTGATTTGGGGGTGTTGTTAACTTTTAGGCCCAGTTCACACTTGTGCGATGCCGGACATCGCACAGGCATCGCATGTAATTCGCAGCACACTGCCATTCACATTACATGCGATGTCTGTGCAGTGCGATATCAGCTGTACAGATAGTATGGCTGATATCGCACCGCATTCGGTGCAAACACGCACAGGACCCTTTTTTCTGTTCGGACCAGAATCGGATCGCATGTGTGTTCACACATATGCGATCCGATTCATGTCCGGACTGTCAGTTTGCAGTGCGATATGGAAGCTGAACTGGGGGTGTCATTAACAATGTATTGACACTCCCCAGCGATTCGCATATGGCAGTGTGAACTGACATGCGAGTCGGTGCGATGCGGGAACACGCAGTGGATTCCCAGTGTTCTCGCATTGCACCAGTTTATCAATTTTTATGTTTATCAATTATGAAATATATTTTATTTTAATTTATTAATAAATGTTTATACTTGTATACTTTATTAAAATAATTTTTTTAATGATTATAAATGTATTTTGCATTTATATGAATGGTGTATAGCTGCATTACATATGTGCATTACATTCATTTACTATACACCATTCACATTTTAATAGGGACATGTATGATCTTTAAATATTGATAAAAACAATGTTTTTTTATAATTAGGTTAATGTATATTGTGTAGGGGGAATTTAACTTTATTATTTTATTAATATGTTGGGGAATAATGTGTGCTGATTCGTGTTAAACTTTTGTATTTTATGGTTCCTCATACTGTAATCCCACTACATCACGTGAGATTACAGTGAGAGGAGCCGTTCTTAGGAGTTCCTGGCATTTGTAGATCGCTCCTCAACTCAACATGAGAAGCGATCTACACACTTTCATAAACAGGCACTCAGAGGAGAGCGATCTCCTCTGAGAATGCCTGAGAACTGAAAAGCGGTATTTTACTGCACTTTCATAAAAGGACACCTAAGGACTAAATAGGTTCTTTGAGATAACATGCACAAAGGCAACAGATCAGCTCTGGATTGCTAACAAGACCAGCAGGTGTTTTTTTTCAGTATATAACAAATATAAGTATAAGTAATAACAACAAAATTCTTTGAATGGTTTATTTAACAGACAAAAGGGGAGCAAACTACAGAAGTTTATTGTTAGGGTTTACATATACTTTAAGTGAAGATTATAAAAGTAAGAAGGTAAGAAAAAAAACACAAATGCAAAGAATACAGCATAAAATAAATTACTTTTAATACACCTAAAAAATGTCTCTAAAAAAGAAAAAAAGTTGATTCTTTTTTCAAAAGCAAAATGTGCCTAAAGTTAAGTAGCAAAGGTTTACCAATATAAAACTTGGTAATTTCAAAAGAAAAACAATTTTAAAAAATCTATGCCATTTGTCCTTGGTCACAATGTACTGTGCATATTTATGTAGAAGCTGGAGTCAGAAAATATCTTAAGACAGCTGAATTGTTTGCCAACATCCAACATCCTTCTAAGGTCCATTGGGCCCTTGAGTAAAATTTGTCAGAAATGTGACGATACGATAAAGTCATGTTATCACTGCAGCATCCCTGATGTATATATATCTTCTTTCAAAAGTTACATTTTAGCATCAGCATAGAGTTGTGTTGTCACAATAACTGTGTGTTGTCTTTCAAAACCCTTGTCACAAAAATGCAATAAAATAAAAATGTTTAAATAAAGGCTTCAGCCACCACACTGTTGCTCCTCTCTTTTGCATTTTTTGGAGTTTGGGAGATTTCCTAAAAATTTGCATGGCCTGATTTATTAATGTTCCAAGTTTGCTTGCTGTGGCATCAATTTTTAAAAGCTGTGGCACTGTAGCATTTACATGGGTGCTGGCTCAGAACTATATGCACACAAATCCAATAAAATTAAAGTGTCAGTCCACCTAAAAATAATATTTGGATTTTGGTAGATCCTGGGCAGTTGAACCTCCTGAGCATTTCTTATATCTCCCTGCTGGATTTTATCATTTGTGCTAAACGTTGAAGGATGCAACTGAAAGGGTAGGAACTCCTATTTGTGGACAGGAACACAAAAAGCTCCGAGGTGAACAGTGCTGGATTGCAATGATTCCAAGGATTGCAAGGAGCTCTCCTGATTAGAGTTCTCAAAAGATATAAAAAGCTTGAAGATTATTTTGCTCAAGAGACTCCATCTTTCACCAAATTATCGCTGTTGGATAAGCACACTTATCCCATGGTTGTGTGGCAGCAGCCACATAATACATTTGTAACAACCCATTCAGAGGCGTAACTAGAAATCAAACCCCATAGCAAACATGTTAATGGACCCCCCAAGAGAAAAAAACTTTTTAGTAGACTTTAATCGCCATGGCAGGTGATGAAGGCCTAAAGAGGATATGGTGTTGATAATGAGGTAATGGAATATAAAATAAACAGCACAGTGTATAGCAAAAGGCAGAGTGCAGAATAGAGAATATACAGCATGATATATGAAATAATGCATTGCTGAACAGGGATGAACAGCATGGCATTCAGAATGAGGGAATGGGGAATAGGGAATACACAGCGTGTCATATGGAATTATTTATTGTGGAATAGGGCATGTGCAATACGGCATGGGGCATTACAGAATAGAGAATGTACAATATAGCATACTGTTTTGTCACTTTTTTTGGGGTTGTGTTTGATATGTGCAAAGAGAGATCACACAAATACTTAAAAGTACAACATTTATTAAAAGTAATGACAGGTAAAGATAAAGAAAATATGACAAGAATATTTAGCTAAAGATGCTGTTTCCACCACGGAGTCCCATCTGCGTATATACAGCGTGGTATATGGATCATAGACACATGCATGTTTTGCAAGCTCTGAAGTGAGACTAGCCTATTCCAGTTTAGGCTGTGGAAGATACAGGCTAGTATGTGAGTAAATGACCAATCAAAGTTGTTTGCACAGTAATATTTCCTTTTCAGGGGGATAGTGGGCTCGGTCATTCTGCATTCCTCAAGCTTTACATCAGTAAGGTAAAGCAATACATATGACCTTATATGGCTCCTTGACCAAGATGTGGATGCTTAAAATGCATTAGTGAGCTACATTATTAATATTAATAATGTTAACATTATTAATAAGGAAATATGTAATATGCAATTTCCCCATCACTCCACCCCCTGGCTCACAAATCATATAATGCCTCTAACAATACATAAAGGCAACATATCGGCATTGGAGGGAAAGCACCTGATAATTGTAAACAAAAAGAATAATTAATGTATTCTCCCACCTAAAATGTTAAAGTGTAGATACCTATTTTCCCTTTCTGATTGACCTACTCAGCAAATTTAATTTGTTAGGGCTGAAAAATATAAAAATATCTAAAGTTCAAAAAAATTGAAAAAAAACTAAATTTTGGACTAACAAAAGAACACCAAACTTTTCCTTTCGAAAGCACAGGAGCGGGTATGAATATCAAACTTTCCTTTCTGAGAGTCCTCCATATCTGGTGATGGACAGCAGAGTCTTAGCTATCCGATTACCAGATCACAGCTGCAGCACAGCAATTGAAATGCTGTAGAACTGAAAGAACTGTAGAATACAAAGTTCATATCATCCTCAAGACTAGGGATGAGCCGAACACCCCCCTGTTCGGTTCACACTAGAACTTGCGAACAGGCAAAAAATTTGTTCGAACACGCGAACACCATTAAAGTCTATGGGACACGAACATGAATAATCAAAAGTGCTCATTTTAAAGGTTTATATGCAAGTTATTGTCATAAAAAGTGTTTGGGGACCTGGGTCCTGCCACAGGGGACATGGATCAATGCAAAAAAAGTTTTAAAAACGGCCGTTTTTTCGGGAGCAGTGATTTTAAGTTCATTGATAAAAACGGCATGGGAATTCCCCACAGGGGAACCCCGAACCAAGATAGAAGAAAGAAGAAAGAAGAAAGAAGAAGCATTTAAATAAAGGAATTGTCAAAAACTGTCTCTTGTCATTTTTAACATTTTTGACACTTTTTTAGTGAAATGGTAGGGGTAGTACCCCCTTACCTTTTCACACAGGGGGGAGGGCTGGGATCTGGGGGTCCCCTTGTTAAAGGGGGCTTCCAGATTCCGATAAGCCCCCCGCTCGCAGACCCCCACAACCACCGGCCAAGGGTTGTGGGGATGAAACCTTTGCCCTCATCAAAATAGAGACAAGGTGTTTTGGGGGGCTACCCCAAAGCACCCTCCCAATGTTGAGGGCATGTGGCCTGGTACGGTTCAGGAGGGGGGGCGCTCTCTCGTCCCCCCCCTTTTCCTGCGGCCTGCCAGGTTGCGTGCTCGGATAAGGGTCTGGTATGGATTCTTAGGGGGACCCCACGCCATTTTTTTTATTTTGGCCGGGGTTCCCCTTAATATCCATACCAGACCTGAAGGGCCTGGTATGGAATTTAGGGGGACCCCCCCACGTCATTTTTAAAAAAAAATTTTGGTTCGGGGTTCCCCTGTGGGGAATTCCCATGCCGTTTTTATCAATGAACTTTTATGCTTATTGTCAGACTGGCAATTCATTAATAGCCACGAGTAGTTTAAATGACTTTTTTTCCTTTGAAATGTCATTTTGCTGTCAGACTGTTCTAAACACGGGAAACATGCGCCCCTTTACAGGCATACTATAGACACCCCCCAGGTACAAAATTTAAAGGGATATTACACTTTTATTGTTTCACTTTAAGCATTATTAAAATCACTGCTCCCGAAAAAACGTCTGTTTTTAAAACTTTTTTTGCATTGATCCATGTCCCCTGGTGCAGGACTCAGGTCCCCAAACACTTTTTATGACAATACCATGAATATAAGCCTTTAAAATTAGCACTTTTGATTTCTCCCATAGACTTTTAAAGGGTGTTCCTCGGCATTCGAATTTGCCACGAACACCCCAAATTGTTTGCTGTTCGGCGAACTTGCGAACAGCCGATGTTCGAGTCGAACATGAGTTCGACTCAAACTCGAAGCTCATCCCTACTCAAGACTATTGCAGCTCACAAGTCATAAATGTGCAGGCACATAACCTCCATGGTAGATGGAACTTTACAGACAGTTCAGGCACTTGACCATCAGACCAGAAAAAACAGTTCAGGTACTTGACCATCAGAACAGATAGAGCAATTTGTATACATGGAGTCACTGTCTCAGAGTTGACATGTAGACACGCCTCAACGCGTTTTGTCACTTCCAACTTTGTCACAGGGTCGATGAAGTCGGAAGTGATGAAACGCATCGGGGGATGGCTTCACGGCAATGCTGAGATGGTGACTCCACATGTATGAAGGAAGCTATGAGGAGATCGCAACACTAGCATGTTTGGAATTTTAACAAGGTAATTTTGAATCTTTTATGATGTAAGTGCATTACTTTTAATAAACAGATTACCTTAAGGTGTTTTTACACTATTGGAGGCTCTTTCTTTTATTCCCACATGTGGACAGTGTCTTTATTGATCTGGATGGAGATTGGCGTGTATAAGCGGCTCTTCAATAACATCTAATAAGGCGATATTTGCCAGACACGAGAGTGAATGGCAACAGCATCTGGTGAGCTTTATACTATATGGAAAGTGATGGATGAAGGGCATGTGATCAATTGCTCACATCAAAAAGTGTAAAATGTATTCATATGGAAATAAAGGCAAATAAATAATACCAATACTACGTATCATGCAAACAGGTAACAAAATATAGAAAACATGGAAATTAAAAATGGATTGAAAGTAATAGAACCCCATGTTGAGGCGGGTGTTTAGAGTCAGCTGACGCGTTTCGAGGATAACCTCTTCATCAGAGCCTTTTAGAACCAGGGCGCAGTCTCTATGGGCCAGTAGGCCAACATATGTACATAAACATAATGGCTAGTTGTAAAGTGTGGCGTGAGGTGGAAAATACGTTTTTCTGTGTTCCATACCAGTCCACGATCAAGCGTTCTATGTGGTATGTTGATGGTTTTTCTGTGTTCTCCTTTAAAAAGTAGAAATAGGATAGTAGGGTGGTGTGGACCTGTCCTGTCCCACGGGCTGGATAGAGGAAAGATATGGCCTGTCTGCGTCCTGCTGAGAGAGTGCTGTCCTGCACTATGGAAGGAAGGAGGACATCCACCTGTATCTGAGGCAGAGAGACAGCTGCGGACACACAAGGCTCCACTATCCTCTGAAGAGATCTTCACCCTCCTCCTTTCTTCCATAGTGCAGGACAGCACTCTCTCAGCAGGACGCAGACAGGCCCGTGGGACAGGACAGGTCCACACCACCCTACTATCCTATTTCAACTTTTTAAAGGAGAACACAGAAAAACCATCAACATACCACATAAAACGCTTGAACGTGGACTGGTATGGAACACAGAAAAACGTATTTTCCACCTCACGCCACACTTTACAACTAGCCATTATGTTTATGTACATATGTTGGCCTACTGGCCCATAAAGACTGCGCCCTGGTTCTAAAAGGCTCTGATGAAGAGGCTATCCTCGAAATGCGTCAGCCGACTCTAAACACCCGCCTTAACATGGGCTTCTATTACTTTTAATCCATTTTTAATTTCCATGTGTTCTATATTTTGTTACCTGTTTGCATGATACGTAGTATTGTTATTATTTATTGGCCTTTATTTCCATATGAATACATTTTACACCTTTTGATGTGAGCAATTGATCACGCGCCCTTCATCCATCACTTTCCATATAGTCTTACCTGACCACCCCGGGGTCAGTTTCTGGGCAGCGGGACACGCAACACCATCCCTTTCAATTTTTCTATAGCTCACAATACTACTTTTTTAAACCCAAATAGACCCTCACAAGCGCAGGAGTATCTTTCCTTGTCCACAATTGAGCTTTATACTTAAGGGAGTGGAATTGGCACACATCACTTTGGTGAAGGATTTTGGTGGCTCAATGAGATTTTGTTTTACTATGTTTACATCACTTTAAAGAGGAAGTAAACCCCGATGGGTTTTACTTCCTCTTTTGCTATGAGCAAACCCTGCAAATTAAAAGCATAATGGACTAGTATGCATCGTATACTAGCCCATTATGTGGCACTTACCAGCAAACTAAGCCCGCGCTATCCCCTGTGCAGGCCGCGTCCATCTTTGCTCCTCTTCCTTCCAGGGCCGCGAATTCCAGCTCTGTGACTGGCCGGAGCCGCGTGACATTACTCCCGCCCTTGCGTGCAGGAGTCGTCAGTCACGGCACATGCTGGGGAAGAAACTGCATGGAGGTCTGTTTCTTCAGAGCGCATGTGCCGATGACAACATCGGCATACTACAAGGGAAATATCTCCTAAACGGTGCACGTTTAGGAGATATTTCCACTCCCTATAGGTAAGCCTTATTCTAGGCTTACCTATAGGTAAAAGTAAGGCAAAAGGGTTTGCAACCACTTAAAGTTGGACTGTATTACCATATTGATTTGCATATGTTGGAGCATATATATTTTTTGGATATTCAATATAGACACTTTTCATTATGTATGGGTGTTTTATGTTGATCATTTCACAGTGATAATATTTAGGAGATTTGTAGAGTGTGCTACTTTGGAATTATTTGTCTATTTTTTATATTGACATTTGTTTCACCTCATTTGCAAGTGTCAGATATAATTGACTGAATATGTACTAGAACACCTTATTGTATCTATTCCAAAAATATGATTATCTCTAAACCAAAACCAATGACTGTAAGCGGACATAAAATTACTGTTTCCATAATGAATGATATGATTGGCTTAAATTTAAACTGTCATTCGTGTAGAAAAATGTACTTAAGATCAAACACCAGTTATGTGTAAAACCCCAAATTTAAACCTTTAAAATTGTGTAACCCTTTCTCTTCCTGTACTGTGCACATCCTGTGGGTTTTGCTTTTCAAAACGTATGCACATGCCAACAGTGGTCCTACCTTACAGTTCCACTACAATGATTATGTCAGAATATACCAAAGTACATGCTTGAGCTTAAAAAACACACACAGGAAACAGGAACAGTACAGGAAGATATACAACTACATTGTAATTGTTTGGGTATTCTTACACTTCAAATCATTAAAAATAAGTAAACTATCCCAGATGTGAAAACAATATTACTGTTGCTCAAACACTAGCTGTTTTCTGTCCATCTATATTTCATCTTATTCAGAGAAAAAAAAAACTTGAATACCCATCACGCAGCATTAGCTGCTCTGTTTACAATTGGTTCTAACAAAAACTGTCATTACATTCACATATTACATAAGCAAACTATCAACAACAACAATAAAATGACACAAGTTATCCCTGGAGGCAGTAATCTTCATCTTTAGTTCTTGGACATCAAACCATATCAATCAGGTGTGGATTGATGCTGTTTAGTACTATCTAGGAACTAAACAAAATGAAAGGTCTTAGCGGGTAATCATTACATTTTCCTCCTAGAAATAAACAAATGGTTAACAACAAACACACATATAAACAACCACTTTCACAAAATACAAAATGTATGGCCATTATTTTTATTATTCATAAGTGCACTCTTTATTACCCATATTAAATGAGCTCATACTCATTATTTTAACTATCATCGCGTGGATTTTCATTAAAGGACGTTCATCAAAAGTTGTCAGTAACTCACCATGGTTAAAATTCACAATAACTATTATAGTGTGTTCATCACATTGTGCACAAAGATTATACATCACCAAATCCATATTGACTTTTCCTATTTCAACCTCTTGCTTAATCCCATACAGATCTTGGACACTTCTAGGAACAGATCTGGTTCCTTCTGCATTAACGAAAAAACGTATAAAACAATCATTAGTGTTGTATTCTAAAGTATCACACTGTCATGAATATCACGTCTACCTCAATGCAGGTGGTCAGACACGATAGCTAGCTAATGTGTGCTTCACCTATAGAAGCCCCCTTTCCCTTAAGACAAGCAGGCCTAATAGTACTTGGTTGCCCCCAGGACTTATACACAATGCTATAGTGCCTGGCCACCACACTAGGGAAGACGCGAACAGAGCAAACAACAGACTAATTGCAGTTTAGTAGACAGATAGCATGGTTCTAAGATGGTCCAGGTAAAAAGGCAGGCTGAGTTCAGGGAATAGTTCAATATCCGATCCAATGACAGTCTAGCTAATAAGGCAGGCTGAGTTCAGGGAATAGTCCAATAGCCGATCTGGGTCATACACCGGGAAATCCAACAGCAAAGCAAGGCAGACAAACGGGAGGCTTGAACAGGAACAACGCAGGTAACTGTCTCTATCACAAGCAAGGCATAGAGTGTTCGGTTTGCTTATATCAGGTGACTGATCAGATCAATCACCTGCAGGTGAACACGGACCAACACCCGGATGCTGGAATGAGGAACAGGAGCACTAAGTGATCCTTACACACACTTCATTACAATAACCAATGAGGACAATACAAAGTAGACATATTTATCTCCAGTGATCATTCATTATTGTCCTATCTAAATGGGTCGCAAACCCTCGTTTTTTTTTTTTAAAATAACAAACATGTCATACTTACCTCCACTGTGCAATTCGTTTTGCACAGAGTGGCCCCGGTCCTCCTCTTCTGGGGTCCCTCAGCAGCGCTGGTGGCTCCTCCCCGCATCATGTGTCCATGTTGGAAAGGCTCTCTCCTTGGTGAACACCCATGTGGGCGCGCTCCCGAGTCCCGCATCTGTGTCCTTTCACACAGAATGCAGGACTCGGCCCAGCCCCCCAGCATCGCGTCATTGGATTTAATTGACAGCAGTGGGAGCCAATGGCTGTGCTGCTATCAATCTATCCAATAAGGACACGAGACACCAGCTAAATCTGGTGTGCTCGTTCCCAGACGGAGGATGACAGCATTCAGCGTTCAGGCTGGGGGGTTGCAGCACTAAAGAAGCTTTTTCACCTTAAGGCTGCTTTCACACTGGGGCGGTAGGGGGCGTCGGCGGTAAAACAGCCCTATGTTTAGCGCTGTTTTACCGCGGTATTCGGCCGCTAGCGGTGCGGTTTTAACCCCTGCTGGCGGCCAAAAAAGGGTTAAAATCACTCGTACAGCGCGGCTATAGCCGCGGTATTGCCGCGGTATAGCCGCGCTGTCCCATTGATTTCACCACTCCTTCACCGCTCCAAAGATGCGGCTTGCAGGAGATTTTTTTCTTCTCCTGCCAGCGCACCGCTTCAGTGTGAAAGCCCTCGGGCTTTCACACTGAACAAACAGCGGAGGCTGTTTAGGGGCGGTTTGCAGGCGGTATTTTTAGCGCAATAACGCCTGCAAACCGCCCCAGTGTTAGAGGCCTAATGCATAGAATGCATTAAGGTGAAAAACCATGAGGGTTTACAACCCTTTTAAGCTGTTACTCTTTGCTTGGTCATATATTTAACATGTTAAGCAGAACTTGTCTTTACTAGTCATCTTGTTCAACTGACTGCCATTAGGGAAACACACACAGTCTTTATCAGTGGGTGGAGCCTTCTCTCTTTTCACATCCAGTAGGCTGGAAATGGAGAACTCAATATTTAAATAATTATAATAATCATGGCAGCTTTTAGGAATTTAAAGGGTGTTGGCCTCAATCAGCCATTTCTTTCCCTTGTTTCAAATGAGTCCTAGAGTTATATAGCAAAAACTAGCAATTTCATCTAGGATTTTATTTCTGCAAAAGTATTAAAACATTTCCTTTACCTTACAAAGTTTTTCACATCACTTATATTTGAACATCACATTTATCAGTTTATTACTCATTTCTTAGATGTTCAGAAGTGTCTGGCTTTACACAGGCACAATCTTTTAAGAGGGGTTAAAATGGTGAATGTCTGCAATGTCTCTTCACCTCTCTCTTCTCTTCTACCTTACACAGACACACACAGACATGTGAAGGGAGGGGTCAAGTCCCTCACCTGAGCAGGCTTCTTATCGCCCAAATGTTTTCTCACACAGGATAACCCTCAAACATCAGTAGCAAAACTTGTTTTACAAATGAGCAATACTTAGCGTTACCTTTCTAACTTATTTCAGGTAACATTGTCACATTTAACACAGACAAAACATCATACATTCCTCATATCTTCATATAGGCAACATGTCCTCATCATTAGTTAGCTAACACAACTCAAAGAGCTCAATGTATACATGCATACATATATTACTTTAGGGCAGTAATCACTATTCTGAACATCAGCTCATTGTTTTAAAGTTTAAAAAAGCAAATTTCTATGAAACATGTCTACAGTCCAGAGTCCAACACTTTTACTATCATAAATTGAGGCTTCCTGAAGATATACACTTGTATATCAATCTCTCGCCCAATTTATCAAACTAAAAACAAACCAAATGGCTTGCATCCAATCACCTACAGGCATATTAATGAAACCAGCTAAGTATCTGATACATTTTCTACGCTTTCTGTATGAGCTATGGCTTACAATTCAAGAACACAACATTAAACCCAGTACAAACAGTCTAGCACAATTCTGCATCTTATTTGTATCTCTTGTTTACACAAACCGAATATCCCACTTCCGGTACCAAGTGTGTTGCCACATTTTTGGAGGTTGTGTTCAATATGTGCAAAGGGAGATCACACAAATGCATGGTGACATAGAGAATATACAGTGTATATGGCATATGGAAAAAATCAAATCAAACCACAAAAAGGACTGGGAATCATCAGTAAAACTCGATGGTTCATAAAAGTCTGTATGAAAATCTAATTGTCAAATAGATTATAACAGAGGCAAATAGCTGGAGGGATCCAAGACTCAAGGACAAAGCATCACCCAATTGGAATTGCAGCAATCTGATTTCAATCAGGAAAGTGCCACACACAGTAGCTAGGACTTTTGGAGAAGCTGTATTTTAGTAGGCTCAGGCATGTGAGCTGCTGAGGGAAAGAAGCAGAGAAACATATCTTCCCTGGGCATGTTTAGGAACCCAGAGAATGGTGAGAAGCGAAGGTAAAGGGGCCAGCATCTGAACATGATGAGTAAAATGGGATCTCCACTACAGCAGTAGGTCATGCTATACTTCTGACCTGTCTATTTTTTGCCCATTGTACATTATTCAGGCTTAAAGAATACTGTATGTTACTCCAGCATTTCATATTCCTGACATGTGTCTGTTGTACCATGTACTTGTGTGAAAAAGTATCCTTATCTTTTTGGATTTCTTCCTATGTGTAAAATACCTGGTGATTCTGCCAGTCCCCAAGCTTTCCTATTTCAAACCGACTACACTAGGCATGAGAGCACTTCCTTCCCAGCATGGTCTGTTTTACGACTGTGCTGGGAGGATGGCCTGCCTTTCCTCCAATGGTATGACTTGTGCTGGCATGCCCCCCACACTGCCATTCACTGGGAGCATCGGTGTATTGCTGTTTCAGAGAGCTGGGGAGAAACAGCTGAGAACAAAGATTATGTTATCACTTTAAAAAAAATATTTCTAATGTTTTATTTTAATAGATATTGTCAGGGATCGGCTGTGACAAGATGGAGGTACGTGCATGTGCACACAGGTACCAGTCAGACAGCATCATGTGCGCGATAGCGAGCGGTGGGTGCGCCTGTGTGCGCTCGTGCATGAGAGCATGCGCCAGATGCGTGTGCGCACGCATTAGTCGCTGTTTGGCACCAATAGGCCTTTAAAAGAACAGGAGCTGCACAAGTGCAGTGTTGTTGGATCTGCAGCTAGTGACTCCTGAATACATGTACCTGCCTTCTGATCACTTGTATTGACAAGTGTATACCACCAACTATGTAGTACAAGGGCCTGCCTGATTGGATACTACTAATTGGATAATGAATTGTTTAGGTTTTGGTAAATTGAAGGGAGATTGTGCAGAAATTGTACAATCAGATTGTAAAGTGTATGCTCACCTTTACTGTTCATGTGTATGATTACTAAGAATGACAAATGTTTTCCCTGACACATTGTCTAAAGCTGGGTACACACTATTAATTTTTTTTTTGTTCAGCCTGCTGGAAGAAAAACTAATAGATCCCTGCATGCACACAAACAAGGTGGATTCAGAAACCCCCCTCTCCCCTCTGTGCTATTGTACTCTGACAGCAGGACTCCTCCACTGATCAAAATACAATGATCAGCGCTGCAGCCCGCTGATCAAAGGAGGATTTCCAGCGGGACCATTTGACAGAAGCCAAGGTCAGATTCAGCTAGTTCTTGAGTTCCATTTATAGTCTTCAGAAATCCACCTTGCCATTATTGCTATTACTCCTTATTGGCTGTAAACCAAGCCATCATCAAAGCAATCTCATTGGCTCTGTGTGTGTAATACTGGTGTACTCTGCAACCATTACATATGTTTTGGTGCGCTGCACATGCTTCAACTAGCTCCACCCCCTGCTCAGGCATTTGGGCATCTTCGCCCTGGGCACTGAATTACCTTGTCCCACCACTCGGCCTACTGACTAAGACTGGGATGCCAATAAAGTTCATGTGCGTGTAAAGGCACGCATTACAACACTTTTGACACTATAGTATATGTAAATTGTTGCCACTGTATAAATACCAATAATAAATAAATAAATATCCCACAGACCAAAAGGGAGGAAATAAAAAAAGGTAATTGCTTTGATTTACATACACAATAGTGAGCATCCTGAATTATGTTACACACAAATGTAGCACCCCCTTCCCCCCTAGAGACTATTAAGGCCTCTCAGAGGTCAGGTGGGATGACATTTCACATTAGGGCTGAATTCTTGACGTGAGAATGTGAACAGTGTCAGTTACAGTTGGACATTTATTAGAGTTTAATCAGGCCAATAAATGCCAGGATGAGAGGGTTAGGGCACATAACATTTAAATAACCAATATGCAGACTCAAAAAAAAACTACTTACAGCCAATACTGAAAAATTACCTTTAAGCTATTGTGACAGTCTGTACTATCTTGATTATAAAGCAGTAGTAGCACTCAACTCACTGAAAGAGCCACCAGACTCCCTCTAAGACCTAATCTTGTACCCAGATTCTCTGGACCCTCCTCTTCAGGGCAGTTCATCCCATTTCTCCTATTCGAATCAAGCTTTACATCTCCCAGGCAATACCTCCATTGAGGCAGTGCAAGCTTCAGGACTCAGACTTGGGCCCACCCTTCTCAAGCATTTGTCCTTCTCTGGTAAAAGGTCTGGGAGGTCATAGAATGACTACACACATATACACCCTCTCCAGGCTAAGCCTGGAAGCAAGAGAACTTTCAGAAGGTTCTCCCAAGTATTTAAAACCTTTCCCCAATGCGAATCACTGGCAATAAACCACTTAGTGACTGGGCAGGGAGACATGAATATTCATAACCCAGGCTACTGGAACTGCCCATACTATTGCATGGACTCTCCCCACCAGCAGGCAGAAGTAAGCAGTAACTTAAACTTAGGTGAAAACCTGTTGAAATTAAAATGATCAATTCAGGCTGAGACTTACTACAGCCCATCAGCACTAAATTTAGAATAAGGAACCTACTGATTATGGCAGGAACCTTCTTTATGGTACCATATATTTTAAATGGCTGATTGAATACATGAGGATGAAGACATCTAGGCGGTCTATGGGATTACAATGACCACTGTACGACAGCTTTGGAAAAGTTATGGAAAATCTAGAGGTACTCATACATAATTACATAGTTAGACTGAAAAAAGACACATGTCCCACAAGATATTTGTTAAAAAGACCCTAAGAGACTTAAATAAAAAATTGCAACTAAATGCACAGAAAAATCAAGTATTTAAAACACTTATTTGCAGGGTTTTTGCATTCCATACACTTGCTAGGCAATTCAACCATTCCAGGCAGAATCAATTCCCTACATAATCTTTGTGTAACTGCCAGGGGAGAAGTGAAGGGGAACACTATAGTGTTTCACTTGAGTGACAGCTCCAAGTTTTCTGGGGCTGCTGAGCTGACATTACATTAGATATTACAACACTCAGCAGCAATTATAGGCCTTTTGGAGTTGTATACCTGGGAAACATTTACAGGTAAACAACATGCATAACATTTGTTAAATGTGCAAAAATAGAAATCTAATGTTGAAATGAATGGTCTAGAAATAGGGTCTCTTTAAAATTGAACTCCAGGTAAATGGCTGCTCACTCTGCTCTCTCCTGTCAGCATGTTTCCTGTAAGCACGTATGGCCCCTGGTACTGAATATCACTCTCCCAGTTCCCGGCTCTCTTATGCCCCGTACACACAATAGGATTTTCAGACAGAAAATGTTCTATTTGAGCTTTTTGTCGGAAATTCCGACTGTGTGTAGGCTCCATCCGTCATTTTCCATCGGAATTTAAGTCACACAAAATTTGAGAGCTGGTTCTCAAATTTTCCAACAACAAAATCCGTTGTCGGAAATTCCGATCGTGTGTACACAATTCCAACGCACAAAGTTCCACACATGCTCGGAATCAAGCAGAAGAGCCGCACTGGCTATTGAACTTCATTTTTCTCGGCTCATCGTACGTGTTGTGCGTCACCGCGTTCTTGACGTTCGGAATTTCCGACAAGATTTGTGTGACCGTGTCTGTACAAGACAAGTTTGAGCCAACATCCGACAGAAAAAAAACATGGATTTTGTTGTCGGAAAATCCTATCGTGTGTACAGGGCATAAGTCTTCTTTTTGGATGTACACTGTTCCTGTGTGCCAGGATGACTGGATGGCCAAAGTTCATCCCAAACCAAGGTTCGGACGGAACCATCAGCTCATCCTTATTGGAGACTAGTGACTATTCCACTAGGCTCCACACCTGTTAAAGGAATGTGTGTGTTTCCCAGACATGAGCTTCAAAAATATGTTTAATTATATGTTTAATAAATGCATTCCAACGCTGTTTTTTTAAATTTATTTATTTATTTTTTTACATATTTTGGTGTTCACCCTTAATATTCCGTTAATAAGGAAGCCTTACAACTTTTCTATTTAGATAAGCAATATGACTGAAGAGTAATTTCTATATTTACCATGATTGCAATATTTACCATCGAGCACTTGAGGGCCAGTCCCCAAATCACCAAAGCACAACAATAAATTGTTATTAAACCCAAATAGTAAAAGTCTGTGTTTACATGGTATAATGTATTGTGTGTTCAGTGACTATATATACTGTATTTGTCAGGCTGGCTCAGCCCTTCCTTCTCTGAGCTGGCCGCTCAGCTGTCGGCTAATTGCCAGCTCCCATCTCTCTCTACAGTTAACCAACTGTTGTGAATCTGCTCGTCAGTCCCACTTACTTAAAGATCTCCAGCTCACTTCATTCCTGACTTCACCTTGGTCACATCACAAGAAACCATCTCCTGCATTCCTGTTTAAAGACTGGCTTTGCTGACGTCCCTTCGTCCTTATCCTGCTTGCTGTTCCTCTACTTGGATCCCTGACTTCTGGCCTGGCTGATTACCCGATCAGGTTACTGAACTCTGGTTTGGCTGATTACACGATATGGTTACTGAACTCTGGCTTGGCTGACTACCCGATCTGGTTACTGGACTCTGGCTATGCTTTGACTACGCTTACTCTACTTACCTTTTTATTTTTATTAATAAACAAGTGTGATTTTACTGTACTTCTGTCTCGGTCTGGTTCATGGTTTCTGACAGTATTATAGAGAATGTTCTAACCAGAGCAGGTTGATCCTGCCTTTTGGTGGTGCTCCCTCCTTCCCTGTGTCCCCACTGCAACACAAGAACATCTGAATTGTTTCCACAGTTATTTTGCATGCTTCCCTTTTCTGTTATTATCCAAGCCATTTGTTTTCTTCTTTGTGCTTTCTAGGCAGCCCACGTGACTATATTGTCACACACGTGGGCTTATAGCCAGTAGTTATTGACTTGCCTCTCCCTCCTCCTCTATACAGATGTGTTGCACATGCATAATAATATTGTACAGTAGCTTTCAAGTGAAGAATTATAAACACTTCATTTATCATATATTTTGACACTCCATTCTAAAAGGTTTTTTTTTTCAGCGCTGTGTGGACACAAAACCATAGCTGCAACGTCCTCTGCTGATGTATACAGCATACTTCAGCTCAGTGATAGAAACTCCTGTAGCGCTGGTAGATTTATAATCTACCGCAGGTTAGGTAAATTTAGTAAATTGTATGTTAGAAAGGTAAAAGTTTGCCTCTGTTCCAGCTTGGCTGACGTTGTGTGTGTTTCCGTGCTGACCAGTGGGTGTCGCTGTTACAACTGGTCAGTGTTGGAAAGGCAACGTGTCGAAGTGTATGGATGCTCCTCTGTCTCGGAGGCAAGCTCGGTGGAGGTGGTCCTCCGAGTTGCATTCTGGGAAGAGGGTATTTATGGGACAGACACCATGTTCTAGGGTTCGTTTTACAGCCACCTGCTGGCCCTCCTGGCCGACAAATATGCGTTAGGGAGCTACCTCGTGGTCCTCCGATCAGGAGGCCCACAATGCTGTGGCGCAGGGGTGGGTCCAGAGGCTTGTCTGGGGCCTACCACCGCGGCCGAGGAATGGTCCTGAGCTGTCGGTCCTTTGTGACGAAGCTGGACAGCCGAGAAGATCCCTGGGGAGGACCCGTCTTGGAGAGATCATGCGGTGAGCTGGTCTATAGAGGGGCCTGGTGACTCGGTTGGAGGACGTATCCAGAAGAAGTAACTATACAGCATAGTGTTGCCGGTTCGGCTTAAAGGTTCAGGCACTGTGACTGACTTTCACTGCAGAAAATCTGATACATCCTGTGGCAGAAGACCGTACGGATTCATCCCCCCAAACAAGTCTGTGGCAGAGACTTTTAATTCGTGCTGCGCACTGGCTGCTAGACCGGTGAGAGAGGTCTATCCAGACGAGCAAGGAGTGTGTCCCACGAGGGGAGCACATTCCACATAATTATCTGAATTCTACCAGGACATTTGTCGCTAAGATTTTACAAGAAGATATTTGAGTATCTCCTGAAAGTTTCCTTTTCCGCCTCTTTCCTGCTACTTCCTAAAGTTTGTCTGTTCAATAAAGCATTGAAAACGTACTCCAGTGTTGGTGCGTGTGTCGTCCAGAAGTAAAGTCAACGGAACCCCTAGACCCGGTGCCGGTGAAACAGAGGGAAGCAAAGTGAACGTAACAGACCCACTTAAACCAGCAGCTCCACCGAGAGTTAGTGCTACACTCCTCTCACAGATCTTCCGTGCAGAAGGGAAAGTTCAAAGAAAGACCACATTACCACTGGACATTGCAATGTACAAAAGGTACACAGAGGCTTTTTTTAACGGATTAAATACGATGGCATGATCTATATGCCTTATGAGGCCAAACAAAGTAAGTTAACCCTTGTATGTTTGGTATCACCTTAAGAATTTGTATTTTTTTTCAATGTAAATATGTTGAATCTAGCCATTTCTTCTCGACTGCAAATCTGACTTCAAAACTGAATATAGAGATGCAGGTACTATAAAAACTGATAGAAGACACTAAGAAGCTGAAAGTAGATCTAAACCCAAACAATAAAATCTTACATAAGTTTTCATTATAATAATCCCTAATGATCCTGACATGAGAATCCTTGTTTCTAACCATTCTTTATCTCTTCTCCTTTGTTGTCACTTGGGATGAGTTGCGTGTTCGGTCCAAACAATCACTGGTCAGACATTTGGACAAATCCTGAACCTTTGGGGCATTTGGCTGGATCCGCCCAACTGAACATTTCATACTGTATTGCCAAAACCATTCTTAGCTAAATATAGTTAACAAAGGAGACTTTTATGGCCTCATCCAAATCATAACAGAAAAACACCTTAGGTATAAACCGGAGAGATGATATCTGCCAACCTACAATAACGGACTATGATGACAACATAGTGGAGACAAAAAATTAAAAATGTTTGTGTTTGTCTTTGAAACATGGCATTCTGATTTTTTTTTCCTTGTTTGGCAAAACTACTGCCTCTGCTCTGCAAAATGGGTTTGGAAATTATACACAAACAGTGTACCACTAGAAAATCACAACAGGCTTTTGCTCAGTGACTTGTTTTGCCCATGTTCGAGGTGTGTTTAATCATTTCAATACCGGGCAATTTTACCCCCTTTCTGCCCAGGCCAATTTTCAGCTTTCAGCACTGTCACACTTTGAATGACAATTGCGCGGTCATGCAACACTGTACTCAAATGACATTTTTATAATTTTGTTCAGACAAATAAAGATTTCTTTTGGTGGTATTTAACCACCACTGGGTTTTTTATATTTTGCTAAATAAATGAAAAATTACCGAAAATTAAAAAAAAAAACAAAAACATGTTTTTCTTTGTTTGTGTTATAAAATTTTGCAAATAAATAACCTTTCTTCATGAATTTAGGCCAAATGTATTCTGCTACTTTTTTTGGTGCAAATAACCAAAATCTGTATATATTATTTATGCCCTGTACACATGGAAAATGTGTGATAGGACCTTGTTGTCGGAAATTCCGACCGTGTGTAGGCTGCATCACACATTTTCCATCAGAATTTCCGACACACAAAGTTTGAGAGCTCGCTATAAAATATTCTGACAACAAAATCCGTTGTCAGAAATTCCGATCGTGTGTACACAAATCCGACGCACAAAGTGCCACGCATGCTCAGAATAAATTAAGAGACAAAATCTATTGGCTACTGCCCCATTTATAGTCCCGACATACATGTTTTACGTCACCGCGTTCAGAACGATTGGATTTTCCAACAACTTTGTGTGACCGTGTGTATGCAAGACAAGTTTGAGCCAACATCCGTCGGAAAAAAATCCATGGATTTTGTTCTCGGAATTTCCGATCAATGTCCGACCGTGTGTACAGGGCATTAGTCTGTAGGAAAGTTATAGAGTCTGCGAACTACAGTATGGTATATATCTGAAAATTGATCAGTCCTGATGTACTGACGGCCTATCTTATTTCCTGAGGCCCAAATTTTCAGGACAGTACATATATCCCCCTAAATGACCCCTTTTTTTTAGAATGTAGACAGTCCAAGGTATTTAGTAAGAGGTATGGCAAGCATTTTGAAGTAGTCATAAGTTTTTGGAAAATGAAGACTTTTTTTTTCATTTTTTACAACTGTCATGTGACCTGCTGTGATTAGTCACAGCGGTCACATGGTACTGGCAGCACATTACAGTGATCAGTTATCGAGCAGCTGCATGGCCCACGGCCGCGCGGGGCGCTATTCGGGAGGACATCATATGACGTCCACCTGGATTGACATGAGGTCCCCAAGCATGCTATTTAAAGGAATCCCTGTACCACTATAATTTTTTAATGTTTTTTTACATGTCTCCCAGGTCAGAGTCTTTCAGCTCCCACTGATTTCAATGGGGTTCAGATACCTAGATCTGAACTTTGGGAAAGTTCACCAAACTGAACTTGTGTGTGTTCGGCTCATCACCTTATCACATGCACACATGGAGGAAACTGCTAGCAGCTGTGTGAAGCCACTGCACAGGCATGGTCCACTATTGTCCCTATAAAAAAGCTGGTCCTGACCAATGATGTGCAGTGTGTGCATGTACACAGGACGTTGCTGAAAAGGGGGATGGGAAATTAGTAGAACTGAGATGTTAAAAAAAGGATAAATAACGGGTGAAAACAGTATTTCATTTAAAAAAAAAAAAAATCATGTTATTTTATTATGATTTACAGTGTTTTAGCAATTTAAATGTTAGGTCTACTTTAAAAAAATGTAGATACAAATAAGAGTAATAATAATAATAATAATAATAATGAGAAAAACAAGAAAATCATTTATATCCTTTTAAAAGTAAAGGTGTAAAGAAAAGTAATTCAATTTTATATGAGAACTTGAAATGCTCTAGTTATAAATCAAACATAATCCTTGATACACCTCCTCCTTTGGGCTTTGTTGGACAGGATACTTAAAAATATGAAATCCATTACAGGTTTCTTATATCTAGGTTTTTATGGTGCCTTTCAGAACCAAAAACATTATCTACAAGATGTGAAGTTCAAGAGGCTACCAGACAAATTCATTGTCTAAGAGGGATAGTACCACTGGGCTAGTTATAGAAGACAGTAAGAGTACAGGTCCCAACCTCCCTCCAGAGTGGGACATTTACTATAGGACAGCCTTGTAGATTGCAGCAGAAACAGCATATATTACTGTGACTGAATCATCAGCTACACAAAGATAACACCACAGGCTGACACAGTCCTCATAAAATTTCCCGACCTCCCATAACACTGGATTATTTATCAAATCCTTCACTGTAAGCTCTTTCCCAGTCTTTTTTGTAGTAAAGCAATTGATTTATTATACCCACAATTTACTCTAGCATAAACCATACAGTACATCAGGTTGGAAGAAACAGAAAAAAAAATGCTTTTCTTAGTCTTAGAGAGTTTGAAGAGAACACAGGGAAAGTAGACTTTTCTTTAATAAAATAAATATAGTTAGGTTAAGTTTAAATACATTCATTAAATTTTTTTATTAAGCAAAAGTAAAACGTGATTGATAATAGAAATGAAAAAAAGATTTACTTTGACAATTTTGTTAAGTACTTTTTTTAGTTTTGATAAGAAAGAAGGTTTACACAACTGGTAAAATATGTATTGCTGTCCGTTTACCTATCATAAGATTTCCACCTTTTTTTGGTTATCATCGCTGTGCGGTGGACAAATATCCTAGCACCTGACACTAGGGGTGAGCCTGAACATTTTCTGAATTTGATTAAGCCAAAAAAATTGGCTATTTTGCATTCACTAAAATTTTCCTAAATTAACCACTTGGCCTCCGTAAGTTTTACCCCCCCTTCATGACCAGGCCATTTTTTGAGATAAGGCACTGCGGTACTTTAATTGACAATTGCGTGGTCATGTGATGCTGTACTCAAATAAAAATTATGTCCTCTTGTTCCCACAAATAGAGCTTTCTTTTGGTGGTATTTGATCACCTCTTCATTTTTTCTTTTTTGTGCTATAAACAAAACAAGACCGACAATTTTGCAAAAAAAAACCCAATATTTTTTACTTTCTGCTATAAAACATATCCAAAAAAAAATAAATATTTCTTCATAAATTTAGGCCAATATGTATTTTGTTACATATTTTTGGTAAAAAAAAATATCCCAATAAGCGTTTATTGATTGGTTTGCGCAAAAGTTATAGCGTCTACAAACTATGGAATTTAAAAAAAAAAACATTTTTACTTGTAATGACGGTGATCAGTGACTTATAGCGGGACTACAATTTTGCGGCAGACATTCGGACACTAACTGCTATTTTTGGGGACCAGTGACACTTATACAGTGATCAGTGCTAAAAAATATGCACTGTCACTATATTAATGACACTGGCTGGGAAGGGGTTAATTGTGTTTCAAGCAAATGTTTTTCTAAACTGTGTGGTGCTTTTACTGGGGGAAGACATGGATCCTAGTCTCTGCTTTGCAGAGACACAGGATCCATGCCTTCCCTCCTGTCAGAATAACTATCTGCCTTGCTCACATAGGCCGATCATCGTTCGGCCTCTCTGCTCAGGCATTGGCGGGTGGCGGCAGACATCAAGTCTGCGGTACCCGCCCCTGAGCTCCGCTGTGTGTAATCCCCCTACCCAGAAGTGCAGGAGCACATATATATACGCGATCCTGCAAACAGTTGCCACCCTGTAGCAGTAAAACTGCTATAGGGCGGTCGCTAAGTGGTTAAGGGTTATGTAGCGCCCTGGGGTTTAGTCAAGGAGATCCTCACTAAATTCCTTGTCAGGAGTAGCTACTGTAGTTAATTACTAGGGATCCATTGACTTCCCCCTAAGTTTGGCCTGGTTGTACTTTACTCTTCTACCACCAAGTGGCCGGGCATTTGGAGATATTGAGAACTCAAGGTCAGGTTATGAGTATATGGGGGTATCTCAGTCAACGGGCAGGGATTTTGTTGAATCCCTTGGCCTACTGGGAGAGCCTATCTATTCAGGTGAGGTCAGGTGATCCAGGTTCTTGTGTGCCACCCGGACCGCCATTTGGGTGGACGTGTGTCATATGCCCCTGGCTGCTAGGCCAGAGATTGGGCCTACCCGGGGGCATCTGGCTGCCAGGCTGTGTGAGGACCTATCCAGAAGTAAAAGGGCAGCACAGGGTTGGGACTGCGGCTTGAAGTCCAACCAAAAGTCCAGTACTATGTCCACTTTATTCATTTACAGTAAGTAGTTGGAGGCTAAAATTTGGGCCTCCCTTATTTTAACCTTTTGCCGTCCGTGCTATAGTCGAATGACGTACACAGCACGGACCTGAATTTCTGGGGGGCTGTCATATGACGGCCTCCCCTGTGCACGCGCCCCCCCCACAGGGCGTGTGCAGCGTGCGTGAGACTCGGGTGATCACAGATCCGAGTAAGGGGCCAGTGTCGGCCCCTTACCATGTGATCAGCTGTCAGCCAATAACAGTTGATCACATGATCTAAACAAAAGCTCGTAATCTTTTTTTTTCTCCTCACGCTGACAGCGTGAGGAGAAAAAAAAGCCGATCACCGGCTTATCTGCAAGGGACATCGGTCCCGAAGAGGAATTCTGCCTCATCTGTGCCACCAGTACCCCCTGCTATTGCCACCTGCCATTGCCACCTGCCAGTGCCCACAGTGCCCACCAGTGCCACCTATCAATGCCCATGAGTGCTCACCAGTGGTGCCAATCAGTGCCACCTAGCAGTATTTGCCTATCAGTGTAACCAACCAGTGTCGATGCGTGTCCATTATTGCCACCCATCAATACCCATCAGTGCCACCCACCAGTGCCCATCACTGCCACCTATCGGTGCCCATCACTGCTGCCTCATCAGCGTACATCAATAAAGGTGAAAAGTACCTGTTTGAAAAATTTTATAACAAAATATAAAAAAACTTTAAAAAATCTTTAAAAAATTAGGTCTTTTTATATTTTTTTAACAAAAAATAAAAACCGCAGAGGTGATCAAATACCACCAAAAGAAAGCTCTATTTGTGGGGAAAAATTATAAAAATTTCATTTGGGTACAGTGTTGTATGACCACACAATTGTCATTCAAATTGCATCAGCACTGAAAGCTGAAAATTGGTCTAGACAGGAGGGGGGTTTAAGTGCCCAGTAAGCAAGTGGTTAAAGGGGGCTTCTTAAATTTTGATAAGCCCAACAGAACCCCACATCCACTGGACCAGGGACCTGGCAAGTTAGTCGTCCCTTTGTGCTGCCGCCCCATTACCGGGGATCCCTTTTTTTCTTCTCTTTTTAATAACCAATGACAGTACAGCCACCAGAGATTTAGAAACCATTGGTGTCATTAGTTGCTAGGATGCAAGGTCTGGTCCACACAGCATCTTTTGTTAGTAGGTGGAAGATGGCCACCAGCTTCCTAACAATCCACAAGAGCCCTGAGCAGGAAGCTGTCACATTTAGTGGTGGCAGTAATGCTACCACTAATAAAGAACTTTCTGCACATCCAGAGGTTTGCTTCAGCAGGTGGGTAAACAGGCTTTTTTGTTCACCCATTTTGCAAACAGTGAACAGTCATAGTTTGTGGCACATCTGTGAACCCTATTCTTAATAAAAAACAGCATATGCAAATACTGTATACTTAGGCCCCATTCACACTGTGTGTCAATACACCTATTTTAACTCAATGAGTTAAAGCCTTTAGCATTAAGATAATCCTTCTTTTTGAATGGGTTGGCGCCACACCCTAGCGTATGGTAAAAGTTTCATAATGTTTTTGGTTTTTTTTTTAATGCATGGCATGTTCCTTGTGGTGCATTGTGGAGCAGGTATGTTGTCTGCTTCTATAATAGTGCATTAAGGTACATGTGGTTCACAGGTCACTGTGCATATTGGTTGTCACAACACATAGATGTGAATGGGCCATTAATGTAAACCTGCTAATGTTTTCTATTCAGGAGAAACTGATATGTTCTTATTATATGTCACATCCTCTGCTACTAATATTAACCTTCCCCATACTCTCCCACTGTCTTGATCACCCACCAGAGCAGGGCCGTCTTTAAGGCAGGGCAAAAGGGGCAGCTGCCCTGGGCCCTGTCATTGTTGTGGGGCCCAAAGCAGCTGCCTCATACTTGCCAACTATCCCAGTTTAAATTCCCTTGTCCTTTGAAGTTTTAGTCCTGTGCTGTGTCCCAATATCTCTGTGTGAAGTTCTGCTACTAATGCTGCCCAGCTCCGCCTTATTGTTGTGTACAGATGACTCACCTGCAGACCCTGTGTTTACATGTAAATAACCGACATTGTTATGTAAATAGCGGCGGCATTCATAAGTAAATAGCTGCGGCCGGCAGCATTGAAATGTAAATAAAAGCGGCATTCATATGTATATCATGCCCCCTTGCAGTGAGGAGATAATGTGCTGTAACCTCTAGCAACCAATCAGTGAGCAGTAATACTGTACAGTAATTTATAGCAACCAATTAACAAGCAGAAATCATTTACTGTAACCTCTAGCAACTAATAAGTGAGCCGTAATGTGTGTTGTAACCTGTAGCAACCTGTCAGTAAGCAGTAATGATATGCTGTAACCACTGGCAACTAATCGCAATTGCTGCCTGATTTAATACAGTAAACTGATTTTAAGTCTAGCTGCTATTTATTGTATTTCTCAGAGCACGTGGAGAGTGAAATTGCATGGAGGGGGCGCAGGAAAATTTTTGCCCAGGGTCCAATCAGTATTAAAGACGGCCCTGCACCAGAGCATGGGTAAAAGGTTGTCTATGAACTCAGTGCCAGTTCGAAATTGCAAAGGGCTAAGGTTCTTCTCCCTGCTGTCATGGGACAGTGCTTGGATCTAGAGATTGTCCACTCAGAAGCTGTGCACTGCAAAGTGGGAAGAAGGTCAACTGCTCCTTCATATGCAGCAGTACCAGATATTTTACTGGGTTCTGATTTGTGAACAGCGCAGAAGGGGCATGCGGGGAAGGCATTCACAGCAGAGCAAATAAAAAGAACCGGTTTCTTAGCCCTGACAGGGCAAAGTGACAGATTTACTTTATTGCTGAAAAACTAAATTTAGCACTGTTGCCTATATTTCCGCTTCATGCACATGTTGTCAATGAACATGCTGACAGGAAGAGACAACAGTGAAAGCAGTATTGATGACACTCAGTTTGCTTGCTTCTACTACTACAGCAGGTTGCTAGGAGGAGGTGTTACCACTGTAGTTAGAGTGACTTTGACTAGCTTAAAAAATTGAAATAAGAGAAAACAATGAATACTTACCTATCCCGTGGCCTGTGCAGCCGGGCTTTGCTTTTTTGAAGATCCAAGTGTGCCAAATAATATTCGGCATAGGGAGTGTCCAATGCTGGCGTATGCTTTTGTGCTCTGTGGTTTCCTCCACCAGCCCCCCTATGTCATTGCATACCACCGAGGCTGGGAGGAGGAATCCCAGAGTGCAATGAAAAACAACACATTCAGCACACCTAGACATGAGCCAAATGCTGAAGATCTTTCAGCAACCTTAGACCAGGAATGAAGGAGAGTTCAGTGCTGTGGGATGGGTCTGTGATCAATGCTTTATTTGCAGAGAGTTGCTCATTTGTTTTTGTTTTTTTAAATAGGGATAAAATCTTTTTAACAGAGAATGTTGCGTCAGTCTCCTGCATGTGCAGTCTGGCAGAGATCTATAAATTACCAAAGTGTCTGGCCAGAATTAAGAATTCCTTGGCTAATGGGAGAGTTCATATTTATGTATTTCAGCTTTGTATTTAAGCTTTTTTTAAGTTGAACTTTAGGACACTCTAGTTCTTTCTTAGTTAACTGGACTAATTTATTGTTACTAATTTATTCTACTATAGCCATGGTGTGCAACCTATGACCTCATGTAGCCCTGGCACTTTTTGCTTGGCACTCTGGGCCTGTGCAGACACTGATGTGTGTTTCCCTGCTGCAGTGTTAAAACAGATATTTCTAACAGGCTCTTGTAATATTTCTGTAGTCTTTGACTGTCTATTAAGGCATGTCCCCAGTTTCTAACAACTCTTATAGCATGTTCACAGTCTCTGACAGTCTCTTGCAGCATTTTTGGAGTCTCTGACCATCTTTTGTATCGTGCCTGCAGTCTCCAACCATCTCTTTTATTTTGTCCAGAGTCTCTGACGATTTCTTGTATCATGATTGCAGTATCTGACCATCTCTTGCACAACACATTATGTCCACAGTCCCTGACCATCTTGTTTATCATGTCTTCTGCTTCTGATTATCTCTTGTATCATGACTGAAATCCCAACCATCTACTGTATTATGTCCACAGTCTCTGACGATCTCTTGTATCATTTATTCTGCTTCTGATTATCTCCTATATCACGACTGCAGTCCCTGATCATCTCTTTTGTAAAACTGTTGTGTGTCTGTTGTCTTTAACACAGAATAGTCACTGAATGTTATGTGAGATCCTTTGATGATGTTGAGGGCCACAGTTGGGGCCCCCTATATCAAGAAAGCAGAAAACCACTTCACTATAGTGTCACCTTGGGGTGTCTACTGATTGACTGTGGAAACTTCACATTGGCCCTTATGGAACTTGGATTCTGTGCCTCTCCACTCTTTTTCCAGACTCTGGGACCTTGATTTCCAAATAAAATGCAAAATTTTCCACAGTCTGTGATGATTTGGGGAGCCATGTCATCTGCTAGTGTTGGTCCACTGTGTTGTATCAAGTCCAAAGTCAATGCAGCCCTCTACCAGGAAATTCTAGAGCACTTCATGCTTCCCTCTGCTGACCAGCTTTATGGCGATGCTGATTTCATTTACCAGCAGCACTTGGCACCTGCCTACACTGCCAAAAGTAAAAACACCTGGTTTAATGATCATGGTATCACAGTGCTTGATCCCAGTGCTTGATCACAGTGCTTGATTGGCCATTGACCTAAACCCCATAGAGAATCTGTGGGGTATTGTCAAGAGGAAGATGTGAGACACCAGACCCAACAATGCAGATGAACTGAAGGCCGCTATCAAAGCAATCTGGGCTTTCCATAACACCTCAGCAGTGCCACAGGCTGATTGCCTCCATGCCACGCTGATGCAGTAATTCATGCAAAAGGAGCACTGATAAGTATTGAGTGCATACTATACTGTACTTGGACATACTTTTCAGTAAACCAACATTTCTCTATTAAAAATCATTTTTTTATTGTTCTTATGTAATATTCTAATTTTTTGAGATACTGAATTTTGGGTTTTTACTAGCTGTAAGCCATGATCATCAAAATTAAAAGAAGGAAATGCTTAAAATATATCACTCTGTGTGTAACGCATCTATATAAAATATGAGTTTCACTTTTTGAACTGAATTACTGAAATAAAATAACTTTTTGCTGATATTCTAATTTTATTAGATGTACCTGTATATGTTGGGAGTGTGCTAGAATTAGGTAATTGTGGAACATAATTTTTGCTTTGCTGAGATGCCTTACAGGGGTCCTGCTACAACAATCTCCTCATGTTGCTGTTCTGAATGAACCAATTGATAAATTCTCTCATACTCAGCACAAACTGATATTCTTCATTATTTTAGCATCAAAACTGACTAGAGCACAATCATGGAAAATAACCTCAATTTCCCTATCTCAAGCAAAGCAGAAAATCTCCTGGATAATAGCTCACAAAAAAAAAAATGCCATCATCCCGAATGATACTAGTAAGAGATTTGAAAAGGGTTGGAGCCCATGGGCTCAATATATGCATATTACTCTATGATCATTTTGCTAGACACCTCTGATTGTTCCAGCAGTCCTCTTGGAATCTTTTCTCTGCTTTCTCTGCTTTTTCGTTTCTCTTCTTGTTTATTTTCTTCTATTTGCCTTTATACGGTATCTAGCATCACAGTATTTAGCTGCTGAAGACTCTTTTGTTGGGAATATCACAATATTTTTCTGGGAACTGTATCTTGTGAATTTTTTTGCTATGTTTATATGCTGCTCCCTCTATACTGCTGTCTATGTTCCAGTGTTATACTCATGTTAGTTTTGAATGTTGTAAATATTTTATTCTACATTGTACTTCAAAACTTTATTGAAATATTGAACGTAAAACTAGGTCTGGAGGAAGCCGAATTGATAATAAGAATTCTATGCAAAACACAAGTCAGGGAGCAAGGAACACGCAGACCAGTCAGCACTGACACTGAGTTATAGCTTCCCTTAAATAGGCCATCGAGTGCCAATGCGGACTCTGAGTGTGCACGCACGTTCGCATATATAAGTAAGCATCCATGTGCATTCTTGCACATGAACGTGCACCTGGCCAATATTCGAGCAGAGGTATGTGCATGCATATGTTTACAGGAGCCAGCTAACTAATACGACTTCCCTGATATTGCCTCCTCTTTAATCCGGATGCCCAACCAAGCCTGCATTTCTGGATAAAGACAGAAATAGACTAGTACCAGCCATGGAGCATGGCCATTTGAGGGTGGCTTCCAAGAATTCTCCTCAGGAGGGAAGCTGGCTGGCTGATAGGAATTTCCTGATAGTGTTACTGGCAAGATCCCCAAGTTAAATAAAGTAAAAAAAAAAAAAAAAAAAAGGAAAAGAAATGAAGCCACCATGTGTAAGGATTGGTGAGCTGTGATATATCAAATTTTGTTGTTGGGTTTAGTATCTCTTTCATTCCTTCTGTCTGTCTCCCCACATCACATGGTACTTAACATTCCAAAAGTTTTTGTTTCTGATTCTAGCCATGAAAGGGTTAACATCTGCTTAGCTATCTGCCAATTAAACAGCGGCAGACTAAATTATCACCTGAAGCTCCACTCAGGATGTAGCTATGCCTTAAGCAGCCCATATGTGAGTCGGTTTATTTCGTTCAATATGCAGGCTGAATGAAGAAAAAACTGACTTGATTCCTCCATCAACATCAAATGAGTCTTTGTATTCTGACAGCGGGGGGACTTCCTTGCCACCAGAATACATTGAGCAGCGTTGCAGGCTACAGCCTACCAAGCTGATCGAGTGGGGAAAATCTGGCAGAGAAGCTGTACAGAAGCCCATCAGTAGATTGATTTCTCTACAACCTCAATTCCCATACATGGATCGAAATTCAGCCGAACTGGCTGAATTTTGATCCACGTATGACTGGCTTTAGGGTGCAATCCTGGCCCAAAGTGGATGATTGTTTGTTCCTTTCTTTGTAAATTAAAGTGCTTTGTGGGCTTAACTGTTCTATGGCAATAAGAAAAATACATGCATTATTCACTATAGTGTTCCAACTACAGAACATTACAGCTTTGTATCAGCCACTCAATTATATAAGCACATTAACACTGGCGACTGCTGCAAATTATTTTCTTATGCTTCTTGATTCATATCATCCTTCTTCATTAACTTTCCTGAAAAACAGAGTGAAGGCAGATCTCAAGTCTTTAATTTACTTTGACACATTTAGTTACCTGAGGTTATAAGTCCGGGCTTATTATTGTCCAACAATGCCCTTCCTAATACTGTTGATGGTCTGTAAAAAAGCCTTTGGCTGTAGCAATTATGTCAGCTGCTAAACGTTTTAGCAGTGAATTGGTAGGAGACAGGATATAGAACCCTTTCTACATTGGTGTGCGCAGCCTATTGCATTAGGGTGTGCACCCCAGAGCACAAACACACATGCATGTATAATATAAATAGAAAAAATACAGCGCTATACCTACAAAAACATTAACTAGTGGGAAAAAAACAAAAAAGAAATAGCTGCAGCTCAAACGTGAGATATACACATACAAAGTTAGTAAATTATAAAGGGAAGCTGCGCTAAAATAATAATTAAAGTGAATAAGTGATCGTGGTACAAAGAAAACCAATCTGTGTACCACTAAAAACAATGAGTATCAACAGTACTCAAATGGTTAATAAAAAAGAAATAGTCCAATGGTTGCATGCAAATGAAGTGAACTTCTTGACACAAAATACCACCAGCTGATGTGAACCTCCACCACATGAATTGCACGCTTACCGAAAGGTAAGCTTAAGCAAGCCTGTATTGTTGGTCAATATCCGGACATATATCCAGCAGCAGCTCACTGAAGTTAGACCGAAGGTAAACCAGGTGACCTCAAATCAGCGGGCATACAAGGCAAGGCATCGATCATGTACCCAAAAAGTGGAGCGAAAACTCACCATAGTGTAAATCAGACAACTATAGGTTTATTAAAATAAAGGGTTGTACTTACAAGTAGCGAAGATAAAAACATCCATAAAAAGTTTTCCGGTCGGCTTGCAGACACGCGTCCGCTCACAGGGTACACCGCAATGATGTTAGCATGTCAGCCTCCTGACGTACGTTTCGTCACAGAATGAGGTCGTCTTGGGGAAAGGACTGTTCATACTCATTATTTTTAGTGGTACACAGACTGGTTTTCTTTGTACCATGATCACTTATTCACTTTAATTATTCTTTTAGCGCAGCTTCCTTTTATAATTTACACATGTATGTATATCAACAGAGCAGTGGACGGTGTCAGTAGAGCAAATATTGGTGGCAGTGGAGAGTGTCAGTTTTTTTATTTTTATTCTTTTTTTACAATATTATTTATTTATACATTTTTTATAATTTTATTTAGGACCCCCGTTATAGAGCTTTGGTGAAATATCAAGGGTCTAGACCCCTTGTTGTTTCACTTTTGAGACAGAGAAAGAAACTGAGGACAAACATTCCCCAGTCCCTTTTTCTTCAGCCTGCAAGTAAACATAGTTTAGTAAGCTTCAGTTAAGAATGAAGATAGGAGTGACAGAGCGGTACAGATCACTCACTGTGTTTATTCAGAAAAGGAAGGCCGTTTGATGAAATATTTGCCAGCCCCTTCCCCGCTCGTGAGAGGAGGGAAGCTGGCAGCACTGCAGGGGAAAGCAGGGGGAATCAGCACCGCATGGGACTTTTAGGGTGTGCCGAGGCACATCCCACACACCCTGTGCGCACGGCTATGTCTTTCTAATTGTCTTGGTCCCCAAAGATCTGGAAACATCACCAATGTGCCAAATGTATGAGTCCACTTCTAGGAGAGATATTAAATGTCCATACAGAGGGGTCATTGCATATGTGACCAAATACTCACAAAGACAGTTTAGATTTAAAATGTGCTGATTCTACTGATCATGAATATCTTCTAGCAGAGTTATAGCTATGCCACAACATAGCAAAGTAGAATTTCATGTTAGCAGAGTAGAATTATACTGATTCTTTAAAGACATGGACAAACTTTATTACAGTAACTGAAAAAAGAGCTATTCCATGCTTAAACTGAAAGGAAAGTCTAACTATAACTATTATTAAAATGCTCCCCCTCCCTCCTCCTGCCTAACCGTTTAAAAAAAATATGTGTGTACTTACCTACCTTCCTCTCTGGTCTGGTCACATGATCCTGCAGCTCTATGAGCGATTGCTGCAGGGGAGAAGAGGGATCACCAATAATGACTGGGCTATAGGAGCCTATGGTGACATCATGACTCACAGAATTCACAGATGTTATTGAGTGGCGCTTCCTTCTCCAGAGCTGCAGGATCAGATGACTGGACCAGAGCAGATTAAAAATAGGCATGTGCACAGACCTTTTTTATATAGGTTAGGCAGGATAGGTAGGATGTGGGGGAGGAAACATTTTTAGGAATAGTTATAGATAGGGTATTCTTGCACTTTAACCGCTTGCCGACCAGCCGCCGCAGTTTTACTGCGGCAGAATGGCACAGCTGGGCGAAACGAGGGGCACGCCAGCAGCGTGTGCCCAGAGCCGGTGCGAGTGCCCGGCTGGTGCGATGACCGATGGGCATCCACGATCGCTCGTGACAGAGCAAGAACTGGGATCTGTGTGTGTAAACACACGGATCCCTACACTTCAGGGGAGTAGAGACAGATTGTGTGTTTATACTAAGTGTGAACAGTGATCTCTCTCTCCTCGCGGACAGTCCCATCCCCCCTACAGTTAGAACACACCTAGGGAACACAGTTAACCCCTCGATCGCCCCCTAGTGTTAACCCCTTCCCTGCCAGTGACATTTATACAGTAATAAGTGCATTTTTATAGCACTGATCGCTGTATGAAAATCGCAGATCGCCGCCATTACTAGTAAAAAAAAAAAAAATAATAAAAATGCCATAAATCTATCCCCTATTTTGTAGACGCTATAACTTTTGCGCAAATCAATCAATATACACGTATTGCGATTTTTTTTACCAAAAATATGTAGAAGAATACATATTGGCTTAAACTGAGGAAAAAAATTGTTATTTTGATTAAAAAAATGTGGGATATTTATTATAGCAAAAAGTAAAAGATATTGTGTTTTTTTCAAAATTGTTGATCTTCTTTTGTTTATAGCTCAAAAAGAAAAACCGCAGAGGTGATTAAATACCACCAAAAGAAAGCTATATTTGTGGGGAAAAAAGGGATATCAATTTTGCTTAGGTACAGCGTTGCATGACCGCGTAATTGTCAGTTAAAGTGACTCAGTGCCGTATCACAAAAAATGGCCTGGTCATTGAGCAGCCAAATCTTCTGGGGCTGAAGTTGTTAATAATGCTCATACATTTTGTTAAAAAAAGAAAATTGGGAAAAATGGCATACCACTATGGCTTACCACTATGACTGATAAAAATTGAACCACATTTTGTAGACCATGTGTAGGTTTATGTTATGATTGTTCTGAATGATTGGAGGACTTCAAGCCTAATTTTTGAAAGACAGATACAAGAGAGAATTTTTGAAAGGTAGACACAATAGAGAAAAGCTCTACATGAAAATGTGGACAAATGAAGGGGTTTTCATGGAAAATCTTTTAAGTTTTAGTTCTTCATTGTAACACGAGGAACTTCTGTTGAAAACTGTATATTGCTTATTTCTTTCCAAAGAAAGCCTGGAAAGACGGGGTCCCCTCATTTTATTTATATTTATAAACAGACTGTGAGATTTCCCTTTTTTATCTTGGCAAATCTCCTTATAGGAATTGCTTCTTTTACATATCATTAGACACTATTAAAACATGTCTGAGTCACCCAAGGAAAGCTATAAATCATACAACAAATATATGTAAGTTTTCTCATCAGAACAAATAGAATAAAGAAACATTCATATATTCAAAGTGTACACTTATTTAGTGGGAACATGTTATAACTCACCTGAATCATAAGACTCATGCTGGTTATTACAAGTGCAAGTTGAGATTCAGTAATGAGTCGTTGTTGAATCATGAACTTAGTAGATGTTCCAGCATCAGAGATGTCCTTCCAAAAGCAGATCTACATTGAGGACTTCTTTCTCAAAAAAACTAATAAAGTCCTTTAATTGAAATCATCATGAAGAGTATAAAAACGGAGCTCCCCCTTTAGAAGTAATTGCAGTCTTTCAGGCCAAGACAGACTTTTCAAGCAAAGGGTATGGACTTTTGGCTTGGGAAAGAGCCATGCCACAATTACTATGGCAAGGTTTTGTTTTTAGCACTTCCCCCTCTCAACTCCAAAACCTAGGAGCAAGGCTAATGGCCCCGCCCTTCGTTATTTAAGAACTGTCAGAAGACGAGAAGCGTCACACAGTGGGAGCCTCCCATCATGGATGTGGAGCGGCCCGAGAAGAAGAAGGGAAGAAGACGCCGCGGAGGAAGATGCCGGACGAGAACACCGGAGGAAGAACCAGAAGAACCAGAAGAAGAAGAAGACGGAGGAAGAAACCGAAGGCAGATAGAAGAAAGAAGATAGAAGAAAGAAGATGGAAAAAAGAAGACTTTAAATAAAGGAATTGTCAAAAACTGTCTCTTGTCATTTTTAACATTTTTGACACTTTTTTGTGAAATGGTAGGGGTACTTTTGTACCCCCTTACCATTTCACACAGGGGGGCCGGGATCTGGGGGTCCCCTTGTTAAAGGAGGCTTCCAGATTCCGATAAGCCCCCCGCCCACAGACCCCCACAACCACCGGGCAAGGGTTATGGGGATGAGGCCCTTGTCCCCATCAACATGGGGACCCCAAAGCATCCTCCCAATGTTGAGGGCATGTGGCCCGGTACAGTTCAGGAGGGGGGCGCTCTCTCGTCCCCCCTCTTTTCCTGCGGCCTGCTAGGTTGCATGCTCGGATAAGGGTCTGGTTTGGATTTTTGGGGGGACCCTACGCCATATTTTTTTTAAAGTTTTGGTTCGAGGTTCCCCTGTGGGGAAATCCCATGCCGTTTTTATCAATGAACTTTTATGTGTATTGTCGGACCGACAATTCATTAATAGCCGCAAGTAGTTTTAAATTACTTTTTTTCCTTTGAAATGTCATTTTGCTGTCAGACTGTTCTAAACACGGGAAACACGCGCCCCTTTACAGGCATACTTTAGACACCCCCCAGCTACGAAATTTAAAGGAATATTACACTTTTATTGTTTCACTTTAAGCATTATTAAAATCACTGCTCCCGAAAAAACGGCCGTTTTTAAAACTTTTTTTTGTATTTATCCATGTCCCCTGGGGCAGGACCCAGGTCCCCAAACACTTTTTATGAAAATACCATGCATATAAGACTTTAAAATGAGCACTTTTGATTTCTCCCATAGACTTTTAAAGGGTGTTCCGAGGCTTTCGAATTTGCCGCGAACACCCCAAATTGTTTGCTGTTTGGTGAACTGGTGAACAGCCGATGTTCGAGTCGAACATGAGTTCGACTCGAACTCGAAGCTCATCCCTAATTACTGGCAGGATCAACAGGTTTGCATTTATTGAGCAGATATAACAAATCACATTTAATGGTATATTAAACAGACCAAAATGAAGAAAATCGCACATGTTTTTAATATCTGATCTACATTAAAGCAGAACTAAACCCTCCTATTCTTTATAGCCTTGTCATCTTTGTCATTGTTTGATCTGCAGTTGCCATAGTGTTGCACTTGTGACCAGTTATGACATTGGCCATTTAATGGCTTACAAGTTTGGTTGAAAACACAAGCCAATGTGACAGTTATCATTCATGGCATGCCTTGAATGTAACTGTATTGAGAAACTGTTCAATCGATGGGTTTAGTTCCACTATCAAGCAGAACTTTACCCATACCCAAACTGATAAAAAATAATGTTCTTTAGCAAGGAACATACATTGCACATTAATAATTATGCTACCAAAATGAGTGTGTGCTGTAAATTGCCTCCAGCAATGCTCCCGTTTCTTCTTGCCAGAGGCTGCCATTTTGCTGAAGCCCAGAGCCCCTGAGCAGCAGTAAATATTCAGGCTTTCTGCAGATTGGCTCCTAATGGCTCAGATTTTTGTTACAGGGACAAAAAATAGAGAGCAACTGAGCATGTGCAGGGTAGTTGGAGAGAATGTATTACTGGATTTTAAACAGTATAGGTACTTTTTTAAAAATGTTTATACAGCTATACCTGCTAAAAGGGCCAGCCAGAAGTGATATAGCAAGATTTAATTTTCTGAGTAAGGTTCCAAGTTAAAATATAACTAAAGGCAAAACTTTTTTTGTTTCGATAGAGTGTAGAGGGTTTAGAACATCTGTCAGTTTTTATTGCAGTTTGTGTCCCCGTTAAGGAGATTCCCCCCTCTCTATTTTTTCTGTTTACCATTATCATTGAAAGTGAAAGTAAAATAAATTACCCAGATTTTGGGTTGTCCCCAGTAAAGTAATAGAGGGGAAATCTTCCAACTGGTACACTAGTTCTGGTGACCTGGGGGTCCCCAAGAAATTCCCTTTTATTTACAGGCATTTCCTCTCACTTCTTGTTTGGCTATGGGACAGGAAGTGAAGGTAAATCTGACTGTGTGGTAGAACTGTGTAAATGTGAGAACTTAATAGCTAGAAATACAAATCTTATGGCTGGTACAACAGCTATCATATATCCACCTCAAATGTTTTTAGCTGCTTACCTAACGTTATACTTTAAACTCAAGATTTGGAATATACCTGTATATGTATTGTAAATGTGGTCATGCACTGAATTCTTTTTTTTTCTCTGATACAATTAGACTTTATTTAGGCATACTGTAGTATGGGTTTATCATATATAGACCATTTCTAAAAAAACACACTAAATATTTAATAGCTTGACCTTTAACAAAACTCGCTTGACCTTTAACAAAGCTGAATGATGGCAACTTGCAAACTGGCTGTTCAAGCTAGTTAACAGTTACTATTATGCCCCGTACACACGGTCGGATTTTCCGACGGAAAATGTGTGATAGGACCTTGTTGTCGGAAATTCCGACCGTGTATAGGCTCCATCACACATTTTCCATCGGATTTTCCGACACACAAAGTTTGAGAGCAGGCTATAAAATTTTCCGACAACAAAATCCGTTGTCGGAAATTCCGATCGTGTGTACACAAATCCGACGGACAAAGTGCCACGCATGCTCAGAATAAATAAAGAGATGAAAGCTATTGGCCACTGCCCTGTTTATAGTCCCGACGTACGCGTTTTACGTCACCGCGTTCAGAATGATCAGATTTTCCGACAACTTTGTGTGACCGTGTGTATGCAAGACAAGTTTGAGCCAACATCCGTCGGGAAAAATCCTAGGATTTTGTTGTCGGAATGTCCGAACAAAGTCCGACCGTGTGTACGGGGCATTAGAGTGTAAAGCTCTTGACAAGATAATAAAAGTTTTCATTTGTTTTTTACATTAAAAATTGGAAAGCCATAAACAGTTTAAGACAGAAGGATCAAAAAATGTGACATTTTAAGTCACCGATATATAACACATATAGGTGTTTTGAATTTAAAATAATACCCACATAAATCCATCACTTTAAATATGTTCTATTGATTTTGTCCAATGCAAAATCATATATTTAACATTTTTTACTGCTGCATAATCAGGGTAGTAACCGAGTAACATATTCAACAGTCTCTCCAGTCTGGCTTCAGTGCCCTCAGAAATAATGATTAAAGGAGGCATCTTATCTCCTCACAGTGCTCTACTGCCTACTAGACTAACCTTCAACCCTTACTGCCAATTGCAACGTGCGTAACAGACAGCAGTGAAAATGTATTAAAGTAGATGATTAAAAACGGGGATGTAGTGATGCACAAAATTAAACATCTTGGCTAGAGGTGTTTGAGTTATTCTCCTGAGGCAGAAAATTGTTATGTAAACTCAATAAACTTTGAAAGGCATATAATTCAAATAATTTTTAGAATTAACTCCTGCAGGTTTTCAGACAGTGCTGGAATGGAATTTGAATATTCAGTGTAATATTTATGCTCATTTTTGCTCATAAATTATTATAACCTCTGTGGTAAAAGTGTTATCCCTTTTATGTGAAACACTTTAAAATCTCAGATGTTCTAGTCATGCAACCTAAAGAGTTAGACACTCTGGAGCCTTTCTCGGACACTTGGAGCACCAAGATCCCACTACACCATCAGATTACAGATGAGCCCATGTTTTTACTTCTTCTTGTGAGTGTTTATAGTTACCTTGCCATTAAAATTTGCTTGCAATACTGCACTTAGGTGGTGCTTGCTGTGTTCTCCCCTCTAAAGAGTTAGACACTAGCTGGCTTTATTTGACTTATAATCCTAAAGTGGCTACATGCTTGTAAGTAACATTTCTTCGTACCTAAAGTTTACCATAGAAAAAACAAACAAACAAAAAAAAAAAACCCCATCTCTTTGCTACAACTAGCAGAATATTACCTTTTACAGTGCCTTGAAAAAGTATTTATACCCCTTGAAATTTTGTCATGTTACAACCAAAAACGTAAATGTATTTTATTAGGATTTTATATGGTAGACCAACACAAAGTGGCACATAATTGTGAGATGGAAGGAAAATGATAAATAGTTTTCAAATTTTTTTTACAAAAAGTGTCTGAAAAGTGTGGCGTGCATTTGTATTCAGCCCCCCTGAGTCAATACTTTGTAGAGCCGCCTTTTGCTGCAATTACAGCTGCAAGTCTTTTTGGGTATGTCTCTAACAGCTTTGCACATCTAGAGAGTAACATGTGTGCCCATTCTTCTTTGCAAAATAGCTCATGCTCTGTCAGACTGGATGGAGGGCGTTTGTGAACAGCAATTTTCAAGTCTTGCCACAGATTCTCAATTGAATTTATCCACTTTCAGATGATCCCTGAAAACTCATCTCTTCAGAGAAGCCTATCTGGCCCCCACGTAACAACTGTACATTTATCTTCTCAATCATCACCCACAGTTATTACCTCTAAGGAGCAGGGCCCTCTGATTCCTACTGTATTAAAGTGTATTGTATTTGTACTGTGTACCCTCAAGTTGTAAAGCGCTACATAAACTGTTGGCGCTATATAAATCCTGTATAATAATAATAAATAATAATAATAATAATTCATGTCTGGACTTTGACTGGGTCATTCTAACACATGAATATGATAACAGAAAAGAAACTGCGCTAAATGTAAGAACAAAACCAAGTGTATGCACACGTAGTATTTAAGTCCATCTGAAACATCAAAACAAGTGCCAATTATCACTCTGTATGAGATCCACAAAAGGTATGTATCCTCATCCTCAGTCAAGGTGACATCACACTTTAAAATCACCGCAGAAATTAGTGTAGAAGATAGGACAGTCCTTCACCTTTAAACCAACTGCCTCTTACCAGCTCCCTTGATCTCTGGTGAGGAGATCAAATGCGCCTTTTAGCTTATAACCCAGCCACAGTCTCAGGATGAAATAGATGAGACACCAGATATAGTCCAGATATAGTCCGCCCTCTATATCATATAGATCCTACTAGCCAGAAATCAACACAAAATAGACTAACTTGGGCAGTGAAGACTCCCTCTAAGCTTATCTGGTAAGCGGATATTTTTCGACCCCGCCTGTTCTTGACATTATAACTGATGAACTTGTGATCAACGTGAATGACACATTAAGTATCACCTGCAGAAAATCACGGAGGACTATATCTGGTGTCTCATCTATTTCATCCTGAGACTGTGGCTGGGTTATAAGCTAAAAGGCGCATTTGATCTCCTCACCAGAGATCAAGGAAGCTGGTAAGAGGCAGTTGGTTTAAAGGTGAAGGACTGTCCTATCTTCTACACTAATTTCTGCAGTGATTTTAAAGTGTGATGTCACCTTGACTGAGGATGAGGATACATACCTTTTGTGGATCTCATACAGAGTGATAATTGGCACTTGTTTTGATGTTTCGGATGGACTTAAATACTACGTGTGCATACACTTGGTTTTGTTCTTACATTTAGCACAGTTTCTTTTCTGTTATCATCTTGTTTAATGTGGGTATCCCATATTTTGTAACTGCAGCTTAACTATTCTACTCTTATTATAGACAGCAGATTATGTTTTGCATGCCTTAATATTTTTGCTGACAGCGCTGTATTTTTATATATTTTGCTAACACATGAATATGCTTTGTTCTAAACTATTCCTTTGTAGCTCTGGCTGCATGTTTAGGGTCATTGTCCTGCTGGAAGGTGATCCTCCACCCCAGTCTCAAGTTATATGCAGACTCTAACAGGTTTTCTTACAAGATTGCCTTGTATTTGGCTCCATCTATCTTGCCATCAACTCTCAATAGCTTCCCTGTCCCTGCTGAAGAAACGCATCCCACAACATGATCCTGCCACCACCATGTTTCACAGTGGGGAGGATGTGTTCAGGGTGATGTGCAGTGTTAGTTTCCCGCCAGGCATAGTGTTTTGCTTTTAGGTCAAAAATTTAAATTTTTGTCTCATCTCACCAGAGCACCTTCTTCCACGTGTTTGCTGTGTCCCCCACTTGACTTCTCGCAAACTGCAAATGAGACTTCTTTTGGCTTTCTTTCAACAATGGCTTTCTTCTTGTCGCTCGTTCATAAAGGCTAAATTTGTGGAGTGCATGACTAATAGTTGTCCTGTGGAGAGATTCTCCCACCTGAGCTGTGGATCTCTGCAACTCCCCCAGAGTTACCATGGGCCTCTTGGTTGCTTCTCTGATTAATGCCGCCTGTCAGTTTAGGTGGACGGCCATGTCTTGGTAGGTTTGCAGTTGTGCCATACTCTTTCCATTTTTGGATGATGGATTGAACAACGCTCCTTGAGATGTCCAAAGCTTGGCATCATTTTTTAGAATCTAACCCTTCTTTAAACTTCTCCACAACTTTATCCCTGACCTGTCTGTTGTCTTCCTTGGCCTTCATAATGCTGTTTGTTCCCTAAGGTTCTCTAACAAACCCCTGAAGGCTTCACAGAACAGCTGTATGTATACTGAGATTAAACTACACACAGGTGGACTCTATTTACTAATTAGGTGACTTCTGAAGGCAATTCGTTTCACTAGATTTTAGTTAGGGGTATTAGAGTAAAGGGGGCTGAATACAAATGCATGCCACACTTTTCAGATATTTATTTGTAAAAAAAATTAAAAACCATTTATCATTTTCCTTCCACTTGACAATTATGTGCCACTTTGTGTTAGCCTATCACATAAAATCCCAATAAAATACATTTACATTTTTGGTTGTAACATGACAAAATGGGGAAAATTTCAAGGGGTATGAATACGTTATCAAGGCACTGTATATACACTAACTGGGCACTGTATTAGGTACACCCGTTCAATTGCTTGGTAACACAAATTGCTAATCAGCCAATCATATGGCAGGAACTCAATGCATTTAGGCATCTAGACGTGGTGAAGACAACTTGCTGAAGTTCAAACTGAGCTTCAGAATGGGGAAGAAAAGGGATTTAAGTGACTTTGGCATGGTTGTTGGTGCCAGACGGCCTGGTCTGAGTATTTCAAAAACTGCTGATTTACTTGGATTTTCACACAACCATCTCTAGGGTTTCCAGAGCATGGTCTGAAAAAGTTAAAATATCCAGTGAGCGGCACTTGTGTGGATAAAAATTCCTTGTTGATGTCAGAGGTCAGAGGAGAATGGGCAGACTGGTTTGAGATGATAGAAAGGCAACGCTAACTAAAATAACCACTCGTTACAACCAAGGTATACAGAATACCATTTCTGAATGCACAACACTTTGAACCTTGAAGCAGATGGGCTACAGCAGCAGAAGACCACACCGGGTGCCACTCCTGTCAGTTAAGAACAGGTAATGGAGGCTACAATTCAAACAGGCTCACCAAAATTGGACAATAGAAGATTGGAAAAACGTTGCCTGGTCTGACGAGTCTCAATTTCAGCTGCAACATTCAGATGGTAGGGTCAGAATTTGGCATAAACAACATGAAAGCATGGATCCATCCTGCATTGTATAAACAGTTCAGGCTGGTGGTGGTGGAGTAATGGTGTGGGGGATATTTTCTTGGCACACATTGGTCCCCTTAGTACCAATTAAGCATTGTTTAAATGCCACAGCCTACCTGAGTATTGTTACTTACCATGTTCATCCCTTTATGACTACAGTGTACCCATCTTCTGATGGCTACTTCCAGCAGGATAATGCACCATGTCACAAAGCTCAAATCTTTTTAAATTGGTTTCTTGAACATGACAATGAGTTCACTGTATTTCAATGACCCCCACAGTCACCAGATCTCAATCCAATAGAGCACCATTGGGATGTGGTGGAACAGTGAATTGCATCATAGATTTACAGCAGACAAATCTGCAGCAACTGCATGATGCGATCATGTCCATATGGACCAAAATCTCTGAACAATGTTTCTAACACCTTGTTAAATATATGCCACAAAATCAAGGCAGTTCTGAAGGCAAAAGGGGTTCCAACCCAGTACTAGCAAAGTGTACCTAAAAAAGTGGCTGGTGAGTGTATATGCTGACTGCTGGGAGAGACCTGAACTGCGCTCTTCAGGCCTCTGGAGCACAGTGCCACTAGCAGGTGTTCTATCTTTTAACAGTGCCTCCCCTTGAAGGGGGGCCTCAGAAAGCTCCAACACATTCTGGTTGACAAAGTCCATCGTGCAAGTGCAAAGTTATCTGGCAAGAGGTGGATACTCTTAACCAAGCATTTAATCATCTAAGTAGCCTCAACCATAAGATGGTCCAGTATTTAATTGCTGCTGTAACATGTACTTTATGCTGTCAGACTACTGCATGGATCATTGCAGTAACGCTGTTTAGATAAACGTACGATGTTTCTAAAACCATATTTGCATTCAGAGCTTTGTTGCACATCACCTGAATTTCAGCTAGTACTGGAACAAAATGTCATTGTCCATTCACCAGTTTTTAATTGCTCGCAGAGATGAAAATGCATTAAAGTGCAGGCAGGTAATTGGTACAGCTGACACTTGTTAAAGACAGAAAATGGTGATATTGATTGGGTCATTGAGACTGGATTGTCTTGCTTTGTCAAAATGACAAAATAATAGCTTTGGCAGACATTGAAAGTAAATCTTAATGGAATTGCCTCTCTTGCCTTCTTGCCAGAATATGTATATCATGAAAATAGAAAAATAATGATTGGCCATAGGTAATGTTATTTTCACACAATATTTTACCATTTGCATTGTTTCAGTTTTAAAATCTAGATGCGTAAGGTATCTAAATGTATTTTTTTAATACTATTACAAAAATTAAATAGCTATCGAAAGATTTACTGAAGGGCTAATCTTCTCTAAATAGTTGGGGAAAGTAGAAAGATAGCACTGGATCCATAGGTTTATTTTACTTTTAGACTCCTTTCACACTGAGCATCACCATGCGCTAGCGGTAAAGCGCAGCTGATTTTAGCGGCGCTGTGCGGGCGGGAGCGGGGAGCTTTTAACCCCAAAGAAGGGGTTAACAAGGGCTTAAAAGCGCCCGAAATGCGCCGCTGCCGAAGCGTTTTGCAGGCGCTTTGGCAACACTGCCCATTGATTTCAATTGCAGGGGCAGTTTAGGAGTGGTGTATACACCACTACTGCACTGCCCCGAAGACGCTGCTTGAAGGACTTTTTTTTCCCGTCCTGCAAGTGCACCACCCCAGAGTGATCGCACTCAGGCTTTCACACTGGGGCGACTTGAGAGGAGCTTTTCAGGCACTTTACAGGCGCTATTTTAAGTGCTAAAATGCCTGAAAAGTGCCTTAGTGTGAAAGTAGCCATATTGTTATCTCAGCCCAGGTCAACACTGCTGTGGGATTGAAATCATGCACGTTCAGCTGAACTCACAATTTCATTCCTGCATGTCAGTCTGACGATTTCAGAGACATCAGAGCGGTTTTCTGCACAGATGTTTGTTGAAATCACACCTGAAATCACAAAAAGTAGTACAGAAACTACTGTTGGGAATCGGTGCGGCGCTGCACCGATTTTGATGGTTCCATTGGGTGAAAAAGCCGCTGATTTGGCATGCGATTTGACATGTCAAAACGCGTGCCAAATCACATCAATGCGAACCAGGGCTCAAAGTGTTATTGTTGGTTTAAATCTGGTTCATAGACAGGCAGCTTTTACACCCCAGAGAATCTCCACAGTCTCCTTGGCTTGTAGTGTAATGTAAGAAGGGTTGAAATTTAAGCGCCACGCCACTGGTAAGTGGTCCAGATACAACATTATTTCATTAAAGGTCAGGGGTACAGAACAAGATATAGCCAATGCATTTTGGGGGGGCTAAGTGCCCCCTTCATCAGGGCTTGACTGGCAATCAAGTGAACTAACCAGTAGTGAACTGAACCTACAATGGTATTTATTCCAGTGTGAGTTTAAAGCACAGGAATGTTTGGTAGTAGTGAGCATGATTTAATACATTAGAACACAGTTGGCGGTCCCTGTTTCTACATGTTTCTGTTTTAGCATTATCTTGTTTGCTTGGCCAAATGTCAGTTACTAATGGAATACATGGGTTTCCACAAGGAGTAGAATCAAAGAAGCACCTGATCATCAGCAAAGCCATTGCGAACTGACTTCCTGGGTGAAATCCCTAACTTTGTCCCTCTGGTAATCAACAAAACTGGGTATGGGAACTGTGAGAAATAGTGAAGCACTACCCTGTTTCCCCGAAAATAAGACCTAGCGTGATTGTCGGTGATGGCTGCAATATAAGCCCTACCCCTCAAATAAGCCCTAGTTAAAGTCCTTATAGGTCTTATTTTCAGGGTAAGGCTTATTTTCAGGAAAACGGGGTAGGGCTTATTTGGGCGGTAAGGCTTATATTGCAGCCACCACTGACAATCACGCTAGGTCTTATTTTGGGGGAAACAGGGTATGTCAGAAAGTCAAGTCAAAGTCAAGTCAAAGTCAAGAACAGGCAAAAGCACGTGGCTCGTATGGATGCCTGAGAGCTGAGCTCCAAGGCCGACAGGGGAAATTTAGCGACCAGGGGACCCACCGGGTGATCACACACCACACCGTCCTGGGCAGAAACCTACGTTAACATGGCAGACATGTTCAGGAAGCATAAGGAATAAAGGCACCTTCAGAAACTGACTGAATTCTTCCTTCAGCCTGCATGTGGAAACAGTCAAGATGGCACCACAGCTCTGGCCCCTGCTTCCTCACAGCAGCCAAACGACTATTACACTGATCTCAGAGACAAACTGTCAGCAGCTGCAGGAAACCTGGGGGAAGCCTCTTCTCTTTCCTAATCTCATTCTTGCTGTGTGCTAGCCCTGCTAACCCTGCATGTGACTGGATGACGGCCCTCCAGGTCATGAGGTGAGCCATGGGGATCCTTCTATGCTTAATCACTCCACACTCCATTCCTTCATTGCATCATTCCTTACCTCTAAGCAGCCTGTTATGTACACTTTGCAGAAGGACATGCTCCTTTTCATGCAAAGCTCTTTACATGCTGATTTCACTGCACTTCTTTGTAAGTTCTCAGCAGAAGTTATTTCCCTGGATGATACAGAGTGTATCATTTTGAAAACACACTAGGGGACATCACTATCACAGTTAATGACCTGGTAGATGCCCACAATGATGGCCTAGAAGAACGCAAGTGGCTAAAAGCTAAATTAGCAGACCTAGAAGACAGGTTACGCCGCAATAATGTAAAGCTTCATGGGGTATCCAAAACTGTATTACCAGCAGATCTAATGCACTACACCAAATATATATTTGTGGAATTATTTCCAGATGCTACACCCATCGAATTACCTATTGATCGCATTCACCATTTACCTAAGCCATCCCATCTGCCCAATAAGGTTCCTAGAGATGTTCTCATGAGAATTAACTTTTTCCATGTTAAGGAGCAACTCCTTGCAAAATCCAGATCTCTGGGGAAACTACCCACCCCGTATGGTGACATACAGTTGTACACTTATCTTCTTTTTTTTTAAACTGAAATGTTATTAAATTTTTCAGATGGTACAGCTGAAAATCATTCTTGTCATAAAGAACAAATAGTATCTGAGAATATATTAAAGAAATACGTGGTTGACTAAAAATAAATTGCCAACTGTTTCAAACATAGCGTATATAGCATATAGTTTGCTTACAATGGAAGGTGTTAATAAGGTAATATAGTATAATATATAACATATAAACATATATAAGAGCCAGGGGCCCCAGCTTCTGTAGAATTTGGGGGTCTGAAGATGAGTTCTAGCATGCATGAATTCCATTAGACAGTGAGTGTTGAGAATAGAAATCACTTCTGCAATTAAAGGTGGGTTGGGAGATTTCCAATTTCTGGCTATTGCTAGTCTGGTGGCAATAAGGACACGGGATAGCACTGTGGACTTCATTGAGGGCCAGTAGTCAATTTCTAAAACCAACAGGACCATCTGTGGAGATAGGGGTACAGGGACTGGGAGAATTAAAGATTTACATTGAGTAAGGATAATCCATAATGGAGCCATTGCTGGGCAGTTCCACCAGATATGTAGGGAGGTACCAGGATGTCCACAGTTTCTCCAACATAAGTTAGAGGTGTTGGGGTAAATCCGTGCTAGTTTAGATCGGGTGAGGTACCAATTATGTAGAATTTTCTTGGATAGATTCCCAGTGAAGTATACATCTGGATATTTTGATGGTAGCAGTAGGGCCTGATTTCATTGTTGTGGTGAGTAGGTGCGATGAAGGAGTTGTTCCCAATATAACATTGCAGAAGTTTTGTTTTTGAGCTGGGGGATGGCGAGGAGCTTATAGATGAAGGACATACCTTTTTGGTTACAGTTTTCTGCATCATAGGATTTTATAAGATGCCAGAAGAGAGGGTCAATGGACCATTGTGCACGTGAGAGGGCTGAACAGATTCTGAGGTATTTAAAGAAGTCTTTAGAGGTATTGTGGTATTTGGTTTATAGTTGTTGAAGGGAAAGTAGTATAGAGTTGTGGTAGATGTTCCCAATGTGTTGAAGACCAGCAGTGATCCAATCCTTCAGTGAGATTTCTGGGATGAAGGTTATTAGTGCTGCTATAGGGATGAGGGATAGTGATCGATAAGGAATACCCCTGGTATGCTGTTGAGTTGCTTTCCACATTTTAACGGTTGTGTTGATAGTGCTAAGGTATGTGTGCATTCCATGGTGATTGAGGAGCAGGGTGCTGAGGTAGGTCTTGGGACAGGTTGATAGGATTGTTCTTTCGATCTGTAGCCAGGTGGGTTGTGAGGTGGATTTCCACCACGTTTTTGCTTGGTCCAGTATGATTGCCTTGACGTATTCTTTTATATTTGGGGCTCCCAATCCACCAGCTGACGTTGGTGAGCATAGTGTGGTACCTTTGATCCTAGGATGTTTCCCCTTCCAAATGAAAGAGGTTATAATAGCTTGTATTTTGTTGAGGTGGGATTGCAAAAAAGTGATAGGGGTGGTTCTGAAAGTATACAACACGTGAGGTAGGAGGTACATTTTGAATAGAGCGATGCGACCAGCCCAGGAGGCCTCTTACCTCTATCTGTGGGTGAGTCTTGAGGGGGAGCCACTGTGGGCTCGGAGCTGTCCATGTCCTCCTGATTACTAGTGGAGTCCTGTGTGTCAGCATCAGTCAGTGAGGAGGGAGGAGGAGGAGGAGACGCTGCCTTGGCTAAATCTTGAGAGTGCTGCATGGCGGGCTGAGAGAAATAATCAGTGAGGCGGCTCGAGTTGTGTGACCGGCCGTTCTTCTTTTTGGACATACCGTCCAGATGCCATATGTGCTGGCTCCCCTCTGGTGTAAGAGAGAGGAGATAGAAGCTGCTGTATTAGGCGGGAGGTTGCTGGATGTCCAGCGGCTGAGCCGGGCTGGTGGATCAAGCGGCCATCTTATTCTGCGGCCAGCCACGCCCCTACACTTATCTTTTTAAATACACCTTGGAGCTCAGGAGACAACTTACTACTATTACAAAGGCACTCTGCAACCACAAAATTGTTCCTTCTCCTCCAGTGGGCTCTTGCAAGCCACCAGAGAAAATGTCACCGGAAAAAGGCAACCAATAAACAAACACAGATTCCGGTGCTTATTTGTGCAGAAGAGACACACTTTCAATAAAATAAATGCAGCTCCAGCTTGCTTTTACAAATATTTTCCACACATCTTTTTGGCATGCAATCTGGAAAAAAAAGAGGGATGCTAATAGCTGTCAGAAACACTGTGTTCTTCCAACACCATGACAGTATTATTGACCTTGACGGTCACTATATTATTCTGATTTGCACTCTTGAAAATGTTACCTATACCCTAGCGTCTATCTATGCACCTAATATTCATCAAATTCACTTACTCAATAAGCTTCTCAAGACAATTTGCCGTATGCAATGCAGTCTCTTACTCACTTGTGGGGACTTTTACAGAGTGCCAGATCTCTGCATGGATGTCTCCAACCCAGGTACCAGATATGAATCCCCTATGAGCAAATTCCTTTATGCCAATGATCTGTTTGATTGATAGAGATGTCACCACATCACTGAGTGCCACTATCCTTTTTTTCCATCGACTCACAACTCATATTAATGCACTCTCTTTTTCTTAGTTGACAAAAAGGCTCTTTCAAAAAATTAGCAAGTCGGTCATTTCCTTAATTATCTGGTCAGATCATGCATCAGCTAGTGTAACCATCACCACTACTGCAACCTCTGTTTCATCCAGGGTCTGGAGAGCCAATTCCTTCCTTCTGCTGTCATCTCCATATGCTGAATCTTTAAACTGTGAGTGGGTGAAATTCTTTCAGCATAACACTGGCTCTCGAACTCCGCCACACTATGGACCGCATGAAAGGCATTCATCCAGGGGGTGCTAATTTAATTGGTTTCCCAAGCTAAGACAAAGAGGACACAGCATATAGATACCATTTTATCCTCCCTAAATTCTGCTGAAGCACAAAGTAAAGCAAACCCCTGCCATGCCCTTAAATTACGGTTAGTGGATTTACCCCAAGAACTCAGAACCCTTTTGTTAGACTCCGTTGAACAATCTCAATGCAGAGTGAAAGCCACTTATTATGCCACCAGCAACAAGGCTGGAGGGGAAATGGCCCTCCAGTGTTTGTTACACCGTTTTACCAAGGAGAAGCTTCTAGACCCCCAGGCAATAGCGGACGCCTATAGCTATTACTACATTACCCTATACAATATTAAAGATGACTTGACTCCCCTAGCGTATATTGAGATCTTTCTTACTTAGATCAATCTCCCTTCTCTGTTGGCTGACCATCTGCTTTCTCTCATTGCCCCCTTTACTCTGAAATAATACTTGCTGAACCAAAAACCCCAAGGCCCTGAGGGTCTAACTGGTGAATATTACAAACCATTTAAAGATGTATTGGCTCCCTACATTTGCCAGGTATTCAATGACACAGCCACCTCTTCTTTATTTCCCACAGAAATGTTGAATGTCCTTGTGATAGCCTTGCCAAGGCCAAGGAAGGATCCTACAACCCCACACAATTTTAGACCTATCTCTCTCTCCGCAGTATAGACTATGCTAAGATGATAGCTACCAGTCTGATGAATATTTTACTGTCTCGTATCCATAAAGATCAGGCGGGTTTCATTTAGGGGAGTCAGACCTCTGACACTGCTAGGCAACTAATTGATATTGTTCACATTGCTGAGCGGATTTGAACGCCTTCTCTGCTTTTTTTTTTTGGATGCAGAGAAGGTGTTTGATGGGGCTCATTGGACCTATCTCTAGGCTGTATTCCACAAGTTTGGTTTTCTGTACAGGATCCTTACCACCATTATGGCCCTATACTCGTCCCCTTCAGTGGAAGTGTCAGAGATGCTGTCCAAATTTTTAATCACAATTGACACCAGGCAAGGGTGCCCCCTATCTCCGCTAATCTTTAGTCTTCTCATGGAGCCTCTCGCAGAGCATGTTAGGTCAAATTCATCCATCTCTGGGTTCCAGATAGGGGACATGGAACATAAAATCAGCTTATTTGCCGATTATGTCATCCTAATGCTAACATACTCACATACTTCCCTGGCTGCGGTACAGGCTACACTTTAGTGGTTCAGTGATATCTCATATTACAAGGTCAATGCCTCTAAGTCTCACATGTTGGACCTGGTCATAGATGGTACTCTGCCGAATTTATTGCAACACATACTATATATCCATATGCTTCGGATGACTCAGGCATCTCTGAGGATCTCTCTGACTAAAACTATCTAAGGGCTCTTTAAGAGGAACTTTATCCCTATTTCAACAGAAAATGAATCAAGAATTACATCAACTGTCTGTAAAAAATGGCTGTACCATGTAACAAACATGGTATACTTATCTCCTCTGTGCAAGGATTTTGCACAGAGTGGACCCAATCCTCCTCTTCTGGCTCCCCCTGCATCTAATGCCCCTCAGAAACCCGCATTCCAAGGGGGCACCTGTGCGGGCGCGCTCCCGAGTCCTGCTGCTCCATCCATTGACACAAACAGTGAGACTTGGCCCCACCCCTGGCTCCCATGTCACTGGATTTGATTGTCAGCAGTGGGAGCCAATGGCTGCTGATGCTATCAACCTATCCAATGAGGGCCCGAGACAACAGCAGGAGTGGCTGGGCTTGTTCTCATCGCTGAAACAATCAGGTTGTGGTAAGTAAAAGGGGGGCTCTGGGGGGGGGCTGCACTACAGAAGGTTTTTCACCTTAAAGAATAGAATGCATTAAGGTGAAAAACCTCTAGGGTTTACAATCCCTTTTAAGATGAACATTTTACCTCAACTGTTATATCTATTCTGCAACTTATTGATTTTTCTAACCCAATCATATCTTACTTCTTTCCAAAAATTGTTAAATCATTTTGTTTGGCAGGGGAAAAAAAAAAACTGTAGTGCTCATAGGCGACTTGTTAAACACAGGGAAGTCGGAGGCTCCGGTTTAGTAAACACAGTATTTATCGGCATATAACACGCACTTTTTTCCCTGAATATCAGGGGAAAATTGTGGGTGCGTGTTATAGGCTGATCCCCGCCAATTTTGTGTGAACGGAGCGATCGCGGCGATTGCTGCGATCGCCGCCGACATACACAGCCGTGTGTAAATTCAAATATGGCGCCGAGACTGCAGGAACTCGGCGAAGCCGAGATACACATACCCGAGAGTCCTCGGCTTTTCTCGGCGCCGCTTAGAGTCCCGCCCAGTCCCGCCCAGTCCCGCCCAGTCCCGCCATTGGACCTGTGTGATGTCCATCATAGGGCGGGACTGTAAGCAGCGCTGAGAAAATCCGAGGACTCTTGGGTATGTGTATCTCGGCTCCAACGAGTCCCTGCAGTCTCGGCGTCATATTTCAATTTACACACCGCTGTGTATGTCGGCACGGATCGCGGCGATCACACAAGGCTGTACTGGGGCAAGGCTGCACTGGGGCAAAGCTGCACTGGGGCAAGGCTGCACTGGGGCAAGGCTGCACTGACATGGCTGCACTGACAAGGCTGCACTGACATGGCTGCACTGGGGCAAAGCTGCACTGACAAGGCTGTAATGGACACTGGGGCAAGGCTGCACTGACAATTCTGCACTGGGGCAAATCTGCACTGACAAAGCTGCAATAGACACTGGAGCAAGGCTGCACTGACACTGACAAGGCTGCAGATGGACACCGATAACGCTGCATTGATGGGCATTTTAATGTAAGTTTTTCTTCCTTAAACTTTACTCCTAAAAATTTTTTTCCTTAAAATTCCCTCCTAAACTTGGGGTGCGTGTTATACGCCAGCGCGTGTTATACACTGATAAATACGGTATAAAAGACTACTATTTTGCAATGGTTATGGCACAGATGAAAGAATGGTTCTACCCAAAAATCCAACACATTGTGGGAAGTTTTGGAGTAAACAGTTGTAGCACTCATCCAGATAGTCATGTCCCTCATCATTACCCAGCCACCCTTAAGGCTACAGTAACAGTAGTTAGCTAGTTGCTAGCTAACAACTGGAAGGTGACTCCAATAGTTGCTCTCAGAGTCCCGGCTGATATATAACAACTCCTAATTAGGGATGAGCTTCAAGTTCGAGTTAAACCCATGTTCGACTCGAACATCGCCTGTTCGACCGTTCATCGAATTGCAAACGTTATGGGCCGTTCGCGCCAAATTTGAGTGGCGCGTCGCGGCCCATAATTCACTGCAGCATCGCAGTGCATTGCTGGCTGATGATTGGCCAAGCATGTACTATGACCCACATGCTTGGCCAATCACAGCGCCGTGTGTACAGAGAGCCATAATTGGCCAAAGCCAGGGTGGCTTTGTCCAATTATGGCTCAGGGGGTTTAGTACCTGCCCCACTCTATATAAGGCCGCCTGCATGGCGGCCTTGTGTAGTGTGTTGCGGTGGCCGAGAGAGATAGATAGACAGAGAGACAGTGTCATTTGATTTAAGTTAGATAGAGTAGGCAGGTCGAGTCAGTTAGCTGCACTTACAGTGTATTGTGTATATATATGCATCCCAGGTGTTGTATATATGTATATATATATATATATATATATATATATATATATATATATATATATATACACTGTATTCGGTTTAGATCCGTTCCTGTTATTCTCTACCTAATATACTGACAGGTAGGCAGGTGTTTTTACAGTATTTACAGTTGTGTACTGTGTACCCTGCACCTACAGTATAGCTACCTGAAGACAAGTGCTTGTGTTCTTCTGATCCTATTAATAGCACAGGCAGGCTCTTGAAGTATTTACAGTTAGTGTACTGTGTACCCTGCACAGTTGCACCTATAGCTTCCTGAAGACAAGTGCTTGTATGCTTCTTCTGATCCTATTAATAGCACAGGCAGGCTCTTAAATTATTTACAGTTAGTGTACTGTGTACCCTGCACAGTTGCACCTACAGTATAGCTACCTGAAGACAAGTGCTTGGGTTCTTCTGATCCTATTAATAGCACAGGCAAGCTCTTGAAGTATTTACAGTTAGTGTACTGTGTACTCCGCACAGTTGCACATACAGTAAAGCTACCTGAAGACAAGTGCTTGTGTTCTTCTGATCCTATTAATAGCACAGGCAGGCCCTTGAAGTATTTACAGTTAGTGTACTGTGTACCCTGCACAGTTCCACCTACAGTATAGCTACCTGAAGACAAGTGCTTGTGTGCTTCTTCTGATCCTAATAATAGCACAGGCAGGCTCTTGAGGTATATCTGTTGGAGCTATATAAATCCTGTATAATAATAATATAATAATAATATAATAATAATAATTTACAGTTAGTGTACTGTGTACCCTGCACAGTTGCACCTACAGTATAGCTACCTGGGGACAAGTGCTTGTGTGCTTCTTCTGATCCTATTAATAGCACAGGCAGGCTCTTGAAGTATTTACAGTTAGTGTACTGTGTACCCTGCACAGTTGCACCTATAGCTACCTGAAGACAAGTGCTTGTGTTTTACTTCTGATCCTATTAATTGCACAGGCAGGCTCTTGAAGTATTTACAGTTAGTGTACTGTGTACCCTGCACAGTTGCACCTACAGTATAGCTACCTGAAGACAAGTGCTTGTGTGCTTCTTCTGATCCTAATAATAGCACAGGCAGGCTCTTGAGGTATATCTGTTGGAGCTATATAAATCCTGTATAATAATAATATTATAATAATAATTTACAGTTAGTGTACTGTGTACCCTGCACAGTTGCACCTTAGCTACCTGAAGACAAGTGCTTGTGTGCTTCTTCTGATCCTATCAATAGCACAGGCAGGCTCTTGAAGTATTTACAGTTAGTGTACTGTGTACCCTGCACAGTTGCACCTATAGCTACCTGAAGACAAGTGCTTGTGTTCTTCTGATCCTATTAATTGCACAGGCAGGCTCTTGAAGTATTTACAGTTAGTGTACTGTGTACCCTGCACAGTTGCACCTACAGTATAGCTACCTGAAGACAAGTGCTTGTGTGCTTCTTCTGATCCTAATAATAGCACAGGCAGGCTCTTGATGTATATCTGTTGGAGCTATATAAATCCTGTATAATATTAATATCATAATAATAATTTACAGTTAGTGTACTGTGTACCCTGCACAGTTGCACCTACATTATAGCTACCTGGAGACAAGTGCTTGTGTGCTTCTTCTGATCCTATTAATAGCACAGGCAGGCTCTTGAAGTATTTACAGTTAGTGTACTGTGTACCCTGCACAGTTGCACCTATAGCTACCTGAAGACAAGTGCTTGTGTGCTTCTTCTGATCCTATCAATAGCACAGGCAGGCTCTTGAAGTATTTACAGTTAGTGTACTGTATACCCTGCACAGTTGCACCTATAGCTACCTGAAGACAAGTGCTTGTGTTCTTCTTCTGATCCTATTAATAGCACAGGCAGGCTCTTGAAGTATTTCCAGTTAGTGTACTGTGTACCCTGCACAGTTGCACCTATAGCTACCTGAAGACAAGTGCTTGCGCTCTTCTTCTGATTCTATTAATAACACAGGCAGGCCCTTGAAGTATTTACAGTTAGTATACTGTGTACCCTGCACAGTTGCAACTACAGTATAGCTACCTGAAGACAAGTACTTGTGTTCTTCTGATCCTATTAATAGCACAGGCAGGCTCTTGAAGTATTTACAGTTAGTGTACTGTGTACCCTGCACAGTTGTACCTATAGCTACCTGAAGACAAGTGCTTGTGTTCTTCTTCTGATCCTATTAATTGCACAGGCAGGCTCTTGAAGTATTTACAGTTAGTGTACTGTGTACCCTGCACAGTTGCACCTACAGTATAGCTACCTGAAGACAAGTGCTTGTGTGCTTCTTCTGATCCTATTAATAGCACAGGCAGGCTCTTGAAGTATTTACAGTTAGTGTACTGTGTACCCTGCACAGTTGCACATACAGTAAAGCTACCTGAAGACAAGTGCTTGTGTGCTTCTTCTGATCCTATTAATAGCACAGGCAGGCTGTTGAAGTATATCTGTTGGCGCTATATAAATCCTGTATAATAATAATATCATAATAATAATTTACAGTTAGTGTACTGTGTACCCTGCACAGTTGCACCTACATTATAGCTACCTGGAGACAAGTGCTTGTGTGCTTCTTCTGATCCTATTAATAGCACAGGCAGGCTCTTGAAGTATTTACAGTTAGTGTACTGTGTACCCTGCACAGTTGCACCTATAGCTACCTGAAGACTAGTGCTTGTGTGCTTCTTCTGATCCTATCAATAGCACAGGCAGGCTCTTGAAGTTTTTACAGTTAGTGTACTTTGTACCCTGCACAGTTGCACCTATAGCTACCTGAAGACAAGTGCTTGTGTTCTTCTTCTGATCCTATTAATAGCACAGGCAGGCTCTTGAAGTATTTACAGTTAGTGTACTGTGTACCCTGCACAGTTGCACCTATAGCCACCTGAAGACAAGTGCTTGTGTGCTTCTTCTGATCCTATTAATAGCACAGGCAGGCTCTTGAAGTATTTACAGTTAGTGTACTGTGTACCCTTCACAGTTGCACCTACAGTATAGCTACCTGAAGACAAGTGCTTGTGTTCTTCTTCAGATCCTATTAATAGCACAGGCAGGCTCTTTACGCATTTACAGTTAGTGTACTGTGTACCCTGCACATTTGCACCTATAGCTACCTGAAGACAAGTGCTGGTGTTCTTCTTCTGATCCTATTAATACCACAGGCAGGCAGCTTGGAGTATTTCCAGTTAGTGTACTGTGTACCCTGCACAGTTGCACCTATAGCTACCTGAAGACAAGTGCTGGTGTGCTTCTTCTGATCCTATTAATACCATAGGCAGGCATTCTGCTAGCTGCTGTATAATCAGTATATATATATACATCCCAGTTTTGTGCAGCTACATCTCACTGCAGTGCAGGCCATTAGTATGTCTGGAAGGCCAACAAGGAGAGGCAGACAGTCACAAGCCAATAAAAGAGGGCAAGCAGGCTCTGTGTCTAGAGGCAACAGTGCTGGTTGTGGACACGGTGCATCCTCATCAGCACGTGGCCGTGGGACACGCTTGTCCTTTTTTTTCTGCAGCTGGCCGCGTTGAGCCGCAACATGCGGAAGACTTGGTAGAGTGGATGACCAAGCCGTCCTCATCCTCCTCGTCCTCTCTCACCCAGACTCAAGGTATGTTGTCTGGCAAAGCAGCTGCCAATGCAGCCTCTTCCCTCAGCTCAATGGCATCAGTCACTCCTTCCCTAGCCCCACCATGTCCTCCTGAGGAGTCCCCCGAACTGTTTGACCACAATATTGGGTACATGCTCCAGGAGGATGCCTAGCGTTTTGAAGGCTCCGATGATGGTACTCAGCTAGAGGAAGGCAGTAACGTGAGCCCAGACAGTGGGGGTTCCCAAGAAGGACAGCAATCTGGCAGTCATGTTCCCCCAGCTGCAGCATACTGCCAGCTTTGCTCCAGTGATGAGGAGGGAGGGGATGATGAGGTCACTGACTCCACGTGGGTGCCTGATAGAGAGAGGAGGAGGAGGCACATCACCAACAAGGCAGGATGCCCTCCAGGGGCCAGATTAAGGGCAGCACACCGCAGAGCTCCGCATGTGCAGGGCACTGCTGTCTCTGCGCGTTATTCTAAAAGTTCTTTGGTGTGGGCCTTTTTTGAGCCAAGTGCATCAGATCCCACCGCTGCTATTTGCAACATATGTCTCAAGCGTATCTCGCGTGGCCAAAACACCTCCCGCTCGGGCACCACATGCTTGACCAGACATTTGTTGACCTGCCATGCAGTTCGTTGGCAAGCGTACCTAAAAGACCCACACCAAAGAACAAAGAGGACCTCTCCTTGCTCCTCATCAGCTGGGATCTCCAACCCCACTATACCTTCAGTCCTCTCTGAGACCTACACTGAGAGGAATGAAGGTGTAGAATTAGGTGTGTCACAGCCAAGTACTTGTGGGCAATCTGCTATCGGTACACCGTCGTCAGATTGTACCAGGCAAATATCCCTGTCCCAGCTGCTGCACCGCCGAAAGAAGTTCGCTCCCAGCCATCCACATGCCCAGCGGTTGAATGCTATCTTGGCTAAATTGCTAGCACTTCAACTGCTGCCTTTTCAGTTGGTAGACTCTGCCCCCTTCCGTGAGTTTGTGGAATGTGCGGTTCCTCAGTGGCAGGTTCCCAAACGCCACTTTTTCTCACGGAATGCGATTCCGGCTCTCTACCGACATGTGGAAGGCAATGTCTTGGCCTCACTGGACAGGGCGGTCAGCGGTAAGGTGCATATTACTGTTGACTCTTGGTCCAGCAGGCATGGACAGGGAAGTAACCTATCTTTCACGGCACATTGGGTGACTTTTCTGGCAGCTGGGAAGGATGCAGGACAAGGTGCAGTAGTGTTGAAGGTTGTTCCACCACCACGCCTCCAAAATGCTACTACTGGTGATTCTGACACACCTCTCTTCTCCACCCCCTCCTCTTCTTCTTCCTCCATGGCCTCTTCCTGTGCTTTGTCCTCGGAACCAGCGGTGCTCCGTAGGCGTTCAAGGGGCTATGCAAGTACCAGAAAATAATATAAAATTACTGCGCTTCCCTCTAACTCCAAGCTGCAGTTCTAATTCTTAGGTGTAGAATAAAATAGATAAAGTGTATAAAAGAACCGCGCTAAACACAAACCTTAATCAGAATAATTGAAAAATGTATAAAGTGATCAGAAAATGCTAAACTCAAATAGCAACATAATGTGAAAAATTCGCTATGAACCACATAGAGATAGTAAATTATTAGAACAAAAAATATGAAAATTAATTAGTAAAAAAATAAATAAATAAAAAACACAGTCCGTGAAAAGAAGTGACTTTCATTATCAACAGTCCTTATTAGATTATCTTCCACCCAAAGTGACTGAAGACTTTAAAGACATCTTGTGAAAAAATCCACCACCTATAAAGGTATATGATTACCAGAGGTAAGCTGTAATAAAGCCTTATGCCAGAGATCCACTCAATAGGGACATCACCATCTGTCTCTGTATGGAGGGGAGATCACCCGGGATTCATCAGTAGTGATTGGCTCGATAATGGAGACCCAAGAAGATAAGAAATACATCTACCATAGTGTGAATCCGTTTGACCAGTTTATTAAAGGATAAAGTAGCACACTTACCAAAAGAAGCAGTTAAAAAAACATATACAAAATCAGCCGGCCGGCCTGCAAACACCCGTTCGGGTGTTTGCAGGCCGGCCGGCTGATTTTGTATATGTTTTTTTAACTGCTTCTTTTGGTAAGTGTGCTACTTTATCCTTTAATAAACTGGTCAAACGGATTCACACTATGGTAGATGTATTTCTTATCTTCTTGGGTCTCCATTATCGAGCCAATCACTACTGATGAATCCCGGGTGATCTCCCCTCCATACAGAGACAGATGGTGATGTCCCTATTGAGTAGATCTCTGGCATAAGGCTTTATTACAGCTTACCTCTGGTAATCATATACCTTTATAGGTGGTGGATTTTTTCACAAGATGTCTTTAAAGTCTTCAGTCACTTTGGGTGGAAGATAATCTAATAAGGACTGTTGATAACGAAAGTCACTTCTTTTCACGGACTGTGTTTTTTATTTATTTATTTTTTTAATAATTAATTTTCATATTTTTTGTTCTAATAATTTACTATCTCTATGTGGTTCATAGCGAATTTTTCACATTATGTTGCTATTTGAGTTTAGCATTTTCTGATCACTTTATACATTTTTCAATTATTCTGATTAAGGTTTGTGTTTAGCGCGGTTCTTTTATACACTTTGGCTATGCAAGTACGCAGGCCAAAAGTTGCCATGTGGTCCTTGAGCTGGTGTGCTTGGGGGACAGGAGCCACACTGGGGCAGAGATTCTGTCAGCTCTGCAGGGGCAGGCTCAGAGGTGGTTGACGCCATGCCAGCTTCAGCCAGGAATGGTGGTTTGCGACAATGGCACCAACCGCCTCTCCGCCCTCCGACAGGGACAACTGACCCATGTGCCCTGTTTGGCTTATGTCCTTGGTGGTGCAGGGGTTCTTGGGCAGGTACCCGGGCTTACAGGATGTCCTGAGGCAGGCCAGGAAAGTCTGTGTGCATTTCCACTGGTCATATAATGCCAGTGCTCAGTTGGCTGACCTCCAAAAGGAATTTAACCTGCCCAAGAACCGCCTAATCTGTGACATGCCCACCAGGTGGAACTCAACGTTAGCCATGCTGCAGCGGCTGCACATGCAGCAGAGGGCCATCAATGAGTACCTGTGCGACTATGGCACCAGGACAGGGTCAGGGGAGCTTGATTTTTTTCCCCACGCCAGTGGGCCATGATCAGGGATGCATGCACTGTCCTGTCACCATTTGAGGAGAGAATGGTGAGCAGTGACAGTGCATGCATCAGTGACACTGTCCCCCTTGTCCACCTGTTGGAGCACACGCTGCATGGAATAATGGACAGGGCACTTGAGGCAGAACAGAGGCAGGAAGAGGAGAACTTCCTTACCTCTCAAGGCACCCTTTATCCAGACAGTGCTCCTGCGTGCCCACTGATCACACATGAGGAGGACGAGGAGGAGGAGGAGGATTGTGTCAGCGTGGAGGTGGAGCCTGGCACTCAGCATCAGCAGCAGTCTTCAAGGGATCATTTACAGTCCCAAGAAACCCATGGACTTGTACGTGGGTGGGAGGAGGTGGCTGCGGATCATGTCGTTCTTAGTGACCCAGAGGACTCCGGACCGAATGCCTCAGCAAACCTACGCTGCATGGCCTCCCTGATCCTGCAAAGCCTGCGGAAGGATCCTCGTATTCGTGGTATTAAGGAGAGGGATCATTACTGGCTGGCAACCCTCCTTGATCCACATTACAAGGGTAAGTTTGCGGACCTTATCTTGCTGTCGCAGAGGGAGCAGAGGATGAAACATCTTCGGGAGGCCTTGCAGAAAGGTCTGTGCAACACATTCCCAGAGACTGGGAGGTTACAAACTCCTGTTCCTGGACAATGTGTTGCTGAGGCTTTGGTCAGTCAAAGAAGGAGCGGTGGAGAAGGTGGCCATCTGACCGATGTGTTCAGACAATTTTTTAGTCTGCAACCCCAAGGTATGATTGGTTCCAGCAACCATCGCCAGCATCTGCTTTACATGGTGCAGGAATACCTAGGGGCAAGATCTGACTTGGACACCTTTCCCACCGAAAATCCTCTGGGTTACTGGGTCTTGAAGACGGATCACTGGCCAGAGCTTGCACAGTATGCAATTGAGCTACTGGCCTGTCCTGCATCCAGCGTTCTTTTGAAATGCACATTCAGTGCTGCTGGAGGCTTTGTAACCGATCACAGGGTGCGCCTGTCCACCGACTCGGTCTATCGACTGACCTTCATAAAAATGAATCAGCCTTGGATCACCACCAGCTACCAAGCACCTGATGCTGATGTAACCAAATAATTTTTTTTTAAATGTTAGATCCCTTCAAGACTGCCTATGCTGATGCTGAGTGACTATTCTGTTATGCTGAGTGATTATCCTCTTCCTCCTCAATGATCATGCTGATAGCTTGTAAGAATATTTTTGGTTCTGGGCGCCGCCACCAGTGGCTAAGGCCCAATTTTTCGGCCCCTGTTTAACAGGGGCATGGAATTACAATTTTTGATGCAGTATTTTGCAAGGAGAATTTGTTGCTGCGCTTAACTAGAGTATTTGTGAAGTGTTGCAGTGTTGTGCACTAGCACAAGTGCCTAAGGCCCAATTTTTCAGCCCCTGTTTAATAAAGGCGTGTAATTACAATTTTTGATGCAATACTTTGCAGCAGGGCTCGTTCCTGCGCTCCAACTAGAGTATCTGTGAGGGGTTGCGGTGTTGTGGCACTAGTGCCTAAGGCCCAATTGTTCTGCCCCTGTTCAACAGGGACATGTAATTACAATTCTTGATCTAATATTTCACAGTAAGGCCCATTTCTGTGCCCACCAAGAGTAACTATGAGGACTTACAGTGTTGTGGCACCAGCACCAGCACCACCACCAAAGGCCCAATTTTTCTGACCCTGTTCAACAGGGGCATGTAATTACAATTCTTGATCTAATATTTCACAGCAGGACCCGTTCCTGCGCTCACCAAGAGTAACTGTGAGGGCTTACAGTGTTGTGGCAACACCTAAGGCCCCAATTTCTGCAGAGTATATAGGGCAGGCCCTTACTTTCAAACATCCAACTTACAAACGACTCCTACTTGCAAATGGAAGGAGACAACAGGAAGTGAGATGAAATCTACCCCTAGGAAGGGAAATCCTGTAAGAGTTAATATGGGAAAAACGTGTCTCCTCTCCCCTGTTGCTTTATCAACAATCCTTTCACTAAAAACCCCAAATTGTCAAAAAACATTTGTCATTGGGCCAGAAAGTGAGGTGAAATCTTCTGAAGAGGTGCACAGACAGCAAAACAAATGTCACAAGGGTGATAACCCTTCCCTATGTTTTCTAAAAAGCTTAAAATAGATTTTTTGGCTGGAGCTACACTTTAAAAATGTAGTATAAAAAAGAGTATATAGGGCCTGGGGGCCCCATCCTTTTCCTTTTTTTTAATTTGGGTGCGGGGTTCCCCTTAATACCCATACAAGACCCAAAGGGCCTGGTAATGGACTGGGGGAGGGCGGTACCCATGCCGTTTGTTTCACTGATTTTCATCCATATTGCCGGGACCCGACATTACATTAAAGCCGCAAGCAGTTTTAAATCACTTTTATTCCTTTAAAAATGTCATTTTGTGCAGGGACTGTTCTAAGCACAGGAAACGCGGGGCACACTTTACAGGCATACTATAGACACCCCCAGGTACAATATTTTAAGGAATATTTCACTTTTTTTCCACTTTAAGCATCATTAAAATCACTGCTCCCAAAAAAACAGCCGTTTTTAAAACTTTTTTTGTATTGTTACATGTCCCCTGGGGCAGGACCCGGGTCCCCAAACCCTTTTTAGGACAATACCATGCAAATTAGCCTTTAAAATTAGCACTTTTGATTTCAAACGTTCGAGTCCCATCGCGCGAATTTTCGGTCCGTTCGCAGGTTCTGGTGCGAACTGAACCGGGAGGTGCTCGGCTCATCCCTACTCCTAATCCCTGATATATGCTTAAACAGCTGGTTCAAAGTCAATCCCTTCTACCTTAATGAGCAGTATGATCAGGAGATTCCTAAATCCTTTGCACAACTCGAGAGAGAGATGTGACTTTCCCCCACTGTCAGAGAAATAGTCAACCTGGCCGTATCGGTCGAATGGTGTTCCGGAACGAATGTATGCGCAGTGGAACGATGCGGCGCTCGAGCGCTCGTGGCCCAATGGCACGACGCGCGCACGTTCGCATTAGCTCACGCTCAACGTGACGCTCTAGCTGCCCATTTAAAGACACTCAGGTGCTCAGACGGGTTTCTGGTTTGTCTTCAGCTTCCTGTCTGAGTTGTTTCCTGTTTCCTGCCTACTGAATCATTTGCTTGACCCGGATCGTCCCTGACCACTCTGCTCTTCTCCTGGACCCGACCTACGGCTTGTTTAAACGGATTCTGCCTTGACTTCAGTGTTTGACCCCTTGCTTGTGACTCGGATTTGCCTGCTATCTCTTGTGCCTGAACCTTTGCCTGTGACCCGGATCTGCCTGCTGTCTCCTGTTCTTGAACTTCTGCTTGTGACCTGGACTTGCCTGCTATCTCCTGTGCTTGAACCTCTGCCTGTGTCCCGGATCTGCCTACTAACCTTGTGTTTTATCCTCAGCCTGTTTCAGACCTTCTGAATTGCCAGTCTCTGCACATCTACCAGGACTCTTCAGGGAGTATTATGCAAGTTCCATCCTGCCTGCTGGTAGCCTGTGCCTCTTCGCGCCATCCGCTCTCTGTTTCACCTCCAGGGGGCGGACTGCGCCTAGTCGCAAGGGCAAATCCCTTTCGGCATCTCGGCCTCGGTAAGTACCTATCTGACATCCGCTGACTTCTACCAATATTTGCAAATTGTCCATTGCCTTACGCAAAGCTCCCATCTGCGGATTTCAATTCCGCAGAATGCCTGGCTATATCTCTAGCCTCGCACCCATGGCGTTAAAGGGATCTCATTGTTTTACGATCTTCTTCAGGAAAAAGAAGTGTTTGAGAGGTCTCTCCTCTTTACCCAATAGGAAACTGACCTGGACTCATTGTACTTTCCACAACAGCAGAAGATGACATTTAGTTCTATTTACCAAACAACTTGCTGTACCTCCCTGTGGGAACCTACTTAAAAAATTCCTCAGAAATGGTATTTGACACCTTTGAAATTTGCTAAGTTTGGTGGCCAGACTCCCCATGATAGTTGTAGAGGCTGTGGTTTTACAGGTTCACTGACACATATACTATGGGAATGTCCACATGTCACTGGGTATTGGGCGGAAGTCCTTCCAGTGCTTTCCAACATCATAGAAACACCTATCACCCCCTCTCCTGGGTACCGCTCCTCTACCTGAACATAGAATCTGTCCTCCTCTGCTATCATAAAGTAGTTACTCATATCCACTTGGCGGTGAGACTGACAATCACTAGACTTTGGTAGTCATCTCTCTCCCCAACATTACTAGATACTATTCTAATAGTTCAGACCCACTGCACCTACAAATAACTGATGACCCCTGACAGACATAATTACCTTTGTGTGCGAGAGGGGTAAGACCCATGGGTAATGTGGTATAGTCAAAATGTTAAGGGATCAACTGATTCGCATTTGCCAAACATTTTGTGTAATTTCTATTTCTTTGGCTCTATTAGTTCCCTCATATTGCATACCTGATAACCTTCTGGGTGATTTTGTTTGCTGATCAATGGTTTAACCTCTACTGGCATTAAGCTTTAGGTACCACAATTACTGTTAGATGGCTTGTATAATGACTTACCAATTTATATACATGGAAATCAGACATTTCTGCTTATAATTTTTCACCATCTTTTATTTTCTAACTGTTCTATTTTGTGTAATTTGACTGGTTGAAAACAATACAAATCTAATGAAACACAAAGTCAAGAACAAGCTACTAGAAACAAAAAAAACAGTCACAAAGTGAGGTATTGGTACAAAAGGCAAGACATAGTCCAAGATCAGGGTGACCAATGCAGTTTTATTGTTCATGAGTGGTTGAAGGCTTCAGAACCACAAAATATCCCAATGAGTCTTTACACGGATTGTTTAAACACTTTCAGTTCTCTTTGAATTATCTGTCTTGTTTCATTTTTTCCTCTAGTGAATTTAGAGAAAGAACAATACTAGTAAAAAAAATCAGCCTGTATTCCTTCTGCAATAATATATTCATTCATTTCCTAGCCATTGGGTCCACAATCATCTGGGCTTTCTGGGGAATGCAGTTGGTGTTCCTTCTGTGATAATTTGCTTCAAATAGATTTTTCCATTGAATTGTACCATGGGTTCCTCAATAGAATAATTTTAATAGGGGTGTAAGGGCATCATTTATATACAAATTAAACTTTTGAGCATTTTTTACTGCTGGTTGGCAGCAGGTGTAGTGTGCACTGGACCTCTGGCAGGGGCTCTGTTGAAAAATGTTGCGTTTCCTCCCACTCGGCCTTGACTTATCTGGATTCGGGAGCCGCTGGCAACTTTATGGACTGGAGAACTGCATCTTTCATGAACCTTACCCTTTTACCCCTCACCACTCCATTGGTGGTCTCGGCGATTGATGGCACTGTTCTTCCAGGGGGGCCTATCCGCTTCCAGACCCCTCCTGTTAAAATGTCGGTAGGGATACTCCACCAGGAGTGGATATCCTTTCTTATCCTTCCTAAGGTCTCAACCCCTATTGTATTGGGGCTTCCTTGGTTGCAGCTCCACTCTCCACACATTGACTGGACTTCTGGGCAGATCCTGGCTTGGGGTCCCTCTTGTTTCTCTTCCTGCCTACTCAAGGTTGCCCCTAAGGGGAGATTTCCCATGGCTACCACCTCAGTATCCTCTGCCCTTCCCGCTGCATATAGCGATTTCCGGGATGTGTTCTGTAAAAAGTCAGCTGAGGTGCTTCCTCCTCACAGGTCCTTTGACTGTGCCATTGACCTTGTTCCCGGAGCAGCTCTACCCAGGGGTAGTACCTACCCTCTGTCCATCCCAGAGACCCAGGCCATGTCTGAGTATGTTGCAGAAAATCTAGAAAAAGGATTCATCTGGAAATCCTCATCGCCTGCAGGAGCAGGGTTCTTTTTTGTTGCCAAAAAGGATGGTACCCTAAGACCCTGCATTGACTACCGAGGCCTAAACGCAGTAACGATCAAAAATCGATACCCTCTACCCCTAATATCGGAACTATTTGACAGGTTGAAAGGTGCCTCCATTTTTACCAAGTTGGATCTCAGGGGTGCATACAATTTGATCCGAATACGGGAAGGGGATGAATGGAAAACTGCGTTTAACACTAGAGATGGGCATTACCTGTATTTGGTCATGCCCTTTGGTTTGTGTAATGCCCCAGCGGTGTTCAAAAACTTTATTAACGAAATCTTCAGGGATCTGCTTTACCAATTTGTTGTCATCTACCTGGATGACATTCTCATCTTTTCGGATAGTCTGTCGGTTCACAGACTGTCTGGATTGTACTTCAGCGCCTTCAAGAAAATAATCTGTACGCCAAGCTGGAGAAATGTTCTTTTGAATGTTCTGAAGTCCTGTTTCTGGGATGCTTCATCTCTAACTTCGGTCTTCGTATGGATCCTGGGAAGGTCTCGGCCATTACCAACTGGCCTCTTCCTGCCGGCCTCAAGGCCACGCAGCGCTTTCTTGGGTTCACTAATTATTACAGGCAGTTCATTAGGAATTACTCCTCTATTGCTGCGCCAATTATCGCCTTGACCAAGAAGGGTGCTAATGCCAAGGAGTGGTCCCCCGAAGCTGTCTCTGCCTTTCATGATTTGAAACAGGCCTTCATTTCTGGACCTTTGTTAAGGCGACCTGACCTGAGGGATCCATTTTTTATTGAAGTGGACGCTTCCTCAACTGGGGTGGGAGCTGTGCTTCTTCAATCGTTTGGGAAAAAACGTCTAGCATGTGTGTTTTTCTCCAGAAAATGTTCTCAGGCGGAGAAGAATTACGCTATTGGTGATCAGGAACTTCTTGCGATTAAATTGGCATTGGAGGAGTGGCGTCATCTCTTGGAGGGTTCCCCACATTCCATAACAATTTTCACTGACCATAAAAATCTGCAGAACTTACAGAATGCCAAATGATTGAATCCTAGACAAGCCAGGTGGAGTCTCTTCTTTTCCCGTTTTAACGTCACCATTATATTCAAACCTGGTTCCTGCAACAGTCGGGCTGATGCACTCTCTAGATCTTTTGACATTCAGGATGAGGAGCCTACCATTAAACCTGAGCCGATTATCCCTAATCCATGCCTCCTTGCCCATTCAACCACCCTGAAGTCAAAAATTCCTCCTGGCAGGACCTTCGTCCCCACTGAGCTAAGAGCTAAGATCATTCGTTGGGGACATGACTCCAAGGTGGCAGGTCATGCTGGGTTTCTTCGATCCTTCCTCCTCATCAGTCGCCACTACTGGTGGCCTACTCTCCATTTGGATGTCAAAGACTATGTTAAGGCTTGTCATGTCTGCGCCCAGTCTAAGTCCTCCACGCAGGCTCCTGCTGGTCTTCTCATGCCCTTGCCCATTTCCAAGGAGCCCTGGTCTCACATAGCCATGGACTTCATTACCGATCTTCCACCTTCTGAGAAGAATATGGTCATTTGGGTGGTAATTGATCGGTTCTCCAAGATGGCCCATTTTGTTCCTCTTCCTGGTCTCCCTTCTGCTCCTGCCTTGGTTCCCATTTTCGTATGAGAGATTTTCCGTCTTCATGGTGTCCCTTCCCATGTAATTTCAGACAGGGGTGTTCAGTTTACTTCTCGCTTTTGGAGAGCCTTTTGCAAATCCCTCAACATTACCTTGGATTTTACCTCTTCTTACCATCCCCAATCCAATGGCCAGACTGAAAGGGTTAATCAGGAGTTGGAGGTCTTTCTCCGTACCTTGGTCTCGGCTCATCACGATGATTGGGTCTCATTACTCCCGTGGGCAGAGTTCTCCCACAACAATCATGTCAATGTCAGTTCTCAGAAGACACCCTTTGTCACTGTTTATGGAAGACATCCTCAGCTCCCTCTTCCTAGGACCTGTTCTTCTGACATCCCAGCTTTGGCTACTGTTCAGGAATCATTCAATTCCTTGTGGGCTGACGTTCATGATTCCCTCCAGAAAGCTGCCAACAAGTTCAAAAGTTTTGCTGACTGTCGCAGGCGTAAGCGGCCTTCTCTACAGCCAGGAGACAAAGTCTGGCTTTCTACCAGGAACATCAGACTCCGGGTTCCTTCTCTCAAGTTTGCCCCGAGATTCATTGGTCCTTACAATATAGTTTCTAAGCTGAATCCTGTTTGTTTTAAACTCCAGATCCCTAAAAGCCTCAGGATCTCAAACTCCTTTCATGTATCCCTTCTGAAACCTTTAGTTTTCAATAAGTTCTCTCGACCTCTCCCTACCTTGGCTCCAGTCTCTGAAGATGATCAGGAGTACGAGGTTGGTCAAATTTTGGATTCTCGCTTCTATAAAGGTGTCCTTCAATATCTCGTGGATTGGAAAGGTTTCGGTCCTGAGGAGAGATCTTGCATTTCTGCATCTGAAGTCTTCGCACCTTGTCTTCTGAGGAAGTTCCATTTGAAGTTCCCCTCCAAGCCTGGTCCAAAGCAGGGGAGGGGAAGGCCTCGTAAGAGGGGGGGTACTGTCATAACCTTGCAGTAATATATTCATGACCTGTCTGTCTCTTACCTGGTCTGTGTATCAGCCTTGAGGCTTGTACTTTCACACCTGCATGCTTAAGTAATCTTCCCTCTGTGTGGCTCCACCCTAGCCTCAACAGGAACCATTATTTAACACCGTATTCTCCAAGCCTGCCTTGCCGTGCAATATTGTGTGTTTGGCTTCCTGTTTGCCGTGTGCTCTAAGTTTGTCTCTGTCTCTGTTACCGATCTTGGCGTGTTCCCGACTATTCCTGTCTGCTTGTGACCCTGACCTTTGGTGCGTTCTCGACTATCCCTGTTTGCCTGTGACCCTGACTTTTGGCGTGTTCTCTGTTATCCTTGTCTGCTAGTCACCCCGACATTTGGCTACCTCCTTACTATACCTTGCTGTCCTGGGCTGCTGTTTCCTCTCCATCCTCCTGTAGCCTACTGTGAGCGTGAGCTGGGAGACCCTCGGGGCCGCGACCTGGAGCCAGTTGCAGCCCAGTCCATCCTCACCACTAGAGGCTCTGGTGAACACCAACTGGCTCTTAGACTCTGCGCCCTGGGGAATCTATGCTCTAACTCACTGTGGGATCCGTGTTGGTGCTCCAGGGGACCTGCCTTCCTGAACCACCCCGATTTCCATCTGCAGCAGTCAGCCTTAGGGTCCACTATCATAGCGGTGCACTTCTGACCCCAACGGGGTGCATCTGTCACCTGGATACAGGTGACCTGACAGATGTCGCAAGTGAAGTATAATGATTTGCATTCATCTCAGCTAGGGACTCTCACCATAAACCTCTTCCCTTCACTAACAGAGACATAGATGGGGTTCAGGTCCAGAAATTTATGCTTTATGTCCCCCCTCTTTAAAACATATACAGTAGAAAATTGTTTACCTCTATTGGGACTTTGTAAGGCAAGAGTCTTCAAACAATAAATCAAAAAAGTATATAATTTTATTTATCAAAAGTTAAAAAGTGACAGAATTTGAATAAAGTAAGTGGATGCCAGCATCCAAATGGTCATAACAAGAAAAAATATATATCTGTTAACAGTAACACAACAGATAACCCCACATAAATTGTTTCAGCAAGGCTGCACAACAGAAGCCCGACGCGTTTTGAGGTTATGAAAGTTAGAACCTCTTCTTCAGGGGGCTGATGGTGAGGTAAGTGTTTGTCTAAACATTTGGCAAAGAAAAAACACATTAAGCAAAAACATTTAGGGGACAGACATGGTATAGTATTCATATATAATCATGAAACATAAAACATGAAAATCAGACTGAATTGGTACATTTAGAGAATATTGTTCTCACCATGTTACTCCTAAACCAGCATTGAATAGCATCCAACTTTAAAAAGAAAATTGGACAGAATGGTTTGCTAGCAGGGATCGGTCACATGAGCCAATGATGTCATTAAGGAGGTCCGCATAGGTCCACAGCCCAAGAACAGGACACAAAGGGCGTCCTACTACTTGCGGGGTGACACCACTGATATCAGCTGTCATAGATAATAACTATTGCCTAAGAAATTAGAAGGGACAATATAATAAGGCCCATCCCATGGCTATGAATAAAAAAGTAAGACTAAGATAGGCTTGCAACTACTGTGAGTTGATAGAAATATCTATGTATCCCACACATACCTGTAAGTTGTATCTTTAAAGCAAGACATATATATTACACGAGAAATGTTTACTAACCATGACCAATGCCTGGAAGACATGAAAAACAGACAAAACATGGATTACATCCTCATACTAGGTCTAACTGAACATACAGAGGGTAAAAAACAGATGGAATTCATTGAATGTAGACTGCTGAAGGTATTTGGCAAGGACTATTTTAGGCCACTCTTTGCAGTGGAATGGGCAAGCTGAGTACCCAGCGGCACTCCTCCCCATTCCTTGCATCTGTAAAAATGCTCATTTTACAGAGATGGTGACGTTATCCTGTCTTAGGCCTCTATAAAGGGATACCTAAAAATAAATGTGGTAAAACTTTTTTCTTCCCTTTTTCTTGGTTGAGCTGCAGATCCAACAAACAAAGAACATCAATATTCCAACATGATAACGACCCCCAATCCCACCTCCAAGACAACCGCTGCTTTGCTAAAGAAGCTGAAGGTAAAGGTGATGGACTGGCTAAGCATATCTCCAGACATAAACCCTATTGAGCATTTTTGGTCCAGCACAGGCATTCCTTCTGAGCAGAGGGATCTATTGAAAATTGGCCCTGCTATTTTTATGGGACCTGTTCTCTGGGGATACCATTGGGTATGTGAGAAATACTTATCTCCTAGGTGTGTATACTTTATTTTACATGTACACACTAATGTACACCCATTTGGTATAATTAGGAGATACAGTGGGGACAGAAAGTATTCAGACCCCCTTAAATTTTTCACTCTTTGTTATATTGCAGCCATTTGTTAAAATCATTTAAGTTCATTTTTTTCCTCATTAATGTACACACAGCACCCCATATTGACAGGAAAAACACAGAATTGTTGACATTTTTGCAGATTTATTAAGAAAGAAAAACTGAAATATCACATGGTCCTAAGTATTCAAACACTTTGCTGTGACACTCATATATTTAATCAGGTGCTGTCCATTTCTTCTGATCATCCTTGAGATGGTTCTACGCCTTCATTTAAGTCCAGCTGTGTTTGATTATACTGATTGGACTTGATTAGGAAAGCCACACGCCTGTCTATATAAGACCTTACAGCTCACAGTGCATGTCAGAGCAAATGAGAATCATAAGGTCAAAGGAACTGCCTGAAGAGCTCAGAGGCAGAATTGTGGCAAGGCACAGATCTGGCCAAGGTTACAAAAAAATTTCTGCTGCACTTAAGGTTCCTAAGAGCACAGTGGCCTCCATAATCCTTAAATGGAAGACATTTGGGATGACCAGAACCCTTCCTAGAGCTTTCTGTCCGGCCAAACTGAGATATCGGGGGAGAAGCCTTAATTCTAAGTAGTATGTGTGGAGAAAACCAGGCACTGCTCATCACCTGTCCAATACAGTCCCAACAGTGAAGCATGGTGGTGGCAGCATTATGCTGTGGGGGTGTTTTTCAGCTGCAGGGACAGGACGACTGGTTGCAATTGAGGGAAAGATGAATGTGGCCAAGTACAGGGATATCCTGGACGAAAACCTTCTCCAGAGTGCTCAGGACCTCAGACTGGGCCGAAGGTTTATCTTCCAACAAGACAATGACCCTAAGCACAACAACTCTGGCTCCACAACAAATCCGTGACTGTTCTTGAATGGCCCAGCCAGAGCCCTGACATAAACCCAATTGAGCATCTCTGGAAAGACCTAAAAATGGCTGTCCACCAACGTTTACCATCCAACCTGACAGAACTGGAGAGGATCTGCAAGGAGGAATGGCAGAGGATCCCCAAATCCAGGTATGAAAAACTTGTTGCATTTTTCCCAAAAAGACTCATTACTGTATTAGATCAAAAAGGTGCTTCTACTAAATACTGAGCAAAGGGTCTGAATACTTAGGACCATGTGATATTTCAGTTTTTCTTTTTTAATAAATCTGCAAAAATGTCAACAATTCTGTGTTTTTCTGTCAATATGGGGTGCTGTGTGTACATTAATGAGGAAGAAAAATGAACTTAAATGATTTTAGCAAATGGCTGCAATATAACAAAGAGTAAAAAATTTAAGGGGGTCTGAAAACTTTCCGTTCCCACTGTATATGGGTTATTACTATGTTATTTCTGTTCACCTAGATTATACCAGCTCTGATGTCATACATGTGATCACCAATTAGACCTTCGCTGAGATATCCTTTGCCTATGAGGTGTTTAGCATCCAAGACCCATCCGTCCAGTCTCTCTGTCCTCTTTTTGGAGGGGCTCCTTTAGGTCTCTTGATTCTTTTACTCTTCATATAAACAATTGATATCAGTGGTATGTACTTGATTGTTTGCAGTTTTTGCTGTCTTTTTATTTATATATATGTTTTTTCAATAGACATTTTTGCTCTGTTTGTTAATAACCCCTAAAGAAAGGCATCTAGCTAGAAACGTCTGGTCCATCAGAGATGTAATCAATTTCTGTATATGTATCAATTGTTTATTTCATATTTCTATGTCCATTGTGACAATTTTAATCATGTCTAAATTTATACAATAAATATATTTTTTTGATACCATTGGTGTATTGGTCACTTTAAAAGTCCCATTTTCCTAAGGGAGTTTTCTTTTTCTATTGAGCATCTGTGGGGCATCCTCAAATGGCAGGTGGAGGAGTGCAAGGTCTTTAACATCCAGCAGCTCTGTGATGTCATCATAGAGGAGTGGAAGAGGACTCCAGTGTCAACCTGTAAAGCGCTGGCGAACTCCATGCCCAAGTGGGTTAAGGCAGTGCTGGAAAATAATGGTGACCACACAAAATATTGACACTTTGAGCCCAATTTGGACATTTTCACTCAGAGGTGTACTCATTTTTGTTGCCATCGGTTTAGACATTAATGGCTGTGTGTTGAGTTATTTTGAGGGGACAGCAAATTTACACTGTTATACAAGTTGTACACTCACTACTTTACGTTGTAGCAAAGTGTCATTTCTTCAGCGTTGTTACATGAAAAGATAATAAAATATTTACAAAATTGTGAGGGGTGTACTCACATTATACCTATGCCCTGTACACATGATGGGACCTTGATTGGACATTCCGACAACAAAATCCATGGATTTTTTCAGACGGATGTTGGCTCAAACTTGTTTTGCATACACACGGTCACACAAAGTTGTCAGAAAATGTGATCGTTCTGAACGCGGTCACATAAAACACGTACGTCGGGACTATAAACGGGGCAGTAGCCAATAGCTTTCGTCTCTTTATTTATTCTGAGCATGCGTGGCACTTTGTGCGTTGGAATTGTCCACACACGGCCGGAATTTACGCAAACGTATTTTGTTGTTGGAAAATTTTATAGCCTGCTCTCAAACTTTGTGTGTCGGAAATTCCGATGGAAAAAGCCATTAATGTCTAAACCACTGGCAACAAAAGTTAGTACACCCCTAAGTGAAAATGTCCAAATTTGGCCCAAAGTGTCAATATTTTGTGTAGTCACCATTATTTTCCAGCACTGTCTTAACCATCTTGGGCATGAAGTTCACCAGAGCTTCACAGGTTGCCATCGGAGTCCTCTTTCACTCCTCCATGATGACATCATGGAGCTGGTGGATGTTAGAGACCTTGCGCTTCTCCACCTTCTGTTTGAAGATGCCCCAAAAATGCTCAATAGGGTTTAGGTCTGGAGACATGCTTGGCCAGTCCATCACATTTACTCTCAGCTTCTTTAGCAAGGCAGTGGTAGTCTTGGAGGTGTGTTTGGGGTCGTTATCATGTTGGCTCAGTCTCCGAAGGGAGGGGATCATGCTCTGCTTCAGTATGTCACAGTATATGTTGGCATTCATGGTTTCCTCAATTAACTGTAAGTCCCCAGTGCCTGCAGAACTCATGCAGCCCCAGACCATGATGCTCCCACCACCATGCTTGACTGTAGTCAAGACACACTTGTCTTTTCCTCACCTGGTTGCTGCCACACATGCTTGACATCGTCTGAACCAAATAAGTTTATCTTGGTCTCATCAGGGCATCATCAGGGTTCCAGTAATCCATGTCCTTAGTCTGTTTGTCTTCAGCAAACTGTTTGTGGGCCTTCTTGTGCATAATCTTTAGAAGAGGTTTCCTTCTGGGACGACAGCCATGCAGATCAATTTGATGCAGTGTGCGATGTATGGTCTGAGCACTGACAGGCTGACCCCCCACCCCTTTCACCTCTGCAGCAATGCTGGCAGCACTCATACGTCTATTTCCCAAAGATAACCTCTGGATATGACGCTGAGCACGTGCACTTAACGCCTTTGGTCGACAATCACGAGACCTGTTCTGAGTGGAACCTGTCCTGTTAGACCGCTGTATGGTCTTGGCCACCATGCCTAAACATACAGTAGATGTAGAAAAGACAGAACCCCTATAGTGTAAACTCACATGCATTTAATGGATAAAACAAAGTAAAAACATGCTCACAGAGACATGTGCTGTAACAGCAACAAGTATATACACTTTATGTGCTGTGCTCACCCCCCTTGAGCCCTGAGACATTGGCACTTTTGTATTGTGTAATGGCATCAGCATGTTTCCACCCACTCAATGAGTTTCATCATGTTACTTCTTGAGGAACGGGGCGGGGGTTACATGATAAAATTGCTTTGAGTTAAAGCATTGGGTGGTCAAGGACACACTGACGCCAATATACAATCTGGAAGTACCACTGCCACAGGGCTTAAGCAGTGAGCAGGGCATTGTCTTATACAATCTGAGGGGGCTGAATGACCCAAAAAAGGGACAAACCTTAATTTGTACCTTCTCGCAATATGGTCCATCAAGGTCTGTCTAAAGGAAAACCACCAGAGATAACACTACCCTTCTTCAAAGAGCTAAATTCGAAATTCAAAATATTCATTGTATTCATCCAATGCTAAAGAAATTAGTGCTCTAGTATATTGCACAACAACCTTTTCCTACATCCAGGCTTCACTTTATTAGGTTACTCCAAGCAAAAGCAAGAGCTGTGTAAATTACCACTGTTAGTCATTGGAAGGGCCAATCTGATTAAAATTATTTGGGCCCCTCAAATGTTATAAATTCTGCTTAAATCACCAGTATGGATCACACCGAAAGGATTCAGAATAATAGAATTCATTTTTAGGGACCTGATATGAAATAAACATCCTCAAAATAATTTACTTTACAGTTACCCAAAGAAATATGGAACCTGGTCCTCCCTCGTACTAAGAGATACTTAATGGCATCCCAGCTGCAACACCTGGCTAGATGGGGTAACAATAGCCATACAGATTTCAGCTGGCATGGTCATTATTAAGAAAAGGTTGATATCACAACTATATGCTTTTGAATGAGGACTAGAAATGTATGGCAGTCTTGGCATGTGGAAGAAGTGGTTGCAAGACCTAAGCCCTCTTTCAGAGGAACTTTGGGACAAGGCACTGTCTGAAGCCTACAGTGTTACTTTTCCCTTACCCAACTCACTCAAAAATTGTTATCCTCCACAAAGTGTATCTCAGTCTACAAAACCTGTTTTCACAGAGACTCACCAGGGACTCACCAAACTTCTGTTGATGTAGATAGATATTTTACATATAATGTGTAGGTGTCGTAAATTTTCTCACTATTGGAAAATGGTTGTAGACTTTTTTTACAATACCTTTCACCCCGCAGTCCCTCTATCTCTCTTTGTCTATTAGGCTATCTAGAGAAGGAAGGATCCCCTCATGATGTGCTTATCCTAGTTATCAGATACCTTTTTTTTACATGAAAAATTATAGACCAAAAATTGTTTGCTTCCAACCCATCAAACTTCATGGAATAGGAGAACCAAGTTAACGCCATCCTACTTTTGTTTAACTTGTTTTTATTGAGTATATGCAGATTAACATATATTCACATAGGAATATTCTGAATACAGGAGTACACATCCGAGATGTCACATCGGCAAATAACAGGAGTATAAGAAAGTACTCTGAGCAAATGGATGAAATGCATCTACAGTGAATACATTCAGAAACTTGGCAAAAAACAGATAGCATAATGCCATTTAACACATAACCAAACTATAAATAATACAGTAGCTCGACCCCTAGAAAAAAAAAGTAATTGTTGTGCTCACCCATGTTCTTAAGCATATTAAACTTTAGGCCCTGTGCCTGAAAAAAAACATTAACCAGGTCTTGTCTGCACTTATTAAACCATGAGGTGCCCAAATATTAGATACGGCCATCATGGAAATACACAAATATGGGAACTATGGGGTAGAATCCGCTGTCAAGAAAAGGAAAGAGTCTGCAAAATCCTGTGTATCTCACCAGGGTTCCCAAATTTTATAAAATTTCCCTGGGTGCCCTCTAGCTTCATATGTCAGCTTGTACAGAGGCAAGGGTTTGCTTCACAGATTTTTCCACAAGATTATATGCAGAGGTTCAGAGGAAAGCCAAAAAATGGCTATTAATTTCCTAGCGTAATATAACATAAGCCTCAAGAACTGTTTGGATGTGGCAGAGATGTCTAGGTCCTCAAACACACCCAATAAACACCATTTAGGTTTGCAGATTTTTGGGAAATCAAAGGTGTCAGCTATAAAGGCTGTAATAAAGTCACCATGCTCATTAGCACATTTATGGCATAGGGGTCCCTCTTACACATATAAAAAAAAACATTGTGGGGTATAATATAGTCTATATAGATAGCAACTTTGAACAAGCTTATCCCTGGGAGAGATCACTGTAGAAGGGTAAGAATTAAACAGTTTCTTACAGTTTTCGGCAGACATGTCAGGAATATCTACTAACCAGCGTGCTTGAAGTTTAGATAAAGGGGGGAAGGTTTACTCATTAGACAAAGATAATATGTGGAAATAAGATGTGTATGAATCGGGCATAGTAGATTCTTTTCAAGTTTGGAAGTCGCACCTCTCAGAGCCTTAACTGTATCTCTACAGCATGTCTCAATTGTAAATATTAAAAGTGCCAGTGAGCAGGGATCCCCAATTCCTGGCGCAGGGTCAGAAAGGCTTTAAACGTACCCTGGTGATATAATTGATGTAGATAAGTAAGGCCACACCTTGCCCACAACAGACCAGCCTGTAATGTATAAAAATTGGGTAACTTAGGGTTGTACCAAAGGGGCTGGTTAGGAAAGAGTAAATGAGAGCTGTCTGAAAGTAGAGAGAGGCACTGATTATACATCTGCAAAGACATTTTTATTGTTGCGGATCAGAAAGATCAGAAAGGGTCTCATAAGAGGAAACCACAGCGGCCTCCGTTGCCATGGCGGCATTATTAAGTAAGAATAGCCACCAGTGAATTTATACCAACTGGGCAGCATAATAGTGCATTCTTAGGTTTGGTAGTGCCACCCCCCCTGTGAAGTAGGAAGCTGTAATGCAAAAGAATCTAACTGTCTTGGAGACCATAGGAAGGTGGATAAAATTGAATCAATATCCCTGAATACCTTTTTGGGAAAATAGACAGGGGAGTTAGAAAGGAAATACAGTATAAAAATTTTGGAAGGAAAATCATCTTAAAGAGATTGATGTGCCCCAGCAGTGTAAGGGGGAGTTTACCCAGTGGATCGTTTTACCACAAAAGGAGGAAATAGTGGGTAATAAATTGTTGTTTGTAAAATTTAGACACTGGCAGCTGCACCTTAATTACCAAATATCGAAATTTATGCGTGGTCTGCAGTGGGCGGTAAATTAAAAGGGAGATCAGGGTCTATGAGGAACACATTTGATTTAGTCCAATTAACTTTAGAACCTGAATATCGGCCAAAGTCTTCATACCCCAGCAGAAGTCTTATCAGACAAAACACGTAGGGTCGTTTTTGCTGTACCCAGCCACCTGTTTACCACGCTTTTATATTATTGAATACTTTTAATACTTTTGGAATCGATTCTATTTGGATATGCCTGTATTGATGATCGGATGACTCTGATTTGTCCAATAAACTTCAACTGATTTTTCGGATTTACACGATGTGGAGGCTCCCTGTTTTTGTTTTTCTACATATGGCGATTACACCGCTAAGCTAGAAGATCTCACCAGCCACCTGGGTGGATACCTGATCCCTAACGGAGGAGGAGGACTCCATCCCCACAGACCGTATCCGCATTATCATTTGGTATATAACAGCCTAAGCTTTGATGACTCACCGCCCTCGGCCTGTGAGTCCACCAATGCTGGTAAGAGTACCTCATCTTTTCTCTATGTTAGGGATCGCCACTGGGAAGAACAATATTTCATCTTGTGTCCATCATGTTTCATTTGAGCAGCATATAAGGGATTATGGGACTGTCACTTTATAATTGATGAACCCATTTTGAGAATCAGATCACTACATCTGATTTTTATACATGTTTTTGATGTTAGCACTGTTTCACTTGGTACACTGTGCATATTGTTTATTTCACTCTATTGACCATTTTTGTCACAGCCAGATTTGATTATTTACTCATGCTCACCTGCATAAGGGGGTTGTTCTATGCTCATTTAATGTGACCTACATACACACACTCACTTTGGATATGCCATATTGGCATATGTGATACAACTTTTATTATTTTTTGGGCGAGTTTTTGGGTTATCACCCTTATTGTATAGTGTGAATATTGATAGTTTTACACACGGATATCCCCCTTTTTTTCTTTCGGGGCCACTGCCCTAGGTCGTTTGACACTGTATTAGCGCTACACTTTATTTTTGTTTATCATCCGTGCACAATTTGTCTGATTGTAGTGTTGGCTGCTTTTCCTTTCATGTATGATTGGCGCGGTATTATTCTTCTATTTTTTAAAGACTTGAATGAGTCGCAATACTGTAGGTACAGAACGAGGTGGATCCAAGAGGTATATTAACATGTCATCCGCATATAGTGAAACTCGTTCCTCCCACTGATCAATCTGGATGTCCCTAAATTAAGGGAATACTCGAAGGGTAACCTCATCCTACTTAGTGAAAAACATATTTTTCAACATAAGAGACAGCCACAAAAATGTTTCAGATTGTGGTTATCCAGGGTTGTCAGTTCCAGGCCTAACTGCCATGTCTCTTACTATATTACCTCATAATCCTTGGTACTATCGATCAATTAAACAAACATGACAACTACAGTAAATATGATGCAAATTCAGTGCAGCTTTATAATCACAACCCCATCAATACAGTCCAACCCAATCAAAATGACACCTAGTACATATATATTTTAATGGCTAAAACTTGGTTAGGACTCAATAGAGTTGTTTGTAGTAATTATGTTACTGTTTTTTGTGTATCTACTTGATTTTCACTGATCTGCATGAGCTCTACATTCATATGACTAGTGAGCAAGACCTACAATGTAGTGAAGAACTAAATGAGTGGAAAATTGTACACCAAGTAACTGGTCTAACATGTGTTGGTAAGTGTGATGAGAAGGTTGATCAGTGCCACAGCGTTAAATTCACTCCATTACCCATGTCTCAATGTTCTCTAGTGTTCACATTAATTATGTGGACTATGGCATTGTTTCCAGAACCAATGTGTTCCCCAAATGTAACAATGTTCTCAGCTCAGAGGTTAGCCTGCAGCTCCCTTTGCAATGGCTTTCAGGTGTGTTTATTATTGGCTTTGTTATGTGTTGGATGCTATGCTACTATCCTATGTTTGTAAAGGGAGCTGGTGGTGGGATTGGGATGTTTTGGTTTTGTAAATGTATAATGTTTAACTTTGAAAAAATGCAATAAAAATACTTTGATTAAAAACAACAGTTATTAGGTAAATGGAAGCATCAGAAGGAAGAAAGTTATAATGTGAGGTTTGTTGTATAGTTGGTTAGTATCATATTATTTTAAATCCTGTTTTATTTGTCTAAGTTTGTATATATTTCTAGACTTACTGTTATACTGGATATTCTTTATTTTTAGTTACGGTACCTTTTAGTTTTTACACATTTTAAGATTAGTTCCTAGTTCTTCCTATACATTGCTCTCTGTGATATTCCCAGCTGTGCACCACTATAGTATATGCCTAGAGCTTTTTAAATAAGTAAGAAAAAGAAATGAGGAAGAGGTGAATGTCAGTAAAAGAAGGTGAAAGAACATATTTAGAAAGTGTAGCAAACAGTAATGCTTTCATAGCATCACTGTTCAATAGTTAAACTTTTGAACTAGGATAAAGAAATCCTATTAGAAGACTTATTGAGCAGCCCATTTTTAAGCAGAAATATCTAAGTTAATTGTTCTAACCCTTTTTCCTAACAGCTAACAAAGCATGATATATACAGTATCTCACAAAAGTGAGTACACCCCTCACATTTTTGTAAATATTTTTTTATATCTTTTCATGTGACAACACTGAAGAAATTACACTTTGCTACAATGTAAAGTGGTGAGTGTACAGCCTGTATAACAGTGTAAATGTGCTGTCCCCTCAAAATAACTCAACACATAGCCATTAATGTCTAAACCGCTGGCAACAAAAGTGAAAATGTCCAAATTGGGCCCAAAGTGTTAATATTTTGTGAGACCACCATTATTTTCCAGCACTGCCTTAACCCTCTTGGGCATGGAGTTCACCAGAGCTTCACAGGCTGCCACTGGAGTCGTCTTCCACTCCTCCATGACGATATTACGGGGCTTGTAGATATTAGAGACCTTGTGCTCCTCCACCTTTCATTTGAGGATGCCCCACAGATGCTGAATAGGGTTTAGGTCTAGAGACATGCTTAGCCAGTCCATCACATTTACCCTCAGCTTCTTTAAAAAGGCAGTGGTTGTCTTGGAGGTGTGTTTGGGGTCGGTATCATGTTGGAATACTGCCCTGCGGCCCAGTCTCCGAAGGCAGAGGATCATGCTCTGCTTCAGTATGTCACAGTATATGTTGGCATTCATGGTTCCCTTAATGAACTGTAAATTCCCAGTGCCGGCAGCACTCATACAGCCCCAGACCATGACACTCCCACCACCATGCTTAACTGTAGGCAAGACACACTTGTCTTTATACCCCTCACCTAGTTGCCGCCACACACGCTTCACACCATATGGACCAAATAAGTTTATCTTGGTCTCATCAGACCACAGAACATAGTTTCAGTAATCCAAGTCCTTAGTCTGCTTGTCTTCAGCAAACTGTTTGCAGGCTTTCTTGTACATCATCTTTAGAAGGAGCTTCCTTCTGGGACGACAGCTATGCAGACCAATTTCAAGCAGCGTGCAGCGTATGGTCTGAGCACTGACAGGCTAACCACTGTTAAACCGCTGTATGGTCTTGGCCACTGTACTGCAGCTCAGTTTCAGGGTCTTGGCAATCTTCTTATAGCCTAGGCCATCTTTATGTAGAGCAAAAATTATTTTTTCAGATCCTCAGGGAGTTCTTTGCCATGAGGTGCCATGTTGAACTTCCAGTGACCAGTATGAGAGAGTGAGAGCTATAACACCAAATTTAACACACCTGCTCCCCATTCACACCTAAGACCTTGTGACACTAACTATCGGACTACTACTTACCAGACCAGTGAGTCCGCTTGGGCAAAGGGTAGGCTGGCTTACATGTTCCGACTCGCGGCCCCTGGTAGGGTAAACAGGAGGCACAAGAGTATGGAGTGGTATGAGAGCCTGATACTGGAGTCCAGATGCAGATGGAAGAGCAGTCTTTAACAGCAGGTGCAGGCTGGAACACAGGCAACAGGACTGAGCAGGATGGTCAGGAGACAGGCTGGGTTCAGCAACAGGCAGGCAATGAGGTACAGTGGAACAGGCAGAAGAATAGTCAGGCAGGCCAGAGGTCGGGTGCAGGCGGAGTTCAGAGGGGTCCAGGAAACAAGCCGGGTCGTCAGGAGATCTAGGTTTTACAGGCACAAGGTACAGGTACTAAGGACGGCAGAGCTGTTGATCAGGCAGCACTGATCAAAGAGAGAGGCCGGCTTAAATGGGCAGTTTGGCGCCAAACGGTGCACAGGAACACACACCTGCACACGCCCGCGCGCGCCCCCCGCACACCGGCGCACACAGCAGACCTGACCGGGACATGCATACCAGTGCTACAAGGAACGCGTGCAACAGGACCCGCAGGAGCGCGCGAGCCAACGCGCACCGACGCATCCCGACGCACACCACCGCGAGCACCCTGCCTGCCAAGATGAGTTCTCTGACAGTGCCCCCTCCTCAAGGGCAGCCTCCGGATGCCCAGCTGGGTCAACCTGGTTGCGTGGGAATTTTTAAAGGCTTGCAACAGTTCCTCAGCGTGAAGATTACTCTCGGGCTCCCAGGAGTTGTCCTCGGGCCTGTACCCCTTCCATTTGATGAGAAATTGGATTTGATTGCGCCTTTTCCTGCAATCCAGATTTGCCTCAATTTTAAACTCCTCCTCATTATTGATCATAACAGGTTCAGGTGGCTTGGTATTACGGTCAGTAAAGGATTAGGAACGACCGGTTTCAGTAAGGACACATAAAAAACCGGGTGTATTCTAAAAGAATCCGGCAGGTTGAGTTCATACGCGACGTCGTTTACCTTCCTTTTTATCGGAAAGGGTCCCATAAACTTAGGCCCCAGTTTCCTAGAGGGGCAATCCATTCTTAAGTTAGTTGTGGACAACCACACTTGTTTGCCAGGTTCCAAGATAAGTTCCCCACGCCTCTTCTTGTCGAACATCCTTTTATAAGAAGCCTGAGATTTGGCCATGGTTTCCTGCAAAAGCTTGCTATTGGTAGAGAAGAACTCCATTGTTTCGGTCACTGCAGGGATAGAACATTCGGGTATAGAGCTGGGTAAAAAGGAGGGGTGGAATCCATAGTTGACAAAGAATTGCGTTTGGTTGATGGCTGAATGCAGAGAGTTGTTGTATGAAAATTCCGCAACCGGTAACAGAGAAACCCAGTCTTCCTGGGAAAAAGCCGAGAAACAACGGAGGTATTGCTCCAAGGTCTGGTTGGTTCTCTCCATCTGGCCGTTTGTCTAGGGATGATAGGCCAAAGAGAACGCCAGCTCAATTTCGAGAGAACCACACAACGCCTTCCAAAACCTGGAGGTGAATTGGACACCTCGATCAGAGACAATATTAGAAGGGACCCCATGTTGTCTCACAATTTCCTTAACGAAGATCTTCGCCGTTTCCACGGCTGAGGGTGTGCCCTTCATTGGAAGGAAGTGTGCCATTTTAGACAATCTGTCAATTATGACAAAGATGGTAGAGAAGCCTTCGGATGGGGGTAGTTCCACGATTAAATCCATCGAGATCATCTTCCAGGGTCTGTCACTTTGCAGCTTCCCAGAAAGGCTATCCAAGTTCCAGTCATCATTGATTCCGGAGCATGCAGCTGCTTCATCGACCTGGCCTTCGCAGCTCAGCATGATATACCACTTCGACCCAAGACCCAAAGCCTGGCTGTTCACCTTGCAGATGGTTCCGCCCTCCGTTCCGGTCATTCAGGAAACTGTCCACCTAGTAGCTATTATGGACTCTCAACACCAGGAATTCCTCTGCTTAGATGCCATCTCCTCACCTCTTTTCCCTGTCATCCTTGGAATGCCATGGCTGCTGGCCCATAATCCTCATATTAACTGGGCTGCCTGATACTATCAGACTACTACTTACTAGACCAGTGAGTCCGCTTGAGCAGAGGGTAGGCTCCCTTACGCGTCCGACTCGCGGCCCCTGGTAGGGTAAACAGGAGGCACATGAGTACGGAGTGGTATGAGAGCCGGATACTGGAGTCCAGATGCAGATGGAAGAGCAGTCTTTAACAGCAGGTGTAGGCTGGAACACAGGCAACAGGACTGAGCAGGATGGTCAGGAGACAGGCTGGGTTCGGCAACAGGCAGGCAGCGAGGTACAGTGGAACAGGCAGAAGAATAGTCAGAACAACCAAGGAAAAGAAATTCCCAAAAGAAAGCAAGTGATCCAAACACAATCTGCCAGAAAACAATATATTTATTAAGCTACAAAGCACCACACAATATTAAAAAAATTGGGCAATAAAGGGAATATGTCAAATGACCAGATTAAAATTGATAACGTTATCATTAAAAACACCGGAGCCGCGGCCAAGCATACCCCATACACACACCAATCACAACAGCAATTCCTACTACATTGGCCAATATCGTATACAAGGAGACCTCAAATCAGTCCAAGTGTAGGTAGTGAGGTGGTATGGGCGTATGGGTGGATGAATGGATATGGATTTGGAACCTATTGGCAGTCCGGGAACTCGTCCCAATGTGGGTAAACAGTTGAATTGGTCGGCTGTGGCTGCTGAAGGTGATTGGAGCCAAGGATATGCAGGCAAAGCAGTAGTATTAGTGAAGGCAGGTAGGGGGAGCAGGTAGGGGGAGCATAAACGACTCAGACTGTATAAACTTATATAATTGGAGTGATACTTCTCTCACCAAGTGAATCAGCCGATCATGAAGTCGTGCGCTCTACCCCCAGTGATGGCTTGTAGGTGCCAAACCAAGCTGCATATGCCTTTGCCGTCAGGTAGAAAATGTCCCGTTCTGTAGGCACCTTCAGTAAGATGATAGAGGCCGGCCGTCAGCTGTAGATTCCCGATCATCCATTCAAAAACACCATGGACTCGCGGCTCCGGGATGACGTGCTGACGTCACGTGCTCCAATCACCTTCAGCAGCCACAGCCGACCAATTCAACTGTTTACCCACATTGGGACGAGTTCCCGGACTGCCAATAGGTTCCAAATCCATATCCATTCATCCACCCATACGCCCATACCACCTCACTACCTACACTTGGACTGATTTGAGGTCTCCTTGTATACGATATTGGCCAATGTAGTAGGAATTGCTGTTGTGATTGGTGTGTGTATGGGGTATGCCTGGCCGCGGCTCCGGTGTTTTTAATGATAACGTTATCAATTTTAATCTGGTCATTTGACATATTCCCTTTATTGCCCAATTTTTGTAATATTGTGTGGTGTTTTGTAGCTTAATAAATATATTGTTTTCTGGCAGATTGTGTTTGGATCACTTGCTTTCTTTTGGGAATTTCTTTTCCTTGGTTGTTCTGTATGTCTCATAAAGCAATCCAAACTGCATCCAATTTCCTTTGGATGAATATCTGTCCCTACCATTCATTTTTGTAATTATACCGGTGGTTGATCCAGGCAAACCTCCCCCCCCTTTTCTATAGAAGAATAGTCAGGCAGGCCAGAGGTAGATGCAGGCGGAGTTCAGAGGGGTCCAGGAAACAAGCCGGGTCATCAGGAGATCTAGGTTTTACAGGCACAAGGTACAGGTACTACGGACAGCAGAGCTGTTGATCAGGCAGCACTGATCAAAGAGAGAGGCCGGCTTAAATGGGCAGTTTGGCGCCAAACAGCCAGTGCGCGCGCACCGGCGTGCACAGGCACACGCACCCGCACACGCCCGCGCTCGCGCCCCCACACACCGGCACACACAGCAGACCTGACCGGGACATGCATACCGGTGCTACAAGGAACGCGCGCAACAGAACCCGCAGGAGCGCGCCAACGCACCCCGACGCACACCACCGCGAGCACCCTGCCTGCCGAGGTGAGTTCTCTGACACTAACAAGTCACATGACACCGGGGAGGGAAAATGGCCAATTGGGCCCAATTTGGACATTTTCACTTAGGGGCGTACTCACTTTTATTGCCAGCGGTTCAGACATTAATGGCTGTGTGTTGAGTTATTTTGAGGGGACAGCAAATGTACACTGTTATACAAGCTGTACACTCACTACTTTACATTGTAGCAAAGTGTCATTTCTTCAGTGTTGTCACATGAAAAGAATAAAATATTTACAAAAATGTGAGGGGTGTACTCACTTTTGTGAGATACTGTATATATTATGTACATCTTTTCAGGTCACTGTCAGTTTAACAATATTGATAAAGAATGTACAATATGTGCTCTAGAAATGTGGTTTAGATTTATTCACATTGTACTTTACTAAGCCAAACGTCTCATTTTGCCCTTTTAATATTAGCTATGATTTGCACATTTTGAGGCATCTATGACAGGCCAATTTACAACTTATGAACTTCCCTGGCTTTAATTGGACTTGACTTGCCCTAAATATGACTATGGTGATACCATGAAGTTCAGGTGTATTGTGGTTTCCACAACTGCATGTTGGTCCACAAGTCAATATCCGTAGAGCCCCTTTTATCATGTGACTAAGAGATACACAGAGCCTTTACCTTTGTACAAGTTGGCTGAAGCCCTGCACATTCCAAAACCATGAGCTGGCTACTGTCATGCTATTGTCAAATGCCAGAGCTTCAGACATTTCATGGTCAAATGATGGGCTGAGGTTAACACTGGAGTTAAGGGCTAGTGTCAATTTGGAGGGAAGTTCAGGCTCTGTAAACTACCCATACCCAGGATTCAAGGGGGACACACTGGATTTTTTGGGAGACAAACACATTAGCGCTATTGTTACCTTAGACACTATAATGGGTTTGTAAACCCTCGTTTAAAAAAAAAAAATCAAACATGTCATAGTTACCTCCACTGTGCAGTTTGTTTTGCACAGAGTGGCCCCAATCGTCCTCTTCTGGGGTCCCCGGCAGCACTGGTAGTTCCTCCCCGTAACAGGTGTCCACTTTGGAGAAGCAATCTCCTTGGTGGAGACCTGGGTGGGCGCGCTCCTGAGTCCTGCTTCTGCGTGTATTCAAACAGAAAGCGGGGCCCAGCCCTGCCCCCCGGTGCCCACATCATTGAGTTTGGTTGACATTTAAATATATACAATGTGTATATATACAGTATCTCACGAAAGTGAGTACACCCCTCACATTTTTGCAAATATTTTATTATACCTTTTCATGTGACAACACTGAAGAAATTACGCTTTGCTACAATGTAAGTAGTGAGTGTACAGCTTGTATAACAGTGTAAATTTGCTGTCTCCTCAAAATAACCCAACACACAGCCATTAATGTCTAAACCGCTGGCAACAAAAGTGAGTACACCCCTAAGTGAAAATGTCTAAATTGGGCCCAATTAGCCATTTTCCCTCTCCAGTGTTATGTGACTCATTAGTGTTACAAGGTCTCAGGTGTGAATGGGGAGCAGGTGTGCTAAATTTGGTGTTATCGCTCTCACTCTCTCATACTGGTCACTGGAAGTTCAACATGGCACCTCATGGCAAAGAACTCTTTGAGGATCTGAAAAAAAGAATTGTTGCTCTACATAAAGATGGCCTAGGCTATAAGAAGATTGCCAAGACCCTGAAACTGAGCTGCAGCATGATGGCCAAGACCATACAGCGGTTTAACAGGACAGGTTCCACTCAGAACAGGCCTCGCGATGGTCGACCAAAGACGTTGAGTGCACGTGCTCAGCATCATATCTGGAGGTTGTCTTTGGGAAATAGATGTATGAGTGTTGCAAGCATTGCTGCAGAGGTTGAAGGGGTGGAGGGGGTAAACCTGTCAGGGCTCAGACCATACGCCACACACTGAATATACCACACACTTCCTTCTGGGACTGTCATCCCAGAAGGAAGCTTCTTCTAAAGATGATGCACAAGAAAGCCTGCAAAGTTTGCTGAAGACAAGAAGACTAAGGACATGGATTACGGGAATCATGTCCTGTGGTCTGATGAGACCAAGATAAACTTATTTGGTTCAGATGGTGTCAAGCGTGTGTGGCGGCAACCAGGTGAGGAGTACAAAGACAACTGTTTCTTGCCTACAGTCAAGCATAGTGGTGGGAGTGTCATGGTCTGGGGCTGCATGAGTGCTGCTGGCACTGGGGAGCTACAGTTCATTGAGGGAACCATGAATGCCAACATGAACTGTGACATACTGAAGCAGAGCATGATCTCCTCCCTTCGGAGACAGGGCCGCAGGGCAGTATTCCAATATGATAACAACCCCAAACACACCTCCAAGATGACCACTGCCTTGCTAAAGAAACTGAGGGTAAAGGTGATAGACTGGCCAAGCATGTCTCCAGACTTGCCCTGACAAACCCTATTGAGCATCTGTGGGGCATCAAATGGAAGGTGGAGGAGCACAAGGTCTCTAACATTCACCAGCTCCATGATGTCATCATGGAGGAATGGAAGAGGACTCCAGTGGCAACCTGTGAAGCTCTGGTGAACTCCATGCCCAAGAGGGTTAAGACAGTGCTGGAAAATAATGGTGGCCACACAAAATATTGACACTTTGGGCCCAATTTGGACATTTTCACTTAGGGGTTTACTCACTTTTGTTGCCAGCGGTTTAGACACTAATGGCTGTTTGTTGAGTTATTTTGAGGGGAAAGCAAATTTACACTGTTATACAAGCTGTACACTCACTAATTTACATTGTAGCAAAGTGTCATTTCTTCAGTGTTGTCACATGAAAAGAATAAAATATTTACAAAAATGTGAGGGGTGTACTCACTTTTGTGAGATACTGTATATATTATATACAACTTTTCAGGTCACTGTCAGTTTACCAATATTGATAAAGAATGTAAAGAATATGTGCTCTAGAAATGTGGTTTAGATTTATTCACATTGTACTTTACTAAGCCAAACGTCTCATTTTGCCCTTTTCATATTAGCTATGATTTGCACATTTTGAGGCATCTATGACAGGCCAATTTACAACTTATGAACTTCCCTGGCTCTAATTGGACCTGACTTGCCCTAAATATGACTATGGTGATACCATGAAGTTCAGGTGTATTGTGGTTCCCACAACTGCATGTTGGTCCACAAGTCAATATCTGTAGAACCCCTTTTATCATGTGACTAAGAGATACACAGAGCCTTTACTTTTGTACAACTTGATTACTGGTACTGTTTTGGTTAGTTGGATACTGTATATATATATATATATATATATATGTATATACATGTATACATATATACAAGTGGGCAGAATACCGGTAAGTATTGAACGTGTCACCATTTTTCTAGGTAAACATATTTCTAAAGTGCTATTGGCATAAAATGTCACACAGTGGGGGAAACTTTTGGGACTTTAAATGAGGCACATCCTACACTGAGGCTCAATGCCTCCATTCCTATTCATAATTAGAAGAGAAGAGGAATGGGGACTTTAAATGAGATAGTTGATATATATACACAAATAGAATGACGACATAATAAAGTATAAGAGATGGTAATGTTGAGAGCAGATGTATTAGAAAATCTCATCGACAAATCATTTACATAAAATAAAATAAGTATTGAACACGTCACCATTTTTCTAGGTTAATATATATCAAAAGGTGCTATTGGTATGAAATTTTCACCACATGTCGGTAATAACCCATGCAATCCATCCATACAAAGAAACCAAAACATATACATTCAGAAATTAAGTTATATGCAACAAAATGGAATGACACAGGGAAAAACACATAAAAAAAGGGAGGTGCAAAAAGGCATGGAAAGCCAAGACACCAGCTGAAATCTATGAGTAATTAGAAAGCAATTCTACCCCTTGTCAGTGCAAATTAATATCATTTCCAGGAGGTGATACAATGCCTCCCTATATATGGCTCCAACCCGGCGCACCCAATACTGGCGAACTAGCTGGTTTGTAACATCGCTGTGTCTGATCTCCCATTGCGCACGTGCAGGAAAACCCATGCATGTACAGTACCCAAAAGGAAACCACGTACAGACGAGCAGAAGCCCCACCGAGCGGCAATACTGGCATGGGAAAAGCAGAGCTGGGGGGTAAAGTGTGGGGCAGTGGAGGAGTTGTAAAGAAAACCAAGAAGTAATTGGACATATAACCTCCTGTCCTCACGTCAATTGACTGCCAGGATAGGACCAGGAAATATGAAAGTGTAAAAGTATCCACAAAATAAATATCCTGAATTTAACAGTAAATATCTATTTTACAGACTTTTTAATAAAAAATTGAAAAAAAAATTGAAAATTTTCAGAATGACCAAAGTATCAACTAAGGGAACCTTAAAATATTCTGATAATAATGCCTGTGTATGGTCCCATTCACATTTGCAAATGGGACTGTCATGAATTAGATTTGAAAATCCCAGCAGGGTCACCGATTAGATGTGGGGACAGCTCGATCGAAAATCAATGGAAGGCTAACGGTTCCTGCAGCTTTTTGTGGCTGCTCTAAAGTAATTGCTCATGGAGTGATTTCCTTGGGTTGATCGGCCCTGGATGCAGAGAGTCTGTGTCCAGGGCCGATCACTCACAGGTGGCTGCTCCGTGAATGATTAAATAGAAGTGCCCATGATTAAGTTTGGGAGCTGTCAGCCACCCATTTATTTCAATAGGGCTGCCATCTACATCTAATTGCTATTCCCTGATGGGTCAACATTGTCTGCACATATAGTTGTTAAAATTGGCATTAGTACACCTATGTTATACTTGTCCCCATAGGTATGGTGTGCTCTCCACACTTGGGCCTACATCCTTTGGTCTGATACATTGGGAGTGGGGTACGGCAAGCATATGTTACCTACAATTGTAATATACCATATAACATTTATTTGTATGATTATTTGTTTTTGATATTCTTTAAATATCAATGTTTGTGAAAATTACTGTTTATTCTCTATCCATATAGAATGTGCCTAAGATCCTGAAGAAGCGTTCAATAGGCACAACATGTAGAGCTTAGCTGATCTACAGCACACCTCCTATTATTCTACGCTACATCTGATGGAACCAATGTAAATTGAGCCTTGGTTCTTTCTTTTGATAATAAATAGCCTAACGTTTTTTGGTCCAATAGGTGGAGTGTCAAGTGTATCAAGGCAACATTGTTGCATAATGGATAGTTAATGTTTTTAGCATTGTTTGTTTGTAAATATGTTGTAATACAATCTACTACATTTTACTGTGTTGTCACTGTGGTGCCTATAAAGTCCATCATCCAAATCTCATTTCATCATATTTTTTTTTTACATTAAAAACTTCATTCATAGACCTTATGGCTCTTGAGAAAAAAACTTTCCCTGAAACGTTTTTTCTTTATCTTAATATTCCTGAACTGTCTACCAGATGGCAAAAGTTCAAAAAGATGATGTCCAGGATGGTACAAGTCGCTCGCCATCCTTTCTGCTCTACCAACACAGCGGGACCGATAAATTCCATCTATGGAGACAAACATACAGCCCACAACTCTTTGTGCAATGTTTATAATTCTCTGGAGAGAAGCCTTTTCTACTAACATACACGTAACATAAAAGTTCAAAATTCTGAAAAAACCCACTACTACCACTGCAATAAGAATAAAAACATGATAACGTTGTCATAACTGGTCTAAAGGTTGCTAGCAACAAACCACATTCACGCACAACAACACTACACATACACCACTAGGTTCTGAGGATATAATGAAAGTTCATGCTAAACAAGATATGATTATACTGGGTATGGATCATGTAAGAGCAATGACATCAGCTCAATCACTGTCAAACAATAGGACATAGTCCACTTTAAAAGTATCTGCTCTTGAGGAACAGCAATCCAAAACAGACCCTCTGTGGTTCGGTGTAAGTAGGTGGATCAATAACTGGTTGGATCACTTAAGTTGGATATAGGTAAGCGTCAGCAAAGTATAAGCTGGCTGGATATGGAGGTACTTCCCTGACTGCCAATAAACCAAAGCCTGAAGAAACAGGATAAACCATGCTGCTCAATGTGTGGAAGTATGTGAAGGCAATTCAGGTGTCTGTGAGTTCAATTAATGACAGCCATGCTGCATGAAAGTGAGCCTAGTGTGATAGGACTAAGCCAAGTCTATGAATAAATGTTACTCACTGTCCTTCCATGACACTGCAGTATAATCTGCTACAATCACTGCTCGGGTGGACACTGCTACAATAACCTCGGGTGGAGATGTCCCGCACACAGATCACCATGGGTACTCCCTCCGCCAAGCTAATCCTTCAGTCCAGTTGATCATGGACATGGGTTCACTCTGGCACTCTGGCCAGGGTGATGATGTCACGCTGATATGTTTCGCCCGCCAACAGTTTAACTTTTGTCCTAATAAGCTGTGTACTTTTCACATTACATTATTAACCTTCTAAGAGGAGGTGAGTTGCCATCTAGATAAAGGAAGGCCCATAGACATGGTGTATGGACCATAGGGTGAGTACATGGATTGAAAACTGGCTTCAAGAGCGAGTTCAGAGGGTGGTGATAAATGGGGAGTACTTGGAATGGTCAGGGGTGGGTAGTGGGGTCCCCCAGGGTTCTATGCTGGGACCAATCCTGTTTTAAAAACTTTTTTTTGCATTGATACATGTCCCCTGGGGCAGGACCCAGGTCCCCAAACACTTTTTATGACAATATCATGTATATAAACCTTTAAAATTAGCACTTTTGGTTTCTCCCATAGACTTTTAAAGGGTGTTCCGCGGCTTTCGAATTTGCAGTGAACACCCCAAATTGTTCGCTATTCGGCGAACAGGTGAACACCCGATGTTCGAGTCAAACTTGGGTTCGACTCGAACATTGGGACCATCCCTATTGGTTACCTCTACTCAGATTGGCTCTATGAGTCCAGGCAGGAGGAGAGCAGAGGAATGACTCCCTTTGTGTCAGGCTTCTCTCTCCTGTCCCCGGACACCACAGGTCCAACTTTACACACCTATTCAAGTCAGCAAGTAATGGCTTAACTTTATAGATAAACTGTCCCACACACTCAATACATATGCAGAGCCCTGAAAATGTGTGTGCAGATCCGTATTGGCCCTAACAGCTTCAGTCTTTTTTGAAGCAAAGATGAGCTTTGGTGTCTTCAGCTAGCCACTTTTGTTGGTGCACTTTAACTCCTGGGTAGCAGGGCAAACAATATAATTGGCCCAAGTTATCAAGTGAAAAAGACAGGATTTTTTTCAACGAGGTCAGAGGACAATGGTGTCTCTATGCAATGTCCCAGAAATGGATAGCCTTAACTTTTATCCCTGTAGCACTACAAGTGTCAGCAAGATGACTACCAGCAATGATGTTTGTATACAGTGTTCAAATAACTCTTTCTGTAGTGCAGTGTCTCTGTTCCGTGCAGGTGGGCAGAAATGCCCTTTCACCAAATTCTGCGATCAGGGCTCAAACGAGCGTCCTGGAACAGGCAGGCTTTCATAATGACTCAACTGGTCCCCTCACACTGGAACAGTTCGATTGAGATGCGCCTCAATATTCACCTGGGATCTCCCTCTTTCAGGCTGGACGTCCCAACTCACAGTGGAGGCCTGAATCGCGCAGGGAGATCATCTGAGAGACAGCACCTCTCCCTTAGGTCTCCTCTGTTTACTCCCTGACTGAACTTTACCTCAAGACACAAAATGGAGTCTATTACTTTCCTGTCAGCAAAGCCTGCTGGGATTTGTATTTCTCCCTGTATACCAGTCTATGAGGTTAGTTTTGTGTGGGAACTGGATGTACCATGAATAATCCATTACACTCTCCTTGCAGTTCAGTACAGTCTCTCCCATTAGCTGTTGTAACTGTGCCTTTAATTGGTTTTCTTCTTCTGGCCAATAGGGGCACAAGAAAGGCTGCTGAATGCAGAACTCTGTGTGTGTCAGCTCACATTACATTCCTAACTCAAGCTGAAAAGCCTGTGTACATTGTTCTGGCCAGCTTGGCAGGATTGCGGGTTAGTTAGTGTGTTCAATACTTTTTCCCTGTGGCATTCCATTTTATTACACATTACTTAATTTCTGAAAGTATTTATTTTGGTTTCTTTGTATGTATGGATGTCAGTGGTTGTTACCGACATGTGGTGAAATTTTCATGTCAATAGCACCTTTAGAAATAGATTTACCTAGAAAACTGGTGACATGTTTAATGCTTATTTTACTTATATATACGCTATATATATTTTTACTTATATATACACTATATTGCCAAAAGTATTGGGATGCCTGCCTTTACACGCACATGAACAATAATGTCATCCCAATCTTAGTCCGTAGGGTTCAATATTGAGTTGGCCCACCCCTTTGCAGCTATAACAGCATTAACTCTTCTGGGAAGGCTGTCCACAAGGTTTAGGAGTGTGCCTGTAGGAATGTTTGACCATTCTTCCAGAATCGCATTTGTGAGGTCAGGCACTGATGTTGGATGAGAAGGCCTGACTCACAGTCTGCGGTCTATATCATCCCAAAGATGTTCTATCGGGTTGAAGTCAGGACCCTGTGCAGGCCAGTCAAGTTCCTCCACTCCAAACTCGCTAATCCATGTCTTTATATATATGTATATATATACTGTATGTGTAAAGTGTATATATATATATATACATATACAGTATCTCACAAAAGTGAGTACACCCCTCACATTTTTGTAAGTGTTTTATTATATCTTTTCACGTGACAACACTGAATAAATGATACTTTGCTACAATGTAAAGTAGTGAGTGTACAGCTTGTAGAACAGTGTAAATTTGCTGTCCCTTCAAAATAACTCAACACACGGCCATTAATGTCTAAACCACTGGCAACAAAAGTGAGTACACCCCTAAGTGAAAAATGTCCAAATTGAGCCCAAAGTGTCAATATTTTATGTGGCCACCATTATTTTCCAGCACTGCCTTAACCCTCTTGGGCATGGAGTTCACCAGAACTTCACAGGTTGCCACTGGAGTCCTCTTCCACTCCTCTATGAAAACATCACGGAGCTGATGGATGTTAGAGACCTTGTGCTCCTCCACCTTCCATTTGAGGATGCCCCACAGATGCTCAATAGGGTTTAGGTCTGGAGTCATGCTTAGCCAGTCCATCACCTTGATCCTCAGCTTCTTTAGCAAGGCAGTGGCCGTTTTGGAGGTGTGTTTGAGGTCGTTATCATGTTGGAACACTGCCCTGTGGCCCAGTCTCCAAAGGGAGGGGATCATGCTCTGCTTCAGTATGTCACAGTACATGTTGGCATTCATGGTTCCCTCGATAAACTGTAGCTCCCCAGTGCCGGTAGCACTCATGCAGCCCCAGACCATGACACTCCCATACCTCCCAACATTTTGAGATGGGAATGAGGTACACCTACTAACAAACGTATACAGGCATAGGACACGCCCCCTACCACACCCCCTTAAAGGAGAATTAACCAAAAAAAGGTTAATTAAATCCAGAAGGGCTTTTTTTACCACTACTGTTTCCTTATATTGGCTTTTAAAATGTACAAATTTAGAATGAAAGGTTTAGCCCTGGGAAACACTTTTTGAAAGATAAAAAGTGCATTTTATATACAACTATATAGATCAGATCAAAATGAGGGACAAATGAGGGGGAAAGAGGGACAGAAGGACATTTCTCCAAATGAGGGAAAGTCCCTCGAAATCAGGGACAGTTGGGAGCTATGCACTCCCTCCACCATGTTTGACTGTAGGCAAGACACACTTGTCTTTGTACTCTTACCTGGTTGCCGCCACACATGCTTGACACCATCTGAACTAAATAAGCTTATCTTGGTCTCATCAGACCACAGAACATAGTTCCAGTAATCCACGTTCTTAGTCTGCTTGTCTTCAGCAAACTGTTTGCGGGCTTTCTTGTGCATCATCTTTAGAAGAGGCTTCCTTCTGGGACAACAGCCATGCAGACCAATTTGATGCAGTGTGCGGCGTATGGTCTGAGCATTTAAAGGCTGACCCCCCCACCCCTTCAACTTCTGCAGCAATTCTGGCAGCCCTTATACGTCTATTTCCCAAAGACAACCGCTGTGCATGTGCACTCAACTTCTTTGTTCAACCATGGGGAGGCCGGTTCTGAGTGGAACCTGTCCTGTTAAACCGCTGTATGGTCTTGGCCACCATGCTGCAGCTCAGTTTCAAGGTCTTGGCAATCTTCTTAGAGCCTAGGCCATCTATGTAGAGCAACATTTTTTTCTTCAGATCCTCAGAGAGTTCTTTGCCATGATGTGCCATGAGGAGAGTGAGAGTGATAACACCAAATCTAACACAACTGCTCCCCACTCACACCTGAGACCTTGTAACACTAACGGGCCACATGACACCAGGGAGGGAAAATGGCTAATTGGGCCCAATTTAGACATTTTCACTTAGGGGTGTACTTACTTTTGTATCCAGCGGTTTAGACATTTATGGCTGTGTGTTGAGTTATTTTGAGGGGACAGCAAATTTACACTGTTATACAAGCTGTACACTCACTACTTTACATTGTAGCAAAGTGTCATTTCTTCAGTGTTGTCACATGAAAAGAATAAATATATATATATATATGAACTATGAAATATATATATATATATGAACTGTATGTATATTTTATGTCTCTATATGTGTCTTAGAAGTATAGTTTGCAGTGTATTTTGAAAGGTACTCTAGTCCTCATTGTTGTCATGGAAGGTAATGTGTGGGAGTCTCAGCTTCTCAGGAAAGCATCGTAGGTGATACCAACATCTACCAAAACCCAACCTATGTACAGTTGTTATTTACAAAGTAGACAAAAATGGTATGGGATGATTAAAATGGAATAGAAAGCATAAATGAATTATACTCTTCAAAGATACCCACAAACCATGTTTCCCATTAAGTGTCTACATCCTAATCTAATCTTCAATATGCACATTCAGTTACAGATTCAATCATACATTAATGAATACATAGAATCTTTAAAAAGGAACTCTGGCAGGTGTGCCCAAAAAAAGCAGACGTAAGGCAAAGGACTGATTATCAAAATTACTTGTGGTCTCCCTGCAATGGATTCCTCCCCATTATTGACTTACAACCTGTACAATGACTTGTTCCGCATTGTGTCTCTGTATAGACAATGGCATCTTCTGTGAGGCAGGGCTTTTTCTTACTCATGTCAGAGCTTCCAGCAAGACCAATTGTGAGCAGGAGAACAATGACATCACCAAATTTTACTCTAAATCTTCTGTGACTAGTAACCAGAGACAGCAGTGCCTTAGATCTCACACTACAGATGCACAGCTATGAGTCTGTAGGCACTGGAATGACTAGGCACTTTCACATACCAGGAAGTTAACTACTATTTTGCTTAAAAAATTCCAAACAAAAGGTAAATTTTCTGGGTCCTGCCCTTTCACACTGGGGCGGGCGGCAGCGTCGGCGGTTAAACGCCGCTATTGTAAGAAGCACTTTACCATCGGTATTCGGCCGCTAGCGGGGCGGTTTTACCCCCGCTAGCGGCCGAGAAAGGGTTAAATAGCACCGCAAAGCACTTCTGCAGAGGTGCTTTGCTGGCGGTATAGCCGCGCTGTTCCATTGATTTCAATGGGCAGGAGCGGTGAAGGAGCGGTATACACTCCGCTCCTTCACCGCTCCGAAGATGCTGCTAGCAGGACTTTTTTTCCTGTCCTGCTAGCGCACCGCTCCAGTGTGAAAGCCCTCGAGGCTTTCACACGGGAATCAAAGCAGCGGCACTTTCGGGTCGGTTTGCAGGCGCTATTATTAGCGCAATAGCACCTGCAAACCGCCCCAGTGTGAAAGGACCCTAAGACACGTTGAACATTTTTATTTATTTTTTAATTCTTTACTTTAAAATTTTCTAAATAAATTACAAGAAAGAGGTCCAGAAGCAAGAAGAAAATTAGACATTATATATAGGTAGCTAACAGTGTAGAGTGATTTAGAGACAACATACAGGTCTATAAGTGATGATCTCACTGCCAAAGCAGAAGAGATCTTTATGGGATAACAATTGTCTTGCAAAGCTTACAGCTGGCCAATTGTTTTTTTCTAATTCTTACTTTAATTAAACCAGAAAAAGGGTAAATATTTCAGTACAATAAGCACGAAAAAGCATTGTGGAGCATGAACAATAAATGAGCCTAGCAGTACAGTTTGTGTCAACTATAAAATATGACATTGTATAATTTTAATATGAAATTAGTGTTATACTTGACCAGAGTTTCACAATGACAGGTAAATACAATTTTCTTTGTTTAAAAAGACGGGGAGTTAGGCAGATAGAGAGAAAGAAGATAAGGAAGGGAAAGAGTAGAAGAAAGAGAGAAATGAAAGAATAAACGGAGGTAAGAGGACAGAATTTAGGTGGGTTGTCATCTTCCCCCAGTGGTAATCCTAAACCATTGCCAGTGACCAGTCAGTTTCCACCATCAGGCAAAAAAAGGGGGAAGAAGCTAAAGAAAGCCATAGTGATCAATGGGGGAGTATCCTGCTTCCAGAGTGAAGGGATTCACACCTTAGCCGCCTTGACTGGGTGAATTAACATTGTCTTTTTGTATCTGTGTCGGGGTAGATTGATAAGGTGTAATAGGTAGAGGGCTGTGTCAGGTCCCAAGTAAAAATTGGTTAGCTTTTGATTAATGAACTGGCCTGTCTCCAAAAAGGTGAGGGATACATGACTACAATATGTGAAAGAGTGTTCCCTTCACCCCCCACCCACATTGCCAACAGCTGCTGCATGTTTGAGGATGTATCTTCTTCAAAATTGATGGAACACGATACTATCTGGTTATGAGTTTATAGCCCAGCTGGTATCTGTTTGAGAATTGAAGCATACTGGGCAAAGTACAAAATGTCCTCTCGCTGTGCAGTGGAGAATGTTGTCTCTAAGTCCTTCTCCCATTTGAGCAAAAATGGGGGAATAAAGTTTTCAGATGGGCTAGCTATAGGTATATATGCAGCTGAGACACTGTGAGAGGAGGGCTCAGTCTCAGTGCACAAACGTACAAAAAAGGTCAGTTCTTCACAAAAAGAGCCCAATCTGGCCACAGAGGCAAGGTAGTGGCTCAGTTGCTGAAGTGCCGAAGATGCCAGGGGGCCAGGAGAGGATCGAACATATGTTTAAGTATACTACCCCAGACTGAATAAAGTGACAAGAAAGTCTATCTGTGACTTCTGGGGAAGTCCAGGTGTCACGATCAGGGGTCAGACTCTAAGAGCAGTAGCAGGACTACCATCGACTAGTAGGATAGGTACACAGGCAGTAACTGTGGGGGATGATGTGGGCTCACCTGAGGTGTGGGCTCACCTAAGTATTAACCAGTGAGTTCCTGATGGTGGAGATGGATTCTGCTGCATGTTAGTACCAAGTTGCGGTCCTCGGGATCGCCCCATGAGGAGATGAGCAAGCCAAGGTCCAGAAGTGGATAAGCAGGTAAGGATCAAACAGATGCGTAGTCAGCAAACAAGCCAAAGGTCAGTAAAGAGTAATTGCAGGTTGGTATCAGGCACAAGCATAGTTGAGGAACAAACCAAGGGTCGATAACGAGTGGTAGCACAATATGGACAGCAGCAGGGAAGACGAGAGCGAGATACTGGCTGAAGAGAGCACAATAATCTGGCAAACAGGAAGTGCAGAGACATGGCTTAAATCAGGACATTCATAGGAGGAGTTCAAGGTTTAGCAGAAGTCAAGGCATAAGAGTTCAAGGTTTAGCAGAAGTCAAGGCTGTCCAATAAATCAGACAGGGCACTGTCCAGTATCTCAGGTAGCTCAGCAAGAAGAGTAGTTGCCAGACAGAGTAGAGGTCCCAGGTTCAAGTGCAAGCCCTGACACTGGGTTTCCGAAGATTGGGAAGAGTTGCAACACTTTTGATAAGTTTAGAAGAATTGTTGGCTCTCGGGAGGACTTGTAGAGTGGCACCAATGAGATAGTGGTTTTTAAAATTAAACACATTGCCAGGTGCAACAATGGAAGGCAGCATATGGGTACGTTCGAATTGGACTGTTCTAAGAGTATCCATGGTTTAGAGCCATAATCTCTTCAGCAGGCAACCACTCTGGAAAAGTGAGTTGCTTGATGGCATTTCCCCGGGTCAGGAAATGCAATGCCTCCACAGGTTCTGTGCATTGATTGGTAAGAATGTGACAGTCTCAGGTGGATGTGTGCCCAGATAAAGCTGAGAAATTCCCCTTGAAGGTTTCTCAGATTATGCTTTGGTATTAGTATCGGTAGAGTTTGGGTCAGGTATAGTACCCTAGGCATTACCTTCATTTTTAAAATTGCGTTTTTGTCAAACCAGGTAAAAATATTATTATGCAATCACCTGAGCTCCTCCTTGATTTTTGCATCAAAGATCCTTTCTATCGATGGTGTACGTTTGGTACACAAGTAGGTGATATGGGCTTTAGCACATTGAAATGGGAATGTTTTGCTTAAAGTTGCCACCTGTTGGTCTGTTAACAAAAGATTGAACGCTTCTGACTTGTTAAAATTAATTTTGAAGTTAGACAATTCCCCAAAAATATGAACTTTCTTATGTAAGTTTTTTCCTGTAAAGGAAACAAAAAAGAGAAGATCACAAACAACATTTTTAAATATTCCATATAACATAACAAATCTTCATCCTTTATATTCAGTTACAAAATTGGTGACAACTGTAAAATTTTGGATTTCTCCTCAGTTTTTTATCTCAATGACAAGATTTATCAGGACACATAGACAAAATGTGGTGTCTTTTCCCCAGTTGGGGTGAATCTCTCCAAAAAGAGAAAAAGACAGCAATAAACATTTTTTTCTGAGGGTCTACCCTTTTCACACATCAAATTAAAAAAGTCTAGCTTTTACCTACATTTAGAGGTCTTTTATAAAGTTCAGTTAATAAAATACTCAATGATTAGCATTTGTTTCAAAAAGTCCATACTGAAATTCTAATATAACAGGGGACACAGTTAATTATCCAGCTTTGGAGGGCATACAAAGCTGCCTGGACCGCTGAGACCAACAATGCTAATGCTGAGAGATGCAAGGGCATCCCATTGTTATATGTAAATCAGAACTCTCTCCTCAAGAGATAAAATCAGCAGTAATTAAAAGAAAGGTTTGGCTTTTAAATGAACCACCGAGTCCTTTAAATATAATTTGATGGGCCATAAATTTGTATTATACACAAAAAAAACATGTTACTGACTTGGCTCATCTACAAAAAGACAAACGGAATGAATGGCAAAACTGTAATAAGCTAATTTCAATTTGATTTCTTTGTTGCAGGTAAGTCTATAGCACCATATTTACCATCCAAGTGAGCATTTTGCAGGATTTATATAGACTTGTATTTAAGGGGCGTTAGTGGAACTACCCCTCAAAAAAAAAATTTATGCCACCTTTCTTCACTCTTTTTATAGTCAAGTTATAACCCTGATTGACAGTACTTTAATAAAGTATATATAAGCTATTGGTAAAAATAACAATGGCATGTTAAATGACTGCTCAAAACAGTATTAGTAGGTAGATAATTACTTCAGACATGCAAATATGATCCTTAGATGTAGCACAATGATAAAAAAAAAAATCATTGGAACGCTGGCTAATTTAAAACCAAACTCATACCAAATGTATTTTTTGATAGATTTTTGTTTATTTGTTTTTGTCTATGAACATATTAGGGATATTTTCCCTCAATTTCCTGTGATTCCCCTACAAGAAATGAGAGGTGCAGTAATAGCCCTTCCCCAGTCTGTTAAAGGAGAAGTCTATGGTTTAAAAAATAAATAAACACACATACTCACCTATACGCTGAAGCATTGGTCTGACGCCGCAGCTGACCCCGATGGCTCTAAGTCTGAGAACTGAGGGATCACATGACCACCGATCACTCAATTCTTGGTCAGTTCTGAGCAGAGGAGCAGAGAGTGGTGACTGACGGTGCTCACTAGAGCGCTAGGCTGTGTAGGGGGCGGGAATGGCTGGCTTCGGTTTTCAGCTGAGCGCTAATATTTGTAGCAGCTGTCTGGGTTAATCCCTGTAATATGGTTGGGATCCTTCTAGAGCTTGGAACGGCTCTCTGAAATCAGCTGACAGTGGACTAGGCCGTTATTAGCTGACTCTGGGTCAAAGGAGTACAAAAGTATGTGCCCTCCTGTGACCCAGAAAGTAAGTATGGCACCCATCTCTACTCTTTTCAAAACAAATTGATTGTGTTAACTAAAGTTAGACTTTAATCTTTGTTAAAGCAGAGACCATTAACCACTTCAGTTCTAACTTTTGATACCCTTATATTCCCAAGGCATTTTTCAGTTTTCAGCACTGTGATACCCCTAGATATCACCTGTGTTAGAGATTAACCCTACAGAATGAGAATTCTTTAGGGCTCATGTACACAGATGTACAATAAGCTTTGTGAAGATCCTTATTAAATACAGATCTGATCCCAGTGGTGTTGTATGTTATATGCCCATTCACACAGTTGTGGTTTGGCTTGTAGGGTTTACTTGTCTAAACCAATACAAACATTTGTGTTCATGGGTCTGATTTTGACTGTATTTTATTCTGCAGAAATGTAAATGTTTGTGCGAACATTTACATGCGTACAGCATAAATGGACATGGGCTGCATAGATGCAAAATGACCTTGGCCTTAAGTCACTCTTAATCATTGAAGGCTGAGGACATTCTGCCCCTGCTTACACATTAATTATACCCACATCTCCCCTGAATAAACCATTACCATTAACGTAGCAGTGGTGATGAAGGTACAGAATAAATTCAGCCTTATATCATTCAGAAGGGCTAAAGACTGAGGTCATTCTGCGCTTCCTCAGCTACTGCTGCCGCAATGAGTGACTCATTCAAGGGGAGATGTAAACACAATCAATGTGTAGGCAGCGGGAGCATGCAGAATGACTGTTCCTAGTACACATTATAACCCATGTAAGCATTTGTATGTCCGTATAAGCTGAGATGCAGTACAGACAACTTTTTACATAGGTTCTTGGTGACAACATTTTATATGGCCATGTGCATGAGGCCCTAGGCATCTACATTTATAAGTGGTTAATTTAAGAAGGGAGAAAGAATTGCTTCTAACTATGGGTTACAAAATGTTCCAACTGAAGAAAATTGAAAAATTTGGAGTTAAGAATTTGACAGCTCTATTAAATGTGAGCAGCATCTTTAATGTCATACAGATGGCGTTTTTTAAACAAATGTCTACAATTTTAAAAATACACAGTGGAAATAAATATACTTTTATAACTCTGCCATCGTGTATAAAGACATTTTTCCAGCCATAAACTACAAAAAATTACAGTGTATGCTTATTCCCTGTCCCACAGAGCTTACAGTAGTATCATTTTGGTTCCTTTAGTCATAACAAAATGAATTGTCTAGGATAAGGTCACATGCAGCTGGCACAAAGACCCAAAGCTGCTTTACACAGCCTGAGTTACACACCAGGGAATTACTCTCTCAGTTTCCAAGCTCATGAAATCACTTTCAAATTACATTTTTGGAAGCAGTAACTGTAAATCATATTGGGTGCCTCCTTCCATGGATAATATTAAGGTAGTGTATTCTAATTATAAGCACATGGGTAGACAGATTCACAGCCATCAGTGAAGCTTCACCTTGAGTCACAGTAGTTCCTGTAAGCAGTAATTACAGTCTGGGAAGGATCTGCCACTTGATTATAGGTTGTACAAGGTGTTTTCTGCTATAACAACAAACGTCTGCATGATAATGTGAAAAAGGTGAAGAGCTATTGGTGTCTTAATGCACATTGATGCAATATGTAGCTGTTTATTTGAATGAGTCAGAGTATATATAGTTCTTGTAACCATGAAAAGAAATGTATTTAGGTGGCTGTAATTGTTTAGTGGAAGCTTGAAGCACAATTACAGGAACAGCTTCATGCTGTCATTTATTTTTATAAGCAAGTCCAATATACATATGATATGATATATATATATATATATATATATATATATATATATATATATATATATATATATATATATATATATTGTATTAGTGTATATATATATATATTATGTATATATATTCTTTCATGGTACATAGTTTGACTGTTCAGTGGATTGCTAGATATTATTTGTTCATGTTCACAACCTGAAACATATGGCATAGTTGAAGATCTTTTAATGATGATGCATTTACTGACATACAGGACATATGAGTTAGACAAATATACTGTATATTACATACTAGCGCCATTGCATCAAGTCATGTACACATTCATTGGGATGCACCTTATCTGTCCATGCACTTTATCACTTTATCATGCACTTTATCAAAGGCCATGGTACCATATTGATTCAAGGGGCATTGATTTCTTGTCTGAGCTGGATTTTCTGATATAGGAGAGGACTGTTTCAGCTCCCCATGTCCCTTTTATGTGTAGGTCACCCTGTGTCTATTAGGGGCACAGGGTGACCGAGCAAATAATTGACAACTATTTAATGGACGCTAAGAATGTGGTTTGGATTACTTCAAATGGGCCAGTAATATTTATCAATGATATCTGTCAAGAAATCTATGATAAAATAATTCCACTGTATCAGAATAATGGAACATTGTATGGGCTTTGCCTCATAGACTATTGTAGGTAGGAGCCAGACAGACTAATACTGGGGTCTCCTGCTATTGTTTGTTAATTCAGGTGTTCTGTGTTTATACTTATGATAATGTGTATTGTACTTTGTACTTTGTGAGCTTGATGACGGCAAGTCTGACCTGAAGTGGAGATCTCTGATTAATTACAACATTGTCCAGGTGGCTAATTAACGTTATGTTTATAGTATATGTCAGTTGTAATTATATTCCTGTGCGCAGTTTGTATTGTTAGGGTAATATGATCAGGAGGGGGAAGTCCTCCTGTGGGTTATATACAGTATTTTGTGTGAGTTTGTTAAAAAAAAAGTTCCAATTTTGCAGCCAAATGAGTTCTGCCTAGTTCTTGGTTGCAATAGGTGGCTATAATATCCGATATCTATGTTCAGACTTGAGGAATCGGAATACTGACAGAAGCACTCAAGCGGTGTGTGGGACAAGTCCATCACATATTGCAGTTGATTTTAAAGTACACTTAGTCTAATGCCCCATACACACGGTCGGATTTTCCGACTGAAAATGTGTGATAGGACCTTGTTGTCAGAAATTCCGACCGTGTGTAGGCTCCATGACACATTTTCCATCGGATTTTCCGACACACAAAGTTTGAGAGTAGGATATAAAATTTTCCAACAACAAATCCGTTGTCGGAAATTCCGATCGTGTGTACACAAATCCGACGCACAAAGTGGCACGCATGCTCAGAATAAATAAAGAGATGAAAGCTATTGGCCACTGCCCCGTTTATAGTCCCGACATACGTGTTTTACGTCAACTTTGTGTGATCGTGTGTATGCAAGACAAGTTTGAGCCAACATCTGTCGGAAGAAATCCTAGGATTTTGTTGTCGGAATGTCTGAACAAAGTCCGACCGTGTGTACGGGACATTAGAGTTATATATATTTTCTGGACTGCACAATGTGACAGAATATGGTGGATTATCTGTGGTAGAAGGCTCTCACTCAGGTGCAGGCTTAAGTAGTGTTTGCTCTTCACCAGAGCAACTCATTGGGGTTGATTTACTAAAACTGGACAGTGCAAAATCTGTTGCAGCTCTGCATAGAAACCAATCCGTTTCCATGTTTTTTTTTGGTCAAAGCTTAATTGAACAAGCTGAAGTTAGAAGCTGATCGGCTACCATGTACAGCTGCACCAGATTTTTCACTCTCCAGTTTTAGTAAATCAACCCCATGATGTAGATGTTGGGTTATGTAGTGTTTCTCCTAAGACTGATTAGATGGTGACAGCTGAAAATTAATACAATAACACAATACTACATTATAGGGCAAATAAAACATGAGGAGTGGCTGGGGGTCAGGGCTTGCAGCAGTCAAGTGTATTTGAGAAACAACTAATCTTATTCTACCCACGCTAGGATTATATAGCGCTTTCCAAAAAAGAATGTACATACAATACCCCAAAAAAACATAAATAGAAAAATTACAGAGAAAAAAAAAAACTAACCAAACACCAATAATGAAAGGCTGCTGCTGTTACAAAGGTTCTAAACCCTGAATAAAAGAATCCCAAACTCACAGCGCTACCTTTCCACTCTACTTCTTATCAATAAACAGATAATGTCCAAATTAATATTCAAAATCAACAGTGTCCATAATCATCTTCTACACCAGTGTTTCACAACTCCAGTCCTCAAGGCGCCCAAACAGGTCACGTTTTCAGGATTTCCCTCAGATGAAATGGCTGTGGTAATTACTAAGGCAGTGAAACTGATCAACGATAACTGCTGATAATGATAACTTGCTGCTTTCTCTCATCCATTTCTCCTTATATGCAGCTACTCCTCTGTGTCTTGTGCATAAATAACCAAACAGTGCCCCCCCCTCTGATGTTCTCACACTCACCAAACTCTGTGCAATCTATGCAAAGCATTAAGAGTCATAAGCACCTTTGTTAAGATGTCTCTAGTAAATATGGCCATCCTGGATATGCACTCCTTTAACACTCCTCCAGTGCAGTATTAGTGTCCTGTTGGTATTTCTCCCTCATATGAAGGGGCAGACAGAGGAAATCCACATAGCGTAAATCCAGCTTATTAAAAAAAACCACAAAATTTGGTTGCATCAGGCACGCCCTGTGACCGCTGTGTCCTTCGGACACAGCTGATCACAGATCTGGGTAAAATAAGGTGACCAGATTTTTAAAATGAAATCCGGGGACATATTTTTTTTTTACTAGTAATAGCGGCAATCAGCGACTCTCTGCCCGTTGCCGCCGCCGATGCCCGCCTCACAGCCTGTCAAGTCTCACTCTATGGGTCCCAGCTACTACTGGGGGGAGCAGCGGAAGATCACTCCACCAGGGAAGGATTGGAGATAAGCAGGCAGGCGGCTGGCCGGGACTTGAGCCAAGGCAGAAGAACATGCGAGCGGAGCTGAATGGGCATGCACCCGAAACTGAAGATATATTCCCTCCACTCCGACCAGCACATGATCATCAGAAAGGGGCACAGATAATGGAAAAAAATACACCCCCATAAACTAGTAGGAGCGGCGAAGCGGGGGTGTGGAATTTTTTTTTTTTTTAATTCAGCACTGACTGTCCTTGAAATTGCCCCAGCCCCTGTTCAAATCCAATCTGGGGACAAAACCGGGGACAGACTTGGTCCGGGGACAGTGTCCTCAATCCGGGGACTGTGCCCAGAACCCGGAGATGTCTGGTCACCCTATGGTAAAGGGCCAATCAGACACAGCTGATCACATGTAAACAGACTTGCCAGTTATCAGCAATCCTTTTCTCCCGTGCTGTGTCTGTGTCTGAGGAAAGGAGAGCCATTCACTGGCAAACCTGTTCAGTACATCCTTTACACTGATAATCAGGGCACTGGTCATCAGTGCCAATAAGTGCCCATCAGTGCAGCCTAGCAGTGCCCATCAGTGCAGCCTCATTAGCGCACATCAGTGAAGAAGAAAAAATTACTTATTTGCAAAATTTTATAACAGAAAGTAAGAAAAACTTTTTTTTTCAAAATTTTCATTCTTTTTTTGCTTGTTTAGAAAAAAAGAAAAAAAAAACAGTGGTGATTAAATACCACCAAAAGAAAGCTCTATCTATCTCAGAAAAATGGTAAAAAGTTAATTTGGTACATTATTGCATGACAGCGCAATTGTCATTCAAAGTGTGACTGCACTGAAATGTGAAAATTGGCCTGGGTAGGAAGCAGGTGAAAGTGCCCAGTATTGAATAATATAAACCCCACACTCTTCCCGTCAATGCCCAGGTTTTTACTTACCTCTTCCCAGTGGTGGGGCCATCTCCATTATTTACAGCCTTCTTTCTGAAATCCTGTCTAGTACTTTAGAGAAACTCCCCATAGTCGTGAAAGTTGTTGTTCCCATACTTTAATTATATGTAAACCCGAGCAATAAACTCCTTCTACTTGATCCACTTTGGTCTGTTAAATGTAACTTTGAATGCATTTTCTTATATCTGTTTGACAAGGTCAAATACACATTTGTTGGTCTTGCCAGATATCTTGTGAGTTGATAACTTCCTGGGCTCACTGCCTATGCCTATCAGTTAAATTGTTCTCAGTTGTCTCTGAGGGCTATAAAATCCTCCCCCTCTATATTATGTAGAATAGAGAAGGGTTCCATAGTCCTATCTTATTTTGTTTGTCCTGATACAGAAGGGTGAGGGTTGTCATTCTAAGACTAGAAATATGTTACTGACAGAATCACCAGGTAAAAAGTAATGGAAAAAAGCCTTTAAAAAAAACGAATACATCTACCATATCTAAAGTCTGGTAGGCATCGATATATTAATTTTTTTTTTTACGTTTTAGATAGATTCATAGTATCCTATTCAGGCCCATATTTTTTTACACAGAAAAGATAACTTTACCACTTAAGGACCGGGCCTATTTTTTAGACTCTGTGTTTACAAGTTAAAATCATTTTTTTTTTGCTAGAAAATTACTTAGAACCCTAAACATATTTTTTTAATAACACCCTTGAGAATAAATGGCAGTCGTTGTAATACTTTCTGTCACACCGTATTTGCGCAGCGGTCTTACAATCGCACTTTTTGGAAAAAATACACTTTTTTGAATAAAAAAATAAGACAACAGTAAAGTTAGCCCAATGTTTTTTATAATGTGAAAGATAATGTTACGCTGAGTAAATTGATACCCAACCTGTCACGCTTTAAAATTGCGCCCGCTCGTGGAATGGCGACAAACTTTTACTCCTAAAAATCTCCATAGGCGACGTTTAAAAATTTCTACAGATTAAACGTTTTGAGTTACAGAGAAGATATATAAATAGAATTATTGCTCTCGCTCTAACGATCGTGGCGATACCTCACATGTGTGGTTTGAACACCGTTTCTATATGCGGGTGCTATTCGCATATGCGTTCGCTTCTGCACACGAGCTTGTCGGGGCGGGGTGCTTTAAATTTTTTTTTTATTCTTATTTCTTTTACTTTTTATTTTTTATTTTGACACTATCTTTTTAAAAAAAAAATGGGTCACTTTTATTCCTATTACAAGAATGTAAACATCCCATAATAGAAAAAAAAGCATGACAGGACCTCTTAAATATGAGATCTTGGGTCAAAAAGACCTCAGATCTCATATTTACATTAAATTTTTTTTTTTTTTTTTTAAATGTAATTTGAAAAAAATATTTTAAAAAATTTCTCCTTTAAGAGCATTGGACGTCAAACGTCGCTTCCACCCTCCAATGCTATGGAGCCGAGCATCGGCATCCAGGCAGTGAGGCGAGCAGATGTGATCGTCTCCGCCGCTACCGACGGCTCTGGTAAGTGGCGGAGACGACTGGAGCGCGGCAGGAGGGGGTGGGCACTTCTCCCGCCACCGATAAAAGTGATCTTGTGGCGAATCCGCCGCAGAGACCACTCTTATCTTAAAGAGAAACGCACGCCATTCCTGAAAATACTGGGGTTATGGCAGCTAGCTGCTGCCATAACAACGGTATTTATCGTCAAATTACCGATGTACGGGTACGGCGATTTGCGTGAAGTGGTTTAAGCGGAACTAAACACATAGATTTAATGATTTCAAAAAACAGTTATATTATATTTATATCTAAAGAATAAGTTTTACCTCAAATACTTCTGTTAGTTTAATCATAATGCATATATATATAAGCATCAAATTGTGTACGACACCTTGTAATCTGACGTACAATGTATACATTGTTTTCTTCTGGTTATATTATAAAACAATAAAAAATTATTGATGAAAAAAAAGTTATATTCCTGGCATCAGGAATGCTAATTGTCACATTTGCTTGTGCTTTCAACCAAACTGTCAAATGGCTGGTGTCATAACTGATCACTTGATCATCATCATGGCAGTTGCAAATCAAACAGAGGCTTATGCCGCGTACACACGATCGCACATTCCGACAACAAAATCCATGTTTTTTTTCTGACGAATGTTGGCTCAAACTTGTCTTTCATACGCACGGTCACACAAATTTTGTCGGAAATTCCGAACGTCAAGAACACGGTGACATACAACACATACAACGAGCCGAGAAAAATTAAGTTCAATAGCCAGTGCGGCTCTTCTGCTTGATTCTGAGCATGCGTGGAACTTTGTACATCGGAATTGTGTACGTACGATCGGAATTTAAGACAACGTACTGCATGCTTGACTCTTCTACCTACTAGATTCTGGAAATCTCCAGAAAACAGGGGGAAGCAATCAAACATGCAGCCTATAGAACCAAGAGAAGCCCAAAGCAATCATGCACAGCTCAACTGACTACAGGAAAGCTAAAGAACTAAATTTGCCTTACCAGACCTAGCAGTCTACCTAGGAGTTTTTACTTCATTGCAGGCACAGTTATCACAGTCCAAATGTGACTGTGTAATTCTTGTTACCTTATGTAGCCAAGTCCCGGGACCTCTGAGACCTAATGGTGACCTCCAGAGTTAGGGACATCCTTCAGTGTAGAGTGGGTTGCAAGGCTAGGTGGGTGTAATACAAGATGAAATGGTGGGCGCCAGACACTTTTTGAATGCAAAGAGGTTTATTGTCTCTTAAACAGACCTGTTGGAGAGAGGGTTAGGGCCAGGACAGGGCTAGGGCCTAGGTAAATGCAATGACTCTGAGACTCTGAGACTTCTATAGGTAGACAGCTATACAGGTGAAGGCCTCCAGCCGAAACACCACTTCTGTATAGGTAGGGCCGCTGTCTCCTATGGCAACAATCTTGTAGCTGTTACTAACGGTAAAGGTATTCAACTATCTGCAACATGAACAGTTCTCTTTACCCCGCACTCACTCACCATGGGTCTTCACTCAATGAGCTCCCATTCTTTCTCACTAGACTTCAGATCCACTAGCCACTGGATCCCCCAAGCTCTTTCACTGTAGCACTCAGTCTCTTCCTCAAGCGTCACCCCCACTTCACCACTGGGTCCCTGGCTTGGCACTCATAGATACTCCTCAAGCTTCACCCCTGCTGACACGTTAGGTCCCTGGCTTGGCACTCCACAAGCATCACCTCTGCTGTCCCGCTGGGTCCCTGACTTGGCACTCGCTGATGCTTCCCCACTTCTTCACCATCCCCAGCTGGTGAGAAGTCTGCTCTGGTACTGGCCTCAGCTTACTCACAATGGTTTCCGGTAGTAAGGTGGATGGTCCCTTTGTGGCGACAGCTTCCCCTCTACCTCCAACCACGACTGGTTTCCCCCGGCCGGCAGAACCGTTACTTCTGGTTGGACTACAAGTCTGCAGTCCCAACCCTGCACTACTTCTGGATAGGCTCTCAGATAGCTTAGCAGCTCACCTACTCCACCCAAATAAATAGTCTCTCCCAGCAGGTCACGGGACCCAAGAAAAGCCCTGCCCATTGGCTGAGACACCCCATTCATTCCAAATCTGTCCTTGCAATGCCCTTGTCTTATCTAATGTCACCAGATACCTGGCCATCTAGCGACAGAAGAGAGTGCAGCAATTCCAGAATTAGGGCGAAATCAATTGACCTCCTAACAATTGACCAAGGCAACTATCACTTCGTAAATAAATTTAAAAGCAGCCCTGCCTAAACATCAGGGTGCTACATCTGGAAAACAGTAACTTTGTCTCTTCTAGTAGCTGGAACAAAGATTTGAGATGTTTCAATCATTAGAAAAATATTATATGTGACATTCAACAATCATCACAATATTTAGAAAAAAGACTGTACTGTACCTGCTGTTTAAGCAGGAAAAAAATAAGCGGCAAGTAGGAATACCAATTGAATACAAGTGTTAAACATTTCAGACTGTCAGGAGATAAAGTCTGCAAGCATTTACAGATTGCTGAAATTATCACCCTTTTACTGATAATACTTTCTGACAATCTATTAGAGATAAACACTGCTTTGCTTAATTACATAGAGTTAAGCCGCGTACACACGGCCGGACTTCCCGACAGAAAAAGTCAGATGGGAGCTTTTGGTCGGACAGTCCAACCGTGTGTACTTTTTCTGTCGGCATTTCTGATGGACTCAAATGTAGAACATGTTCTAAATCTTTCCGTCGGAAATGCCGACGGAGTTTAGCCCATTGGCAAGACCGCTTGTGTGTACACGGCATAAGAACTGCATTCCTGAACAGTTATAAGTGCTGTGCTCCTGGCACCTGCTGATCCTGGAGCAGGACTGTTTCCAGAAGCAATAAAGGAATATAAATTTTGGGGGGTTATATTTGTTTTAAAGTCAAGGGTTGGGGTACATTGTAAGTTCAGGTTAAATTATAACTAAAGACAAAGTTTTTTTTTTTTGGATAGTTCGGAGAGTGATTAGAACACCTGTCAGGTTTTTACTGTTGCCTGTGACCCCGTTAGGGAGATTCACTCTCTCTGTTTGTTCTTTTTCCCCGCATCCAATTCGCATGTCAGGAGACTGTGACTGGCTCTCAATGGAGCCAGTTCACACAGCTCTGGGACGGCTGCGGAGCGAATTGCACAGGAGTTCCGTGCGTCTTCTGGTCCATTTCAGGTCCAAATTCAGCCAAAAATTCAGACCGAAATCGGACCTGAAATGGTGAACGGTGACACACTGGACCCCTGCTATGAGCCGCCCTGTACGGCAATGTGAACCCAGCCTAAATATAAGTTCAGATATGGACTGCTTTTATATTTAGAAGAATAAAAACATATTTGTTCTTCCCTACCATGAGCATCCTTCTGTTCTCGTCTCTGATCCTGTTGGTCCACTTTACTTTGGTGCCCGGCCAGACAAAGCTTTCTGATGTAAAATGCACATCTGCAGTTCTGCATTGTACTGACAAATGACTTGGGCCCTTTCACAACCTGGAGCATCAGACAGTGGAGGAGAGCACTGACTTCCAGGGGAGCACGGGATAAAGAAAGTATTTGTACTTCTTCCTCCTCCTTCCCTAGCCAAACAAGCATGATTTAACCCATGCAGAAGGTGGGAGGAGGACACCACTGCATGGGTAAGCTTAAAAGCAAACCAAAGTTTCGTAGTATGGTAAGTGTCAACTTTAAGTGGTTAAAAGAAACCAGTACTTAGAGTAATACCTGGCTGCAAGTGCTAACTTTGAAAAAGTTAATTGTGTGTTCTTCATGCAAATCCAATGAATTTCCTGAGTCATTTACCTGGAATAAATATACATATCCACGACATATTAAATCTATTGTATTATAATGATAACTAGTCAACTAGGATTTTCCGAAGAATCAGTGGCAGGTTTCACATATCCAAGTGTTGGGGATTACCTATTATAGTTAAGATATGGCTAAGGCTCTAGCAGCATCAAGCAATAACTTAGATGTAGCGAGTTAATTTAGTGTTAGCCAGAAGGTAGTATGTTAAGAAACATCCTGGAAACATTGTAGGAGAGAGGATTAATATACACGCTACTTACTCTGGCCATAGAAAACTTATATACAACTTGCATTAAAGTTAGATTGTATGCAGATATTAAAAACATCCTTTAGTCTAGGTATGTATTCAATAAAAATCAATTCTATATGTTTTATATAAAGCTCTCTGAGCTATTCAGGGATCAATTGCTTTGCACTTGCTGTCAGTCTAAAGCCTCGTAGACACGATCAGATTTTCAGACGACCGAACATCTGTTTTTTGTTGCATGCTAGTCTCATGTCGAAAGTGAAGAGGTTGCTCACCATATGAAAATTCTCGTACCACAGAATACAACTTCAGAAGTGTTGCAATGTGTTGACTAGTTTTGTATGTACTCTTTAGTTTCTTATGCCCCGTACACACGGTCGGACTTTGTTCGGACATTCCGACAACAAAATCCTAGGATTTTTTCCGACGGATGTTGGCTCAAACTTGTCTTGCATACACACGGTCACACAAAGTTGTCAGAAAATCCGATCGTTCTAAACACGGTGACCTAAAACACGTACGTCGGGACTATAAACGGGGCAGTGGCCAATAGCTTTCATCTCTTTATTTATTCTGAGCATGCGTGGCACTTTGTCCGTCGGATTTGTGTACACACGATCGGAATTTCTGACAACGGATTTTGTTGTTGGAAAATTTTATATCCTGCTCTCAAACTTTGTGTGTCAGAAAATCCGATGGAAAATGTGTGATGGAGCCTACACACGGTCGGAATTTCCGACAACAAGGTCCTATAACACATTTTCCGTCGGAAAATCCAACCGTGTGTACGGGGCATTAGCATGCGCAGTCTTCCGTTTATGGTTTTTTTTGCACGAAAATCTTACTAATTAAACGAAAATTGGACATTGAGTTCACATATGACAAAAATGTTATAGTCTGCACATCCAGCTTTTGTCTGGCAAGAAAATGGAATCAGCTGTCAAAAGCACTAACTAACTATCTGAAAATCGGCAGATTGTTCGTCGAACTAAATTTTTTTTTCCAATTTTCGTATCATGTGTACTGGCCTTAACACTGCAAAAATGGTTACAGAAGGGAGAGGCACATTATTATTGCCCATTTCTGCTCCTTCACCGTCCAATCAGCAGACAAGTGGTATTTGGCAAGGGTGCTTCAGTCACAAGACTAACTAAAAAGATTTACAAGTCTTTTGGTATGTAATACAAATCACACACAGTGTATGAATTGCAGCTTTCGGCTTGAAGTTAAAATGAATGATATTTCTGACTGTAACATAAAGGCTTTGTTTCTATGACTGCAGTCGTATTTTGCTATTTTTTTCCCGCAAGATATTTAGGCATGTCAGTCACGTACAGTATGTATCTTGTTTCCTGTCCCTGAGCCATATTTGTGCCTTAATTATTGTTCAGCAAAGACACACTTGTTACAATGAAACAACTGTTTCATGGTGGTCTCAAATTTTGGAGGCATTAGACCACCAGCAGCCTTTATCTATGCCAGTAATAAAAGAGAGAGCAATATATGATTTCTGTATGTTGATGTAGAATTACTAAATTCAACCATGCTTTGCTACGTGGTGTCGAAATGAACATTGGTTCAGTAGCTTCTCCAGGTAAAACCCACTATTTGGTAACAGCCCAGGTTCCACCAAGGAGATGGTTATTTGCTTTATCTAACAAATAATGTAACTGTGCTAAATGCTTTTCATCTATAGTCAGACATCTTGTTCTGTCGTTACTAGCAAACTGGAGATCGCTAAAGTATATCATGGTATAAGGTGGTCCTTTTCTGGCTCCCTCCATAACAATTCTAAAGGCATTGAAGCCTCTGAAACTTCTTTTATTACCTCACAGTGAATGCCAATGAAAAATACTAATTACGTTTATAGGAATCAGCTTCTTTATCCTATGTGGCCAATGGTGTTGTAGGAATAAATCTTTCATGCACTAGGCAAATCAGTGCTGGAATCTCTATTGCAGCCATATTAAAGGAAATCTGGCAAGGGAGTTGCATAGGGCTGCCATTGCTGACCTTCCTGTTGAAATGCTACTTGCTTGAATGTCTCTGGTTTTAATGTTTTCTGAATTACTGAGTCAGAAAAGTCAGGAATCCTTATATGCCCATTAGTTCAGTTAGTAGAGTTGATTTACTAAAGGCTTTGCAAGGGAATTTTCTGTAGAGCTTAGTGAATACGGTGACTTTTTACTTTGCAAATAATACCTAATCAAATGCAAGGGAAAAAAAACAGCATTTTGCTTACACATGGTTGGATGATGGAAGAGTCAGCAGAGCAGAGCAAGCTATTGATCATGCGCCCTTCATCCATCACTCTCCGTCAGCAGAGCTTCACCTCATTCAGTTAGGAAAATTCTATTAAAAAGTTCAACTTCCCTTGCAAAGTGAACAGCCAATTTGCCTTTAATAAATCCACCCCAGTGACTCATAGGGGGATTAATAATAAGTATATGAGACAAGTTCTACCTCAACTGGTGCCATTGTCCATAGCAACCAATGAGCTTTTATCTTTCATTTTTTTCACTTAGAAAATTAAAACATAAAAGCTGACTTTCTGTGTTCCATTTGAGACGAACTTGTGTCAAAGTTTATTTCCGATGCTTGTTACTACTTCCCCCATAGTAAGGAAACAAAAGGCCGGCATGACAGCCAGAAAACTAGCATTTTATGAAAGAGAAAACAGCGAGAGCAGTATCTGTGTTTCTTTCAAGAAATGTTTCCTTTAGCAGCTATTTATATACTGTAGTTATTTTTTTGGTGTAGACCACATATAATCTTCACAGTGACAATGAGATGCATGATTGCCAAAGGGTGTTTTCTTTTCTATGTAAGTGAGCATTGCTTTGAAGTGTGTGGTAAAAATAGATACTAAGAAAATTGTACAAATAAATACTTACAATGCACAGCTACATTTAATTAAACTCTAAAACCCCACAGGTATTGCATATATAGGTATCATTATCAGTGCTGTATTTAGGCCTAGGCCGACAAGGCCCAGGCCTAGGGCGGCACTTTGCGGGGGGCGGCAACCCCCCCCACGAAAAAAAAAGCACCTGCATCCTCCTCCCGACTCGCGCATGCAGGGCCGCCATCCAAGGAGTAAATCTAAATTACATCGCTATGGGAGTGTGGGGGGGCGTGACACCAGGAAGCAGTTGTAGTGGGTGCAGTCACAACCCCCATCCCCCCCCCATCGGCAAAGCGGTGATCACAGGCAGTGGTGCTGTGACAGGGAGAGGAGAGCTGTGTACACAGTGTCTGTGTATTTCCCCCGCTCGCCCCCCTCCTTTCTCCTGTCAGCTGAAGTTGAACAGTAGAGGAGAGCGGCTCGTTCCCCTAAGCGCCGCCCGGCTCTCTGCCCGCTCTTGTCATAGCAGAGAGCCAATTCGAAAACACGGGAATGGGCATTATGGGAAACGTAGTCCCAGAAGATTGACGGCCCCAGTATGTCCAAAGACATACTACAGGCTACAGTCCCCCAACATACATGCGCTGGGGGGGACCTGACCTGGAACCCAGCAAACAGCAGAGTGCTACAGGGGAAGAAAAAGAGAGGACTGTGCTGGGGGAGACCAGATAAAGCCATGCGGTACCTGCACCACCAGATAAAGCCACGCTGTACCCCACCACCAGATAAAGCCACACTGTACCCGCACCACCAGAGAGGGAGCCGCGCTGTACCCGCACCACCAGATAAAGCCACGCTGTACCTGCACCACCAGAGAGGGAGCCACGCTGTACCCGCACCACCAGATAGAGCCACGCTGTACCCGCACCACCAGAGAGGGAGCCACGCTGTACCCACACCTCCACAGAGGGAGCCACGCTGTACCTGCACCACCAGAGAGGGAGCCACGCTGTACCCGAACCACCAGAGAGGGAGCAACGCTGTACCCGTACCACCAGAGAGGGAGCCACGCTGTACCCGCACCACCAGAGAGGGAGCAACGCTGTACCTACACCACCAGAGAGGGAGCAACGCTGTACCTGCACCACCAGAGAGGGAGCCACGCTGTACCTGCACCACCAGAGAGGGAGCAACGCTGTACCTGCACCACCAGAGAGGGAGCAACGCTGTACCTGCACCACCAGAGAGGGAGCCACGCTGTACCCGCACCACCAGAGAGGGAGCAACGCTGTACCTGTACGACCAGAGAGGGAGCCACGCTGTACCCGCACCACCAGAGAGGGAGCCACGCTGTACCTGCACCACCAGAGAGGGAGCCACGCTGTACCCGCACCACCAGAGAGGGAGCCACGCTGTACCCGCACCACCAGAAAGGGAGCAACGCTGTACCTGCACCACCAGAGAGGGAGCCACGCTGTACCCACACCACCAGAGAGAGAGCCACAGGATCACTGTTGCGGTTTCGCTGGGTCTGGTAAGAGGGCCTGTTGGCCATTATCCATTACTGTTCCTACGGACTGAGCCGTGCCTAACCTGCTATTCTCTAGGCCTTATTGACCACCACAACAACCCTCTCTGTCCTCCTCCCCCGACGTCCCTCTGTCTTCCTCAGATGAAGATGACAGGGCGGGTCTTTAAAAGGAAGGGGTGTGGCCTTGACAGGAAGGGGTGGTTCATATTTAAATTAGGGGGTGCCCAAGTTTAGTCAGGCCTAGGGCAGCACAAAACCTAAATACACCACTGATCATTATACCAGTACACAAAGATTGGTCTACCCAACCTGTGCTGAGTTTGTGTATCTTCTTCTTTTGTTGTGGCTACAAACTTGAATGGCTTTTTCTGACTGATTTAGGCATTTCACTCCAAAGTCACATTTCTGTATCATATGGGAAGCAAAGGAAGCCATTCTATGAAGATCACACATAAGATATGCTTGTGCTCAAATGCAAACAATATAAACATGTTTAAATGAGGTTAAACTCTTCTAGCACCTATTTTATAAATACATACGCTGTGTTTTTGAGCACAGACAATTCCTTGGTTCTGTTGCATAGTCCAGGTCAGTAATTAGTGCTTGTTCTGTAGATCCTCTCCAGCTATGTTACCCAAATTTAGCATTAAATGGGCATTAAAGCATGCTATGTGCATGCAAGTGTTTAGCATTTTACTGACAGTGTAGGGAATGGTCATAAAGTTATCACTTAGATGTAGTTGGTCAGCTTGAATGTGTATTTTGTGTTTTATTTAAAAAAAAAAAATTATATTAAATCGGAGTTCTGCTCCCCCCCCAGCAAAAAAATTAAAGTCAACAGCTACACATACTATAGCTACTGACTTTTAATATTAGGACACTTACCTGTCCTGGAATCCAGCAATGTCAGCACCCCAGCCGATGTTTCCATCGGCACTTGGGTGCTACCGCCACCAATGCCTGTAAGGGTAACCGGTAGTGAAGCCTTGCAGCTTCATAGCCGGTTCCCTACTGCGTATACGTAAAATGCACTGCGCTTTTTGAATGGCCCGGCAGTGGAGGAAGGAGGAGGGGGGCCAAACTTCTCTCAGAAGTGGGGACAGGTACCTGTCAAACAGTACAAAATATTTTACAGCGCACACATTCAAGAATGACATTTCCTGCAAGGCTAGTTAAAAACACCTGAACATATTCAAGAAATATGGTGGTTTGGTCACACTATAAGGTCATATAGTGCTAAGCCCACTTACTGCGACAAAGTACCCCGAATTAGTGGGTCCTACTCTAGTAATAGAATGGAAGATCCTTTGTCTCAACCATGGGAGCTAAACTCCTCTATGTGGGAGAACTGAAGGGGATACATCCTATGCACTGGTGGCCACTAAATAAGAGGTAATGAGGAGGGGGAGGGATGCTCCAGCCCAAAAAACCTGGTCAAGGTCTATTACAATATACAAAAAACATATTTGGGGCACACCCTACAATGCGTTTAAATTCAAGATGTAGCTACTACAAGACCTAGAAACAGTACAAAATACTTTACAGCGCACACATTCAAGAATGACATTTCCTGCAAGGCTAGTTAAAAACACCTGAACATATTCAAAAAATACGGGGGTTTGGTCAAACTATATGGTCATATAGTGCTAAGCCCACTTACTGCGACAAAGTACCCCGAGTTAGTGGGTCCTACTCTAGTAATAGAATGGAAGATCCTTTGTCTCAACCATGGGAGAACCTGTCAAAAACAGATACCCGTTCCCCCCCCAAAGGTGCCAAATGCGGCACCGGAGGGGGGGGGCAGATAAGCGGAGCTTCCACTTTTGGGTGGAACTCTGCTTTAACCATCTTGTTGTTCCTTGTTAAATGATCCACATCTTAAAGCCTAAGTTTAATCCAAACTAGTCAGCACACTTCCAGTTACTTCCTATCAATATGATGTTTCCCTTGTGCTGCTGGCTCCTGCTTTAGTTGACATCTTCTTCCTCCAATCGCTCTCACACTCCCTTCCTGGGCTTAATAGAGCTGAGGGATCAGTCATATGCACTCATAAAGAGTGCCAACTATGCTCACCCTTTCCTCCCACCGCCTCCATTCATAACAATTGTATTATAGCTTATAAGAATGAGTAACAGCCTGTCAATGTGGGAGGTGGACCTTTGATTCATCTGACTGTCCTTCATTTATAGATTGATTTTCATTCATAGAAGCAATAGTATTGTGAAAACAAAGAAGCTATAGTACAGCTTCTATGAATGGAGGAGCTGGGTGGAAAGGGCGAGCCTAGTTGGCACTCTTAATGAGTGCATATGACAGGTGCCTCTGCTCTATATCCATAAGATTATGATGGTAGGGGTAGGGGTGGTTGGAGGAGAAAGATTTCAGCTTTCTTTTTACTAAACTTAAGCCTAGTACATACGGTAAGATTATCGGATGAATGATCATCCTTTTTTTTTAATATTTTGCATGCTAGTCTCCATATCTAAAATGAATAGGTTACTAAAGTATGAAAATTCTTGTATGACAAAAAAATAAAATTCAGAAGTGGTGTAATGTATTTGTATTGTATTTTCGTATGAAAACTGTACTTATTATACAAAAATCATACGAGAAAAATTTAGTGTTTGCCCCTTCAGAAAATTTCGGACGAAAGCTGTGTACTAATGAATGATCAGATTATAGTACGATTGCTTCGAAAGCGGCATTTTTTTGTACGATATTCTGTGAGTGTGTGTGCGGCTTTAGACAAATAGACAAATATTCTACACCAATTTCACTGACTAACAGGGGCAGCGTGAATGGGCTTTTGTTTTCCATTACAACTGATTCTCTATATACAAGTTTATCGGAATGAATAGCAGCTTGAAGAAAGTCAATTGCAGATCAAAGGTATCTGCAATGCATGACTAATGATCTCAAAATGTCTCAAACTGATTTAAAAAGCAAGTTCCATTTGCCCATCAGAGCCCATTGACACTAGCCCTAACACAAAAGTTAATTTTCTGAATTTTATATGCTGCAGCAAATTTGACAATTGACCCTCTAAACTATGAAAGTATCATCCCACTGGAGGTCTGTAGACAGCTTTCAATCTAAGCAGCTTTACTTTCCTTCAGATAAAAATGGATTGCTGTGTAATGATCTTTCCTACTATGTAATACTGGGTCAAGTTCCTCTGCATTATAGTGCTCTACATTGTGACTTGGTGGGTCTGAAGAATTTAATATCGTAGCATCTTGAAGCAAATTATGTTCATTTTCCCAGACTGATTAGGACGAGATAAGTGATTACACTGACTTATTTGCTGCCTAATAATTAAGGCATCATAACTATCCATTTATCTGTGGTCTACATTGAACCAATTAGACCTCATCATAACCTCTTTTAAAGCTTAATTTATGAAGCTCTGTTAGAATAATAACAGTTACATTATTTACAGTTCTTGATTGTTTTTCTATTCTGTTGGTTATCTCCATGATATAAAGCTCCAATTTGATCATATCGCAAGTAATCTAGGTTCATCATGTTCTACCAAAACAGCACTATGTGAAAACTAACTAAAACTAGTGTTAATGTGTAAAACACATCTCAAAGTTCACACTTGAAGTTTTAAATGACCAAAATACTGTGAACAATCGACAAATACATGTGCACAACAAAATAATAAAGTCCCAATCCATCCATGCCGCAGGGGGTGTGCGGGTAGCGCGATCACAGGAGGAATAAGCGTGCGCTGTAGCCATCTTTCGGCTTTAGAGCAGGCAGAAACTATTTAAATGACACAATGTGAAGGGCAGCCCGATCACCAGTGTCACTCCAACCTGCTCACCTTCATAATATGACCTGTACAAAGAAATTAGGTCTAATGCCCCGTACACACGGTTGAAATTTCTGACAGAAAAAGTCTGATGGGAGCTTTTGGTCGGATATTCCGACCGTGTGTATGCCCCATCGGACTTTTTCCATCGGCATTTCCGATGGACTTAGATAGAGAACATGTTCTAAATTTTTCAGTCGGAAATGCCAACGGAGGTTATCCCCTTGGCAAGTCCAACCGTGTGTACACGGCATTAGATGCTTGTATCTCCACATGGATGAAATACTGCTCAGTGATCCAGATCAAGATTTGTTTTTAGGTCTTCCAGAACAAAGATTCCTCTACATTATATTTATCACCACATATGCATCCATTTGAAAGACAAAAACCTTCTAAAGAAGTCCTGCTGCAGGACGATATGCATAAATGGGTGGAGTCTGCGATTTTAATGACTCCATCATGCTAATGGATGCTCGGAATCTATGAGTAGTGGTGAGCTGTGCAATTGGTTCCATCCATTTGGTTCACATATATTGAATTGGCTTAACATGTGCTGTTACCACTCCACTTGTGAGTGTTTGTATTGCTGTTTATTGCTGTAAAAAACACTATGAGAGTTTTTTCTCTTTCATTTGGATGCATATATAGTAATGAGTATTATGCAGAGGAATCTTTGTTCTGGAAGACCTAAAATCAACTCTTGATCTGGATGACTGAACAATATTTCATCCCTGTGGGAATACAAACATGTTAGAACTCTTTTCCTTGTAGATGTCATAATATTTAGGTAAGAAGGTTGGAATGACACTGGTGATCGGGCTGCATTTCACAGTGTGTAACCTGAAGGAGTATGCAAACCTTGGGGACTGACCCGAATTGGGACTTTATTATTATGTTGTGCACATACTATACATTTGTTGGATTGCTCAAAGTATTTTGATTATTTAACACTTCATATGGGAACTTTAATGTGTAAAACATTAACACACTTGTTGGATTAGTTATGACTTAGCCTTAGCTTTCACACAGTGCTGTTTTGTTAGTAATATTTAGAGCTCTGTCACCTTTTTTTTATATCACTTTATTTCGATTATGAAATAGTTTTTTCTTTTAATTGAGTTTAGTACTGGTAGCACTGAATTACATATTTTGTCGCACATACTGAGGTGGAGGGTTATCACTACCATGTGCTAACTTGTTCCCTAGTGTGATTGTGATAATTTCGCAGATTGATATTTGTTATTTTATCATGCTTTAGCTATGAAAACACATATATTCTTAAAAAGGACAAATACGTTTTATATTTAGCTTATGCCCATTTTTTTGGGAGAATAAAAAATACTTTAAAGAACAGACACATTTCTAACTTGGTGCTATACAAAATGTTGTGCAAGAGCCTTTCATTAATAACATTTTACCTCAATGACATTAATACATTAATAACATATACCTAATAGAACAATAAAAATATTTAACTAATGGCTGAAGGAAGCATTTGACAGTGTTAGCTGTCAATGTAAACTCTGCTTTAAGTTATGCCCTTTCTTTACTGCCTGCAGCTGTACTGCAGTGAATCTACTTCCACAGAGATTGCCACACCCTTGTCCCATTCCACAGTACAGACTTTAAAAAGTCTGTATTTGCATAATCCATTTGGAAAAGCTCCAGACAGCTCTGGGTGGATAGTACCTGAAGCAAAAGGTACAGTGAGTGAGTTGATAGATTATGCTCTCATGCTCTCTCTCTTTACCTCCTACTGCTGAAAGTTTAATAGTATAAATTATCCCACTTTATGTTAATTTCTATTTTTTGTTGGCCTGCTAGCAGCACTAGGAGATTAAGGTAAGAAACTAAAGCCTCGTACACATGATCGGATTTTCCTCAGACAAAACCTCTGACTTTTGTCCGAAGGGCATTGGCTAGGTACTTGTCTTGCATACAAACGGCAAGGAATTGTCAGCCAAGAAACACGAACGTAGCGACGTACTACATGGTTTTTAAGCTCTTTAGCGCCACCCTTTGGGCTCCTTCTGCTAATTTCATGTTAGTAGAAGTTTGGTGAGTGTTGATTCTCGCTTTTCATTTCTTGCTTTTCAGTTCGCGCTTTTTAGTTCACGCTTTTCAGTTCGTTTCTGAACGGCCGTTCGGCAACCAGCTACCGTATATACTCGAGTATAAGTCGTTCCGAGTATAAGTCGAGGCCCTAATTTACCACAAAAAAAATGGGAAAAACGTATTGACCCGAGTATAAGACGAGGGTGAGAAATGCACAGCTACTGTAAGTGGAAAAGAGGGTCAACAATGCCCATTTGCAGCATCACTGTGCCCATTTGCAGCCATAGGTCCCCTGAACTTCAAACTCGGTAGTTAAGGGTTCCTAGATGCCCCCTAGCTGCAGCCAAAATTTGGGGTCTCTGAACCCAAAGGGTCCCGAAATGACATTGCTGCAGATAGACACAGTTGACCGAATTTGGGGCCCCGTATCTCGGGACCACTTAGTGCTAAGTACCCCAAATTTGGTGTGCAAACCCAGTGGAACTAGCACCATAAAATTTCCAAAGCTGGGGTTTCTAGCACTAAGTGGCCCTGAGATACAGGGCCCCAAAAATCAGTTCAAAAAATGTCAAGCACCTTCCTGCAGCAGAAAATCACATTTTCCGAACCGATTTTGGGGCCCCGTATCTCGGGGCCACTTAGTGCTAGGAACTTCAGCTTTGGATATGTTGTGGTACCACTGGGTTTGCATACCAAATTTGGGGTTTCTAGCACCAAGTGTCCCTGAGATATGGGGCCCCAAATTCGGTTCGGAAAATAATTTTTTTTGCTGCAGAAAAGTGCTTGACTCGAGTAAGTCGAGGGGGGCACTTTCAGCACAAAAAAAATGTGCTGAAAAATTCGACTTATACTCAAGTATATACGGTATGTTGTGGAATCGGAGGAGATAAAGTGTTATTTATTATTGGCCTTGGAGTTATTGCTTTGACCCAAGTCCAGTCCAGGAACAGGAGGAGGAGGATTTTTTGGATCAAAAATTGGTTGCTTTATTAATCGTGACCAATTATGTCATATGCCTTTGCTGCGGGAGCTCCAGGAGAATAATCCGGCTGATTTTCAGAATTAACTCCGGATGACGGACCCCTGCTTTCATCAACTCTTGGCATTGTTGACCCCCTATTTTAAGAAGCAGGACACATGCATGGGGCTTTCATTTTATTTTTTGGTTGAATAATGATTTGATTTGGTATATTTTCTATATTTTTTGATGCATAGAATGCACTTTTTGGTTAAGTTCTATTGGCAGATACCATGTCTAATTTCATTTGTTTTCTTTTTTAATGCACAATAAAAAAAATTGTGTAGATTAATACTTAGCTATGTGTTTTACTTTAAATGACAGTTTGGGAGTAGGCAGTTACATTTTAAAAAATACAATGTAAAATTAACAAGGGACACCAACACAGTTGTATGTTTGATCTTAAAAACTACAGGATAATGGTGTTGTGGTAACTTGCCCAAAAAAAAACAAAAAAAAAAAAAAACAAGCATAATAATATTATTCTTGATATCACTAGAAAACAAAAAGCCTTTGAAAATACGTTTGGCAGAACTCCATCAGTATCACCAGCAAAGCAGCTTCATTATGATCCCATTAAAGAAAAAGAGAATTGTGCGCTGCATTTCTAGACTTCATAATTTGCCGCATCACAAATTTTAATTCTCCGTTATGAATGCTAGTTTACAAGACCGACCGTTTCTGGCTCAACCTTGCTTCCGAGCATGCGTGTTTGTACTTTGGACTTTTGTCCGACGGACTTGTGTACACACGCTCGGAAAATCCGACAACAGACATTTGTCGGCTGAAAATTTATAAACCTACCATCCAACATTTGCCCACGGAAAGTTGGCCAACAAATGTCTGATGGAGCGTACAAACGGTCGGATTTTCTGCCAACAGCCTGTCATCACACAATTCCCGTCGGAAAATCCGATCGTGTGTACGAGGCTTAAGAGTAAAGGTACCCACCCCACCCTTGCCCTTTCCATTTACATTCACTTTCAGTCTGGCATGGCTAAATCAGTCACTTTATTTCTTTTATTGCATGCAATTTATGTTTAAATCTAAATAGGAAAAAACAGGCTAATGTGAATATAGTGCTCCAATATAACAGTGTAAAACAACAAAATAATAGTGCAAATCAGCAACTTAACCAGGTGATATCAGCACAGTAAAACATATATACTGTAAATCAACAAAGTTGAACTACATATAAATTATTTAAAGAATGCAAATATAATGAATAGAGCCCACATGAAATGGTGAAAAAATATTAAAGCCATCTTCTTTAAAAGTTCATTCAGAGCTCTAGCACCACAAGTGAAAAAGATTTCTTGTGTGAATCCCACCGCCTCTGATAATCAGGGCGCTTACCAGATCTTATTGACCTTCTATCTCTAGAAAGGTCAAGCGAGCAATAATCACAACCATCGTAAGACATTGTATGCCCCTCTATTGACCTTGGACTGTCCTCCAGACCAGCCACCTCAATTCACATGGATGAATGTATAAAGGGAAACAGATGCCCCAATAGTGTAAAATTGTTTACTAGTTTATCAAGACAATTAAAAGTTGCACTTACGTCCAATAGGAGATATATACGCCAACTGTACAGTCTTTCTTGCCGTCAAACCGATACATTTGATGATTAAAACTGGTCATAGAGTATTTTTTGTTTCGGCCAGCAAAAAAAAAAAAAATGAATAAAAAAATAAAATAAAAAAACAGATTCCTTCGTCCACATGATTAAGATTTTAAAAGTAATTTTCAACATGTAACATTTTTTAACCCTTTCATGCCTAAGCCTATTTCTGACATTTGTTGCTTGCAAGTTAAAATCCATATTTTTTTATCGAAAATTACTTAGAACCCCCAAATATTTTATATATATATATTTTTTAGCAGAGACCCTAGAGAATAAACTGGCAATCGTTGCAATACGGAATTTTTCGCAGCTGTCTTTCAAACACAATTTTTTGGGAAAAAAGCCACTTTCATGAATGAAAAAAAGAAACTAAACATTAAAGTTAGCCCAGTTTTTTTGTGTGATATGAAAGATGATGTTACGCTGAGTAAATAGATACCTAACATGTCATGCTTTGAAATTGCGCACACTCATGGAAGGGCAACAAACTACAGTACCTAAAAATCTCCATAGGTGACACTTTAAAAAAAAATAACGGTTACCAGGTTAGAGTTACAGAGGAGGTCTGGTGCTAGTATTATTGCTCTCACTCTGATGATCGTGGTGATACCTCACATGTGTGATTTACATATGCGGGAGCCACTTACGCATGCACTTTCTTTGCTGTGCAAGCTCACGGGAACAGGGGGTGCTTTAAAACATTTTTTTTTCTTATTTTTTTATTTTTTTACATTGTCTCTGTTAAAAAAAAAAAATTGATCATTTATTGCTATCACAAGGAATGTAAACACCCCTTGTGACAGTAATGGGCAGTAACAAGTACTCTTAATGGAGGGATCGGGGGTCTAGAAGACCCCAAATACCTCCTTTGCACTTCAAAGTATTCAGATTGCCAAAAACAGCAATTCTGAATACTGTAATTTTTTTTAAAAATCAGCGCCATTGGCAGCCGAGTAAAATGGGAGTGACGTTGTGACGTCTCTTCCGTGTTTACACATCAAATCAAAGCCATTTCTGGCTTCATTCCAGTCTCTCTCTAGCCGGCAGAAGTTCTGGATCTTGGCTCTGGTTTCCCGGTGGGACGGGAGGCCCAGGAAGAGCAGCGGTGGGAGGGGAGGACATCCCCTCCCGCTCCTGTGGGATAACAACCGAACGACTTTTAGCCCCATCAGTTGTTATCCCTAAAGAGCCGACCGCCCGATCTAAAAAACAGTACTGGGGTGATGCCTGCAGCTGCAGGCATCACCCCGGTATAACCCTGAAAGCCGAGGCCGCATATGTGGTCGGTCGGCGCTAAGGGGTTAATCTAGAGCTCTCTTTAAAATAATAACTGGTGATCTTGTCATAAATATCCTTGTTCAAGAACTTCTTTCTTTCTTGCTTTAGGGTAATAATTCTCTTTCCTCGTCTCCAAATTATGCTCCTACATTGTCACCTGCTGATTCCACACATGTGATACCTGGAGGATCCACTGTTGTCATTTTTCAGGAAAATCCACCTGAGAAATGTCATGCAGCCATCGCTCGAGTGCTTGGATATCGACTTTGGTGTTGAATTACTAAAGGCTGTTCACTTTGCAAGAAAAATTGCAATTTGCAAATGAATCTTCCCAGTAGCTTAATGAATGTTGGGCAGTTTCCCTTTGCAAATAATACCCAATCACATGTACATGCTTGCAGATGATTGGATGATAGAAGTTAGCAGAGCTTCACCTCATTCACTAAGCTCTGATGAGAATTCCCTTTCAAAGTGAAACTTCCAATAGATATTTTTAGCTAAATGCATTTGATCGTTCTTTGAGTACTTAAATTGTCAAAATGTCCCAATGTTAAAAGTTGTCAAAATGTCCCAATGCACATTGTTAAAATTGAATTGTTCACAGTCACAAAAGATATGTGCTTTGTGCTTGGTTGCTTTCCAGTTTTTCATTAATTGAACCTGACATTACCAGGATCACCTCTCCATCTCAGCCAATCAGAGGATTTGTATCCATTCACAAAATACAAAGCTGCCTATGATTGGCTAAACACTGCTGAGACCGATACTATTTTGTTCCGGGAAGTCTCTATCTCACAGCCGGAACCCAGCACTGTGTACTGTATGCAGCTGAAGCTACTTGCAGTACATAGAGTGCTTAGATCCAGTGCAGCACTGGAGTGAAGTGAAGGAAATAGTTAGTTTGGACCAACTTGGTCCAAACTAACTATTTAAAGTAACAAGAAACATGGAGATCAGCTATAAGTGGCATTTTTTTTTCTTTTGTAAATGCCACTTTTGCTTAAGTATATGGTACAGGTGTGTTTTTCTGCTTTAAATCATCCTCCAAGCATGTTGTTTGAAGGAATTGTACATTTTTAATGTTGCCCTTTAAGCCTTTTTAAAAGCGCTGCTCTCCGCGAAACAATATTTTTTAAACTTTTATTTGCATCAGTAAATGTCTCCACTAGCAGCACTAAGCTCCCCATGCTCTGTGTTTGATAATCCCTTTCATTTTACCCTTAGAAAAGGGAAATATTAATTTGCAGAGATCGTCCCCTAAAGATTTCAATTGTGTTCGAGAAATGCTCACATTTTCCAAACTTTTTTTTAACTGTTTGTCAAATGTCCTTTGAAACAAACCCAGGCACATTTGGCTCATCACTACTTATAATATGTAGTGAAACAGTGTAGAAACAATATTTGCAGGGTTTGCAACTGCAAGTAAGCCCCAGGAAAAAAGCAAGTCAATATCTTTATGACCCTGGTATACACCTGTTTCTTATCTGCTGGCATTAAGGAATACTAAAAACCTATGTGATTGGGGCAAATATGAACTCCTGTGCTGCCTGTGATAGGGATCAAGACATCTTATTATTAAAAGAGGCAAGCAAATCAATCCATGCAAATGTATATTTTACTCAAATTGCACTAAAGTGTATACTGTCAATATGAATTAAGAAATATGCTCTGTTTTTTAACCAATTACCGACCGGCTACTGTATATATACGTCAATACTTTGAAGATGGATATCTCGGTAACGGCAGCAGCTGCTGCCACAATAGTGGTATCCATCTTTAGGGCCGGCGGTTCCGTGTACGATAATGGTGGTCTCTGTGGCGGGTTCATAACGTCAGCTCCGCCCATTTGTTTTAAAGACACATTTTTTTTTTGTCATTTTTTCAAACGACTTTTTTTTTTTTTTTTTTGCATTAAAATCCAAATATGAGATCTGAGGACTTTTTGACCCCAGATATCATATTTAAGATGACCTGTCATGCTTTTTTCTATTACAAGGGATGTTTACATTCCTTGTAATAGGAATAAAAGTAATCCATTTAAAAAAAAAAAAAAACAGTGAAAAAAGAAATTAAATAAAATAAAATAAATAAGAAAATTTTTTTTTTTTTAAAGCGCCCTGTCCCGACGAGCTCACGCGCAGAAGCGAACGCATACGTGAGTAGCGCCTGCATATGAAAACAGTGGTCAAACCACACATGTGAGGTGTCACCGCGATCGGTAGAGCAAGAGCAATAATTCTAGCCCTAGCCTCCTCTGTAATGCAAAACATGCAACCTGTAGAATTTTTTAAACGTCGCCTATGGAGATTTTTAAGGGTAAAAGTTTGACGCCATTCCACGAGCGGGCGCAATTTTGAAGCGTGACATGTTGGGTATCAATTTACTTGGCGTAACATTATATTTCACAATATAAAAAAATTGGGCTAACTTTACTGTTGTCTTATTTTTATTTAAAAAAGTGAATTTTTTCCAAAAAAAGTGTGCTTATAAGACCGCTGCGCAAATATGGTGCAAAAAAAAGTATTGCAATGACCGCCATTTTATTCTCTAGGGTGTTAGAAAAAAAATAATATATAATGTTTGGGGGTTCTAAGTAATTTTCTAGCAAAAAAACCTGTTTTAAACATGTAAACACCTAAAATACAAAACAAGGCTGGTCCTTAAGCGGTTAAAAGAGCTAAGTTTTCTTTTTTTTATTGGATCGTAAAGTCCAGACTGTCATCTGTGGTGGTTGTGGTAGTTTCAGTGGTAGTCTGACAGCGCATTTGTGGGGTAGTGAGTAGGGTAGTGATTATAAATTACAGTAAGTATATTAAAAAGTATTTTTGCATAGTTAAAATAAAACTTATGTCTAAATTTTCTGATTCTTTCAACAATGAGTGGGTCTCTGATAATTATTTTTGGCATTGGTAAATGCAGATACCATCAAAGCTGGCTTTGTGACACCAAAGGCTGCTTGCTGGAAGCGTTGGCATATGGACTCCGCTCCCTGTGATATCTGGGTCCTAACATATTCCACTTGGGGATGAGAATTCAATTTGTCAACCTTTGCATGAGTAAGAGGAATAAATGCACATTCCTTTTTTCTAAGTAGTGGTTGGTTAACATCGTGTCGGCAATGTCATTTCACAAGTTTTTTGCATATTGATCAGCCACAAGGAAAACTGCTTTTTCTTATCATTATTGCTGTTGCAAGATAGAGGTTAAAACCCCAAGTAAACTTTTAGTTTAAATTAATTAAATACATTCCATGCATCAAAGCAAAAGTTTTGCACAGTGTTACAGTTAGACATGTGCAATTCGTTTTGGTCCGAATAGCTGGTTGTTAAGGAGCGGGCCGGGAAACCGGCCTATCAACATGGGAATGAGGCTGCCCCCCCACCCCAAAGCACCCCCCTTATGTTGAGGGCATGTGGCCTGGTATGGTTCAGGAGGGGGGGACGCTCTCTCGTCTCCCCCCTTCTCTTGCCTGCTGGACTGCATGTTTGGATAAAGGTCTGGTATCGATTTTTATGGGGGATTTGATTCCACACCATTTTTTTTTACATTTTGGCATAGGGTTCTCCTTTAAATCCATACCAGACCTGAAGGGCCTGGTATGGATTGTGGGGAGACCCCACGCTGCTTTTTTTCAGAATTTTTTCTTTTACCATCTTTTGTTTACAGTTTACCTATGAGTCATCGGTTGTTAACCTCTTCGCGCCCGTGCTATAGTCGAAAGACGGCTGCAGCGCGTACGCTAATTGCCGGGAGGCCATCCCTGGACTTCCTCCTGTTTACTTCCGCAATGCGCACTCCTGCAGGCGCGCGTTGGGGAAGTTCTGTGCTGGCCGTGTCCCTTGGACACGGCCAGTCACAGATCCCTGAACATGGCCAATCATAGCGGCCGTATTCAGCGCGATCGGCGGTGCCAATGAGAGTTGATCTCATATGTAAACATATGAGATCATCTCTCATCGCCGGCGCTCCCTCCTCACACAGAGACAGCGTGTGAGGAGGGAGAGCGAACCGCTGCAGCGGTAAGTGTAAAAAAAAAATGAAAAAAAAGTGTCCCTGCCATCTGTCCCCACTGTCATGTTCCTGCCATCTGTCCCCACTATCATGTTCCTGCCATCTGTCCCCACTATCATGTTCCTGCCATCTGTCCCCACTGCCATCTGTCCCCAGTGCCACGTATAAGTGCCATCTGTCATCAGTGCCATCTGTCATCAGTGCCACATATTAGTGCCATCTGTCATCAGTGCCACCTGTCAGTGTCACGTGCCATCTGTCATCAGTGTCATGTGTCATGAGTGCCACGTATCAGTGCCATCTGTCATCGGTGTCACGTGTCATCAGTGCCACGTATTAGTGCCATCTCTCATCAGTGCTATGTATTAGTGCCATCTCTCATCAGTGCCACGTGTTAGTGCCATCTGTCATCAGTGCCACGTGTCATCAGTGCCACGTATTAGTGCCATCTGTCATCAGTGCCATCTGTCATCAGTGCCACGTGTCATCAGTGCCACATATTAGTGCCATCTGTCATCAGTGTCACGTGTCATCAGTGCCACGTATTAGTGCCATCTGTCAGTGCCACGTATTAGTGCCATCTGTCATCAGTGCCACGTATTAGTGCCATCTGTCATCAGTGCCACATCAGTGTCATCAGTGCCACGTATCAGTGCCATCTGTCATCAGTGCCACATCAGTGTCATCAGTGCCACGTATCAGTGCCATCTGTCATCAGTGCCACGTCAGTGTCACGTGTCATTGTCCTGGTGCTCTAGGGCCTTCAAAAGTGTAATAGGAAGTCAACAAGTTAGATGTGTAATTTATGCTCCTAGAACACCTGACGGTGCTCCCTGCATGTTGGGCCTCTCTATGTGGCCAGGCTGTGAAAAAGTCCCACACATGTGGTATCGTAATACTCAGGAGAAGTAGCAGAATGTATTTTGGGGTGTTATTTGTGGTATATACATGCCATGTGAGAGAAATAACCTATTACAATGACAATTTTGTGGGGGGAAAAAAAAATCTTCATTTTTCGAAGAATTGTGGGGAAAAATGACAACATCAAAAAGCTCACCATGCATCTTACTAAATACCTTGGAATTTCTACTTTCAAAAAAGGGGTCATTTGGGGGGTATTTTTTACTTTCCTGACTTGTTCGGGTCACAAGAAATAAGAAGAAATGGCCACCAGTACATCAGGTGTGATCAATTTTTTATGATTTGCACCATAGTTTGTAGACTCTCTAACTTTCACAAAGACCAAATAATATCCACTAATTTGGGTTATTTTTACCAAAGATATGTAGCAGTATAAATTGTGGCCAAAATTTATGAAGAAAAATTAATAATTTGCAAAATTTTATCACAGAAACTAAGAAAAATGCGTTTTTTCTCAAAATTTTCGGTCATTTTTTCATTTATAGCACAAAAGATAAAAAACCCAGAGGTGATCAAATACCACCAAAAGAAAGCTCTATTTGTATGAAAAAAATGACAAAAAATTCATTTGGGTACAGTATTACATGACTGAGTAATTGTTATTCAAAGTGTGAGAGCGCTGAAAGCTGAAAATTGGTCTGAGCAGGAGGAGGGTTTAAGTGCCCACTTGTCAAGTGGTTAAGGACGCACCCGCTTCTAAACAACCAGCTATTCTTCACACGAAACGAAAACAAATTCCGTAATGAATAAACCAAACTAAATTAGTAATATAACGAATCTATCAGAAACAAAACAAAACACATTTTTCCATTCTGCGCCTGTCTAATTACAATTTGTTTTCTTTAGAAAGCAAACAAAGCCAGAGTAGATAGGCCTGGGCCCTGTCAGCATGTACACCCAAGGACCATTGCTCTTTATTTAGAAGCATTGATCTCTCTACAGAGGACAGACATGCCTTCTACTGTGTCAGAGCTAGAGCTCTTTGATCTACAGGGACCTACAGCTTTGGGGTTTGCCAAACCTCTGCAGAGAGACTACTATTTGCATGTAGAGTCAGTTTGTAAGATTTTGCACACCTTTTGTTTTGATGCACCAAGAATGTATTTAGCTGATATAAACTAAAGTCTCTTTGGGCTTTAAAGATGCAGTGTGGGGTCAGCCCTACTGCAAGGGTGAAATGCTAATTTCTGTTCAGGGGGCAGGAAAAGCACTTTTACTCACAATAATCTACTCCCCCAGCAAACAGAACTTCCCTACCCTCTGGCAGTGGATTGTCCCACCATGTCTTCATGCAAAATGCAGGGCTACAGGGCACCATTTTTGATAATGTCTGAGGACCTTAGACCACTGGAGTGCGGGAAAAAAGAGGCTGCAGGTTCTGGTCTTGCAGTGTGGTGGAATCTTTGAGAGCAGAGGATCAGGTAAGTAAAACTGCTTTAACCAGTCCCCTAGATAGGTCACCATATACTTAGTGATTTCGTATATGCTTGTCTGTTTAATATTTTTCTACTATTCCACTATTTTTATTTTATTCATTATTTCATAACATAAAGTTTATGAAGACTTCACCATTTGCACATTAAAGAGACTTTTTAGTGACTATTGCATAAATCAACCTTGTGTACCAATATATTGTAATGATTTATGGGTTTCTCCATTCTATTTGACTACGGCCTCTGTTTTTGACAGGCAGTTTTGTGCTCTATGATTACTATAATAATTATTCCCCACACAGTTTACATGGTTCTTTAGTGATTAAAGTTACTTTAATGACACTGTTCACATTTTGTGTACTTAGCTGAACATATATAATAAACCACTTTTGCTATGCCTAGGTGTTTATTCTGTATTTTGGGGTTTCCCTTTGTAAAGTGAACCTGTTATTTTTTCTAGCATGAGCTAAATACCAATTATGGCCTACATGCCAGTAATTGGTATTATACCTATACATCTTTTCCAGGGATACTGTTGTGAGAATGATTGGGGTCCCTGTTTCAGTAATGCACTTGGCGTATGACTTTTTTATATTTGAAAGAGAAAAACAATTTAAAATGTGAAAAGAAAAAAAAATAAACTTGCTTTTTAGCTTGGAGTCTCAGAATGCAGAAACAAGCTAAGATTAAGAGCACTGCAAACTAAGCTTGGGGAGAAGTCAACTTTCTGAACTTCATCTTATTAACTAAAGTGTATTCAAGCAGAGGCTTCCTTAACACACTACCTGCTGTTGTGCCTGTGGGCCTAGACTCTAAAAAAATACTCTTCTGCAGCAATGAACCTGAACAGCTGGTTCTTTTTTTATTACTCTATGCAAGTTATAGTCTTGTGGGTAAGACTTGTCCTCACTACTAGCTTTACACAGTTTGAATGGCATACCAGCAGTTGTTAACCTTGGGCAAGTAATAGTGTTATTAATAATTATGATAATTATAATAATGAAATAACTTGGTTTGTTTCCATGTCAATCCACAGCTAAAAATCAATTAATGCTTATACCCTGAGAATTTACTCAGTAGCTGTACGTGCAGGGATTTTTCTGTACGTACAATATAAGCTGCAAAAAAAAAAATTGCATTTCAGTACACAACCAAATTGTAAACAGTAGCTTATTAAAATGCACTGGGCAAGCAAGTGAGCTCTAAATTATGATGATTTTATTTACATTGTCATGTTCCATTTGTGTAAGTAATCATGTTTCAAGCAGCAAAGCCAAAACAGCATCTTGAAAATGGTAAATCTATACTTAAAATTAAAGGCTATGCTAGCTGAGAACAGATATTGTGTTACTTGTAGCCTAAAGCATTTCTGACTCGCTGGATAACATATAAACCATTATTGTTCTAAAACACAGCCAGCAATGCTCCCTCCCAGCAGTAATAAATAGACTGTCTGTGGTGTGAGCCTTGCATGAAATAACAGTTTAGTTGCTCTTAAAAAAAAATCGTACTCTTATATATACTGTATAGAGTATATATTACAATTTAATAAAATTTAGAATGGGATACTGCCAAACTGAAGAGCTAATTCAGCTAATGACAAAGACCTCCAGTTTTGATCAGAGTTAGTCGATTAACAGAGAGCCCATAATTCTAGATAAATATCTTTGTAACAAACTCACAGAATATGAAGTGTTTTCTGCAGTAGCATAGTTGGCACAGAACACTTCCCTAGAATTCTATAAGTAACACAATGACTGCACACATTAATTTAAATCACTGGCCTGATGGTTTCCAACATATTTTTCTCACACTATTTTCCTTTTCAGATTTGGACTGCTTGCAGCCATTCTAATATATATATTTTTTAATTTATCACCCCACTCTCTCCAATGTTCTTGAAAAGAATTAAGTTTTGTTTGTCTTTTCTATTTCATTTTTAGTGTAACATCTCTAAATTAAGTAGGAATTACAGTGCATGGCAATCACATTTTCCATATATTTTGTATCTCTTCCAAATCAACATAGTATTTGTTAACGCAATATGGTGTAAGTGCCCACTGCAGTGAATACTTGAAGCTAAACCTAAAGCTGAACTCATTTTTTTCCATGCAGTAGGGTTGTGCCCACACTTCATTAATTAACTGCTCATTTTTGTCAGATTGGAGAACAGAGATATACTTACCTAATCCTCTGATTCTCCCAACACAAGATCATTCTTTGCAGCACAGTTTCGGAGGCCATGAAATGTCCAGATAGCACAACCCCCCCCCCCCCAAATGACCCCATTTTAGAAAGTAGACACCCCAAGCTACTTGCTGAGAGGCATGTTGAGTATTTAGCAATTCTTGCTTTTTGTCACAAAGTTTTTGAAAATTTAAAAAAGAAAAAAAAAATTTTTCTTTCTTCATTTTCAAAAACAAATGAGAGCTGCAAAATACTCAACATGCCTGTTAGCAAATATCTTGGGGTGTCTACTTTCCAAAATGGGGTCATTTGGGGGGGGCGGTTGTGCTATCTGGACACTTCGGGGCCTCCAAAACTGTGATAGGTAGTGAGGAGTCAAATCTTAATTTTACGCCCTTAGAAATTCTGAAGGCACGCGGCTAGGCTCCCAAAAAGTCTCACACATGCAGTATCCCCATACTCAGGAGAAGCAGCAGAATGTATTTTGGGGTGTAATTCCACATATAACCATGCCATATTTGAATAATATATCATTTAGTGACAACTTTGTGCAAAAAAAATAAATAAATAATTTTCGCGAAACTTGTGGCAAAATATAAAATATTCCATGGACACAACATGCCTCTCAGCAAATAGCTTGAAGTGTCTTCTTTCCAAAATGGGGTAATTTGGGGGGGGGGGGGGGGGTTGTGCTATCTTGACATTTCATGGCCTCCGAAACTGTGATAGGTAGTGAGGAGGGAAATCACCATTTTACGCCCTTAGGAAGCCTGAAGCTGGTGATTGGATTTCAGGGTCCTGTACAGGGTTAGGCTCCCAAAAAGTCTCAAAGATGTAGTATCCCTGTACTCAGGAGAAGCAGTAGAATGTATTTTGGGGTGAAATTCCACATATGCCGGTGGCATATTTGAGCAATATATCATTTAGTGACAACTTTGTGCAAAAAAAAAAAAAAAGTTTGTCATTTTCCCGAAACTTATAAAATAATAATAAAATAAAATATTCTGTGGACTCAACATGCCTATCAGCAATTAGCTTGGGGTGTCTACTTTCCAAAAAGGGGTCATTTGGGGGGGTTTGAACTGTCCTGGCATTTTATGCACAACATTAGAAGCTTATGTCACACATTTATTTATTTTATTTATTTCAGGTACTTATATAGTACGCAGTGCTTTACATATTCATTGTACATTCACATCAGTCCCTACCCTCAAGGAGCTTACAATCTAAGATCCCTGACTCACATTCATACATACTAGGGACAATTTAGACAGGATCCAATTAACCTACTAGCATGTCTTTGGAGTGTGGGAGGAAACCGCAGTACCTGGAGGAAACCCACGCAGGCACAGGGAGAACATGCAAACTCCAGGCAGGTAGTGTCGTGGTTGGGATTCGAACCAGCGACCCTTCTTACTGCTAGGCGAGAGTGCTACCCACTACACCACTGTGCCGCCCCACATCACCCACTCTTCTAACCACTTAAAGACAAAGCCGTTTCTGACACTTTATGTTTACATGAAAAGATATTTTTTTTTGCTAGAAAATTACTTTGAACCACAAACATTATATTTTTTTTAAAGCAAAAGCCTACAGATTAAAATGGTGGGTGTTGCAGTTTTTTTTTCAGACAGTATTTGCGCGGCGATTTTAAAACACATTTTTTTGGTAAAAAAAACCCTTTTTTTTATTTGAATGCACTAAAACACACTATATTGCCCAAATGTTTGATGAAATAAAAAAGATAATCTTATGCCGAGTACATGGATACCAAACACGACATGCTTTAAAATTACGCACAAACGTGCAGCGGCAACAAACTACATACATTTTTAAAATCCTTTACAGGTTACCATTTTACATTTACAGAGGAGGTCTACTGCAAAAATTACTGCACTCTATCTGACCTTCGCAGTGATACCTCACATGCATGGTTCAATTGTATATGACACCAGACCAACGCTTGCGTTCACTTTGCGTGTGATCATGGGGGGGGGGGGGGGAGATGTGCTTTTTTTTATTATTTATTTAACTTTTTTTTTTTTAAACTGTTCCTTTCATTTTTATTTTTTTCATCATTCTTATTGTTATCTCAGGGAATGTAAATATCTCCTATGATAGCAATAGGCAGTGACAAGTACTCTTTTTTGAAAAAATTGGGGTCTATTAGACTTTCTCCTCTGCCCTCAAAGAATCTGACCATACCAAGATCGGTGTGATAAAATGCTTTTTCAATTTCCCAATGGCGCTGTTTATATCCGGTGAAACCTAAGTCATGAAATGCTTGTAGCTTCCGGTTTCTTAGGCCATAGAGATGATTAGAGCCATTCTGGTCTCCGATCAGCTCTATGGTCAGCTGGTGGAAACACCGGATGCATTCTCGGGTTCCCTGTTGGGACAGGAGAGCCTGAGAAAACCATGGAAGATGGTGAGAGGAGGACGTTCCCTTCCACTGCTTGTAAAAGCAGTCTAGAGGCTAATTAGCTGCTAGGATTGCTCTTACAAAGCCAACTTCTGGCTGAAAAGAATGATACCAAGACAATACCTAAACCTGCAGGCATCATTCTGGTATAACTACTCAAAGTCCAGCAACATACCAGTACGTTGCTGGTCCTTGCTGGGCATATATTGTAATGTTCTTTTTTTTTCATGCAGCCTGTATAACAGTAAGACATACCATACCTGCAAAGCAAATACAATAAAACATAGTAAACTAAACTAAAAAATGTATGCTGAAGCATGGGGGCAATCCGCTCCTAATGTTAGGAGCAAATCGCTTCTCCACCCCTGCCCCCATGCTTCGGCATATATGCTCTTTTTTTTAACTGTGGTGGTGAAATCACCTCCTACAGCACTGCAGTCACGGCACTGGAGTCACGGCTTTACGTATTTTGGGTAGCAAACGCTGTTGCTATCAGCATAAATAAACCTGAATGGCGTACCTGCTAAGCAAATGATGGTTAACAATAAAACAAAGTAGCAGTATAACAGTACAGTATAACAGTAAGACATACCATACCTGCAAAGCAAATACAATAAAACATAGTAAAAAAAAAGAGAACAATAGATATAGAACAATAGAGCGGACAATAGAGAGCGAACAAAAGAGAGAGAACAATAGAGAGAGAAGAAAAATAAAGCCACAACTATTTTTGGCTTTATAATTTTTTTGTGTTTTTGTGTGTTTTCTTTTTTCACTTTTATATAAACTGTAAACATTCCAGATTAGGGTTTCTCAAAATGTGATGGCCATCTCATCTTTCGAGACCCTGTATAAGTGTGCCCTGGGACTGTGCAATGCTGTACCCTGCGCTAATACTCCACTAGTGTGTGGTACCGTTTAAATCAGTCACCGATGCAGAGACCAGGTTTGTCAGGGCAGGAGGGACAATAAAAGTGGGTGTTACGCCTAAATCCACGTTCTCTGCAGATACAACATCTTCTTTGGGAATTTCTTTGGGTAGGGGTACCAGGGAGGACATACGGAAAATGCCTCTCATGCAGCTGACTTACTGCATTTGCGTTGGGAAGGTGGGCCACAGCACCGTCTGGAAACAGAAGGGCTGTGACAATCTCTTCCTGGAATTTAAGGAAGGATCAAATTCGTCCTGAAGCTTTGTATAGCACATAAGAATTCAGCAGAGGCAATTGGAATAAATATTTAGACACTTTTTTATACCAGCGTCTGGCCTTACGGGGAATTAGGTACGGCGCCAACAACTGTTCATTGAAGTCCACCCCTCCCATGTTAAGGTTGTATTCTTGGACAGAGGGGTTTCTCCACAACACCAGTTGCCGAAGGAATTTGGACTGTCGTATCTGAGTGAAGGTAGTACAGAACGAAAACATTACGTGAATCCCTCCACTTCACTGCTAACAAATTATTACATTTCAAGCAGGCTCTCTCCCCCTGTCTAAGTTGGGATTCTGCAAGCAGTTGGGGGAACCCCCGGCGATTAGATCGCATGGTGCCACATGCGCCAATTCCACAATAAAAAGGTGACTAAAAAGTGGCACGCTTGTGTAATAATTGTCCACATACAAGTGGTACCCCTTTCCGAATAAGGGTGACAACAAGTCCAACACACTCTTACCAGCGCTCCCTATGTAGTCTGGGTAGTTCTTGGGCTCCACGTGAATATCTCTTCCCTCGTAAACCATAAAACTATATGTATAGACTGTTGCCCTGTCACAGAGCTTATACATCTTGACCCTATATCTAGCACGTTTGCTGGGAAGATACTGTTTGATAGACAAGTGGCCAGAAAACTTAATCAGGGACTCATCAACTGTCAGGAAAGGGTCCGTCCGCTGGTAAGATATATCATTTGGCGTGCAGTACTGGGGTCCACCAGCAGGTGTCTCCTGGCAGTTTGGAACTGTCAGGGGAATCTTTCCCTGCTGGTGTTATTTCATCTTTTGGCCGCAGGACTGACGTCCACCAGTGGATGGATCCTGGCAGTATGGAGCAGACAACACTCCCTGAGCTCAGGTGTTACATGAAGACAATTATTGTCAGTCCCATAAAAACCCGGCAAGCCCTCACATGCTTGCCTTGGTATCTCTCTCCTTGAGCCCTGACCTTGTTTGCCTGTAAACCGATACTGAGCCTGCATCCGACCTTGTTCCTGAGCTTATCCTGACCCGGTCCCTTCTGTGTTCCTGTATCCTTCAGCCCAATCCATCCCCTCTCTGTCCTGTTGGTTCCCTTTCCCTCATTTACTGATCTTCCTGTGTGTGACCTTGGCTTGGCTAACGTTTACGCTTCTGGAATATCCCTTGTCCTGCTGACCTGCCGTGTATGACCCTGGCCTGGCTGACATCTGTGATTCTGGTACTGCCCCTTGCTGTATATATTATTGTTGTTGGTGGGTTTGTTGGGTTGGTTGCACACTGTTTGTATTTTCTTATTTATCATCTATCTTAATAAATATCATTATTCACTTTACATGCGTTTTTGGTTATCTCTGTGCAGTCCACACAGTCTGGTCTACTAATTCTCCTGACATCAACGCAGACAACTTGATCGGGAGTAAAACAGGGCTGCAAACTGTTGGTTGAAGTGGTTTACGAGGGACTTTTGTTGAGCCGATCGTATCCAGGGTCACCTGAGCACGACAGAGTTCATTGTCATTGAAATTCATGAACCGCAAGATCTGCTCGTATCATGTCCTGGTCATGGAGGCAGAGAACACGGGCATATGGTGAATTGGGTCAGTGAACTAATATGACCGCAACTAACTTTTTTAAACTATGCCCATGAGGAGGGATAGGCCCAGGAAGGTCTTAAATTCGGAAACCGTAATAGGTATCCAATCTCTGGCAAGGGCCAACTGAGGATTAGCAGCGATGAATTGACCAGCATACAAATTGCTTAGCTATCTTTCAGGGTGCCTCTGCTGTCTACTGAGCCAAAATCAAACAGATGTGTGATGTGTGTCTCATTTGTCAGCTTCAGAAACATGTAGGCCTCTTCACTAGTGTACCTTTGAATGGACATTTTGGCCTCTAAATTTACTGGCGCACTAGTGAGACTCACAGGAAAGAAGAGCAACTGACTTATAGTGACTGATTCAAATGCTACCAAAAAGACTGTTAGCATTCGCAGGGATCAGGCCTGACTCTGCGAATGCTGCAGTTATGTGTTTAGTGTTTTGTAAGTGACAGTGATCGATTGATACTGCACTTGGGAGGGCTGGGCTGGGCTGGGTGGAGGGGCTAAACGTAGGTGCTAGCAGGTATCTGGGATGAACCTGCTAACGCTGCATTTTTGGGAACCCTAAACTTTCAGGGACACTAATTAATTCTGATCAGATCAAAGATATTGATCTGTTCAGATACTATATTACTAAGGGAGGGGTATGGTGTGTGCGTGGGTGTTAGCGCTACTGGTGCTAATCTGACGCTGCCGGGGGGGGGGTGCAGACCCTGACTGACACTAAAACCTTCGGGGGGTTAAAACCTTTTATTAGGTAATATACGGCGGGTGCCCTGACACTATAAAAAAATAACTAACTAACCAGCATCACCCGTGACACTAATATGGTGATTACTGGTGAAAGGGGGTGATCAAGGGGTTAAACCTTTTGTTAGGGGGGTTTAAGGGGGTCCCTAGACCTATCTCGGGCTACTACTAAGTACCCTAATACTGATTATTGTCACAAATAACACCAGTACCGTGATCAAAGAAAAATATGAACACTGCACTGGGTGACACAGTGACAGGGAGTGAAGGGGTTAAATGTGTGCCTATGTGTACTGTCAGTGTAGTGTTGGTGCTTACTTACTCTGAGATGTCTTCTCTCCTCTCTCTGGAATGAAAAGACTTCCCCTGCCTGTGTTTACACTTAGGATTTAATTCGCCAGAACCGATCACCAGGTCTAGGCCAGAAATCATTGGGTCTTGGGACTGATTGGTTCTGAAGCAAATCCGATCGTCGCGGGCCCCTAGGCGGCCGCGCCAACGTAAGGTAACGTCACTTTGTAAAACTACAGCGGCTGGTCCGGAACTGGTTAAAGAATACATAATTGCACTTATCTGTATTCTTATATGTCCCTGGAGTGTAGCTTTAAAGACATGATGTTTACTACTCCAGGAGAAATACATGAATACGTATGTCCTTAACCCCCCTGGCGGCATTCCTGAGTGTGGCTCAGGGTGAATTTTCATTACCAAAAGTGGTTAACCCTGAGCCACACTTGGGATCGCATCGCAGGATCCAGGCAAAATTACTTACCTTGTCCCCAGGATCCTGCGATGCCTCCTCGCTCTGTGTGCGAGCCGTGTCTCCGCTCGATTCATCACTGTGCTGGGCTCCGTTCCCTGCGAGCGTTCCGACGCACGGGGATGGAGCACGGCGCCAAATTCAAAAAGTTAAAAACACAATACATACAGTATACTGTAATCTTACAGTTTACATAACTGTTTTAAATTATTTTACATCCCTTTTGTCTCTAGTGGGTTGTCCAGTGCCCTGCATGCAGTTTTATACTATATATACTGTTCTTTCTGCCTGGAAATTGGAGATTGTCCATATTTTTTTTAGACCAGCTAGAAAACAGAGATAAAAAATTAGAATCACTTGCAGAATTGAGCGATAGTGATTTGTGGGGAAATCCGTCATAAAACACTGAAAATAATGACAGTGACAATTCTGCAACTGAGCAAATTTCAGTGTTTTTGATTTGATCACATTATTGAATAATTTTTATTATAATATTTTTTGTTACAATTATTTATAGTTATTTATTATATTATAATTTATGATTTCGTGTTTCAAACTTTATCATATCTGGGATGTCTACTAGGCTCTTGTTTGGACAGATTTAAGTGTGGTATTCCTAAGAAGCACAGGTCTACAATATAAAACGCCAAATTTCCATGCAAAACATTGTACCGCTTTGAGCATCAAAAATCTGACATAATCACACCACTAGGGAGGTAAACAACTCTATACTTCTCTAACTAGATGATAAAGACTGTTGCAATTAAACAGTTGTCTGGAATTGTACTTGTAAATGCTTTAAATAACAATGAGTTTTGCACTTTGAGATTCTTACTTTTAGTATACAAAATTCAGTTTGTTGATGGGAACCTGATAAAAAATTAAAAATAGAATAAACATGGCTACATTGGATTATCCTTCAAACATAAAATTGCAGCTATAGTAGGCATTCAGTAAACTTACAATTTCCACTTTTTTTTATTTGCTTCTTAACATATTTTAATCTTATTATAGTATGCAATACAACAATCAACATATGCAAATAGTAAGTGCTTATTTGGTCCTATACATAATGCAGCATCAAATCTGGAACCAAAATAAACCAATGCTTGATTAATTAGAAACAGTAAAATTATACTTCTACATGAGCTGAGGGGGGAAGATAAGACTTGCCTGGTATTTATAGTGCTACCACACAGCAGAAGTGCAAAAATAGAAAAACAGAGATGATGTCTGAATACTAATTGGATTACTGTTTTTAATTCTATGTGAAGTATTAATGCATTATACAACTTTGTGAAGTTTTAAGGAGTAAATACAATTCCACAGATGTGGAAAAAATTGAAAGTCACTGTGTGCACATGCCAGAGTAGAGGATTTGTTGACAGGCACAAAACAGATGTTACACTGGATTCCGGGCATATTTTTACTCACCTTTAAATATGTTCAGTTTTTACTTACCGTATTTATCAGCGTATAACACGCGCCGGCATATAACACGCACCCCAATTTAAGAGGAAAGTTTCAGGAAATAAAACTTTTTTTTAAAAAGAAACCACTTTGAAGCAAAATAATGGTCAGTGAGCATAGCATCAATGCAGCCTGATTAGTGCCCATCTGCAGCCTCAATGCAGCCTAATCTGTGCCCATCTGCAGCTTCAGTGCAGCCTGATCTGTGCCCATCTGCAGCCTGATCTGTGCCCATCTGTTGCCTGATCTGTGCCCATCTGCAGTTTTGGTGCAGCCTGATCTGTGCCCATCTGCAGCTTGATTTGCGCCCATCTCCCCCATTAATGCAGCTCACCATCTCTCCTCGTAGGAAATCACTGAGCCATCATCTGTTTACTCGGCTCTCAGTCAGTCGGCAGTCACATACAAAGTCCCGCCTCCGCCATCGGCATTGGACCAGCTTCTGTGATAGACAGAACACTGGTCCAATGCCGGTGGCAGAGGCAAGACTGTGTGTGTGACGTGCAAGCCGAGTGGGAACCGAGTTAGAGCCAAGCAGAGAGCCAAGTGGAGAGGAGATGACGGCTCTGTGATTTCCGGCGGCACTCGTCCCCCTCCTTCTCCTCCGAGGTACACTGTTGTCGTATAACACGCACCCGCAATTTCCCCCTATTTTCAGGGGTAAAAAGTGTGTGTTATACGCCAATAAATATTGTATTTTTTTCCCAAAAGAAAAAGGGCTTTCATTAGCTTGGCAAAATGGCAAAAACAAAGTCAGTGAACAGCATGCAGATTGAAGTGAGGAACCCAGGACTGTGCATACAGTCTTTTAACAAAATCAGTAGATCAAGGAATACATGCCACAGCATGATATTATAACCCAGACACAAATGTATCAAATGTAATCAAATAAACTTGTATTTGGGCTGTAATATCATGGTGTGACTTAGAAATGAGTACATCTTCCTGGCTTTGGTTTGTGAATAGTTTTGTAAATTTTGCTTAAATGGTAAAGTATGGGAATTTTGCAGTGAACCTTTTTGAAGTATATGGCCTTTTGTAAGGGTGATAAGAAACTTATTATAAAACAAAAGATATGGAAAACAAGACATTGCCATGGAGGGATATGTACAAATGCCAAATAAATGTGTGTTTATATATGCATTCGTTTAACACAAAACTGTCTGCTCTCACCAACAGCTTCAAAACAAAACACATTGACACTGAGTGCCCTTTGAATCCTAGATCTACTCATTATAGTCAAGGTAACAGTGGAATTCCCTGAATCCCCAGAAGCTTCCAAAAGTGCAGAGATCACACTGTTATACCATCCCCACACCAACAGGTGGGATCAAGAAAAAGAAAAACATTTATAGAAAATAAATCCATCTTTATTATAAAACTTTAAAAAAATGCTGGTGCAATATGCATTTTGAACTAAAGGTTTTGATCATAGCCAGGGATAGGCTATAAATCGTTTTATTCCCTTTTTTCTAAAATTTTCTCTATCACTTCCCTTGGCCAGTGACACACATTTGATGTGTTTTTGACACGCAGTGTGAGAGGCAAGATTACAGCACTCAATGTACATGGGGAATAGAAAGGGTTGCTTTAAAAAAGTTTTTTGCTTGCAAAATGGGCAAGCCATCAGAATTTTTACTATGTTTTTTTACTATGTTACCTCTCATCCCTGGTATGTTGCTATTCTCTTTCATTTTACCATATTGTACAATTCCCTTGCTAGAAAATTACATAGAGCTATTGTAGCAGTTATCTTCTCCTAATCACTGCTTGTTGATACTCTTCAATTCTGATGCCCAAAGACTGAGCTCAGAGCATAAAGGGAAATTGCACACAACTAGTCACAGAAGCAGTAGCACTATATATGTTTTCTGTTCCAACCTTCATTGTCATATAAGCAGAGGCGTAACTAGAAATCACAGGGCCCCATAGCAAAATGTTGTATGGGTCCCCCCACCTCACAAAAAAAAAATGAACGATGCAATTGAACAACAGATTACCACACCCATGTGGCACAGTACCCAGGCAACAGCGTATATTAATTTCGAACAACAAAGTATGCAGTATACTGTATGCAGTAGAGCTGGGCGATTTTCTCCAAAAAAGAAATCTGCGATTTAAAAAAAAAAAAACTCGATTCACGATTCAAATCGAGTTTTTTTTCTTTTCTTGATGGACACCGCGCCGGTCCTGAGGAGCTGCGGGCAGGAGTTTTTAGGCGAGGCCGTGGCTTCAGCCTAGTCCGCGGTGTCCGGCCTCGCGTACTAGGCCGAAGCCGCGGCCTCACCCAAAAACTCCTACCCACAGCTACTCAGGGCCGGTGCAGTGTCAGCGTCGGTCCTGGTGAAAAAAAAACAAAAAAAAAAAACGATTTGCTGAAAATTTGTATCGATTTGGCCTCTCAACTCGATTCAAGATTCAAATCGATTTTTTCCCCAGCCCTAGTATGCAGCCCCTGAAAGACACACATGCATACCCCCATCAGTACAGACACCCCCTACCTCAATGCAGACCCCCCCCAGCAGTACAGACACCCCTCAGTGCAGGACCCAACCCCCCCAGCAGTACAGACATCCTCCCAGTGCAGACCACCCCCCTCAGTACAGACCCCTCCTCAGTGCAAACACCCCCCTTAGTGCAGACACCCCCTTAGTGCAGACACCCCCTAGTGCAGACCCCCCTAGTTCAGACCCCCCAGCATTACAGACCCCACTCAGTGCAGACCCCCCAGCAGTACAGACACCCCTCAGTACAGACACCCCCCCTAGTGCAGACCCCCCAGCATTACAGATCCCCCCTCAGTGCAGGACCCAACCCCCCCAGTAGTACAGACATCCCTCCAGTGCAGACCACCCCCCTCAGTACAGACCCCCTCAGTGCAGACCCCCCTCAGTAGTACAGACCCCCCAGCAGTGCAGACACCCACCTTAGTACAGACACCCCCCCTAGTGCAGACCCCCCCAGCATTACAGACCCCACTCAGTGCAGACCCCACATCAGTACAGACACCCCCCCGAGTGCAGACCCCCCTTAGTACAGACACCCCCCTAGTGCAGACCCCCCCAGCATTACAGACCCCCCTCATGGTAGACACCCCCCACCTCAGTGCAGACCCCCCTCCCCAGCAGAACAGGCACCCCCACCTCAATGCAGACCCCCACAGCAGAACAGACACCCCCCACCTCAGTGCAGACCCCCCCAGCAGTACAGACACCCCCCCTCAGTGCAGACCCCCCCTAGCAGTACAGACACCCCCCTCAGTGCAGGATCCCCCTAGCAGTACAGGCAACCCCCTAGTGCAGGACCCCCCCAGCAGTACAGACACCCCCAGCATTGCAGACACCCCCCTCTCAGTGCAGGACCCCCCAGCAGTATAGACACACACACCCTTACATACCTCAGAACAGCGCTGACAGTCTACACTCCAGATACACACAGTGGTGTCCCTCAAGGCATGAGCACAGGCTCCTCCTCCTCTGTGGATGTAAACAGAGAGGAGGGGAGGCGGCTTCAGTCCGCGCCGCTGAGGGACAGCGAGCAGTGTTGGTGGTGCGGCTGCCGCTACGCTACCCAAGGGTGTCACCCGGTGTGGCCCACACCCGTCTGGCAACGCCACTCATGCGGGCCCCAACTCAGCTGCGGGCCCCATAGCGACCGCGTGTGTCGCTATGGCGGTAGTTCCGCCACTGCATGTAAGTACAGAAATGTAGCAGGTAGACATATCATCTGTCCCTAAATTTCCATTTGAGAAGTTCAAAAGGGATTATGAAAGTCAGAAAAAAGAACAAATTTATGATGTTGTCCCTCTCTTTCTTGGAGCAAGAACTTTTGGCCTATTTAGCATCTATATTGGCTCATCCCTGAGATGGTGGTGGAAGGCCATACCAACATGGTGTGATGACTGAAAAATGCATTTTTGGCAAACTAACAAAACTTGAATGACTTTTGCTCTGCAAATAAACATTTATAATTGGTGTGTAAGCATGAAATGCATTTGCTCTGGGCTAGGCAATAAAAGGTCTACTTCATAGAGCTGAACATGCATACCTTCCAACTACAGCTACAGTATCTACAGTTTTATTGAGAAAACCTGTGTACTTATGGATGCATCTGCTTCAGATGTGATGACCACAACTTTATTTGCATATTATTTTTTTTCTTGAAGATCTTTAGCTTTGGTATTACCTGTATACTAACCCACTGGTAACTGTACACATACATTAACAGCCTAGAGTTACACAAATGTTATTAAAGTGTGGAGAAATTCACTAACATGCAAGGTCTGCATATTGCATACTGGCCCACCCCACTGTCCGAACGCATTACACCTCTAAAAACCTGTGAAGAAAAGTTAGGAAATATACTTACCTTACTTCCAGCTTCTACCCATGGCATCTTAGTAGGGGTAAAGTCACAATCCTTCTGGCGCGGTCCTGAAAAGTAAGGATCCCAACTCTCTAGGGAAGACTATTCTGCACTGTGTTGGAGCATCTTCCTACAGGATCTGGGAAATTAAAGGATAAGTGCACCCTAACACTAAAATCTCTACATCTACAGACATCGATGATCTAACACTAACCTATTTAGCCCTGTAAAACAAAATCAGTATACATACCTTTTTTGAAGCTGGTCCGACCCGATCCCATGCTGATCTGTCAGCTGCGGCTTTGCTGTGGAGGCGGGTGCAGAGGACACATCCGACAATGAAAGTTCCATAGTAACTCTATGGGTGACATCACTCCCCATTCATTTCACAGCCATTGTCGACTGTGTCCTCTGCAGAGCTTCCGCGGCTGGAGGCCCAGACCGGATCGGCTTCAAATAAGGTATGTATACTCATTTCTTCTTTATAGGGCTAGATAGGTTAGTGTTAGATCATGGATGTCTGTAGATGTAGCAATTTTAGTGTTAGGGTGGACTTATCCTTTAAGTTATACCAGGATCTCTCTGGAAGGATGGCAATGTCCCCTTCTCCAGTGTGGAAGGTGGATGTAAAGTAAGTACATTTTCCAACTTTTTCTCACAAGTGTTATTTTACAGGTATCATGCGGTGTTTTGACAGGGTGGGTCAGCATGTAAAATGCGGAGCTTGCATTTTAGTGCTTTGATACATTTTTTAGCCTAGGGCTATAAAAACACATCTCAAGGGCAATACTAAGACACTGTTTTTAAGGTAAAGAATGGTCAATCAAAAAAGTCATATTGATTGACAAGCAGTAAAAAGTGTGAACAAGCCTAAAGCACAGTGTGTTCATAACCCATGAGGCTGTCAGTTGTACATTCATTGTAGGAAATGTATATGAAAACTCCTCTTGGAATATTAAAGCATTTCATTCCACATATCTTATGTCGCAATGATATATATATATATATATATATATATATATATAGTTACGGTAGTTAGTTTAGTAGTAAATTAACAAAGAAACAACAACTTTTTTTTAACTCTTGATGGGCAAGAAAGCAATTGAGCAATTCTTTGGAAGTTTGTTCTAAAACAGATTATTGTATTTCCCAATTCCCCCCCCATTACTTGTTTGTATTTGTTAAACGAATATGCCACTCAGTGGTTTAGCAGAGGGTGAATCTTGTCATAATGCCATACAAAGGTCTGTGTTTTTATGCAAAACAGTTAGCTGGATTGTTTTTAGCTTTGATTAAGAGCAGCATTAAGGAGACATGTAGACGTGAGTGATCAGGATTCTTTTATTATTGTGCACAACTTCCTGATGCACTTGCACTTTCAGAGAAAGGCCCCTATATTGGGAACCCTGGGTATCCATTTTAATATTAGAGCTGAGTCCTTGAACTAAAACGAACAAAAGCTTATAACTTTCATCTCCTTAGCAGCCAAGAATGTCATCATAACCCCATAACTCCTATACCACATTTCACACCTTCACATTGAACAAGAACAAGAAAGAAGCCACTCTCTATTTTAAAAGCTTTATTGAAGTAAATACATTGACTCTTCCACCTGCTCATCCAAACCCTAATGTGTTTCACTCCTTACGCAGTTTAATCACAGGTTCCCTTGCTTGTGCTACATAGATATTGATAAGCTTTCATTTGAGATTTGACAGTTTCTTTTGGTAGCATACCTTGGCAGAGGTGTATTTAGGTTTTGTGCTGCCCTAGGCCTGACTAAACTTGTGCACCCCCTAATTTAAATACGACCCACCCTTTCCTGTCAATGCCAGGCCCCTTCCTGTTTAAGACCCGCCCTGTCATCTGTAAACCACACCCTTTCCTCTTTAGGCCCCACCTTTTCTTTTTAGAGCTCCACCTCTTTCTCTCTGTACATTAACCACCTCCCACCCGGCCACTGCACATAAACGGCCGGGTGGTCATTTCCTTGTCCTGAGTGGACGTTCAGGAACGTTCCTCAGAGCGAGTGCTCGCAGCACAGCCACAAGGTGCGCTGCGGCTTGGTCCTGTGATCATTATGATCACAGAATCCAGCTGAGCAGAGATCGGGATATGGGCGCTGTGATCGGCCCTCCCGATCACGTGACGGCTGTGTCCAATCACAGTCGTCACAATGTAAACAGAGATGCATGTCTCTGTGACAGTTCTCCCCGCCAAGCTCAGTGCAGAGGGGGGGGGAGACGGCAGATCTGTGACAGCTCTCTGTGCGAGAATGATTTTACACAGAGAGCTGTTACAGATCACCCCACAAACAGTACACCAAGCACCACTGTCACCCCTGTCCCCATACACATGTCTGTGTCCCCATAAAACATCTGTCTGTCCCCCATCACTGCCAACACCAAATAAACACTGATTTGGGTTATTTTTACCAAAGAAATGTAGCAGCATCATTCTTGGTCAAAATTTATCAAAAGAAAATATTTATTTGCAAAATTTTATAACAGAAACTAAGAAAAATGCTTTTTTTTAAAAAAATGTTCAGTCTTTTTTTATTTGTAGCGTAAAAAATAAAAATCCCAGCGGTGATTAAATACTACCAAAGAAAAGCTCTATTTGTGTGAAAAAAAACATAAAAATGTAATTTGAGTACAGTGTTGTATGACCGCGCAATTGTCATTCAAAATGTGACAGCGCTGAAAGCTAAAAATTGGTCTGGGAAGGAGGGGGGTGAAAGTGCCCAGTATTGAAGTGGTTAAAAGTGGGTACCAAGTGCAGCCTCATCAGTGCCCATCAAAGCAGCCTCATTGGTGCCCATTAAAGCAGCCTCGTCAGTGCCCATCAAAGCAGCCTCGTCAGTGCCCATCAAAGCAGCCTCGTCAGTGCCCATCAAAGCAGCCTCTTTAGTGCACATCAAAGCAGCCTCGTCAGTGCCCATCAATGCAGCCTCATCAGTGCCCATCAATGCAGCCTCATCGGTGCCCAGCAATGCAGCCTCATCGGTGCCCATCAAAGCAGCCTCATCGGTGCCCATCAAAGCAACCTCATCAGTGCCCATTAAAGCTGCCTCATCAGTGCCCAGCAATGCAGCCTCATCAGTGCCCATCAAAGCAGCCTCATCAGTGCCCATCAAAGCTGCCTCATCAGTGCCCATCAAAGCTGTCTTATTAGTGCTCATCAGTGCAGCCTCGTCAGTGCCCATCAAAGCAGCCTCGTCAGTGCCCATCAAAGCCAGTGTGAACTGAGCCTAAGCCTAGGTTCACATTGGAGCAATTTGTCATGCGATTTGAGAGATCAAATCGCATGAAAAGTTGCAGGCTATTGGAGGCAATGGCACTGTTCCAATCGGTGCGACACTGATTTTGCAGCGTCGCACCGATTTGCAAAAGTAGTTTCTGTACTACTTTTGCCGATTTCAGGTGCGACTTCAATAGACATCTGTGAATGAAGACACACAAATGTCTATCAAGTAGCACCTGAAATCGCGCTGACCTTGCTACTTTGGGAAGTAGCATGATTTCAAAGTAGCATCAATGTGAACTGGGGCTTAGAGATACAAGGAGCTATGAAAGGTTAACCACATATACAGCAGACACTAAGGTGTTAAATGCCATTGATTCCAGAATCTCCAGCCTGCAGATATTGAGCTGTAAAGAGTTAACCATATATGTAAGCAGCAGTGTACATGTGTCCATTAAAGCAGAGTAGTAAAGCACAGTAAAGACACAAAGGGTTAATTATCACAGAGTCCGTATTTCAGATCACAGGAAGATGATAAGAGAAACAAAGTCTGAGCACAGATAAGCCCTGTGTGAGGTTTAAGGAGAGACAGTGAAGAGCATCGGGATTTTATTCTCACCCTCCAGGATATACAGACTGTAGCTGCCCACTGAAGACACAATCGACCCGGGAATCACAACACCGGAGGAGACGCTGACAAGTTCTCTCTCCTCTGTGAAGAGGGGGAGGGGGGAACTGTGAGCACACGCTGTGTGTGCTCCATGTGAGAGACGCTCGGCTAGCAAAGCAATGGACTGACTCGGGAGGCAGAGGGGGGTCTTTTTCGTGCGGGGGGGCGCGGCCGCCGCCCCGCCACAAAGTACCGCCCTAGGCCTGGGCCTTGTTGGCCTAGGCCAAAATACAGCACTGTACCTTGGGGTAAAGGGTGCAGGATGTACCTTTCACAGGGAGCACCCTATGGTTTGTGCTGGTAGCACTTCCTTACTTTAAATATATACACTTTATAGTTGGTATTTCAGGTTAGAGATTGTACATACTTTAAACATGCACAGGCAGGTGTCAGGCAGTATTATGTGTACTTTTTGGAATGAAGGGCTTTGCCTTAAAAATATTTTATTGAGGTCTGCAGTATGTGTGCATCTGCTTCCAAATCCACCCTGTTGCTGGCTCTAAAGGAGTGTACATTTTAACATGATGTTATATATCCCAAGAATTCTCTACTTGTACAGTAATGGAAGTCCATCTACAGCTAAGTAAAACTAGCAGTTGCTCAGACCAATTCATAACTATTACAAGTAAGATACATATGGGCAAGGTTATACACCGAACAATACAACAACTCCTCAGCACACTCTTCAGCCAGTAAGGACGAAAATACCTAATCAATGGTTTCAACATTTAACTATTGGTTTCATACATTTGCAGATACATGTGAAGTTCCATGGCCATGTCGCAATGCCTCTGCAAAGTGCAGTCCCTAGCTCTGCACTTTCTGAGTTTGCAACCTGGTAAATACTGTATATATCAATAAAAAAACAAAAAAACAAAACATATGTAGTACATATCTGCAATATATGTACAATCCACTGTGTTTTAGCTCTTGAAAGACACAACAAGTACAGAAAAATACCTGTTGATCTACCAGAATAGCTTTTAAACCCCAGGCTGGACTGATAACTACATACATCAATTTTGTGAACTTTTTAGCCCTGCCCAATGTGTTATGCTAAACTAGAGGAAAAGGACTAGTACTGTATATACATTTAAAGACACAGAATTAATAGTTTCTCAAAAGTTTATTAAGGGAATCAATTGGAACTGGCACCAGGGGGCTGGCCCCTTCATGACAAGTTCAAATAGGGATAATAGAAATAGATTTCTTTTTACATTTCTCCAGTCCCCCTGATCCAGGAATTCCACATACAGTGTGTATCATAAACTTTCCATTTGATTATTTTCTACAACTATAACATTTTTATAGAAAACACATATAAAACATACTGAACAACACATTCAGCATTACAGGTCCCCTATATAACCATATTAACCACTAGCCGACCAGCAGGTTGGCTTGGCTGGGCAAATCGTCTTAGCTTGACAGCAGGCGCGCGTGTGCCGCTGGATGCACGCGCATGTGACTGCCGCGTGTCCCCGGAGCCAATGTGCGGCGTGCCTGGCGGGTGCAATGACCACCAGGCACCCACGATCGCTCGTGACAGAGCGAGAACTGAGATCACACAAATCCCAGTTCTATTAGGAGAGAGGAGAGAGATTGTGTGTTCATACTAAGTATGAACACCAATCTCTCTCCTCCCCTATTCAGTCCCATCCCCCTACAGTTAGAACACACTCAGGGTAACACGGTTATCCCCTGGATCGCCCCCTAGTGTTAACCCCTTCCCTGCCAATGTCATTTATACAGTAATTATTGGCTAATTTTAGCTCTGATTGCTGTATAAATGTCAGTGGTCCCAATATAGTGTCAAAATTGTCCGATGTGACCGCCACAATATCGCAGTGCCAATAAAAATCGCAGATCACCGCCACTACTAGTAAAAAAATAATAATAATAAAAATGCCATAAATCTATCCCCTTTTGTAGACGCTATAACTTTTGCGCAAACCAATCAATATACGCTTTTTGCAGGTTTTTTTTACCCAAAATATGTAGAATACAAACTGAGGAAAAACATTTTTTTTTTTAAATTTGGGATATTTATTTTAACAAAAACTACAAAATATTGTGTTTTTTTCAAAATTGGTGCTTTTTTTTGTTTATAGTGCAAAAAATAAAAAACGCAGAGGTGATCAAATACCACCAAAAGAAAGCTCTATTTGTGGGAAAGAAAGGACATAAATTTTGTTTGGGTACAACATCACACGACCGCGCAATTTTCAGTTAAAGTGACGCAGTGCCGAATCGCAAAAAATGGCCTGGTCAGGAAGGGGGCAAATCCTTCCGGGGCTGAAGTGGTTAATACATATATTTAGAAAATAAATATATAGACATTTGTAAATCTACCCACATACCCCCAGATAAAAAATTGTAAGTAGTGAAAATTGATTTTCTCCATCAAACAACCATACAATTACTATCCAAGCCAACAAGGTACTTATCTGGATTCACCAAAGATATCAAACTGGGCATGCTGGCATATTTCAGGGAAGATAGCTATTACCTGGGCTGTGTATGGGGATCCAGTGGAAGAGCCTAAGAACAATTACCAACTAGGTCCAACAAGGTAGCATGTCAGAGGGGTGGCCATGTCTATTAAGTTTTAACACATCTCTAAACTAAACTTTACAGCGTTGCCACCCCTCTGCCATCTCCTGGTTGGTGTAATGTACAATCTGTCACGTGTAATACATCTTTAGCTCACTCTGGAACATTTTGATTGTGATGTGAGATTGGCTTCTTGTGTCTCTGTGGAATTGAGATAATTTCACTGGGCTTTTGCTTATGGACTGCTTCTAGGCATAACCTTACAGCTTTTACTATTGGTTGACATCTTATTTATTTTCCACTACCATTTACTAACATCTGTTCTCGCTTGGCTACATGCATCTAGCATCTGCTTGGTAGCATTACAGCTTATTCATGACAACAGTTGGCACTATGGCTTCTAACTAACTCTTTTGTCTGCCTCTACCACTTATTTGCTGTTTTTTTCTTATATGTGCATCTGTAGCAGATACTATGTTATTCATTATTAACCGGTTGCATAAATATTGTCATATGCATTTTGACGCAGACTCCCTGCTCATCAAGAAGAACCATTTATAACCAATGCTAGCTATAGGAATATAATTATATGGTTGTTTGATGGAGCAAATCAATTGCTACTACTTACAATTTTACAGTATCTTTGGTAATACATGGCCTTACTACAAATAGCTATATATATCTTTTCTGTATATATGTATTATTATGATTGGATAGGGGTGGCCAGGTCAAATTTGTTGCTTAGTCTGTTATATATAGTACATTTCATAATTGTAAACAATTTAAAAATTGAAATGTTATGATACTGTACCTCCGTGAAATTTCAGGTACAGGGAATGGCAGAGATATATATAGAAAATTTCATTCCTGTTATCTATTTCTTTTTGCTAAACTACTCAACCACTCCCACTCTCAGATCTCTAAAACATAAATGTTAATCATTCTGTACTCCAATGGGGGCTCTTTGAGATAACACAGGAAGTATTCCAAGGACACAGGACAGGTCTGAATATCTGACAAAATATCTACACTTTTTTTGCACTTATAAAACAAATGTAACAAAATATTTCCAAAGATTTTTTTAAGAGACCAAATGGCAAATTAGAGAAATTTATTGTGGGAGTTTACAAAATTATGCCCGCTTTCAGTGTATCTGTTGCTATTTAAGCTCCCGACTTGGGGTGTCCTGTTTACCCAGAATAGCAATAAACATTTTAAATGAATGCGTGAAATAATGAGTTTGGGGCTACATCTATGTAAGCCCATTTTCAGTTTACTCAATGCTAGATAATTGTCCCAAGTTAGAAGTTCAAATAGCTTAGAGCTATGGACTATATGTTGCACAGGTGCCTGGACAGAGCAGTGTGACTTCACATCTATTTGCTAACGTATGCAGAAAACACCTCTGGTTTAAACCGAAATGTTAACAGTATATTGTGCTGACTGGCTGGCACGTGTGCCACTGGCTGGATACATTTTGTATTGTTCCATCTGAAGCTTCCCATCCCCTCACTCTACTCCCCACCAATCATCATTCCATTTCTGAGCATTGTGCATCCTGCCCTCACATCTCTGTCTAGCCCTACGATGTCTCATAATGCACAACTGTTTGAAAACAATTTTATTCTTGTTTTAGGCCTCAACAATAAATGATCTTTCAATTTGTTCCACCAAAAAGTGTCAATTATTACAATATTTTCTGAAATATAAAACTAAAGATTCCTTATTAAACATTGTTTAGATTTCTTTATGGATTCATAACTTTGCTTCTATGTAGATCAGAAACACTTTGGGATCTTCAGATATGAATACCATTAATGCACAACAGCTTCTCATTTTTTATGCAGAAAGTAATGCTGTTTTTCTGAAGGCATTAATCAAAACAGATTCTTCATACATTGTAAAAGGAGAGATACACTCATCTATTATGCAGCAGGCATTCCTCTAGGAAATAAAACTTCCCAGCCCCAGTGTCGTAAAGGGAAAACACTCTTTCTGTTGCTATCACCATTGCTCCACCCATGAAAATCAGAAATGAGCAGGAGGCTGTGTCATGTGGTCCCATCTGCCCATTTCAGGGAATAAAAGAGAACACATAACAACAGAGCACACATCAGAAGAATACACAGTTGAACATTCACATAAAAAGCCTTACTAAATAAAGGCAACTACAGATTATTTATTTACTAAAAGACTAATGACAGTCATGTACCTACATTAAGGCTGACTGTATGCTTGTACCTAATCTACTTAAAAAACGCAAGTTGATATATTATACTATATATATATATATATATATATATATATATATATATATATATATATATAACGGCAGGCTAACATACACATACAGTAAATGCCAATGCACCTGTGCTAAAGCAGACCATAACATACATATCTTGAGCTGTGGTGTGCTGTGTTGCCAAAAATGATGCAAGTGCGAATTTCCATGTGTTGAAGTGAGCTACCAGCCAATTCAAAATTAATAAAGCTGCCTCAACCTAATGGGCCAATGCACAAGACCGTGCTTGTTAAGGCATGCACATGTACGGAATGGCCCTTATGTGTTTTAGGATGGTAAAGGTTGAAACCATAAGAGGTGATCTTGCTTGAGGCACCTGATATACTTTTTCTTAAGTTCCCCACTAATCTTTCTACAAGTCCAAAATGATAAAAAAAAGTTACCAATCTGATAAAATCATAATTCTGTAATAAAAAAAATCAAGAGGGAGACCTTATACACCACCCCTTGGATCTCAGCCTGATAAACAGGAGTCATCTCAAAAGTGTCTTGACATGCTTTGCACTAACATGCTTTCTCCCTTCTGAGTAACCACATTCGTGCGAAAGGTGTCAAGGTGCTGTTTAGCATGTTATGCTAATAGAAACTTGTTGGATTCTAGAGATCCTTCAAAATTCTACACTTCTACTAAATTAGACTTAAATTAATAATTAAATTATGACAATTTAGTATTGAGGATTGGTCAAAAAATCAGGGAAGAAGATCAGAGCCTTAGCAGAACTCCTGGGCCTCTTTAACTATAGCTTTGTCCTGCTCAGGACAGGAGGAAGGAATTGGTTTAATATGAAAATTGCTTGGTCAAGCATGTGGTTTTAACGTGCATTAAAAATAATACATGAATCGCTTCATAACATGAAAAAGTATAAACACAGGTACTGATTAGGAGAGTTATGAGCAGAAGAAACAGCAATTCAACTGTTGTTATAACCAGTATGAAAATATAAAGACCTTATTTCTAGCTGCAGTAGATTAAAATAACATCAATGAACACTATAAGCTGAGTCTTATCATGGGAAAATTAAGACAAAACCATAGTTTGGCTGCAGTAGAGGAATTTTAAGAAACTAGAAATTTACAATGGTGGGAAATCACCCTAGGCTATACTAAGAGAAAGCTTAACAAAATATTATGTGCATACATACACACCTTACTCACTTTGACTCCTGGATAATGTTGTTTTTGGAAAGTATTTAAAGATGATTAAGAAGACAAAAAGAAGTTACAATAAAACACAATGTGCAGAAATCCTTGAGTCATTTAGATATTTTACTCAGTAGTTTCATAAAGCATTACAATGTTAGTATTTTGGAATAAATATATAGGATAACATAGGACAACTATCACAAAACAGTTCTTTCCTTTTTATTATAAATGAACTAAATATATGAATTAGGAAAAATCTGCATCCATTTTTTATATTTTACATGCTTTTGGCTGTGCATGAAAAGTAGAAGCGTTTGGACTGAAATGAACCACAGTTGTGGAATGTTCTTTAAAAGAGAAGTATGGCCAAAGCTTTCTTGGACATACTTCTCTTGTGGGTCACAGGAGTGCACTTACCATTGCTCTCCTGTAACACAGAAACAGTTGGCTATAGTCCGATATCCACAACAACCAAACCAAAAAGATATCGGACTATACAGGCCAGGAAAGGAGCATACATCATATTCATAAAAAAAATTACATCTTTTGTTAGAGTATCACAGTATTAAAAAGGCAGGAACTATGGAGCCCATGCACCTGTCTACTTCTTAAAATAAAAGAAGTTGTGTATGCCAGTTCATAACATAGAGTAAACTAGCAAAAGAGTTTAGAGTACTAATATAATTGATCCTCATATATCAACACTTTTTTGCCAATTTATGCTTCATCAGTGCCTAACAAGACCATATAGTACTCGTCTACAAAAGAGAAAGCATAATTTACAAGCATAATTTACAAACATAATTAAGTTACATACTATATTAACAGACAATATTCTCTACTTGCAACTATATATTGAATGTGCATTACCCACCTCAATACAAGACCACCCATGTACACACGCTCCCTGGGCGTATGCTGGAGCAACCGAAGGAAAAGCTTAACCAGAGAGATCTAAACACCAAATTTCAAGGGTAACTATCCACCCAGTGTCCATCCATTTCACAAGCAACATTTCCATATATAAAACTTACTGTGGGCTGAGGGTCAAGCAAAGGCCTGACTCTTCCAATGATAATGTGCATACAATAATTTTTTATATTCCGCTATCAACTGAAACCTCTCAGTGATTGGCTGAGAGCCAGCTATGCCTGCCCTTTCCCTGCCCAGTGCTCTAGCAAGCGCTGCAGGAGCAGAGTGGAGAGTGGTGACTGACAGTCACTGCTCTTGGCTGGGAGCAGATCAAGAGCTGAGTAATTTTTTTGCAAACCTCAAACTTCTTCTTTAATGCCCACTTATAAGATTTGAAATCAACCTGTTTTTAAAATCCACCTCTTCCTCCTTACCTGACGGCGCTTTCATGTGTCTCTTGCCATTGCCTCTCATTACAGTAGAGACTGGTGATCCAGCACTGAAACTTGTGCCCATGCTGACCAGTTTTTTCATGCTGATGTCACCCATCACTTCAGTCTGCTGGAGCCTGAGAGAACCATACTGCTTGACAGCCAATGGGAAGTGTCCATGTTAACCAGGTGACTCTTGAGTCCAGAAGATAGAAGACTTGGGACTGGGTCATCACAGATTTTTGAAAAATAAATTTTAAGTATTTTTTTTATTATAGCCAGAAGGGATGGAGGGTGCAGTTCAAGAAATCAGCTTTACAATAACCACTGGTGCAATTTGAATTTTTTATGTGTCTTTCCTACATTTTTGTCCTAGAGTAAAGGGTCTAACATCTTGCATAACTGCAATTCAGTGCTTGGACATCATTGCTTTCACCTTCATGGGTGCACTAGTAAGTGTAAACACCAGAGATACAAGATCAATGAGATACAAATATTGCTATCAGTAAAGTCTCTTCTTTCTTGAAAAACTTTCCATAAAAATTGAAAATATGTCTTTCCCAATGGCAAGCAGTACAAAAAATCCTACATAGATGCTATTTTACTCTTCAAAAATTGACACTGTGTATCACTCAACAACAATTTTCACTTTATTGGTGAAACTGCGGACAAAACAGATCCTTAGATCATATACATATGGTGGAACTGTCCAGTACTATCCCTTTTCTAGAAAGAAAGCTTCCAATTTATTGCTTCTTTTTCTCACATCCCTGATCTCCTAACCAAGCTATGGCACTATTTGGCATCAGAATCAAAACATGGCCTCCATAAACAAGATAGTTTCTTATTCAAACTTTCATAGCTGAAAGACTGTCATTGGCAAGATATTGGACACAAGAGACAGCCCCTCACTATCCTCAGTATCGAACATTCCCAACATACACACCTCGATCGAAATTAGGAGCTGAGGGTAAAGGTGGTGGACTGGCCAAGCATGTCTCCAGACCTAAACCTATTGAGCATCTGTGGGGCAACCTCAAATGGAAGGTGGAGGAGCGCAAGGTCTCTATCATCCACCAGCTCCGTGATGTCATCATGGAGGAGTGGAAGAGGACTCCAGTGGCAACCTGTGAAGCTCTGGTGAATCCATGCCCAAGAGGGTTAAGGCAGTGCTGGAAAATAATGGTGGCCACACAAAATATTGACACTTTGAGCCCAATTTGGACATTTTCACTTAGGGGTGCACTCACTTTTGTTGCCAGCGGTTTAGACATTAATGGCTGTGTGTTGAGTCATTTTGACGGGGCATTTACAGTTATACAAGCTGTACACTCATTACTTTACATTGTAGAAAAGTGTAATTTCTTCAGTGTTGTCACATGAAAAAATATAATAAAATATTTACAAAAATGTTAGGGGTGTACTCACTTTTGTGAGATACTGTATTACTCAGTATCATAGAACATAGAATACTGACTTTCTTTCATTAAAGCGGGAGTCCGGCAACCAATTTTTTTTTAGGTCATTGAGACCTTTGCTAATCCCAAAATAATACTCACAGTTTGGGTGTAATATTTCCGCCTTTGTCTATTTTCGTACTGAAGAATAACTTAAAAAATGTGATGCTGGCTGTTTCCATCTTGCTTGTGGGCATGTGAAGCCCACAAGCATTGATTTCCAGGATGTGGTGAATGCTGTTCATTCACAGCTTGTTTACACACATGATCATTGTTCACTGAATCTTGGGAAGCCTGACACTAAGCTCCCAGGAGACAGTGTGGCGCCGGGGAAAGGCAATAAACCTGCCTACTCCCATGGGAGGAGAGACAGGAAGTGCCACAATAAAGTACAATATAAAGGTAATTACAGCGATAAAAACAAAATTTCGTGCAACATTTGAACATCTATGCAATTAACTGAAGGGGGTAAGATTAAGTTAAAAATTTGAGTGGAACCCCGCTTTAAGATATAAAGTGAATAGTACAACTTTTGGAAACAGGAGTCATCTAAAAAACAATCCTAGCCAATATACGAAGTATACAAAAATGGGACAACATCCCCTTTACGTAAAAATAGGGTTACAGACAATAGAACATGTAACTCAGGAGGCAAAATAAACATCCTTACAGGAAGTATGGTGTATATAATGAGACTTAGCAAATATCAAAATTTGCAAAAACTGACTTTCAATTTGTATGGTAAAATTCAGATCTCACTTGGTTCTGATATTTATGCTACTTAGTGTAATGCCTACTCCAAAAATGTCAATAAAGATCAATAGCTATAAAAGAAAATTGAATTGGGGCTCAGTTGTGCAGTTCAATTTAAAAGGAAGCTGTCAGGATAGAAATATATTGGCTGCCACTGCTCACTTGTTTTTCATTGTGCAATATCCAGATCCCCAATGAACAAAAAAAGCATCCAAGAGGTGCTGGAACTTTGATGTGAGTTCATACAAAATATTGAGAGATCAAAGACTTTTGGAGAGCTCACTGGCTCAAGTTAGGCTGCTCACAACAGACAAGGCTACCCTCCAGTGGGTATCCCAGCAGGTTAGCAGAAAAAATGCACAAGTGGAAGGAGCAGTAGACCAAAGGATAAGAGCCCAAATTAATTTATTACTTTATACCAGAAAAAACATATATTATCACTCACCATCTGATATTTCTTGGTTTGTATGCATGTTTACTATGTGTGTAGTTATGTATGTGCATACGGTATATGTACACCTATGTATATATACAGTATATATGTGTATATTATATTTCTATGATTTTCTTTAAATGTTAAACTTATGATCATATTAGTCACATTTACATTTACATTATATTGTGTTTTGCTGTAGCCTTGATGAAGGGTTTTTGCTAACCCCAAAACGCATTTGCTGTTTTTAGTTTTAACTAATAGATTAATCTGGACTCATTTATCCTTTGGTCTGGCACTCCTTTCATTGGTGCATGTTTTTGTTAATACCCAGGCCTGTCATTCTTCTTCTTTATTTAATACTTAGTGATTTAACCACCTATATCAGGTGTTGGGATACCTGATATACAGTATGCATACATTTCCTAGCCTCAGATTTACCAAGTAATAAAGCAAAGGTATGTATGCCAGCCTAAGAGCATGCTCCTTTAAACACTAATAAGCAACAACAGGTTCTATATTTCTCTCCCCAATTATTCTCCTTAACTAGGGGACTGGTTTAAGTATATTAATGGTGAGTTGGAATGGGCCAAACACCCCCCGGTTCGGTTCACACCAGAACATGCGAACAGGCAAAAAATTTGTGTGAACATGTGAACCCTATTAAAGTCTATAAGACACGAACATGAAAAATCTAAAGTGCTCATTATAAAGGCTAATATGCAAGTTATTGTCATAAAAAGTGTATGAGGACCCGGGTACTGCCCAAGGGGACATGTATCAATGCCAAAAAAAAGGTTTTAAAAAAATGATGTTTTTTCAGGAGCAGTGATTTTAAAAATGCTTAAAATGAAACAATAAAAATGAAATATTCCTTTAAATATTGTGCCTTGGGGGGTCCCCTTAGTCTGCCTGTAAAGTAGCGCATCTGTCTGATGTGTTGTACAGTGCTGCAGCAAAATGACATTTCTAAAGGAAAAAATGTCATTTAAAATTGCTTGTGGCTGTAATGTATTACCGACTCCTGGTGATATAGATAAAAATTAAACAGCAGCGTGGGTGCCCCCCCCCCAGTCGGGTCTGGTATGGATTTTAAGGGGAACTCCACGCCATTTTTTTTAAACCACATGGGGTCCCCTCAAAATCTATTCCAGGCCTGAAATGGATTTTAAGGGGAACTCCACACCAAAATTTAAAAATTAAAAAACCCATACCAGACCCTTATCCGAGCATGCAGCCTGGAGGACAGGATGGGGGAGTGGGTGAGTGAGTGCCCCCCCCGAACCATACCAGGCACATGCCCTCAACATGGGGAGGTTGCTTTGGGCCACCCCCTCATCCCCACAATCCTGCCCTTTGGTTGTGGTGGTCTGCGGGTGGGGGCTTATTGGAATCTGGAAGCCCTCTTTAACAAGGGGGGCCCAGATCTCGCCCCCCTATGGAAATGCGCATTGTACCCCTACCCATTCACCAAGAAAAAGTGTCAAAAAGTAAAAACCACAAAAAACAGTTTTTGACAATTCCTTTATTAAAAAAGAAAAAAAAAGTGTCCCACGATATACATCCATTGTCAATCACACCGCCCGACAGGCCTGAAAAATAGAAAAAAAAACTAAAATACTTTGCCTCCATGGGAGGCATCCTGCCGACTGCTGTCTTTTCTCTGTGACAGCTGTTATATAGGCAAGGGCGGGGCCATCCACTGACATAACCAGATGACCCCATCCCCTCTGACGGCACATGATGTCATAAGGGGCGGGGTCACTTGGTTACGTCACCGGGTGGCCCCGTCCTTGCTTATATAACAGCTGTCACAGCCAAGAGACAGCAGTTGGCAGACGCCTCCCATAAAGGCGGAGATTTTTTTTTTTCTGGTCAGTCGGGCGGCGTGATTGAAGCTGGATGGACATCGAGGAACACTTTTTTCTTTTTTAATAAAGGAATTGTCAAAACTGTCTTTTGTGGTTTTACTTTTTGACACTTTTTTGGTGAATGGGTAGGGGTACAATGTACCCGACACCCATTCACATAGGGGTAATGGACAACCACCAGGCCAGGGTTGTGGGGAAGAGGCCCTTGTCCCAATCAACATGGGGACAAGGTGCATTGGGGGAACCAAGTGGCCGCTCGCTCGCCCCCTCTTTCCTGGCCTTGCTAGGATACGGGTCTGGTAGGGATTTTGGGGGGACCCACGCCAATTTTTTTTTACATTTTGATGTGGAGTCCCCCTTAAAATATATGTCAGACCCAAAGGGCCTGGTATGGATTTTGGGGGGGACCCCACGATGTTTAAAAAAAAAATGGTGTGGAGTTCCCCTAAAAATCTATACAAGATCCAAAGGGCCTGGTATTGATTTTGGGGGGGACCCCACGCTGTTTTTAAAAAAAAATTGATGTGGAGTTCCCCTTAAAATCTATACAAGATCCAAAGGGCCTGGTATGGACTGGGGGAGGAAACCCATGCCGTTTTTTTTTCTTAACTCTGTCAAAGGGCTCCCCTTAACCACTTCAATACACTGTATATACTGTACACTGACTGCACTGTCTATATATATATATATATATATATATATATATATATATATATATATACACTAGACTGCCTGCACTGTATATATAGTTTACACTGAATGCAGAGTGCGCTGTGGTTGGCCAAAGCATGCAAGTCAGGTGCATGCTTTGGCCAATCATGCAATAATTATTTTCTTGCATATTTTTATGCCTTATGGCACTGCGTTAGTTTAACTGACAACTGCGGTGACGTGCGCAAATAAAATTGATGTTCTTTTTTTCCCACAAATAGAACTTTCTTTTGGTGGTATTTGATCATATTTGATTTTGTGCTATAAACAACAAAAAAGCGACAATTTTGAAAAAAAAAAACAATGTTTTTACTTTCTGCTATAAAACATGTCTAACAAAAGAAATTTCTTCATCAATTTAGGCCAATATGTATTCTGCTACATATTTTTGGTAAAAAATCCCAATAAGCGTATATTGATTGGTTTGCGCAAAAGTTACTGTGTCTACAAATGATGGCATATTTTTATGGCATTTTTATTTATTTATTTTTTTAATGGCGGCAATCAGTGATATTTAGCAGGACACCTAACTGACACTTTTGAAATTTTTTGGGAACCAGTGACATATTACAGTGAACAGTGCTAAAAATATGCACTGTTACTGTACTAATGACACTGGCAGGGAAGGGGTTAACACCAGGGGAGATCAAAGGGTTAAGTGTGTCCCTAGGTCAGTGATAGCTACATTTCCCATGCTGCTCAACTACACTGCAGAGTGCTTAAGCATCATGGGAAATGTAGTTCAACATGGCACCTCATGGTAAAGAACTCTCTGAGGATCTGAAAAAAAGAATTGTTGCTCTACATAAAGATGGCCTAGGCTATAAGAAGATTGCCAAGACCCTGAAACTGAGTTGCAGCACAGTGACCAACACCATACTGCAGTTTAACAGGACAGGTTCCACTCAGAACAGGCCTCGCCATGGTCGACCAAAGAAGTTGAGTGCACATGCTCAGCATCATATCCAGAGGTTGCCTTTGGAAAATAGATGTATGATTGCTACCAGCATTGCTGCAGAGGTTGAAGAGGTGGGAGGGTCAGCCTGTCAGTGCTCAGACCATACGCTGCACACTGTATCAAATTGGTCTGCATGGCTGTCGCCCCAGAAGGAAGCCTCTTCAAAAGATGATGCACAAGAAGGCCCGCAAACACTTTGCTGAAGACAAGCAGACTAAGGACATGGACTACTGGAATCATTTCCTGTGGTCTGATGAGACCAATATAAACTTATTTGGTTCAGATGGTGTGAAGCGTGTGTAGCGGCTACCAGGTGAGGAATACAAAGACAAGTGTGTCTTGCCTACAGTCAAGCATGGTAGTGGGAGTGTCATGGCCTGGGGCTGCATGAGTACTGCCGACACTGGGAAGCTACAGTTCATTGTGGGAACCAGGAATGCCAACATGTACTGTGATATACTGAAGCAAAGCATGATCCCCTCCCTTTGAAGACTGGGCACCAGGGCAGTATTCCAACATGATAACGACCCCAAACACACCTCCAAGACGACCACTGCCTTGCTAAAGAAGCTGAGAATAAAGGTGATGGACTGGCCAAGCATGTCTCCAGACTTAAACCCTATTGAGCATCTGTGCGGCATCCTCAAAGAGAAGGTGGAGGAGCGCAAGGTCTCTAACATCCACCAGCTCCGTGATGTTGTCATGAAGGAGTGGAAGAGGACTCCAGTGGCAACCTATGAAGCTCTGGTGAACTCCATGCCCAAGAGGGTTAAGACAGTGCTGGAAAAAAATGGTGGCCACACAAAATATTGACACTTTGGGCCCAATTTGGACATTTTCACTTAGGGGTGTACTCACTTTTGTTGCCAGCAGTTTAGACATTAATGGCTGTGTGTTGAGTTATTTTGAGGGGACAGCAAATTTACACTGTTATTCAAGCTGTACACTCACTAGTTTACATTGTAGCAAAGTGTAATTTCTTCAGTGTTGTCACATGAAAAGATATAATAAAATATTTACAAAAATGTGAGGGGTATACTCACTTTTGTGAGATACTGTATATACAGTTCTGTGAAAGAGTATTTGCCCCCCTTCTGATTTTTTTTTTGAATATTTCTCACACTTAAATGATTCAGATCATCAAACTAATTTTATTATTACACAAGGATAACCCGAGTAATCCAAGATGCAGTTTTTAAATTATTATTTCATTTATTAAGGAAAAAAAGTTGTTCAAACCTGCCTGGCCCTATGTGAAAAAGTAATTGCCCTCACTTATGCTGAATCATGAATAAACTGTGATTAACCACAATTGGAAAGCTGAGTTAAATTTCACTTGCCACACCCAGGCCTGATTACTGCCAGACCTGTTGAATCAAAAAATCACTTAAATAGAAGCTGTCTGACAAAGTGAAGCATGCTAAAAGATCTCAAAAAGCAACACATCATGCCATGATCTAAAGTAATTCAAGAACAGATGAGAAACAAAGTCATTGACATGTATCAGTCTGGAAAGGATTACAAAGCCATTTCTAAGGCTTTGAGAAGCCAGCGAACCATGGTGAGAGCCATTATCCACAAATGGAGAAAACTTGGAACAGTGGTGGACCTTACCAGCAGCGGCCGGCCAACCAAAATGACTCCAAGAGCACAATGACGACTTATTCAGGAGGTCATAAAAGAACCCAGAACAACATCTTAAGAACTGCAGGCCTCACTTGCATCAGGTAAGATCAGTGTTCATGATTCAACAATAAGAAAGAGACCGGGCAAAATGGCATCCATGGGAGAGACACTGCTGACCAAAAAGAACACAAAGGCTCATCTCACATTTACCAAAAAACATTTTGATTATCCCCAAGACTTTTAGGCAAATATTCTGTGGACTGCTGAGACAAAAATTTTACTTTTTGGAAGGTGTGTGTCCCATTACATCTGTCATAAAAAGTAATACAGCATTTCTCAACAAGAACATCATACCAACAGTCAGACAAGGAGGTGGTAGCGTGATGGTCTGGGGCTGCTTTGAAGCTTCAGGACCTGGACAACTTACCATAATTGATGGAACCATGAATTCTGAGCTCTACCAGAAAATCCTAAAGTAGAATGTCCGGCCATCAGTTCATGACCTCAAGCTCAAGTGCACTTGGGTTATGCAGCAGGACAATGATCCGAAACACAACAGCAAGTCTATCTCCAAATGGTTCAAACAAAGCAAAATTTAGGTTTTGGAGTGGCCTAGTCAAAGCCAGGACTCCAATTGAGGTGCTGTATCATGATCTTACACAGGCCATTCATGCTGGAAAACCTTCCATAGTGGCTGAATTAAAACAATTCTGCAAAGAACAGTGGGCCAAAATTGCTCCACAGCTATGTGAAAGGCTCATTGCCAGTTATCACAAATGCTTGATTTCAGTTGTTGCTGCCAATAGCGGCACAACCAGTTATTAGGTTTAGGGGGCAATTACTTTTTCACATAAAGCCAGGCAGGTTTGGACAGTTTTTTTACCTTAATAAATGAAATCATCATTTAAAAACTGCATTTTGTATTTACTTGGGTTATCTTTGTGTAATAATAAAATGTGTTTGATGATCTGAGTCATTTAAGTGTGACAAACAAGCAAAAAAAATTAAAAATCAGAAAGGGGGCAAATACTACTATTTTTTACAGCATTGTATATATGTATGTATGTATGTTTTGAAGTGCCGTTTGTTGTATCACATTTAAAGTTTATCTGATATTGCATGATGGGCACTGTTCAGGCATACAGTGTTTTCCAGGCATGTTATACAATTTCCTAAAAAAAAAATTTTTACATTGGCTAATTTTGTTCTGTTCTATGCTGGTCATTAAGGTTTACCGCTTCACAACCACCCCAAAGCAGATTTACTGCTACAGGGTGGCCGCTCTTCCACTTCTGGATTTTGGGTGCTGATTTTACACAGTGGGAGCTGAGCAGCAGGTCCCAGTTACCCGATGTCCACTCAGGTGACACTCCAATCTTCGTTACTCTGACAGAATGACAGTCTGCCTATGTAAACAAGGCAGATTGTCATTCTGTCAGTACAGAAGACACGGATCTTGTGTTTCTGTGAAACAGGAACACCGATCTATGTCTTCCAGTAGTAAAAGCACCTCCCCCACAGTTAGTAAGCACTCCCTAGACACACATTTAACTTTTTGATCGTCCCTGATGTTAACCCCTTCCCTGCCAGTGTCATTAGTACAGTAACACTGCATATTTTTTAGCACCAATCACTGTATTAGTGTCACTGATCCCCAAAAAAGTGTCCGTTGGTGTCTGATTTGTCCGCTGCAATATCGCAGTCCCGCTATAAGTCGCTAACCACCATTATAACTAGTAAAAAAAGAAAAAGAAATAAATCCCATCGTTTGTGGACTCTATAACTTTTTGCACAAACCATTCAATATACACTTATTGGGATTTTTTTAACAAAAATATGTAGCAGAATACACAATGGCCTAAATTGATGAAGAAATTCGATTTTTTTCAATTTTTTATTGGATCTGTTTTAGAGCAGAAAATAAAAAATATAGTTTTTTTTTTTTCAAAATTTTCAGGCGCAAAAAATAAAAACCACAGAGGTGATCAAATACCATCATAAGAAAGCTCTATTTGTGGGAAAAAAAGGACATACATTTAATTTGGGTACAGTCTTGCACAACCATGCAATCAATAGTTAAAGCACCACAGTGCCACATCGCAAGCTGGGCATGATGACGGGTAAACCTTCCGGAGCTGAAGTGGTTAAGCAGTAGAAATAGACACATTTGTGTGCCCATCGGAGCCCCCCCACCACCACACACACATTTGTGCACTGATCAGCATCTCCCTGCACATTTGTGTCACCCTCAAAGCCAGCACAACTGTGTCCCCATCACAGCCATTAAAGCCACCAACAATTGAGTCCCCTTCAGTGACATAAACCCCTCCACACACACACAACTGTGTCCCCTGAAGTGCTATCAAACCCTCAGCCTGTGTCCCCTTCAAAGCCATTACCCCCAACACAACTGTGTCCCCTACAGAGCAATAAACTCCACCCCCCAGCAACGGCTGTACAGTGTGCCTAAAGTGCAGACCTTCTGCACCTCCCCATCTGTTACACAGGCACACTGTGTGTAAAATTACAGCACTAAAGTACACTGATATAAACAGCAGGTCGGATACCGGGGGGTGCAGCCAGTCTGCACTGAATTACCTCATTGGTTGAGGCCAGGCGCCAGGGGTGGTTGCGGGACCACTAGGGATAATTTTTACAAACACTTTAACTGGATATAATTGGGTCTTTAATTTAAAGCTGATGCTACCAAAGGTCTCATTTAGCAAAGATAATGAATTCATTGAGTGTTACATCCTTCTGTTTAGGTGAGTGGTTGCATACTTGGGATAGACAGCATAAAAATACATATATTACATCACCAAAAAACAATTCTGGTTACCTTGAGTTGAAATGATTGAGTACAACAATGTATTCTCTGGAAGTTTGTCTTTGGAACTGGTAACCTTTGACCTAGGAGTCAAATAAAACCAACTTGGATGGTTGGGTCAGATTACTGAAGGCCAAAGAAATTGTACCATGCAAAGTGTACCACAGTACCGCCATGATTAGTATGCATGATGAAAGGTGAGTATAAGGACATGGTTTATTGTGGCACACCTTTTCATATCTTCCAGCATCTTTGTTTGCAATTCTTAGCATTTGGTCACATAAAATCTCACAGCCATAAAGGAATTCAATGTTGTAAGACTCCCATCTTTCAAACCTTGTGATTACAAACCTGAATGGGAGCAGATAGGTATATAAAGCCAACAACCGTCACTGACTGCAGGTCCCACTCTGAATAGGGTCTGAATGGTGATGTATCTTCATCCATGGACACTAGCCCAACATATCTTATGAGTACAGCCCCTGGAGGGAAATGCCCCCCTGTCCCCAGGCTTGTTCCTTGCCTGCTTGTCTTTTAAATTGTTACTTGGACCCTACATCTGAGACTGAGGCTGCATACAAGAAGACAAGGGCAGGTGTTTGCACCAAAGGAAACAAACAAACTAGACATCCCTTCATGTATATGTCTACAGCACCTGTGGGACTGTCTGTAGATGGTTTGTAACTGAAGTATGCATATAAGCAACTGGCCATCACATACTCAGTATGTTTGTTTGTGGCATGAGAACCTCAAGTTTAACCCCTGCAAACAATGTATGTTATACAATGAGTTATAACAATATTAAAGGTTAAAATATTTTTTAAAATAACAAACATCTTATACTTACCTGCTTTTTGCAATGGTTTTGCACAGAGCAGCCCTGCACCCCCTCTTCTCCAGCCCCCTGCTGGCTCACCTGGCACCTCCTCTTCTCCAAGTGCACCCATAGCAAACCGCTTGCTATGGGGGTACTCGTGCATACCTGTTCCCAGACCATAAGACACAGAGAAGGGGGTTTGGCCTGTCCCTCCCACTCTCTCCTCATTGTCTCACTGGCTGTGATTGAGCCAATGGTTCCTGCTGCTGTGTCTCAGTCAATCAGGAGGCAGAGACCTGGGAGTGCAGCCGCTCTTGTACACATCCCTAGATCAGGATCAGGCTTGAGTAGGTATTTGGGGGGACTGCGGGTAGAGCTGCATACTGAAGGTTTGCTACTTTCATGTATAGAATGCATAAAGGAAATAAACCTTCAACCTTTACAACACTTTAATGTGTTTTTGAACTTAGTTGTTGATGTAATGTTGCCTCTCAGGCATATGTATGAAATCCTAACAAAAGCAGGTAAGAATGACACTTAACCTATATGTATGTTATGCAAGGGACATTTTCTTTGTCCCAGCTAGAACAAAGGGCAGGGCATAGGAGTAAGTGATGGAGCTTTGATGTATGCAGTTTAATAAAAAATGTCACCAGACAAGTCCTTTGAGAGAAAAACAATGCTAAAAAGCAGACAAACAAGTTACAGTGCCCTGCAAAAGTATTCACCCTCCTTGGCATTTTTTGTGTTTTGTTGCCTCACATCCTGGAGTTAACATGATTTGTTTGGGGATTTGCATCATTTAATTTACAGAACATGCCCACAACTTTGAAGATGTTTTTTTTTGTGAAACAAACAACAAATAGGACAAAATAACAGAAAAGGTCAATGTGCATAACTATTCGCCCCCCTAAAGTCAATACTTTGTAGAGCCACCTTTTGCGGCTATCACAGCTCCAAGCCGCTTTGGATAAGTCTCTATGAGCTTGCCACATCTTACCACTGGGATTTTTGCCCATTCCTCCTTGCAAAACTGCTCCAGCTCCTTCAAGTTGGATTGTTTGTGCTTGTGAACAGCAATCTTTAAGTCTGACCACAGATTTTCTATTGAATTGAGGTCTGGACTTTGACTAGGCCATTCCAACACATTTATATGTTTCCCTTAAACCACTCAAGTGTTGCTTTAGCAGTGTGTTTGGGGTCATTGTCCTGCTGGAAGGTGAACATCTGTCCTAGCCTCAAATCACACACAGAGTGGTACAGGTTTTTCTCAAGAATATCCCTGTATTTAGCACCATCCATCTTTCCTTCAACTCTGACCAGTTTCCCAGTCCTGCTGAAAAACATCCCCACAGCATGATGCTGCCACCACCATGTTTCATTGTGGGGATGGTGTTCTTTGGGTGATGTGATGTGTTGGGTTTGCGCCAGACATAGTGTTTTCTTTGATGGCCAAAAAGTTAAATTTTAGTCTCATCAGACTAGAGCACATTCCTCCATACATTTTGGGCGTCTCCAAAGTGCCTTTTCGCGAACTCAAAACGTGCCATTTTGGTTTTTTTGCTGAAAGCGATGGCTTTCTTCTGGCCACTCTGCCATAAAGCCCAAATCTATGGAGCGTACGACTTATTGTCATCCTATGTACAGATACTCCAGTCTCTGCTGTGGGACTCTGCAGCTCCTCCAGGGTTACCTTAGGTTTCTGTGCTGCCTCTCTGATTAATGCCCTCCTTGCTTGGTCCGTGAGTTTTGGTGTGCGGCCGTCTCTTGGCAGGTTTGCTGTTGTGCCATGTTTCCATTTGGTTATGATAGATTTGATGGTGCTCCTAGGGATCATCAAAGATTTGTATATTTTTTTATAACCTAACCCTGACTTGTACTTCTCAACAACATTGTCCCTTACTTGTTTGGAGAGTTCCTTGGTCCTTATGGCAGTGTTTGGTAAGTGGTGCCTCTTGCTTAGGTGTTGCAGCCTCTGGAGCCTTTCAAAAAGGTGTGTATATGTAATGGCAGATCATGTGACACTTAGATTACACACAGGTTGACATCATTTCACTTATTATGTGACTTTTTATGGGCTTCATACCAAAGGGAGTGAATACATACGCACATGCCAATTATCATTTTTTTTATTTCTGAAAAATAGTTTTACGTATATATTTTTCTAATTTTACTTCACTAACTTAGACTATTGTGTTCTGATCCATCACATATAATTCAGATTAAAAAAACACTGAACTAAAGGCTGTAATGTAACAAAATAGGTAAAAAGCCAAGGGGGTGAATACTTTTGCAAGGCACTGTATACTTTAGAGTATATTGAATGTGTGTTGAAGTTGGGTTTATTGAAAAAAAAAAGAGTTTTAGGATTTGTTACTTTCATCCATCTGTCTTGCATCAATTGTGTACAAAGAATCCGCTAGCACCTCCACATACATCTCTAATGGTTCATTTTTCCCAAATTCCCAGCTGGTCTACCTTCTACACAGGTGTGAAATGGATATTGAAAAATGTCAGCACTAGATCTTGCAGTCTGCTTTATTTTCCTGTGCAGTTTTATGCTGTCAGTACAATGTTAGTCTGTTACGTACTGCTATAAAATGCCTTAGCCTGAGACTGTAAACTGATACAGCAGCGAAACACTTTTGGATTAACATCCAAGGAGACGTTAAGACAGATTTCATTTTTTTTCCCATGTGCACAATCAATGCTCTTCTGTCTCACTAGATGTTGCTCTAGGGCTGTTTGGGTTCATTAGCTTCTTCCCAAGCACTGATATCCTTTGCATCTACTACCAAAATATTCATACGAATGTTCCAAAAATAGCTGTCTGCAGGAAGTGTTTGGGAGAAAGCAGCCTGGTGTATCCATGGCCGTCTGTTGATTCAGAATTAGCAAGCAAGGGTGGGATTATCCGCTCTACATTTTTTCATTTTTATTTCTCTCGGTGTAAAATCTAGATAAACTGCCACTTGCTTTACCGAAGGCATTTGCTAATACGAGCTTGGTGACAAACCCTTGCCTGATTTGCTTGCATTTCACATGAATAGTACGGTATGTTCATCACTTCAGAACACAGTGATATTTAAATGTTTCACTCCCTAGTCTCCCTCATCTGTAGCAGCATTGCACTTCTAGACCAGATGGTGCTTGTAATATATAATAGCAGCTTGTTTTGTTTCTCAGTCTTTATTGGAGACATAGTCATATTTCTTTTTGGTTACTTGTTAGGCTAGTCTAATGTATTTAAATTCTTTTTTTTAGTTATAGGTTTTCTTCATTTTTTTTCATCAGTTTACAATTACAGTAATACATCCAGCATTGCAATGAAGTATTACTGTATGCAATATATTGTATTGTTATGTCAAATTCTATCTCAGGAAAAACAACTATATATTAAGATGCGATTAACATGGAAAAGTATTGTTTTGTTAGTACAGTGCTGCGTTGGAATGATCAGATATTCAAGGCATGTAAGTAGTTGTCTAAGGGATAAGTGTCAAGCGCAGTCTTTAAATCATGCTACTGTAGAATTTATCCTTTTGTTGGGAACCACAAATCAATGTGATATTAATGTGTTACAAATGAGATGATTGTGGTTACCTTGCATAACAGCAAAAGAATAAAATCTCCTTTGTAGTGTCACCTTCAGTCCACATGGATATAGTTACATAGTTACATAGTTAGTCAGGTTGAAAAAAGACCATCAAGTTCAACCAAAAATAAATAAATAAATACAATCCCATATACGCAAACCTACACCCACAGTTGATCCAGAGGAGAGCGAAAACCCCCAGCAAAGCATGCTCCAGTTTGCTACAGCATTAGAAAAAATTCCTTACTGAACCCCCGAGAGGCAATCAGATTTTCCCTGGATCACCTTTACCTATAAATGTTAGTACCCAGTTATATTGTGTACATTTAGGAAAGAATCCAAGCCTTTTTTTAAAGCAGTCAACTGAGCTTGCCAGAACCACCTCTGGAGGGAGTCTATTCCACATTTTCACAGATCTTACTGTGAAGAAACCTTTCCGTATTTGGAGATGAAATCTTTTTTTCTCTAGGTGTAAAGAGTGCCCCCTAGTCCTCTGTGATGACCTTAAAGTGAATAACTCAACACCAAGTACATGATATGGACCACTTATGTATTTGTACATGTCGATCATATCCCCCTTTATTCTCTTCTTCTCAAGATGGAATAGATTCAGTTCCTCTAATCTTTCCTCATAGCTGAGCACCTCCAAGCCTTATCAGTTTGGTTGCCCTTCTCTGCACTTTTTCCAGTTCCCAGATATCCTTTTTGAGAACTGATGCCCAAAACTGAACTGCATATTCAAGGTGAGGTCTTACTAATGATTTGTACAGGGGGAAAATTATATCTCTCTCTGAAGTCCATACTACATGAAAGGACTTTGCTTGCTTTGGAAACTGCAGCTTGGCATTGCATGCTATTATTGAGCTTATGACCTACCAAACCCCCAGATCCTTCTCCACCATTAATTCCCCCAGTTGTACTTTCCCTAGTATGTATGATGCATGCATATTCTTAGCCCCCAAGTGCATAACTTTACATTTATTAACATTAAACCTCATTTGCCACTTAGTTGCCCAATTAGACAGTGCATTGAGGTTGGCTTGTAAACTGGAGACATCCTGTAATGACGTTATTCCACTGCATAGCTTAGTCATCTGCAAACACAGAAATGGTACTTTTAATCCCAGACCCTATATCATTTATTAAGATATTAAAAAGTAAGGGTCCCAGCACTGAATCTTGGGGTACACCACTGATAACCTTAGACCATTCAGAGTACGAGTCATTAACCACTACTCTCTGAATTCTGTCTTTTAGCCAGTTTTCTATTCATTTACAAATTGATCTTTCCAAGCCTGTAGACTTTACCTTACATATGAGCCGTGTGTGGGGAGCTGTGTCAAACGCTTTTGCGAAGTCCAGGTATACCACATCCACAGCCACCCTTCTGTCCAGGATTTTACTTACCCCCTCATAAAAAGCAATCAGGTTTGTTTGACAACTTCTCTTTTTCATGAATTCATGCTGTCTGTTGCTTACATTTTTTTTGCCCAACAAGAACTCATCTACCCTGTTTCCCCAAAAATAAGACCTAGCGTGATTGTCGGTGATGACTGCAATATAAGCCCTACCCCCCTAATAAGCCCCAGTTAAAGTCCTTGTAGGTCTTATTTTCAGGGTAGGGCTTATTTTTGGGGAAACAGGGTAGGGCTTTTTTGGGGGGTAGGGCTTATATTGCAGCCATCACCAACAATCAAGCTAGGTCTTATTTTCGGGGGAAACAGGGTATGTGGTCTTTTATTAAACTCTCCAGTATCTTCCTGACTATAGAAGTTAAACTAACAGGTCTATAGTAACTTGGTAAAGACTTTGATCCCTTTTTCAATATGGGCCCTACATTGGCCCTACGCCAATCCAGTGGTACCAATCCAGTTATTAATAGGTCCCTGAAAATTAGAAACAATGGCCTTGAAATGACAGAGCTCAGTTCTTTTAGAATCCGTGGGTGGAGGCCATCTGGTCCAGGTGCTTTATCCACCTTTATTCTGTCTAAATATTTCTGGACCATATCCCCTTTGAGCCATTGTGGATCATTTGGGGCTGTGTCACTACCATCCCCATTATGGACATGAGCTACCCCATGCTCCTTTGTATACACAGAGCTAAAGAAAGTATTTATTACATTCGCTATCTCTTTGTCCCCAGTCACCCACTCTAGATTATTTTGTAAAGGGCCTACATGCTAAGACCTGACCTTTTTACTAATAATATAGTTTTAGAATGTTTGGTGGTTTGTCCTGCTATCTTTTGCAATCTGTCGTTCGAATTTTTACATCCTTGATTTCCTTTTTACATATTCTGTTTATTCTTAGTAACATTAAAATGGCAATAGCGTTCTCTCATTTTTATATTTTTTAAAAGCTTTTTTTAAAATTTTTTAATAGCTATTTTTACTTTGGCCGTGAGTCACATAGGTTTTATTTTTAGCCTTTTAAATGTATTGCCCATGGGAATATACTTTGCAGTGAGTTTACATACAGTCACTTTGAAGAATTCCCATTTCTGTTCTGTATCCATTGATGCCAATATTCCCTCCCAGTTTAAGTCCTGGAGAGCAGCCCTCATCCTTGGAAAATTTGCTCTCTTAAAGTTAATTGTATTTATCTTACCCGTATGTGTTTGTTGCTTACAGTTAACATTAAATGAAATCATGTTATGGTCACTGCTACCCGGATGCTCTTTTATATGAATATTAACAATAAGCTCTGCATGGTTTTGGGATTACCAGGTCCAGCAGAGCGTCATTCCTAGACGGGGCCTCAATAAACTGGACCATAAAATTGTCTTGTAATAGGTTTATAAATTTTTGCCCTTTAACTGTCCCAGCAGTGCCATTACTCCAGTAGTCAATTTCCGGGTAGTTAAAATCCCCCATTATTATCACTGTCCCAGCCCTTGCAGCCCTTTCCATCTGTGCAAGGAGCTGAGTCTCTACCTCCTCACTAACACTAGGACGTCTATAACAAACTCCAATGTCAACCTTTGTAGTGCTCACACATGTACAGTTCCACCCATAATGCTTCAGACTCATCACACTCTCCATCAACTAGGTCCTCTTTCACACTCGCTTTGAGATCACTTCTCACATAGAGAAAGATATTACCACCCCTCCGTTTTATCCTGTCTTTTTGAAAAAGAGCATAGCCAGGAATATTATTAGCCCAGTCACAAGAAAAATGAAGCCAAGATTCAGCAATACCAATTAGATCATAGTTCAATCTCCTCGTGCACCAGAGCTTCCAACTCACCTATTTTGCCTGGCAGACTTCTGGCATTGGTGAACAATGATATAGCATACAAAAGTTGTTTGAGCAGTGTAAAACAATACTCATGGGCTAACCTCTCTGTAATCTCTGTAGAACCCTTATCTGTCCCTATGATGCAAAGACTCTCTAAAGCCCTGTACACATGGGCAGAATGTCGGGAGACATTTGCTGGTCCAAAAAAATAAAACGGTCAGCTTCTGACGGATGTGCATGCTGGGAACCGACTGCCTCCCAATCAGCGTTCTCAGCCAATGGCAGGGAGCGCTGATTGGAGTGTTCTAGTGGGCGGGGGCATCCCCTGTTAGAACACAATTGCTCAGTGGGGGAAGATTGCTGAACTAACCTCGCACGATTAGTACAGTGGCTCCGACCAGAGCTGACAGGTTTTTTTTCGTGCAACCCATTAGATTGCACAAAAAAAAACTGTAGTGTGTCCCCGGCTTAACACTCCCTAATGCTTGATATCCTTCCTCTCATAAACCTTTAACATACAAACTAATCCCTAAAATCAGCATTTAAAGTAGAACTATAGGAAAAACTTTTTTTTTCATTTTGAATAGAGAAAAGAAGGGCTATAACCCCTGTCAGATTTTTTTTCACCATCTGTGTCTCATTGTGGAGATTTCACTCACTTCCTGTCCTATAGCCAAACTGGAAGTGAGAGGCAATCCCTGCAAATTAAGAGAATTCCATGGGGACTCCCAGGTCACCATAACTAGCATCACTTAAATTTGTCACCAAAATTTGGGCTGAAATCGGACCTAGAACGGTGAACCAGAATGCACAGGACCCCTGCTGCATCGGCATTAGGTGTGAACCCAGCCTCTTTTTCACTTTCAATGATAATGGTAAACAAGACAAATAGAGAGGGTGAATCTCCTTAACCACTTCAGCCCCAGAAGGATTGGCCCCCCTTTATGACCAGGCTATTTTTTCCGATACGGCACTGCGTCGCTTTAAGTGACAATTGTGCTGTCGTGCAACATTTTACCCAAACAAAATTCATGTCTTTTTTTTTCTCATAAATAGAGCTTTCTTTTGGTGGTATTTGCTCATCTCTGCGTGGGGTTTTTTTGCGCTATAAACAAAAAAAAGAGCGACAATTTTGAAAAAAATAAATAAAAAAAATATTTTGCTATAATACATATCCCCCCAAAAATATATATATAAAAAAAATTTATTCCTCAGTTTAGGCCGATATGTATATATAAATGTAAATGTATATGTAAAAATCGCAATAAGTGTATATTGATTGGTTTGCGCAAAAGTTATAGCGTCTACAAAATAGGGGATAGATTTATGGCATTTTTATTACTAATTACTTTTTACTAGTAATGGCGGGGATCTGCGATTTTTATCGGGACTGCGACATTGCGGCAGACAGATCAGACACTTTTGACAGTATTTTGGGACCTTTGACATTTATACAGCGATCAGAGCTAAAAATAAAATTGGAAAAATTCTGTGAGCCACAATGATCTTATGCCTTGCTTGTGCTACCTCCAGCTGCATGCGCTAATCACGCTTCATATAACGTGCATAGGATAAATTTACAAGTTATGCGCTGCGCTTGGGTGACCCCAAAAACAAAATTAATAATAACCAATTTTATGCTTACTAGTGCGATAATATTACAAATAATATGAATGTAGAATAAATAAACAAGGTGTGAAAAAACAAGTGCTTGTTACACCATAAATTAGTGCTTATTAGTGCTTTTTACACCATACATAGTGTCTTAATCAACATAAAAAGTGTGCTTAGTGCTCAATACACAGTAACCTAATTTTCTTAAATGAAAAAAAAAAAAAAAGAAGTTCTCTATGGCACAATGTCCAGCAGTGATAATAAAACAATGTGTGCAGGTGGTGTTCAGCTGTGACAACAATCCAACATCATGCCGAAGATATCCTGAGTGCTGCAAAACATGCTCCTGTGCTCCTTCGTGACCCCCTTAAGCTAATGTGCTCACCTCAGAGCGTGTGACTCAGCTTCTACCCTGAGTCCAAAATTGCTTGGAGCCACCCCTGGGCTCAGTCTCAGTGTCTGCTCCACTCCTCCAGCTGGAAACAATGTGGCTCCATACATAGAATGAAAAGGAAACTATATAGTGTAATATAGTCAAAATGCTTTTATTAAAAGAAAATGCTCCCCACACCGGGGTACTCACATGGCACTGGTGCGTCAGTGCACCATACTATAACGGCTTTCTATGCAAAATCAGTGGAAGTCTGGTGCGGTATGCTGTGCTGAGACAGCGCTGGTGTAAAGTCTGTGTCAGTCTCTCCGTCCTGGCCCCTCCCCTACGCGTCTTCGACACGGGGATCACGTGTCATCATCAGGGGGATATGGGGGAGTGTGCATGCGCGGGAGCTCCGTGATGGCGATGTAAGCCGGGAACTCCGCATCACCCCTGCCCCACGATAGACACAGCGCCCACAGCACCTTCGCTAACCAGACAGCCTCACCAGATCCGCTGCCAGAACACCCCCGGGAGTCCCACTGAATGTCCGGCCCGGCCGCCAGACGCGATCTTGGGCCGGAATTTGATAAAGCAAGCCGAGGTGGGTGTACCAAGATGGCCACCGTCATCACCTCAGACCAGCAACATGCAGCCTACGGACAGAGGCCACAAGATCTGAGGCAAGTAATAGCCCCAGCAACAGTTAGGTACTCACAGTTGACCCAGGGTACCCCACAACACTCCCAGGCTCCTTCTCCAACCATGTCCCTGGTCGGGCTTGCTCCACCACTCCTCCATGCCACCCCCTCCCCCAGCCTGCCAAACCAATACCCGTCCACGCCGCAGGGGGACTTATTCCTAAAATTGTCTGCCCTTTTGGAAAGGGGACTAGCTAACACAGCTGCCCAAATCACCAGAGACATTAAATCTGATTTCTTTAGTCTGGGATCCAGAATGGAAGCCATTGAAAGTAAACTGGACAATACTGTCTCACGCACTAATCAAAATGTGGCCCATATCCAGGTTCTACAGGACCAGCTAGACACTGCCCTTCCCAGGATCGATGACCTCGAAAATAGATAGAGATGGAGATATAAAATATGGATCCGAGGCCTTCCTGAGACTATCACGGATATTCCCCCCGCAAGGAGCTAATACCCAGTATGCCCCCGCACCGCTTAGAGCTAGACAGGGCCCATAGGGCCCTAGGACCCCCCAAAAAGGATGGCTCCCCGAGGGATGTTATTGTGAAGCCACACTTCTACACCATAAAGGAGGAAGTTATGCGACAATCCCGCCTCAAACTGCAAGTTACTTGTCGGGGGCACCAGATACAAATTTTTGCTGACCTATCCCCCGCTACCATCCAAAAACGGCGTGCCCTCAAACCTCTCCTCACAGTCCTTTCACAACAGGACATTAAGTACCGCTGGTCCTTCCCCTTTGCAGTGAAATTCATATCCAGGGTAAAGCTTACTCCAGCCTACCGGAAAGTGAGAAACTCTTCCTATACCTCAAGCTGATTTCCCAGGAAGCACCCATGGATTTCTCCATGGCATCGGCGGGATCCACCAAGCGATTCCTCTCCAGCTAGCCCAGTCTCCCCCCTATGGAACACAGGGAAGACCAAGAAATCCAAGGATTGAAGACCCCCATAAGATGGTTTCTTCAAGCCTCTCCACATTTCGCTCTCACTAGGGCACCCCATGCTGGGACCACAGTCCCCTCTGTTGCTGGAGCTCCAGGCTCCTTACCGATAAGACCGGATGGTTGACTCCTACACGTTTTCTCCCCAAAGTTATCCCTTTTATATCCTCTCTTTTTCTAAGGTTCCTGCTACATAGCCAACTACAGGTCATGAAGGAGATGTTCTTCAAAGGACGGTATATCATTCCCTAGAGGCCCTTTTGACCATGGCCCCCCCCCCTTTTTTTTTGGCATCAACGCTGGCCGACCCGGCCCCCTACTTGAAGGACTACTCCCACCGTCCCTCTTGAACTATCCCAGACGAACCTGGAAACTGCAGTCTACCCTGGTTCAGACTCCCTCGGGCGAATTGACACCGGGCACCTCACATGGGCGACCGGGGAAACCAGGGACTATCCCTACTATTCCAGAAGTTTCTCCCCTCCCCCAGTGTTGGCGGAGGGAAGAGCCGGATGGAGGCCTCTGTTGCAAGCCTTCCAAATGGCTCCCCCAATTTTTGATCTTTAGTTTCATTTTGCCATTTCTATTGTCCATTCTAGTTGTTAATTAAAGCTGTGTAAGTTTGACTTTAAGGTTCTCATAGATGCAAGGGTCAGGGGTGACACTCTTGCGTCTCCACCCATCCCACAGAAGCAGATTTTTTCCTTCTGTGGAATAGGTCTTTGGCCCTCTATTAGAGGTAACCGATGCCTATTGGTTGGCTGCTAGCAGGAGTTTTTCTTGCCAGACACCAAAGGTCTTCTTGTTTTTTTGTCTCGTTTGTTCCATTTCCTTTCCCCCTTTCTAACCCTTTCTCTTTCTCAAGCCAATTGGCGGCATCTCTGCTGCTTTGAACTCCAGATCTGGAATGTGACCGGCCCCACACGCTTCCCTGGCCCTCTCAGGAGAAAATATCAAAGGGTAAGTGACGATCGCTTCAGTAGCTTTCCACCCCTCTGTCCCAATGACTAATCTGAGCCCGACTGGGATGGATCTCAGGGTTGCCACATACAATGCTCAAGGGCTGAATTCCCCCAGGAAGCGGAAAATAGCACTTGACAACTACCGCTACCTGAAAATAGATATAGTTTTGCTTCAAGAGACGCATTTTCTGATTCAATACAGCCCCAAATTCCTCCACTCCCACTACCTCAGATTTTATTTAGCGAATGCAGAAAACAAGACGAAGGGGGTAGCTATACTTTTCTCGAAAAACAGCAAGTTTACCCACATCTCAGACTTCAGGGACCTAGAGGTCAGGTATATCCTGGTCAAGGGATGTATCGAAGGTATCATATATTCTATAATTTCTTACTATGCCCCCAATAAAGGCCAAACTAAATTCTTCCAAGCTCTCTTCAAAACCCTGCTCCCCATGGTAGAGGGAAAGGTCATCTTTGGAGGGTACTCAGATGTAGCCTTTGACCAGGGGCTTGACAAGTCAAAACCCCCCAAGTCCCAGCTAACACGACCCACCAAGGTGAGCCTGAACATAGCCAGATCCCTCCACACCCACGGGCTGGTCGACATTTGGAGGGAATTGAACCCATCGAAAAGGCATTACACACACTACTCCTCCCCCCACCAAACCTATGCCAGAATAGACCATATCCTCATGCCCCCCAGCCTTATCCCGTCAACCCGTAAAGTGACCATTGTAGACACTGCCTTCTTGGACCATTCCATGGTTCTCATCACCCTGCTCAACTCCCTAACTAGGACGTCGGGTACACACTGGCGACTGAATGAATCCATTGTTAGTGACCCCATCAGATCCACTGAAATAGAAAACTCCCTAAAGTTATATTTCTTCCTAAACAATGTAGAGGATATCTCCCCTGAGGTTCTTTGGGTAGCCCATAAAGCCACAATTAGGGGCAAAATAATCAATATAGCGACCCAACTCAAGAAAGAAAAGCTAATTGACATTATAAACCTTGAAAATAAGTTTGCAACCCTCAAGGCCAATCACAAGAAACCCCCCTCACAAACCCTAGTAGACCAACTGGACGCTGCCAGGCTAGAACTTAATTTGGATTTCACAGCAAAAGCCAAAAAACACATCCGCTGGAGTGGAGCCAAATTTTATCACCAAAAAGATAAAATAGGCTCTATGTTGGCCTCCAAACTCTCCCCTCGATTCCGCACCCATTCCCTACCTAAAATTAGAGTTGCTGGACACCCCCCATTAGCCATCTCAAATAAGATTCTCAAAGCCTTCCAGGCATTTTACACTAAACTCTACAGCACGACCCCCACAGATAAGGGCCTCTTGTTTTCCAGCTTCCTTCGGGACCTTCCAATACCATCCCTGACCGCTGAACATACAGATATTATAGAGGCGGGCTTCTCAGTTGAGGAGATAAAGGAGGTCAACAAGAACCTCAGTCCGGGGTCGGCTCCTGGCTTTCACAGACACATTATCACCTCACATGGCAAGATTTTTCCATGCAAAAGCCCAGGGATCTCCTCTAGACCCTCAACTCAACACTGCCTACATAACGGTAATCAACAAACTGAACAAGAACACGGAGGAAGTAGAGAACTATAGACCCATTCACTAATAAGTAATGACCTTAAGATACTGACGAAAATACTAGCAAATCGCCTTGCGTCCTTTATTAGCAGATACGTCTATAAAGACCAGGTTGGGTTCATCCCGGGCAGACAGGGGCCAGATCAAATCAGAAGGGCCATTGATGTGGTCTCCCTTCTATAATCAGGATGGGACGGGGGCCCCAAGCAGGAAGGGATGCTCCTCTCCCTAGACTTACATAAGGCTTTCAACTCTGTCGAGTGGCCCTACATTTTTGAACTCATGGAAAAATGGGGGTTCGGTCGACGCTTCTTGGGAATTCTACGGTCCCTCTATTCCACCCCAAAAGCTATGACTCGCCTTCAAGGGCACTACTCGACAACGTTTAGCATTGCTAGAGGCACAAGACAGGGGTGCCCCCTCTCCCCCTTGATCTTTGCCATCGCTATTGAGACACTGGCGATAGCCATATGCTCCAACCCCAACATCCAAGGCGTTATCTGTGGAGCCCAAACCCATGCGGTCTCTTCGCAGACAACATGTTACTATTTATATCCTCCCCCATTACAACTCTCCCCAACCTCTGCAAACAACTTCACGACTTCCCAGCGACGTCAGGCCGGGTAAATTATGCTAAATTCCATGCCCTCAACATCTCTCTAAAATCAGACATAGTAGCGACGCTGCAGAGCGACTTTGAGTTTCGATGGAATAACGCCTCCATAGAATACTTGGGGATCAATCTCACCGTTAACATAGAACACCTTTACTCGTCAAACTATCCTCCCACATACCAGAAGCTTGAAGCAGACCTGAAAAGTTGGGGTGGGGGGAACTATCCTGGCTAGGTAAGATTCACCCGGTGACCCCGCCCCCTTATGCCGTCACAGTCCCAGCATGCCCAGGGACTCTGACGGTACAAGGGGGCAGGGTGACCGCCTATATAAGTCATAGCAGAGCGCTCAGACAGTATTACAGTCGGAGAGAGCGTCGTGTCAACATCGGAAGAAGAGAAGAGGGAAGAAGGCAACGCAGAAGTCCGGACCACCGCTAGCAAAAGAGTGGCAGAAGATAGAGGAGGAGCCGGCAGAAGAACCGGATACCGGGAGAAGAGGTCGAACACTGGGAGAAGAGGCCGGAGAGAGCAGAGAAGAACCGGACACCGGGAGAAGAGGCCGGAGGGACCCCTGAAGTTGGAAGAAGACCCCCGAAGTTGGAAGAAAACCCCCGGAGCTGTCTAATAAATTACTCTAAAAACCTGTCTAGTGTGTTTTTTTAGTGACACTTTTTCCCTAGGTGAATGGGTAGGGGTACGATGTACCCCATACTCATTCACATAGGGTGGGGGGCCGAGATCTGGGGGCCCCCTTATTAAAGGGGGCTCCCAGATTCTGATAAGCCCCCCGCCCGCAGACCCCGACAACCAACGGCCAGGGTTGTCGGGAAGAGGCCCTTGTCCTCATCAACATGGGGACAAGGTGCTTTGGGGGGGCCGCAGGGTGCCCCCCTCCCGCAAAGCACCCACCCCCATGTTGAGGGCATGCGGCCTGGTACGGTTCAGGGGGGGGGCGCTCGCTCGTCCCCACCCCCTTTCCTGACTGGCTGGGCTGCATGCTCGGATCGGGGTCTGGTATGGATTTTGGGGGACCCCATGCCATTTTTTTGGCGTAGGGGTTCCCCTTAAAATCCATACCAGACCTAAGGGCCTAGTATGCCCCACGACGGGGCTCGCAAGGTGTCAATCTCGCCGATAAAAGCGGCGAGATTGACTTCCTTTTCTAGTCCCGTCATACCTGAGTCACGTTCAAAATGAACGGACTTGTCCGTGTGTGGGCAAGTCCGTTCATTTGAAAAGTCCACCGTAACTCCGTCGAAAGTCCGTCGGGAAGACTGGTGGACCTAGTCTGCCGGAAAGTCTGGTTGTGTGTAGGCAAGTCCGTCCATTCAGAAAATCCGTCAGGAAGTCCGCTGGAAGTCCACCGGGAAGACCGTCGGACCTAGTTTCCCAGAAAGTCCGGTTGTGTGTACGCTACATAACACTAATGCCGCATACACATGATTGGACTTTACGGCATACTTGGTCCAGCGAACCCGAGTCCGTCAGACAATTCGATTGTGTGTGGGCTCCAGCGGACTTTTTTTTCTCAAAAGTTTGATGGACTTGGATTTGAAACATGTTTCAAATCTGTCCAACGGACTCGAGTCCGGTCGTCTGTATGCTAGTCCGACCGACAAAATCCGACACTAGGGAAGCTATTGGCTACTGGCTATGAACTTCCTTGTTTTAGTCCGGCAGTAGGTCATCATGTACGAATCCATCGGACTTTGGTTGATCGTGTGTAGGCAAGTCCGTTCATTCGGAAAGTCCATCGTAAAGTCCATCGAAAAGTCCGCCAGACAAAGTCTGACGTAAAGTCCGCTCGTGTGTACGCGGTATGTGTTGCTTTCAGCAGTCTTCCTGATCCCTACATGTTAACCATACATCACAGTTGGTATCATTTGCTGCTCAGTGATTGCAGTATTCTAGTCTGCATCTCCCCAAGGTAATATATAAAACCTGGCCTGTTAGTGGGCCCTGAGAACAGGGTTGGTGACCAGTGCTCTAACAGAAAAAATAATAAGTGATCAACTAGTAGGAAAAAAGAACTAATTCCACAAGATTGTTTTTGGAGCGTAGTTTAACATAATCTGGATATTACAATTTCATGTCTGTACCGGATGGGCGGGGCCACCCACACATCGACATCATGTTTTCCACCCCCACCGGGGGGCGCCCATTCGGCGTCATCACGTTGGGTCTGTGTGGACCAACTCGAGCAATTGGGGATACTGCGCCTGCGTGGCCCCAGTGGCGACGATGGCTCCTGCGTTCGCACGCCTCATTGCTTGTACATGATGTTGGGGCCCCAACGTCGTTGAGCGTCTGGTCCCCCTGGGGGCACAAATTGGAGCCTGACATGGCAGTGTTTCCCATTCACAACTTGACCACGCACACAACAGTTGCACCTCCATGAGGGGAAGACATCATCCTCCGGTTTTCACACTACACTCAGGTAATCACTGTTGCTTTTTAGTTTAGCTCACACTCTAGTATATTTGTCCTTTATACCTCACATTATCTTCGTCCATACTACACTTTTACACTACTTGCCAATATCTTTTCACATTTTTGTATCAAGATACTTTACTGTCCCTTCAGTCTCCCTAGTCCCTATTTACCCCATGCTGGTTTATGTATACTCATATGCATACCAATTTACTGCATTAAAGTAGAGGTCCACCCACCACTGCAAAAATTTAAAGCCAGCAGCTGCATAAACTGCAGCTTCTGACTTTTAATAATAGGACACTTACCTGTCCTGGAGTCCAGTGATGTCGGCACCGCAGCTGATGTTTCCATCAGCTGTTGGGTGCATGCCACCTCCATTGTGAGTAAGGGAACCTGGCAGGGTATCCTTTTGGATTCACGCTGGGAACCCTACTGCGCATGCAAGAGGCTCAGCTCCTCTCTCCTACTGGGCCAGCAACAGGGGGATGAGGAGGGAGCCCCAGCCGTGGAAGTGGGTAAAGTGGGGAAAGCATACATGTGAAAGACAGGTATGCTGTCTCCCCTCCCCCTGAAAGGTGCCAAGTGTACAATGAGTGGAAGTTGCACTTTTGGGTGGAACTCCGCTTTAAGTTTATCTGCACTTGCAGGGTCCTTTAGACACAAAACTTTTTTGAAGACATTTCAGCAGTCACTCATCATGGACAATGTGGGACTTCTAGAGACATTTGCACCTACCAAAGCCATGTCGGTTTCACTTGTTCCCCCTTGGGGTTGCCCCCTCAGCTCCCATGCTGGATGTTTGTTGCTGCTGATGCCTGTGGAGTCAGTGATTTGATTGTTGACCTGGCCCAGCCAATTGGTGAGTATGGGGTCCCACACTCAGACCCCTATGATCACTCACCTCTCTGCAAATTTTGTGCAACATACATTTATTTAGTTTACTACTTGTATTGCAGATTTATTTATTTATTATTTATTATTTATTTCAGGTACTTATATAGCGCCATCAATTTACGCAGCGCTTTACATATACATTATACATTCACATCAGTCCCTACACCCTCAAGGAGCTTACAATCTAAGGTCCCTAACTCACATTCATACATACTAGGGCCAATTTAGACAGGATCCAATTAACCTACCAGCATGTCTTTGGAGTGTGGGAGGAAACCAGAGTACCCGGAGGAAACCCACGCAGACACAGGGAGAACATGCAAACTCAAGGCAGGTAGTGTCGTGGTCGGGATTCGAACCAGCGACCCTTCTTTATGCTAGGCGAGAGTGCTACCCACTACACTACTGTGCCGCCCTGGTCATCTCTCGCCTTGACTACTGCAACTCCCTTCTCATTGGCTTACCTCTACATATTCTATCACCTCTTCAAACCATTATGAATGCCGCTGCCAGACTCATCCACCTTACCAGTTCGGTTTTGGCTAGATTGAGTTTAAGGAAGTGGTGAGACATCCAGACTGATATATCTGAGAGTAAATTACTGATACGTGAGGAGACAGAGGGAGTGAGCTGAGGGGTAGAGAAATAGATTTGGGTGTCATCAGCGTAGAGGTGGTATTGGAAGCCATGGGAGGCTATCAGCTGACCCAGGGAGGCAGTGTAGATTGAAAATAGTAGAGGTCCAAGAAGAACCCTGAGGGACCCCAACAGAGAAAGGAAGAGGAGGGGAGGAAGTAGAGTTATAAGAAACGCTAAAGGTGCGGTTGGATAAGTAGGAAGAGAACCAGCGAAGTGTACAGTCACGGAGACCAAAGGCATGTAGTTTTTTGAGGAGGAGGGGGTGGCCAACCGTATCAAAGGCAGCAGAGAGATCCAGGAGTAGGAGTACAAAATAGTGTCGATTGGTTTTGGCCGTTAGTAGATCGTTTGTTAGTTTTAGGAGAGCAGTTTCTGTGGAGTGTTGAGGACGAAATCCAGACTGAAGGGGATCGAGAAGGCCATTATCAGCGAGGTGGACGCTCAGTCGGTTGTAGACCAGTTGTTCGAGGAGTTTGGATAAGAAGGGGAGCAAGGAGATGGGGCGTAGGTTGTTAAGATTGGATGGGTGCAGTGAGGGCTTTTTAAGTATGGGTCTGACAAGTGCATGTTTTAGAGAGTTAGGGAAGATGCCAGAAGAGAGGGAGAGATTGAAGATGTGGGTTAGAGAGTGTAGTATAGGGCCAGAGGGTGAACATAGCATTTGTGAGGGAACAGGATCCAGAGGGCAGGTGGTAAGGTGGACATTAGCAAGTAGTTTAGCAACTTCGTCTGTAGTGGTGGGGTTGAAAGAGGGAAATAATGATTGTGCCTGTGGGCATAAAGTGTAAAGCGTGGAGGGTGTCGGCACAGTAGAGATCTCAGCGCGAATAGTATCAATCTTCTGTTTGAAGTGATTGGCGATCTCCTGTGCAGTGAGTGAGTTGGCGGGTGGAGGCGGTGGAGGACGAAGTAGAGAGTTGAAGGTGGAGAAGAGTTGACGGGGACAGGATGATAAGTTGCTAATGAGAGTGGTAAAATAGGTCTGCTTGGCAGAGAGGAGGCTGGAGTTGTATTTTTGGAGGGCAGATTTATATTGGTAGAAATCTCTCAGGGACTTAGTCTTACGCCACAGGCGCTCCAGAGCACGACTACGTTTTTTAAGACTTCTAGTATCATCTGTTTGCCAAGGTTGAAGGGGTCTGGGCTTGATTCTGTGTGTAGTGAGGGGGGCAAGTGAGTTCAGTGAGGCTAGAAGTGAAGCGTTGTACACAGAAGTGGCTAGGTTGGTGCAGGATAGGGGAGAGATTTTGTTGATGGCAGAGTAGAGAAGAGAAGGGTTGAGATGACGTAGGTTTCTGCGGGTAACTTTAAGGTGGTTGGAGGGGGAGGAGGTGAAGGAGAGGGAGAGAGTGAAACTAATAAGGTGGTGATCAGAGAGAGGGGATGGATAGTTAGAGAGGTTGCATGGAGTGCAAAGGCGAGAGAACACGAGGTCAAGGATATTGCCTTCTGAGTGAGTTGGAGCATGTATCCACTGCTTCAGGTCAAAGGAGGATGTTAGGCTGAGAAGTTTGGAAGTGGAAGATATATTGCAGATATATTAAAGCATCTGCCCCTGAAGAGCGAGTGTGGTCTCGTGAAACACGTCGGGTACTACTGATGCCTGCATATAATTCTGATACCGGTATACTGATTTCATATACGATTTATTCATTATTGTATATGGATTGTTCTCTTTTCATACTGTTTTGTATACTCAATCGGCCTGCATCTACTGCTGTTGTGTTGCAGATGCATGACAATTTGCAAAAAAATCTACTTTTATATACTCATGATATGTTTTTTGGCTAACCACACTTACCTCATTTAAAGTCCCAGGGCGAATCCTTTGTATTTATGTAAAGTGAAAATGTTGTAGCTGAGGCAAAAAATTCCAGACGACCACACTACTGTAAAAATCACCTTTATTTATGATATCGCCAAACACAATGAAAACTTCAAGGAAATAACAGCGGAAGAGCAGGGTGACCTGCTAAATAAATGTGATTTCTGCAATAGTGCAGTCCGGACTTCTTTTTTTCCTCATCTTCAGCTGTGAGCTGGGCCGGCACCTGTTCTGTGCTATGCCAGCAGGGTGTGGCTGGGGGACTTGGAGAGGTTTTTTTTCTCTCTTGTTCAGCTTCAGTAAGAGGACTACTGGCACCATACAGGTGGTAAATTCAGAATCTGCCTCTCATAATGTGTATATTCAGGCCCAATACAAAGGTACAAGTGAGCCGCACATACACGAGACAAGTGATGCTTCAGGTGGGGTTCAGCACATCACATTGCAGACATGCAAATGAACTGCAAAACATGCATGGTGCTGTAAAATACCTGACAATGGGACACCAAAAACTGCCATACTTCTACAGTTAAACAGGTTTGTGATGTTCCTGACCCTCCAGTAACCATTCTTAAGTGTAGATAAATAGGATGCTTCCATTTCAGATAAACTTTTGTTTTCTCTAAGCCTGGGTTCACACATATGCGGTGCGAATTGAAGCTCAGGTTTCACTGGGAAGATAAAAATCAGTTGTTCAAAGGTTTCTCTGCGTTGTAGCTGTGGATCAGTGAGAAGGGAGAGGGGGAGGGAGGGAGGAAGTGCAGTGAGGAGAAGGAGAAAATCCTTGTTCAGAACGCTATGCATCTGCGAATCAGATGCGTTCCCATATGAGATAATGGGCTTGTAATTCGCACCGCAATGCCTAAAAAACGCACACGTTTTTTGTGCAATGTGCAGTGCGAATGCAACGCACATATGTGAACCAGATACATTCAAATGAATGTATTTTAAAATGTCCTGCGAATTGGATGCGGTATAAGCCACATCTAATTCGCATAGGTGTGAACCGGGGCTAATACTGCTGCGTCTGTTAACAAGGACTGCTCTATTATCCTGATGCTTGATACAGGATCTGCTGTCTCCATAATGCTTGTGAAAAATTACCAGAGGCATTGGGCAAATTAACCTTTTCCTGTGCTTGGTTGCCTGCCAGTAATTGTAAAATTTCAGTCAACTAGCATGCAAACTAAATTCTACATTGTAAAGAAAGACACTGCTTTGCTGGGCAGGGATATTTTTGCTACACCAAATCTACAGAACATTCTTATCAGAACAGCTCTAGTGGCACCTATAATATCAGTGTCCAATATTTCATCACTCATCTCACTTGGTTGTGCAAAGAACATGAAATTATTTTAAACTAGTTATTATTAACACTTTTATACCATTTTTAACATTTTATAGAAATGTATGTTTTTTCACTAGTAAGGCTATCCCAGCCATGGTAAAGCAAACACAGGCAGGGACAGCAATGCAAACTTGGTACTCTCTTAACAAAAAAAGAGAGATCTAGTTTATTATTGCTGCAGTTGTAGGCTTTTAATGTGCTTTGTTAAACAGTAGTTTGTATTTAGATATTTCTTAGTTTTTTTCATTGAAAGTCGACCCCTGTCATGTTGAAGCAAACAGGGACATGGATGGCAATGCAACCTGGAAACTAACTTTAAAAACAAAAAAGTTCTAGGCACAAACACGGTAGAGACAAGGAGACATCTTGGAGTAACGTGAACATGGTTCTCTAATGTAAAACAACATTTTTATTTGACCTCAATTGCATACTACATACTACAATATGTAAGAGAAATGGTTTTATCAAGAGATATTATTTCAGAGAAAATAGCCAGACATATTGTATATACTTCATGAACACTATGTGAGAAGCTACATATAGTCACAATAAGACCCCTTTCACACCGAGGGCGTTTTGCAGGCGCTATAGCATTAAAAATAGCGCCTGCAATCCGCCCTCAAACAGCTGCAGCTCTTTGGAGCGGTGAAGGAGCGGTGTGTTTACCGCTCCTCCACCGCTGCTCCCCATTGAAATCAATAGGGCAGCGCTGGGATACTGCCGGCAAAACGCCGCTATTAGGGCGCATTGCGGGCAGTTTTAACCCTTTCTCGGCCACTAGCGGGGGTAAAAGCACCCCGCTAGCGGCCAAAATGTGCCGCTAATCCGACGGTAAAGCACCGCTAAAAATAGTGGCGTTTTACCGCCAACGCTATGGGCAGACCGGTTTTATCATGGAATGAAAGTCAAAGTGTATTGGTGTAAACACATGATGGATGTGTGATTCCTTCTGTTGCAGGATCTACTTTTCTCACAAGCGACAAAATCACAAATGGGCCCCACTCAAGGAGTCCAATAAAAGAAAAAAACAGGAAATAATAATAACCACAAAAGGTTATTAAGCAGATCAGTGAAAAGATTTGTCTTACCGATCCTTTAAAACAATATGCATGCAACCAGTATTGGATTTAAAAAATATATTTTACAACAAAATATTATACTATCATAGCTCATTATGTAAGCAGTTTTACAGGTCTTCAATTTCAGAGAGATAAGGCAGGTTTTATCAAGATATTAATAGTGTGTATTATTTCTGAGAAAATAGCAAGAAATATTGGGGTTTATTTACTAAAGGCAAATCCACTTTGCAAATCCACTTTGACTTTTTAACTCAAAAGTAAAAGAGAAATCAGAAAACATAAAAAAAAAGTAATACAACAAAAAAAGGGATGCAGCAGATAAACAACAATCAAATTGTTTCTAATACCTACTGGGGGCTCTGGACTGCATAGACTATTTTCTGAAAAAGGTGAACTTAGCCTTTAAATTACACATTCTTGAGAAGCACGTGACACACTGTATATTACAACTGAAGGGCCAGGAGGAGTATTTAGAGCTGAGCCAGTTTCTTAGATTTCTTGAAATGTCCAGCAACAAAATCTCTATGCCTTCAGTTCCTGGCTGTGTGCTCAATCCCAACAGCAAAGGTTCCTGTGTTTGCTTTGCCCCAAATACTGCATTGGGCCAATGGATTTACCTGTATGTGTTCCATCCATTCCAGCCTTCATCCTTCAACACATAGGCAACATGCCAGACATATGGCTACTTGCTTTTCCATTTTTATTCTATGAAACCCTCTGAAAAGCCAGTCACCAACATTTACCAACTCCCACTTGGCCAAACTCTGAAGGTATTTTGCTGATTTGCTAAATGTTCTTATTTAACATGTTACAGCTTGCTAAACAATTACTGGTGTTAATACAACCAGCAAACTTTGGAATAGAACACTCTTAAAGATCTCCCTTATTGGAGCTTGTAATCAAACCCTCCTTGGCCATAAAATACAAAGCAGCACCCAGCAGAAGGCCTAGGACAAAGCCCTTACAAATATTACAAATCCAACAGAGAGTCAAACTTCTTTGTGATGGCTTCAAGCACTGTGCAGACCTAAGATTCCATACACAGAAATCTGGCCACCGCAGTTCACAAAGGATATCAAATGTTTAGGCCTTTTATTATTTGGATTAGTTAAGAGTCTTTTCATTCCTTACATTTAAACATTAATGTAAAAACTCCTTAACTCCTTTCTAACCTCCTCACCATTATGTTTTACCGTGCAAAAAGAAAAAGGGACCTCCTGAGAACACTAAAAAAGAGGGTTGTAAACCTTTACAGAGGCAGCATTTATAAGAGATTACTTTGATTTATTTTTTAAATTCTGCAATTCACTCTTTAACCATAAATGGTTTTGAAATGACAAGGTTGCCAAGTTTCAAATGGCAGCAAATTCATGGTGTTTATAAGGGAGAATGTTGAAATCTGACAGTATAAGTACATATTCTGCCTTTACCACATGACATAGGATGCCTAACAAGAACAGCAAAGTTATCAGTGTATTCTAAAAATAAAGAAGAGAAAAATCCTAATTATCTCTAGTAAAATCATGGCCAGTAATTAGACATGTGCACTGCCAAAAAATGTGTTCGTTTTCATTTCATTCATTTTTTTTCTTTCGTTATTCGGGTCATTCGTTATGATCGCAATTAGTAAATTCGTACATTCATACATTCGTACATTCACACATTCGTACACTCGTAAATTCATAAATTTGTAAATTCGTACATTAGAAAATTCGGAAATTGGGAAATTCGAAAAACCGAAAACCCAAAAGTTAGAAAATCTGAAATAGTAACTAAGTATTAAATTATAGGTATTGTAATTTCCTTTCAAATGTGGCTGTTAGTGAACGTAACAAATACGAATTTATCCAAAGTTACGAATCATCCAAAATAACGAATGCCGCATCTAAACAAATGGAACGGAACAAATTAATAATAAATAATAATACGGTAATAAAAAGTTTTTATTATTATTATTTATTATTATTAATTCATTACGTTCCATTTGTTTGGAAACGGCATTCGTTATTTCGGATAATTCGTAACTTTGGATAAATTTGTATTTGTTACGTTCACTAACAGCCAAATTTGAAAGGAAATTACAATACCTATAATTTAATAGTTAGTAATAGTTAAGTTACTATTAGTTAATTATTATTTCAGATTTCCGAATTTTCAAATTTACGAATTTACAAATTTACGAATTTACGAATGTGCGAATGTACGAATTTACAAATGTGCAAATGTATGAATTTACGAATGTACGAATTTACAAATATTCAAATTTATGAATATTTGGAAAAGTTTGCTAAACGGGTTTTCGTTAATTTGGATATTTCCGGATCAACGAATTTGTCAAAATTCATTAAAAAACTAATTCGGAACAAAAACTAATTGCACATGTCTACCGGTAATAGTAGTCATGATATTAGGCATTATGCCTTATTTGGTATTATAAGCAGACAGCACTGGTCCCGTCTGCACATCCTAGGCAGTTTGGCACAGAGAATCGCGTGTGCGCGCACCAGCTCGGGCAGCAGCATTGCCTCTTCCACTGGACACTGTCTGACACACGGCCAGCAGCAGAAAAAAAGGACAAGCATGCACCATGTCCACGACCACCACTGTTGACTGTACTGTTGACTGTAGACACAGAAGCTGCTTTTAGTGGCCTGTGAGCATCTGCCTCTCCTTGGTGGCCTTCAGAGCATGATTTTTTGTAACACCTCACTACACTGTATTATATACTGTCTACACCACCTGCAGTGTATTAGAAACAGTACACCACCAAATGCACTATATATATAGGCTACACTGAATGCATTGTATGTATATATATATATATATATATATATATATACATACAAATACTAGACTGTATATATATATATATTAATACACCACCTGAAGTGTTTTAGAAACTGTGTACACTGTATTATATACTGTGTACACCGCCTGGACTGTATTATAAACTGTACACCAGCTGCACTATATTATATACTGTGTACACCACCAGAAGTTTATTAGAAATTGTACACATTTTATTATATACTGTGTACACTGCCTGCACTATATTAGAAGCTGTACAACGGCTGCACTGTATTACATACTGTCTACACCACCAGAAGTGTATTAGAAACTGTACACATTGTATTATATACTGTGTACACCACCTGCACTGTAAATGTATATAAAAAAAATGTATCAAAAGCGTTCTATTGTATAGGTAGAGTTTCAGGCTATATTGCTAGCTCCCTTCCTCAGACTGGAACATATCATGTGATATGTTCCAGTCTGAGAAGGGCGCTAGCAATATAGCCCGAAACTGTAACTATACAATGGAACACTTTTGATACATTTTTGTATGTTTTTTTGTATGTTTTTCATCTCAATACATTTTTTGTGTAGCAATCCTTTGAACTTTCTTTCTATATATGACCGTTTGGGATGGTCTGATTGCATTACGCTGGGAGACTGCTGATGTGCTGTTGATCACATTGAATATATAGTCTATGCTAAATGCAGAGTATATACAGTATCTCACAAAAGTGAGTAGACCCCTCACATTTTTGTAAATATTTCATTCTCTCTTTTCATGTGACACCAATGAAGAAATTACACTTTGCTACAATGTAAAGTAGTGAGTGTACAGCTTGTATAACAGTGTAAATGTGCTATCCCCTCAAAATAACTCAACACACAGCCATTAATGTCTAAAACGCTGGCAGCAAAAGTGAGTACACCCCTAAGTGAAAATGTCCAAATTGGACACAATTAGCCTTTTTCCCTCCCCAGTGTCATGTTAGTGTTACAAGGTCTCAGGTGTGAATGGGGAGCAGATGTGCTAAATTTGGTGTTATCGCTCTCACTTTCTCATACTGGTCACTGGAAGTTCAACATGGCACCTCATGGCAAAGAACTCTGAGGATCTGAAAAAAAGATTTTCTGCTTTACGTAAAGATGGCCTAGGCTATAAGAAGATTGCCAAGACCCTGAAACTGAGCTTCAGCATGGTGGCCAAGACCAAACAGTGGTTTAACAGGACAGGTTCCACTCAGAACAGGCCTCACCATGGTCGACCAAGAAATTGAGTGCACATGCTCAGTGTTATATCCAGAGGTTGTCATTGGGAAATAGACATATGAGTGCTGCCAGCATTGCTGCAGAGGTTGAATGGGTGGGGGGGTCAGCCTGTCAGTGCTCAGACCATACACCACACACTGCATCAAATTGGTCTGCATGGCTGTTGTCCCAGAATGAAAGCCTCTTCTAAAGATGATGCACAAGAAAGTAAGGAAATGAATTACTGGAACCATGTCCTGTGTAGAACAAATAAAAACTGGCGCTCAGAGGCTGTAAGGCAAATGACTATAAAAGTTAATAAAATTGGAAATTCTTATAGCTGGATCAATCACGGTGTGATAAGGATGGTGTAGAAAGTCTTGGACAGGAGCCGGGAGGCAGTCTATAATGCAGGAGAAGATCCCTGGAGGATAAGTCATAAATGAACAAACACCGGATGTAAGACTTTTCTTTTCTTGTGGGGCACTGTGTAGCCAGATTCACAAAGGGCAGCTCTTCTATAGAGAGAAGTCAGCTCAGATCCATCCAGGTAAAAAACGAAAAAAGAAAGGAGCGCCACTAAGTAAAATCATTTATTCACCAATGTACAATCAAAGTATCAACTTACATGTAGGAGCAGTATGTAGAGCAGACAGGTATAATCCCAGATGGGGGAGGAGGAAAAGAACAATCAGCGATTCCCAGGGGATGCCTCCAAACACAGCGCAGTCTGGCGGGGAAGCCAGGACGTTACAAAGCCTGTCTCTGCGGGAGGATGGAGCGGCAGCCCAGGAAGCAGCTGGCGATGTTGTCAGTGGGGAAAAACACGCGCGTTTCTGAGCATGCGCAAGGTCCGTACGGCACATGCGCGCTCCTTTATCAAGTGTAAGGTAAGGGGAAAGTGAGAGGCTATTTATAGCAAGCCACAGCCGATTGTAAAATTTCAGTCAACTAGCATGCAAACTAAATTCTACATTGTAAAGAAAGACACTGCTTTGCTGGGCAGGGATATTTTTGCTACACTAAATCTACAGAACATTCTTATCAGAACAGCTCTAGTGGCACCTATAATATCAGTGTCCAATATTTCATCACTCATCTCACTTGGTTGTGCAAAGAACATGAAATTATTTTAAACTAGTTATTATTAACACTTTTATACCATTTTTAACATTTTATAGAAATGTATGTTTTTTTTACTAGTAGGGCTATCCCAGCCATGGTAAAGCAAACACAGGCAGGGACAGCAATGCAAACTTGGTACTCTCTTAACAAAAAAAGAGAGATCTAGTTTATTATTGCTGAGGTTGTAGGCTTTTAATGTGCTTTGTTAAACAGTAGTTTGTATTTAGATATTTCTTAGTTTTTTTCATTGAAAGTCGACCCCTGTCATGTTGAAGCAAACAGGGACATGGATGGCAATGCAACCTGGAAACTAACTTTAAAAACAAAAAAGTTCTAGGCACAAACACGGTAGTGACAAGGAGACATCTTGGAGTAACGCGAACATGGTTCTCTAATGTAAAACAACATTTTTATTTGACCTCAATTGCATACTACATACTACAATATGTAAGAGAAATGGTTTTATCAAGAGATATTATTTCAGAGAAAATAGCCAGACATATTGTACAGACTTCATGAACACTATGTGAGAAGCTACATATAGCCACAATAAGACCCCTTTCACACCGAGGGCGTTTTGCAGGCGCTATAGCATTAAAAATAGCGCCTGCAATCCACCCTCAAACAGCTGCAGCATTGTCTTCAGTGTGAAAGCCCGAGGGCTTTTACACCGGAGCGCTGCGCTGGCAGGATGGGAAAAAAAAGTCCTGCCAGCAGCTTCTTTAGAGCGGTGAAGGAGCGGTGTGTTTACCACTGAAATCATTGGGGCAGCGCTGGGATACTGCCACCAAACGCCGCTACTGCGGCGCATTGCGGCAGTTTTAACCCTCTCTCGGCCACTAGCGGGGGGTAAAAGCACCCCGCTAGCGGCCAAAATGCGCCGCTAATCCAACGGTAAAGCACCTCTAAAAATAGTGGCGTTTTACCGCCAACGCTATGGGCGGCCCGGTGTGAAAGGGCTCTTAGGAGGGAGAGACCAGACCGGTTTTGTGCAAATGTATGAATTTACGAATGTACGAATTTACAAATATTCAAATTTACGAATATTTGGAAAAGTTTGTTAAATGGGTTTTCGTTAATTTAGATATTTCCGGATCAACGAATTAGTAGAAATTCGTTAAAAAATGAATTTGGAACGAAAACTAATTGCACATGTCTACCAGTAATAGTAGTCATGATATTAGGCATTATGCCTTATTTGGTATTATAATCAGACAGCACTGGTCCCGTCTGCACATCCTAGGCAGTTTGGCACAGAGAATCGCGTGTGCGCGCACCAGCTCGGGCAGCAGCATTGCGTCTTCCACTGGACACTGTCTGACACACGGCCAGCAGCAGAAAAAAAGGACAAGCGTGCCCCATGGCCACCTGCAGAGGATGCACCATGTCCACGACCACCACTGTTGACTGTAGACACAGAAGCTGCTTTTAGTGGCCTGTGAGCATCTGCCTCTCCTTGGTGGCCTTCCGAGCATGATTTTTTTGTAACACCGCACTACACTGTATTATATACTGTCTACACCACCTGCAGAGTATTAGAAACAGTACACCACCAAATGCACTGTATATATAGGCTACACTGAATGCATTGTGTATATATATATATATATATATATATATATATATATATATATATATATATATATATATATATATATATATATACATACAAATACTAGACTGTATATATATATATATATATATATATATATATATATATATATATATATATATATATATTAATACACCACCTAAAGTGTTTTAGAAACTGTGCACACTGTATTATATACTGTGTACACCGCCTGGACTGTATTATAAACTGTACAACAGCTGCACTATATTATATACCGTGTACACCACCAGAAGTTTATTAGAAATTGTACACATTTTATTATATACTGTGTACACTGCCTGCACTATATTAGAAGCTGTACATCGGCTGCACTGTATTGCATACTGTCTACACCACCAGAAGTGTATTAGAAACTGTACACATTGTATTATATACTGTGTACACCACCTGCACTATAAATGTATACAAAAAAAGTATCAAAAGCGTTCTATTGTATAGGTACAGTTTCAGGCTATATTGCTAGCTCCCTTCCTCAGACTGGAACATATCATGTGATATGTTCCAGTCTGAGAAGGGCGCTAGCAATATAGCCCGAAACTGTAACTATACAATGGAACGCTTTTGATACATTTTTTGTATGTTTTTTTTGTATGTTTTTCATCTCAATACATTTTTTGTGTAGCAATCCTTTGAACTTTCTTTCTATATATGACCGTTTGGGATGGTCTGATTGCATTACGCTGGGAGACTGCTGATGTGCTGTTGATCACATTGAATATATAGTCTATGCTAAATGCAGAGTATATACAGTATCTCACAAAAGTGAGTAGACCCCTCACATTTTTGTAAATATTTCATTCTCTCTTTTCATGTGACACCAATGAAGAAATTACACTTTGCTACAATGTAAAGTAGTGAGTGTACAGCTTGTAAAACAGTGTACATGTGCTGTCCCCTCAAAATAACTCAACACACAGCCATTAATGTCTAAAACGCTGGCAGCAAAAGTGAGTACACCCTTAAGTGAAAATGTCCAAATTGGACACAATTAGCGTTTTTCCCTCCCCAGTGTCATGTTAGTGTTACAAGGTCTCAGGTGTGAATGGGGAGCAGGTGTGCTAAATTTGGTGTTATCGCTCTCACTTTCCCATACTGGTCACTGGAAGTTCAACATGGCACCTCATGGCAAAGAACTCTGAGGATCTGAAAAAAAGATTTTCTGCTTTACGTAAAGATGGCCTAGGCTATAAGAAGATTGCCAAGACCCTGAAACTGAGCTTCAGCATGGTGGCCAAGACCATACAGTGGTTTAACAGGACAGGTTCCACTCAGAACAGGCCTCACCATGGTCGACCAAGAAATTGAGTGCACGTGCTCAGTGTTATATCCAGAGGTTGTCATTGGGAAATAGACATATGAGTGCTTCCAGCATTGCTGCAGAGGTTGAATGGGTGGGGGGGGGGGGTCAGCCTGTCAGTGCTCAGACCATACACTGCATCAAATTGGTCTGCATGGCTGCTGTCCCAGAATGAAAGCCTCTTCTAAAGATGATGCACAAGAAAGTAAGGAAATGAATTACTGGAACCTTGTCCTGTGTAGAACAAATAAAAACTGGCGCTCAGAGGCTGTAAGGCAAATGACTATAAAAGTTAATAAAATTGGAAAGTCTTATAGCTGGATCAATCACGGTTTGATAAGGATGGTGTAGAAAGTCTTGGACAGGAGCCGGGAGGCAGTCTATAATGCAGGAGAAGATCCCTGGAGGATAAGTCATAAATGAACAAACACCGGATGTAAGACTTTTCTTTTCTTGTGGGGCACTGTGTAGCCAGATTCACAAAGGGCAGCTCTTCTATAGAGAGAAGTCAGCTCAGATCCATCCAGGTAAAAAACGAAAAAAGAGAGGAGCGCCACTAAGTAAAATCATTTATTCACCAATGTACAATCAAAGTATCAACTTACATGTAGGAGCAGTATGTAGAGCAGACAGGTATAATCCCAGATGGGGGAGGAGGAAAAGAACAATCAGCGATTCCCAGGGGATGCCTCCAAACACAGCGCAGTCTGGCGGGGAAGCCAGGACGGTACAAAGCCTGTCTCTGCGGGAGGATGAAGCGGCAGCCCAGGAAGCAGCTGGTGATGTTGTCAGTGGGGAAAAACACGCGCGTCCGTACGGCACATGCGCGCTCCTTTATCAAGTGTAAGGTAAGGGGAAAGTGAGAGGCTATTTATAGCAAGCCACAGCCAATTGGTGGACATTCGCAGCTGATTAGAATCATTAAAAGAAATGTCAGTGTATGACATACAGACAATTATAATTGTATATAGAAAAGTCTGAACACATATGTATATATTTATGTTAGTACTAGATGCCTGATACTTTTAAGAGAAAAGGGGAGAGAGGCTACTAAAGAAATGTATGTATACAATTAGTGAATGGTTAAGAAATATATATAAAATATCTAAAAACATGTATGATTAACCTATCATGTATATATGTTGTAAAAACATGACCAAAAGGTAAATTGAATAATAAGAGAAAGTGGGAAATATAAAATGAAATTATATGACAATGTAGAAAATGAAAATAAGGATAATGATGGAAAAAAATATATATATATAGAAAAAAATAATAATGATAAAAATTAAAATATATTAATAATGAATATAATAATAATGGAGAGATAATTGCAAAAGTAAAAGAATATTGCTATACATAATATGCAGAATATACTAAATGTCACGCACCTGAATGATTGGTGCAACAAGTTGAAACAAGGAGGTTATATATGCTGATTGTGTTGGAATTGCGACTTATGATACACCCATAATCACATACAGATGATATATGACAAAAGTGCATGGATAACATTAATACCAGATAGCCAATGGTAACCAGGAAAACTAAACAAAGATAAGTACAAGAGAAGCCATTCTGAATATTTAGAGGATAGTGTTAATTTCAAGTTCCTCATTGAGTCCATTAGGGGCAAGCGTGTCAAGGGTATAAATCCAGAATGTTTCACGTTCGCATAATCGCAAAAATCGCTCAGCTTCAGAAAGGCCTTTTGGTATTGGCTCAATGACCCAAACTTGTAGGCCCATAGTGGAGCGAGCATGGTGCTTTAAGAAGTGGCGTGGTACACTGTGTTTGTCGTAACCTAATTCGACCAAACGACGGTGCTTGCCAAAACACTGTCTTAATGGGCAGATGGTCCAGCCTACATACAAGAGTTTACAAGGGCATATGAGGCAGTACACCACATAATCACTGGAGCAGTTGTGGAATTTGTCAAAGGAGAAGAGTCTACCTTTATGGGTAAATCTCTTTTGTCCATGGTTCACAAAGCTACAGGTCAAGCACAATGGTTTGTTGCACCTATACATTCCTACTAGGGGAATGAGACAAAGGGGATTGTCTTTAGTTTTACATTTTAGCTTACTGGGTGCTATTTTATTTTTCAAAGTAGGGGCCCTTCTGTAGGTGACCTTAGGTCTTTGACACAAGGAGGTGTTCAAGTCTCCTTGTTTTAGGATATTCCAATGTTTGGAAAGTATATGTTCCATCTTTCTGTGTTGGCTATGAAAACCTGTAATAAAGCGTACCTCAGGTTCTTCCAGGGGTTTAGTGGTCTTGGGTTTCTTGCCCGGCAGATACTGGTTATAAGCCTGTTCTATCAATGGTGTAGGATAACCTTTCTCTAAAAACTTGCTTTTGAGATGCATGCTCTGAGTGACATAATCGCAAGTTCTAGTGCAGTTCTGCCTGAGTCTGCAGAACTGTCCTTTAGGAATATTGTTTTTCCATAGAGGGTGATGGCAGCTGTCATAGTGCAAGTAAGAGTTTCCAGCGGTGGCCTTGGTGTAGTTACGAGAAAAGATTTGATCGCCCTCATGATTAAGTTCTAAATCAAGGAAGGCTAAACTGTCCTTGTTCCAGACTGCTGTGAAGGAGAGACCCAGGTCATTGGTGTTACAATGAACAACAAAGTCATCAATCCGGGAGGGAGAGCCTTCCCAGGTGATGACGATATCGTCGATGTAACGACCAAAGAAGACTATATGCTGGGCAAAAGGATTGTTGTTCCAGATGAATACGTTTTCCCCATGACCCATGGTCAGATTGGCGTAAGATGGGGCAAAATTCGCGCCCATGGCAGTACCATGGGTCTGTAAGTAAAACTGGTCTTCAAAATGGAAGTAATTGTGTGTAAGGCAAAATGACGTCGCCTCCAAAATGAAAGTAGCCTGTCTAGTGTTGAGCATAGGGTCTGTTAATAGAAAATTCTGCACAGCCAATAATCCCACCTCATGTGGGATGGACGTATATAACGAATTAACGTCAAGGGATAGCCAGGAGTAGTTTTCAGTCCAATTATAGGAAGACAAAAGTTCCATTAAGTGTGTGGAGTCACGTATGTAAGACTGTAGGGCCTAGGCCAAAGGTTGCAAGAAGGAATCTATGTATAACGAGAATCCACTGGTGATGCTATTTATGGAGGCCACAATGGGTCTGCCAGGTGGATTTTGTGCATCTTTATGTAATTTGGGCAAATGTTAAAAATAGGGCATGCTATAGAAGTCTTTACGTATGAAAGCAGCTTCCTTTTTATCAAGAACATGATCATTGATGGCGTGCGTAATAAGGAGATCAGCTTCCATGCGAAAGGAGGGTAAGGGGTCACAAGACAATTTTTTATAGGTTTTACTGTCAGAAAGTTGCCTCATAGCTTCAGCTACGTATGTTGATTTATCTAAGATGACAATTCCCCCACCCTTGTCGGCTTGTTTAATGACCAGATCTGGGTTATTCAATAATTGTTTCAAGGACGTTAATTCTCCGGAGGTTAGATTGTGTTTGCTGCGGTTTTTAGCTGGTTTTTGGCAAAGTATTTGAAAATCCGCAAACACAACCATATAGAAAGCCTCCAGATAGGGTCCCTTTGATTGGATGGGGTAAAAGGAAGACTTAGGTTTTAATGAAGTATGTGCTACTGGGGGAGATGTTTGAAGGTGCTGTGTGTACAACTCATAATTGGGGTCAACATCCAATAAATCATCAGCCTCAGCTAGATCATTATAAACACTAGGAGGACTATCAATATCTACCTCCAAGTTGGTATCTGCTGGAATAGGGGGAGGCAAAGTAGGGGGTCCAATACATTTTTTAGATTGTATATGGAAAAACCTTTTTAAAGTAAGATTTCTGATGAACCTATTTAAATCATTAAATAGCTGGAACGAATTGGGTTGTATAGTGGGAGAGAAAGTAAGGCCCCTTCAAAGCAAAGAAGTATCCTCTTTAGTTAATACATGAGATGATAAGTTGAACAGCTTTATCGTTTCTGTAGTTTGGCGCTGTTGTTTATTTCTATGGCGTCCCCCCTACATCCTCGTCGGTGTATTTTTTTTTGTCGAGTTTTTGGGTGAGCACCTTTGTCTAAAAAAGGAGAAAAGGAGAGGGAGGCAGAATGTAGGGGTATTTTGCCCTTTTGGAAGTCACCTAACAAGAGATCAAGTGTAGAGAAGGGTGGATTTTGATTGCCAGTAATGTCAATGGTGGTATGTCCACTAACAGTAGTAATGGATGAAGAGGCCCCAGGAACCGGTAAAGTGCAAGCAATATGGGGAGAAATGTCAAGATGAGGTAAATCAGGATTTAGAGGTATAGCAGGTATAGCCTTAATACCAGACGTGGCAGAGGATGTTTCAGTGCAGGTATTATTGACCTTCACAGAACTGGTAAGCACCTTATTGATGGATGCATCATTTTTATGGGAAGGGGCTACAGGTCAATGTTTGTCTTTGGATCTTTGTTTAGTGGGTATTCTCTGGGGTAATGGGCGGGCCCTATATGAATTAGAGTTATTGTTAGATGTATTGGAAGAATTGGCAGTAGGAATAGGGCCCTTGGAAGGAACAGTGTGTGTAGTATTGAGACTATGGATGGGCACCCTAGAGAAAGGTGATATAGACATAAGTGCTGGTATGGATTTATGATTTTTCCAAGAGAAGACTTTCCCTCGAGAGTAATCATCCAAGTCTCCATGGAATTTTTTGAGCTTGGTTTCAATGAGATAATTCTCCTTGGTTTTGGTATTCTTCTTGAGTGTATCCAACCAGGCCAATGGAATTTTACATTGGTGACCAATAATCTCAGATGAAAGTATTTGCACAAGATGAACTAATTCATCATATCTGATGTGTCTTTGACTAGCAATAACCTCTAGCCATTTGGCAGTGCAAAATTCAGCTATACCATCCCATTGAGAATTGTGGGTAGCATCTAGAAATGAGCAAGTTTTTTGCACCCTCAAGCCTCTGGGGGAAATCTTCTCTTGTATGTATTTCTTTAGGAAAAACTCATCCCACCACTGGGTATTAGCGGAATGGATGAGTCTCTCCAATTTTTTGAATTTCCCACAAAGTGTGTAACGATCGGACCGTGTAAGTGTGGAAGTGGTGCAAAATAATTCAGAAGGTAAAATGGTGTATAAGTTATCTAATACTTCAAATTTGTGAAATTCTATCTCATTAATTAATTCTATCATGGTGGTAGAGATTGTCTATAATAAATAATATGTATAAAATGGAAAAGCAATACCTTTATGAAGACAGTAATTTAGAAATGTAAAGAAAAAGTAAAAAATTATAAATGTGTGTGATTACAGAAAATAGGGGTATATGTACAATCTATCTGCGCATATGCACTGGTGCATATACCCACTAAAAAAGTGAGTATATGCGAACAACCCTGTGTAAAAAACTCAAACAGAAGGTTAAAAAAGGTTAAAAAACAGCAGATGAATAATCAGCTAGCGAAGTCAGGGGTTAAAAGGAATACAAGGCTGGTGGTAATCACGGTGTAATATGTCAGTGGTAAAGAAAAAGTATATATATATATATATATATATATATTGGTACAAATGCTTTAAACCATCTAGCTGCCAGTGAGACTCCACAAATCAACATTAAAACAAATAAATACTGGCGCTCAGAGGCTGTAAGGCAAATGACTATAAAAGTTAATAAAATTGGAAAGTCTTATAGCTGGATCAATCACGGTGTGATAAGGATGGTGTAGAAAGTCTTGGACAGGAGCCGGGAGGCAGTCTATAATGCAGGAGAAGATCCCTGGAGGATAAGTCATAAATGAACAAACACCGGATGTAAGACTTTTCTTTTCTTGTGGGGCACTGTGTAGCCAGATTCACAAAGGGCAGCTCTTCTATAGAGAGAAGTCAGCTCAGATCCATCCAGGTAAAAAACGAAAAAAGAGAGGAGCGCCACTAAGTAAAATCATTTATTCACCAATGTACAATCAAAGTATCAACTTACATGTAGGAGCAGTATGTAGAGCAGACAGGTATAATCCCAGATGGGGGAGGAGGAAAAGAACAATCAGCGATTCCCAGGGGATGCCTCCAAACACAGCGCAGTCTGGCGGGGAAGCCAGGACGGTACAAAGCCTGTCTCAGTGGGAGGACGGAGCGGCAGCCCAGGAAGCAGCTGGCGATGTTGTCGGTGGGGAAAAACACTTTTCTTTTCCTCCTCCCCCATCTGGGATTATACCTGTCTGCTCTACCTACTGCTCCTACATGTAAGTTGATACTTTGATAGTACGTTGGTGAATAAATGGTTTTACTTAGTGGCGCTCCTCTCTTTTTTCATGTCCTGTGTAGGGATGAGCTTCGTGTTCGAGTCGAACCCATGTTCGACTCGAACATCGTCTGTTCGTCGAATATGGGCCGTTCGCACCAAATTCGTGTGGTGCGTCACGGCCCATAATTCACTGCGGTATCGCAGTGCATTGATGGCTGATGATTGGCCAAGCATGCACTATGACCGCATGCTTGGCCAATCACAGCGCCGTCAGTAGAGAGAGCTGTAATTGGCCAAAGCCAGGGTGGCTTTGGCCAATTATGGCTCAGGGGGTTTAGAACACGCCCCACACTATATAAGGCCGCCTGCACGGCGGCCCTGTGTAGTGTGTTCCTGCATGCTGAGAGATAGAGAGAGAGAGAGACAGTGTCATTTCATTTGAGTTAGATAGATTAGGCAGGACAGTCAGTCAGTTAGCTGCACTTACAGTGTATTGCGCATATTTATGCATCCCAGGTGTTGTGTATATATATATATATATATATATATATATATATATATATATATATATATATAATATATATATATATATATATATATATATATATATATATATATATATATATATATATATATATATATATATATATATATACACTGTATTCAGTTTAGCTAGATCCGTTCCTGTTATTATCTTCCTACTGACAGGCAGGCTTGTGTTGTTACAGTATTTACAGCTACCTGAAGAAAATTGCTGGTGTTCTTTTGATCCTATTAGTACCACAGTCAGGCAGCTATACTATTTACAGTTAGTGTAGTGCGTCCTCCTCACAGTGTTCAGTTAAAGCTACAAGTTAGTTTAGTGTGACCTCTGCACAGTGTTCAGCTAAAGCTACAAGTTAGTGTAGTGCGTCCTCCTCACAGTGTTCAGCTAAAGCTACAGGTTAGTTTAGTGTGACCTCTGCACAGTGTTCAGCTAAAGCTACAAGTTAGTGTAGTGCGTCCTCCTCACGGTGTTCAGCTAAAGCTACAAGTTAGTGTAGTGCGTCCTCCTCACAGTGTTCAGCTAAAACTACAAGTTAGTGTAGTGCAACCTCTGCACAGCGTTCAGCTAAAGCTACAAGTTATTTTAGTGCGACCTCTGCACAGTGTTCAGCTAAAGCTACAAGTTAGTGTAGTGTGTCCTCCTCACAGTGTTCAGCTAAAGCTACAAGTTAGTGTAGTGCGACCTCTGCACAGTGTTCAGCTAAAGCTACAAGTTAGTGTAGTGCGTCCCCTGAACAGTGTTCATCTAAAGCTAAAAGTTAGTGTAGTGCGTCCTCCTCACAGTGTTCAGCTAAAGCTACAAGTTAGTGTAGTGCGACCTCTGCACAGTGTTCAGCTAAAGCTACAAGTTAGTGTAATGTGTCCTCTGAACAGTGTTTATCTAAAGCTACAAGTTAGTGTAGTGCGTCCTCCACACAGTGTTCAGCTAAAGCTACAAGTTAGTGTAGTGCGATCTCTGCACAGTGTTCAGCTAAAGCTACAAGTTAGTGTAGTGCGTCCTCTGAACAGTGTTCAGCTAAAGCTACAAGTTAGTGTAGTGCGACCTCTGCACAGTGTTTAGCTAAAGCTACAAGTTAGTGTAGTGCATTCTCTGAACAGTGTTCAGCTATAGCTGCAAGTTAGTGTAGTGCTTCCTCCTCACAGTGTTTAGATAAAGCTACAGTTTAGTTTAGTATGACCTCTGCACAGTGTTCAGCTAAAGTTACAAGTTAGTATAGTGCGTCCTCTGAACAGTGTTCAGCTAAAGCTACCAGTTAGTGTAGTGCGACCTCTGCACAGTGTTCAGCTAAAGCTACAAGTTAGTGTAGTGCGTCCTCTGAACAGTGTTCATCTAAAGCTACAAGTTAGTGTAGTGCGTCCTCCTCACAGTGTTCAGCTAAAGCTACAAGTTAGTGTAGTGCGATCTCTGCACAGTGTTCAGCTAAAGCTACAAGTTAGTGTAGTGCGACCTCTGAACAGTGTTCAGCTAAAGCTACAACTTAGTGTAGTGCGACCTCTGCACAGTGTTCAGCTAAAGCTACAAGTTAGTGTAGTGCGTGCTCTGAACAGTGTTCAGCTAAAGCTGCAAGTTAGTGTAGTGCTTCCTCCTCACAATGTTCAGATAAAGCTACAAGTTAGTGTAGTGCGTCCTCCTCACAGTGTTCAGCTAAAGCTACAGGTTAGTTTAGTGTGACCTCTGCACAGTGTTCAGCTAAAGCTACAAGTTAGTGTAGTGCGTCCTCCTCACAGTGTTCAGCTAAAACTACAAGTTAGTGTAGTGCGACCTCTGCACAGTGTTCAGCTAAAGCTACAAGTTAGTGTAGTGCGTCCTCTGAACAGTGTTCAGCTAAAGCTACAACTTAGTGTAGTGCGACCTCTGCACAGTGTTCAGCTAAAGCTACCTGTAGAAGGTTAGTGGTGTTTTCCTGATCCTATCACTACTGCAGGCAGGTAAAGTATTTACACGTTAGTGTAGTGTGACCTCTGCACTGTTCAGCTAAAGCTACCTGTAGAAGGTTGGTGGTGTTTTCCAGATCCTATCACTACCGTAGGCAGCTAAATTATTTACACATTAGGGTAGTGCGACCTCTGCACTGTTCAGCTAAAGCTACCTGTAGAAGGTTGGTGGTGTTTTCTTGATCCTATCACTACCGCAGGCAGCTAAATTATTTACATGTTAGTGTAATGCGACCACTGCACAGTGTTCAGCTAAAGCTACCTGTAGAAGGTTGGTGGTGTTCTCATACTGTAGGCAGGCAGTTGATTTTGCTAGCTGCAGTATCAGTATATATATATATATATATATATATATATATATATATATATCCTAGCTTAGTGCAGCTACAGGCCATTAGTATGTCTGGAAGGCCAACAAGGAGAGGCAGACAGTCACAAGCCAAAAAAAGAAGGCAAGCAGGCTCTGTGTCTAGAGGCAACGGTGCTGGTCGTGGAGACGGTGCATCCTCATCAGCACGTAGCCGTGGGACACGCTTGGCCTTTTTTTCGGCAGCTGGCCATGTTGAGCCGCAACATGCGGAAGACTTGGTCGAGTGGATGACCAAGCCGTCCTCATCCTCCTCATCCTCCCTCACCCATGCTAAGGGTACTTTGTCTGGCAAAGCAGCTGTCAACGCGGCCTCTTCCCTTGGCTCAATGTCATCAGTGACTCCTTCCCTAGCCCCACCATGTCCTCCTGAGGAGTCCCTCGAACTGTTTGACCACAGTGTTGGGTACATGCTCCAGGAGGATGCCCAGCGTTTAGAAGGCTCTGATGATGATACTGAGCTAGATGAAGGCAGTAACATGAGCACGGACACAGGGAGTGCCCAAGAAGGACAGCAATCTGGCAGTCATACTCCCCCTGCTGCAGCATACTGCCAGGTTTGCTCCAGTGATGAGGAGGGAGGGGATGATGAGGTCACTGACTCAACATGGGTGCCTGATAGGAGAGAGGAGGAAGAGGAGGCACATCACCAACGAGGCAGGATGCCCTCCAGGGGCCAGCCTAAGGACAGCACACTGACTGCATCACACCGCAAAGCTCCGCATGTGCAGGCGCTGCTGTCTCTGCGCGTTGTTCTTTGGTGTGGGCCTTTTTTGAGACGAGTGCATCAGATCGCACTGCTGCTATTTGCAACATATGTCTCAAGTGTATCTCGCGTGGCCCAAACATCTCCCGCTTGGGCACCACATGCTTGACCAGACACATGTTGACCTGCCATGCAGTTCGTTGGCAAGCATATCTAAAAGACCCACACCAAAGAACAAAAAGGACCTCTCAGCTGAGATCTCCAACCCCACTATACCTTCAGTCCTCTCTGAAACCTGCACTGAGAGGAATGAAGGTGTAGAATTAAGTGTGTCACAGCCCAATACTTGTGGGCAATCTGCTTTCGGTACACCAACGTCAGATTGTACCAGGCAAATTTCCCTGCCCCAGCTGCTGTACCGCCGAAAGAAGTTCGCTCCCAGCCATCCACATGCCTAGCGGTGGAATGCTAGCTTGGCCAAATTGCTAGCACTTCAACTGCTACCTTTTCAGTTGGTAGACTCTGCCCCCTTCCATGAGTTTGTGGAATGTGCGGTTCCTCAGTGACAGGTACCCAAATGCCACTTTTTCTCACTGAAGGTGATTCCGGCTCTGTACCGGCATGTGGAAGGCAATGTCTTGGCCTCGCTGGACAGGGCGGTCAGCGGTAAGGTGCATATTACCGCTGACTCATGGTCCAGCAGGTATGGACAGGGACGTTACCTAAGTTTCACGGCGCATTGGGTCACTCTGCTGGCAGCTGGGAAGGATGCAGGACAAGGTGCAGTAGTGTTGGAGGTTGTTCCGCCACCACGCCTCCAAAATGCCACTACTAATGATTGTGACACACCTCTCTCCTCCACCCCCTCCTCTTCTTCTTCCTCCATGGCCTCTTCCTGTGCTTTGTCCTCTGAACCAGCGGTGCTCCGTAGGCATTCAAGGGGCTCAAGTACGCAGGCCAAAAGATGCCATGCGGTGCTTGATCTGGTGTGCTTGGGGACAGGAGCCACACTGGGGCAGAGATTCTGTCAGCTCTGCAGGGGCAGGTTCAGAGGTGGTTGACGTCACGCCAACTTAAGGCAGGAATGGTGGTTTGCGACAATGGCAACCTCCTCTCCGCCCTCCGACAGGGACAACTGATCCATGTGCCCTGTTTGGCTCACGTCCTTAACTTAGTGGTGCAGTGGTTCTTGGGCAGGTACCCGGGCTTACAGGATGTCCTGAGGCAGGCCAGGAAAGTCTGTGGTCATATAATGCCATTGCTCGGCTGGCAGACCTCCAAAAGAAGTTTAACCTGCCCAAGAACCACGTAATCTGTGACATGCCCACCAGGTGGAACTTAACGTTGGCCATGCTGCAGTGGCTGCACACGCAGCAGAGGGCCATTAATGAGTACCTGTGCGACTATGGCACCAGGACAGGGTCAGGGGAGCTTGTTTTTTTTCCCCACACCAGTGGGCTATGATCAGGGATGCATGCACTGTCCTGCCACCATTTGAGGAGGCCACGAGGATGGTGAGCAGTGACAGTGCATGCATCAGTGACACTGTCCCCCTTGTCCACCTGTTGGAGCACACACTGCATGGAATAATGGACAGGGCACTTGGGGCAGAACAGAGGCAGGAAGAGGAGGACTTCCTTAGCTCTCAAGGCCCCCTTTACCCAGACAGTGTTCCTGCGTGCCTGCCGATGACACAGGAAGAGGACAAGGAGGAGGAGGAGGAGGAAGAGGAAGAGGAGGAGGATTGTGTCAGTATGGAGGTGGAGCCTGGCACTCAGCATCAGCAGCAGTCTAATGGATCAGTCCTAAGAAACACATGGACTTGTACGTGGCTGGGAGGAGGTGGCTGCGGACCATGTCGTCCTTAGTGACCCAGAGGACTCCGGACCAAATGCCTCAGCAAACCTACACTGCATGGCCTCCCTGATCCTGCAAAGCCTGCGTAAGGATCCTCGTATTCGTGGTATCAAGGAGAAGGACCAATACTGGCTGGTAACCCTCCTTAATCCACGTTAAAAGGGTAAGGTTGCGGACCTTATCTTGCCGTCGCAGAGGGAGCAGAGGATGAAACATCTTCGGGAGGCCTTGCAGAAAGGTCTTTTCAACGCGTTCCCAGAGACTGGGAGGTTACAAACTCCTGTTTCTGGACAACGTGTTGCAGAGGCTTGGGTCAGTCAAAGAAGGAGCAGTGGAGAAGGTGACCGTCTGACTGATGCGTTCAGACAATTTTTTAGTCCGCAGCCCCAAGGTATGATCGGTTCCAGCAACCATCGCCAGCGTCTGTTTTACATGGTGCAGGAATACCTAGGGGCAAGATCTGACTTGGGCACCTTTCCCACTGAAAATCCTCTGGGTTACTGGGTCTTGAGGATGGATCACTGGCCAGAGCTTTCACAGTATGCAATTGAGCTACTGGCCTGTCCTGCATCCAGTGTTCTTTCGGAACGCACATTCAGTGCTGCTGGAGGCTTTGTAACCGATCACAGGGTGCGTCTGTCCACCGACTCGGTCGATCGACTGACCTTCATAAAAATGAATCAGTCTTGGATCACCACCAGCTACCAAGCACCTGATGCTGATGTAACCGAATAATTTTTTTTGAAATGTCAGATCCCTTCAAAGACTGCCTATGCTGATGCTGAGTGACTATCCTGTTATGCTGAGTAATTATCCTCTTCCTCCTCAATGATCATGCTGATAGCTTGTAAGAACATTTTTGGTTCTTGGCGCCGCCACCAGTGCCTAAGGCCCAATTTTTAAGCCCCTGTTTAACAAGGGCATGTAATTACAATTTTTGATGCAATTCTTTGCAGCAGGGCTAGTTCCTGCGCTCCAACTAGAGTATCTGTAAGGGGTTGCAGTGTTGTTTCACCAGCACCAGTGCCTAAGGCCCAATTTTTCAGCCCCTGTTTAACAGGGGTGTGTAATTACAATTTTTGGTGCAATTATTTTGCAGCAGGGCTCGTTCCTGCATTCCAACTAGAGTATCTGTGAGGGGTTGCAGTGTTGTGGCACCAGAACCAGTGCCTAAGGCCCGATTTTTCAGCCCCTGTTTAACAGGGGCGTGTAATTACAATTTTTGATGCAATTCTTTTGCAGCAGGGCTCGTTCCTGCATTCCAGCTAGAGTATCTGTGAGGGGTTGCAGTGTTGTGGCACCAGCACCAGTGCCTAAGGCCCAATTTTTCAGCCCCTGTTCAACAGGGACATGTAATTAGAATTCTAGATCTAATATTTCACAGCAGGGCCCGTTTCTGCGCCCACCAAGATTAACTGTGAGGACTTACAATGTTGTGGCACCAACACCACCACCACCACCACCAAAGGCCCAATTTTTCAGCCCCTGTTCAACAGGGACATGTAGTTAGAATTCTTCATCTAATATTTCACAGCAGGGCCCGTTTCTGCGCCCACCAAGATTAACTGTGAGGACTTACAGTGTTGTGCCACCACCACCACCACCACCAAAGGCCCAATTTTTCAGCCCCTGTTCAACTGTCATGAAGATCCTGCCAATAATCAGCGATCCAGATGCAGGGGAACACGGCCGCAGGTTCCACTGCGCATGCGCGCGCGTTCACGGGTGCTGTCACGCACGGGCACGCGCGTGCGCACTCCCGATAGTGCCAGGCGGGCTATTTAAACCGGCCTGTCACACTCCATCCCCGCTGTCTGCTCTACAGCGTTCCGTGTGCCTTTACCTGATCTGACCTGTGTACTCTGCTATCTGACCCGGCTTCCTTTTAGACCATCCTGCTATCCGCCTGCACCAGACCCTCTTGGCTTGCCTGGCCATCCCTCTGTGTTGTCCCTGGTACCTCTGCTGATCGACCGATACCGACCTCTGGCTTGTTTGACCACCCCTCAGTCTGACACCTGTATCCAGCGTTCCAGTCTACTACCTGCTGCCTTGTTCCTGGTTCCAGTCCAGCATCCCAGCCTACTACCTGCTGCCTTGTTCCTGGTTCCAGTCCCGCATTCCAGTCTACTACCTGCTGCCTTGTTCCTGGTTCCAGTCCAGCGTTTCAGGCTACTACCTGCCGTCTTGTTCCTGGTTCCATTCCAGTGTTCCAGGCTACTACCTGCTGCCTTGTTCCAGGTTCCAGTCCAGCGTTCCAGGCTACTACCTGCTGCTTTGTTCCAGGTTCCAGTCCAGCGTTCCAGGCTACTACCTGCTGCTTGTTCCAGGTTCCAGTCCAGCGTTCCAGGCTACTACCTGCTGCATTGTTCCAGGTTCCAGTCCAGCATTCCAGGCTACTACCTGCTGCTTTGTTCCTGGTTCCAGTCCAGCGTTCCAGGCTACTACCTGCTGCTTTGTTCTGTCCTGCTTACTTACCTGCTTACTTACCTGCTTCCTTATCTGCTGTGGCTCCGGGTCCTCTCTGTAATCCAGCTTCCTCTTCAGCTTCTGGACCCAGAGGGTGTCACCACTCCTGAACTTCCGGTGACTGTCAATCCTGCCAGGCACCCATACCACTCCTCACTCCTGGCCTTCTGTCTCCATTCCAGAGGAACAGGAGTGGGAGCTGTAAGGGAGGTCCCTCTCTGCACTCCGGGCTCACAACCTACCAGGTACGTGACATCAACAGGGGTATGTAATTATAATTCTTGATCGAATATTTCACAGCAGGGCCTGTTTCTGCGCCCACCAAGATTAACTTTGAGGACTTACAGTGTTGTGGCACCAGCACCACCACCGTCATCGCCAAAGGCCCAATTTTTCTGGCCCCGTCCAACAGGGGCATGTAATTACAATTCTTGATCTAATATTTCACAGCAGGGCCCTGTGAGGGCTTACAGTGTTGAGGCCACAACAACACCTAAGGCCCAAATTTCTGCTGAATATATAGGGCAGGCCCCTACTTTCAAACATCCAACTTACAAACGACTCCTACTTGTAAATGGAAGGAGACAACAGGAAGTGAGATGAAATCTACCCCATAGGAAGGGAAATTCTCTCCTGTAAGAGTTAATATGGGAAAAACTTTTCTCCTTTCCACTGATGCTTTATCACCAATCCTTGTTTCACTAAAAACCCCAAATTTTCAAAAAACATTTGTCATTGGGACAAAAAGTGAGGTAAAATCTTCTGAAGAGGAGCACAGACAGCAAAACAAATGTCACAGAGATGATAACCCTTCCCTATGTTTTCCGAAAAGCTTAAAAACAGATTTTTTTGGCTGGAGCTACACTTTAAAAATGTACCAGTTCAAAATTACAAACAGATTCTACTTAACAACAAACCTACAGCCCCTGTCTTGTTTGTACCGCCTGTATATGCTGTTCAGAGTATATAGGGCCTTTCCTTTTTTTAATTTGGGTGCGGGGTTCCCCTTAATATCCATACAGGACCCAAAGGGCCTGGTAATGGACTGGATGGTACCCACGCCGTTTGTCTCACTGATTTTCATCCATATTGCCAGGACCCGACATTACATTAAAGCCGCAAGCAGTTTTAAATGACTTTTTTTCCTTTAAAAATGTCATTTTGTGCAGGGACTGTTCTAAGCATGGGAAACACGCGCCACTTTACAGGCATACTATAGACACCCCCCAGGTACGATATTTAAAGGAATATTTTACTTTTTTTTACTTTAAGCATCATTAAAATCACTGCTCCCATTTTTTTTGCATCGATACATGTCCCCTGGGGCAGGACCCGGGTCCCCAAACCCTTTTTAGGACAATACCATGCAAATTAGCCTTTAAAATTAGCACGTTTGATTTCGAACATTCGAGTCCCATAGACGTCAATGGGGTTCGTGCGAATTTTCGGTCCATACGCAGATTCTGGTGCGAACCGAACCGGGGGGTGTTCGGCTCATCCTTAGTCCTGTGGTCTGATGAGACCAAGATAAACTTATTTGGTTCAGATGGTGTCAAGAATGTGTGGCAGCAACCAGGTGAGGAGTATAAAGACAAGTGTGTCTTGCCTACAGTCAAGCATGGTAGTGAGAGTGTCATGGTCTGGGGCTGCATGAGTGCTGCCGGCACTGGGGAGCTACAGTTCATTGAGGGAACCATGAATGCCAACATGTACTGTGACATACTGAAGCAGAGCATGATCCCTTCCCTTCAGAATGGGCCACAGGGCAGTATTCCAACATGATACACACCTCCAAGATGACCACTGCCTTGCTAAAGAAGCTGATGGTAAACGTGATGGACTGGCCAAGCAGGTCTCTAGACCTAATCCCTATTGAGCATCTGTGGGACGTCCTCAAATGGAAGGTGGAAGAGCACAAGGTCTCTAACATCCACCAGCTTTGTGATGTCGTCATGGAGGAGTGGAAGAGGACTCCAGTGGCAACATGGGAAGCTCTGGTGAACTCCAGGCCCAAGAGGGGTAAAGGCAGTGCTGGAAAATAATGGTGGCCACACAAAATATTGACACTTTGGGCCCAATTTGGACATTTTCACTTAGGGGTGTACTCACTTTTGTTGCCAGCGGTTTAGACATTAATGGCTATGTGTTGAGTTATTTTGAAGGGACAACAAATTTGCACTGTTATACAAGCTGTACACTCACTACTTTACATTGTAGCAAAGTGTAATTTCTTCAGTGTTGTTACATGAAAAGGTAAAATAAAATTTTTACAAAAATGTGAGGGGTGCACTCGCTTTTGTGAGATACTGTATATCTATACAGGACTGACATATATATATGTCAAATACACTGCCACTAACTAAATAACCTGCCTGCTTAATCTAACTCAAGCTATCTCTCTGTCCACGCCAAGAATACTACACGTGGCCGCTATGTAAGCAGCCTTATATAGTGTGGGGCGTGGACTTAGTCCCCCAGAGCCATGATTGGCCAAAGGCACCCTGCCTTTGGCCAATTATGGCTCTCTCAGCAGAGCGCGCTGAGAGGTGCATGCTTTGGCCAATAATCATACAGCAATGCACTGCGGATTCGCAGTGCATTATGGGGCGTTCCACGGTGCTCGAATTTTCCGCGAACGCCCCATAATGTTCGCTGTTCGGCGAACGGGCGAACATCGAGCTCACCCCTAATGAACATGTGTGCATGTATGTGAGAGATTATATGTTTGTGAGTGTATATATGTATGATAGTGTGTGTGGGCTTTTTTCAACGTTTGTGTGCTTATGTACTGTATGTGACTGTATGTATGTCTGTGAGTGTAAGTGTGCCGATGTATGTGTGCTTGTATGTAGATGTGTGCATGTGTATTGTCAAAATACCTCATAGTGGCTACTGCCATGCTATGAATTAAGGGGGTGGAATTGATCAAATTGAGTGCTGTACCCCTGCACGCTGTACATTAGACACTCCTGGCCCCTATTTGTACATTATATATACTTAAACCCAGCAGCCTGTACCTTGGGCATTCATGACCTCTCCACTCTGTGTGTACCCAACCCTGATCCCTTTACTCTGTGCACTACATATTCCTTTCCCCTGCACTATGTATATTTCATACAGTACACCTGACCCCTTCACTACATACTCTTGATGCCATGAATTCAGTGCATTATATACTCTTGACCATGTACCCTATACTTTAGATACTCTTGACTCCTGCATTCTGTATTTTAAACTCCTGACCCCTGCATTCTATATATAACATACTTTTGAACTCAGGACCCAGTACTTTATAAACTCCTGCACCCTGCATTCTGTACATAATAAACTTCTGACCCTTTTGCTCTGACACTATTCACACTCCTGACTCCTGCACTCTGTATATAACATACCACTGACCCCTGCACTGAGTATTTTATATACGCCTGCCTCTGCACCCTGTACATAACACACTCCTGACCTTTTGCACTCACTGCATTGCATACTCTGGATTCTTGTTGTCCAACACTATTTACACCTCTGACCCTTGCACTATGTACATAACACGCTCCTCACCCCTGCACTCGGTACTTTTGTTATACCCATGGTCCTGCACTATGTACATTGCATACACCTGAACCCTGCACTCTGTAAAGAACACATACTCCTAACCCCTGAGCTCCTCAGCTATTCACAGAGGGTGGCCTGGCATTGACTACCTGTATCTAATATATTATAATAAAAGATGACACAAAGGGGGAGGGGCTTTTGAGATTCTGTGCACGGAAAATAAAAGGCTGTGCCAGATGAGGCACTCAGAAGAATAACAGGATTTATGCAGGAATAGCACACAATGAGTGCATGAGACTTAGATACCACCTCAAAACCTGAGTACTAGTTATTGAATGATGCTTCCTGCTCCAGTGTAAGTGACCTAGTGGTGACAATATGTGCATCTATAGTGTATCTATATTGCATTCCACTGCAGCAAGTGTGTGCCTTCTCCCTCAAAGGAGAGATCTACTGTTCCTGGCTAGGAGGAATTATTGAATAGTGTACTATCTGCAATCAGACTGCAGGAAGTTAGCCGTGTGCATGTGTGCAGACCCATAAGGATTTATTGAGCACATTATAACTTTGCTAGCCAACAACTTTTATTTTATCATGGGATCAAGTATAGTGACTGCACTGTCTGATATACAGTTGAGCATTAGTGCACATGTGAAAGTTGTATAAAAATTACATTAAGGTAAGTAGGGCGCATGCACGCGAGCGAAGGAGATGGCCGCCGGAATCCTCCGCTCCGCGCCGTCGGAATTATTAAGCCGGCCATATAAAGCACAGACCGAGTGCAGACACAACACACTCACCTCCGCGGACTCCGGGACATCCCTGGACCCAGCCGGTAATGCACCGTTCCAGTAAGCTAAAGCCAAAAGCCCGGAAGCCTCATAAATCCTCCTCAGCCCCTGGCAAGGGAAAACCCAATATGGCGCCCGGGCCTCCGGAGCCAGATGACGCCGCTCACCTCTCTGACAAGAATCCAGAGTCTCCAATAGACAGCTTACAGCAATTCCCCACAGGTCTGGTGAGCCCTCTCCCCTTGGACCCTGACAATCTCCTGGCAACATTCCACAGTATAGTGAGGGATGAAATCACTGTGGCCTCTCGCAAACTTTCCTCTGACTTGGTGCGGGGTCTTAAAGAGATAGGCCACCGCACCAATCAATTAGAACAGCGCATGGATCTGGCCACGACAGTGCTGGAGGGACACGAAGAGGAAGTAGATAAGCTAACAGCGGAGCTCGAGACCCTGAAAGACAAGTTAGAAGATGCAGAAAATAGGGCCCACAGGGACAACCTACGCATTCGGGGTATCCCCGAGGTGGTGACGGACCTGCAGGGCACAGCTACTGCTTTCTTTCAGGAACTGGCCCCAGAGATCCCTGTGGACAGGCTCGAGTTCGATCGAATACATAGATCCCTGGCCCCTAAACCCACAGATGGTCCCCCCAGAGACGTTATCATAAAGTTTCATTATTACCGCACCAAAGAGAAACTTTTACAGGCTGCAAGAGAACAGCAAACTCTCTCCTTCCAGGGTAATACCCTCCAGCTATTTGCTGATCTTTCACCGGTCACAATCGCCAGACGGCGTGGCCTCAAACCGTATCTGCAAATTCTACAAACCCAAGGGATCAAATACAGATGGGGGTTCCCCTTCAAGCTATCCTTCTCTCACTCGGGCCCCCAATTCCAGGCCACCTCCCCATCTGATTTGAGACGCCACGTCCAGGATCTACAGCTGGACCTTCCTTCCACCCAGACGGAGACGGCGTCCTCTTCCTCCAGGCCGGGACCCTCCAGGCTCCCTTGACAAAATTCCCAGCATTCTCAACCCGGATCCCAAGCTCTCTACGAGATCTACAGACCCAAAGATTCCACAAGTCCAACAACGGAAGAAGGTACTTTATTTTACTTACAAGGTTGATGATACCTGACCCCCTTTTGTTGCCCGACCCAAGGCCGTGGTCGACCCATCCTATTCATTTTCTGGCTTAAACACCTGGAACCTTTATGAGTGTTTGGAAACGTGCCCCTGGTCTTCAGTGCACCTTGTTCGGTCCTCTGTTTTGGTGATTTAAGTGGACAACCCACTACGGTCCGCCCCATTTGCGAGATGGCGGTGAGGGGTGTAAACAACTACATTTGTGTCTAGCATGGAGACACGGACATTGGAGGACACTCTCAACCTTTTTCCAGGCAGAAGACAAGCCGCATTTAAAGAAAGACCTTTTTCTTTTATTCTTTTATTTTTTGGGTTCCCTTCATTTTGCTACTCATTACAGGAATTTTACTTTAACATCCTTGTTTCTTTTAGGATTCGCCACTGCTGCAGGGACGGCCTTCACAGGTGTTTTGCTGCGGCAGGGGCAGTTGTTTCTGCGCCCCGCTCCTCCGCCTCCGTTTGGGGGGCTGGGCGGCATGGGGGGGGCACGGTGGGGTTGGGTCGGTCCCCATGGTGGCCTGGGGGCTGGGGGCCTTCGGGCTCTCATGTCCGGGCCATCGGGGAATAAGACTGGTTGTACCTTTATGCCTTTTTACGTTACAACAGTATTAGTCTAGTTGCGCTGCTTTAACTCAGTTTGGCTAATCTTGTTTTCAAACGTTCCTAGACTCTGTGCTCAAAATGTTTGAAATGACTGTATTAATATGCGATAGGCCGGTGGTCCCGAAGGACCTATGCTCCCTCCTATGAGTCGGCACTTGGCTGAGACGGCTGTTTTGGTCAATGTCCTACTCGAAAGTGGGCCCTACAGCCCACAAACTAAAGCAATTAAGGTATTATTGCTTACTCAATTCCGAGATTCTCTCACTACATCTATCTTACATGCCTCACTCTTTCTCTCCTGCTCTCATCTTGCCCCTCCTTTTCTTTTCCCTCCCCCTTGGTCTGCGGGGTGTCCAGCTGGGAACTTACATAGGAGAACCCCCCTGTACTCATGACTCTCAACTGGCTCTCCCTGAATGTTCAGGGTATGAATTCCCCCCAGAAAAGGGTTAAGATTTTCAAATATCTCAAACAACAAAAAATAGATATCCCTTGTTTGCAAGAAACCCATTTTTCTTCTACCTTCTGTCCCAAATATTTTGCGGCGCATTATCTGCATGTATTCCTGGCCAATGCCTCCACTAAACACAGGGGTGTCCTGATTGCCATAAGCAAAGCAGTTCCTTTTATTTGCAGTAAATAAATTGTAGACCCAAATGGCAGATACCTAATTTTGCAAGCCACTGTTCAAGATAATGAGGTAACAATTATGACTTACTATGCCCCAAATAAAAACCCAGGGCCCTTTCTCACTCACTTCTGCTCCCTGTTACGGGCTCACCAAAGAGGCTCCCTCCTGCTGGCGGGGGACTCTAATGTAACTTTGAATCCCTCTCTTGACAAATACTTATCGGACCATAAACTTCCTTCCCCGGCCACCAAATCTTTTTCACAGTCCCTACAAAATCATGATTTAATAGATATTTGGCGGGAGCTATATCCTCTGGGTAGGGACTACACCCACTACTCCTATCCTCACCATTCGCATTCTAGGATAGACCATATGTTTGTCCTTTGCAAACACCTCCCCTTAATAGAATCAATCTCTATTCTTGCCGCCCCATGGTCGGATCATGACCCTATCCTAACGGTTTGTCACTCTCTCCTGAGAAAACCACAATTTTCTCCCTGGGTGATGAATGACTCTCTTCTATCCTATAAAGAGTTTCTTACTGATATTCATGACGCTTCAGTCGAATACTTTAGAATTAATACAGGAACAGTATCATCTCCAGTCACACTATGGGAAGCATACAAAGCTGTCCTCAGGGGTCATGTTATCCATATAGCGTCTAGATGCAAAAGAGAGAGGACAAAGGCTCGACACGATCTCGAATTAAAAGTAGAGGCTGCGTCCATGGTCTTCAAACAATCACCTACGCCCGCTAACCACACACTCTTAGATAAGGCCCGCACAGAATTAGACTTACCGTATGTCTAACTGACGAAGCAGAATGGACCCTACGTTGGGCCTGACAGAAATGGTATACAAAAGCCAATAAGCCAAACGCAATGTTAGCCAATAGATTACGCACCTTTACCCCGAAATTTACACCTATTACTCTTCGCACCCATCACAATTCCCTAACTGGTAATCCCCAGCGAGTCCTGGAGGAATTCCGGCATCGTCTCACTAAACTTTATTCGGAGCCAGATCATCTCTCAACCCAAGGCCTTGATACCTTTCTATCTATAAAATCTATCTCTACCCTCCCTATCTGAAACCCATACATCCCTGATGGACCGTGACATACAGGTCTCGGAAGTTCTCCAATGCATTAAGGAGTTGAAGGTGGGTAAGAGACCTGGTCCAGACGGCTTCACGGCACTTTATTATCGGAAAATGGCAGACATCATTGCTCCCTATCTAACTAAGATGTACAATTCAGTTAAGGAAGGTTGCCCCTTCACACTCAATCTATTGACTGCCAATATCGTCATGATACCTAAACCAGATAAAGACCATTCATCCTGGGCTAACTTCCGGCCAATATCCCTAATTAATATCAATATGAAAATTTTAACAAAGATCCTGGCCACTCGCCTCAATTCCTTTCTTCCACGCCTAATAAAGAAAGATCAGGTGGGCTTTGTCCCATGGAGACAGGCAGGTGATGCCATAAGACGTCTTCTTCAAATACAACATATTGTTCATAGCAGGTCCCTAGAAACAATGTTCTTGTCATTGGACATCAACAAAGCCTTTGATACACTGTCCTGGCCCTACCTGACACAAACACTTAAGCACTTTGGATTTGGCACCTCTTTCATGAGCTGGGTCTCAGCTATCTATAATTCCCCCCAAGCCAAAGTGAAGTATTATGGGTTTGAATCATATACCTTCCCTATTAGAAGGGGCACCCACCAGGGATGCACACTTTCCTCACTATTATTCATTCTAGCACTTAAACCCCTGGCAGAAGCCATTAGCTCCCATCCGGATGTAACGAGCGTGGAAATAGGGGGCATCTTGCACAAACGGTCAATGTTTGCGGACGACATCTTTTTGACCATTACTAAACCGAGAATCACCCTCCCTAATTTGCTATCTCTTCTGGATACCTTTGCCACCTTTTCGGGCCTATTTGTTAATTCCGCTAAATCCAAAGCAATGTCGATAAATCTATCGCCCTCTGAATTAGCAACCCTACAGTCACACTTTTCTTTCCAATGGTTAAATTTGTTACCCTACCTTGGGATCCAGCTTACCCCAAATTATTCGGGCCTATATCAAGCTAATTTTCCCTCACCTAGAAAACTCGCAGGTATGCTCTCCTCGTGGTCAACTCTCCCGTTGTCCTGGTTTGGTAGGATTGCTACTGTCTGTATGTCTTATCTCCCAAAACTGCTTTATTATTTCAGGGTTTTGCCGGTCCAGGTCCCCTCTCATATCCTCCACATTAATCAGCCCAAAATCTTGCAGTTCATTTGGGGCTCCAAGAGACCCAGGATTAAGAAACAGGTGCTTTTTGCTCGTAAGATTAATGGTGGCCTATCAGTGCCCAACCTACAGGCTTATTATACAGTGGCAGCCATAGCTCGATTATCCCATCTCCATGAGAAACATCAGATGCCGTTATGGGCTACTATGGACATGGTGGACTCTCATCCGATACCCTTAGCCTCCCTCCCATGGCTCCCTCATGCACACCGTCCAAGTAACATGGGTCCATGCTTGGCCCATTCACTACGGTTATGGGAAACAGTCAAATATTCTGCAGGTCTAATCTCTCCACATCTTCCTCTACTTTCCCTTCTTCAGTCTCCATTGTTCCCGCTGGGACACGATAACCCACAGAAATTACGGTGGTAGACTGACAACGGCTTTGTGGATGTCCACTCTATGCTTTCCCCAACTAGGATTACAACATTTGCAGCTTTACGTTCTTCCCACGACATCCCCCTCAGGGAACATTTTACTAACATACAAATTCGACATTTCCTCCTATCCCTCATAAAATTTCAAGCTACTCCTTATACATTAACCCCCTTTGAAAGTCTTTGTAGATCACGACCCCAATCCCCAGGTCTGATTTCTTTAATTTACGCAGCCATTATTGGCTCCACAAAACCGCCTTTAAGACTATATCATCTCCAGTGGGAGGCAGAATTGGTCAAAAGGCTAGACCCAGAGGATTGGCAGGTCATGAATATTGCACTGTCTAAGTGCTCCAAGAATGTTTTTTCCTTGGAAAATGCTTACAAAGTACTTTACAGATGGTACTATACCCCGGCCAGATTGGCGAGTTTTATCCCATCGTATTCCCCTTTATGTTTCCGTGGGTGTTCACAAGAAGGCACGATGGCACACATTTGGTGGAAGTGCCCTAAGGTATGCAGACTGTGGGTCAGAGTTTATGCACTTCTTCGAAATCTCTTTAATACTACTATAAAGAGGGACCCCTTTGAGGCCATTCTGGGGAAACCAATTATTGAACTGCTGCGACCAGAACGCCAACTGGCATCTCATATATTTACTGCAACTAAGTTAACTATTGCAAAAGCATGGAAAACCCCTGTCCTTAGTTTCGAAGCGGTTAAAAATCGCGTTAATGAAATTATGGTTAATGAAAAACTGACTGCAGTGTTATCAGACATACATGACAAATTTCTTCGGACTTGGCAACCATGGGTGAGTTATGCCCACCCCTCTCAATTCGATTCGACACTACTCTCTCTGTAGCGTGTTTCCACCCCCTCACCCCGCAGACTCCTCCCTCCCCCCATCTTCCCCCTCCCCTCATCTATTCCTCTCTGTTTCTCCCCTTTCTTTCTTATTCTATATACCTACTTTAGCTCTTTTCTGTCCCTTTCTCTTCCTACATTTCCTGCCTCCTTTCTAAGCCCTCCGACCCACAGGCTTACCCCTGACTGGGACAGGGTACAAGATGACAATTGTTTATGAACGCATATTGCTTTTCTAGAGTTTTGTTTGTTACTGCAGGTTATGTAGCATATTCTCTCCTGACTCATACGTTACATGATCTTAAGTACTGCTATCACTATGCATTTACGATTACTCCGAATTATATTTTCTTTTTTTCTTTTTTTTTTTTTTTTTTGGGGTCGTATTAAGTCTATGTAAACATGTAATCGTACTATGTTCATTTATGTGTTTCTTTCTCTGTACTATTAATGGTCTTTATGCTCAATAAACCCTTTTGTACAAGAAAAATTACATTAAGGTAAACTTCATAATAATAAGTCAGAGTATGTACTCACACAGTATAGCTTTTCTCTAGGGGTCTTCACCCCTTCACGGTTTACTTGAAATCTGTGCTAAGCTGAGAAATAACAATTTAAGTTCAACACAGACTGATACCTGGTACCTTCTTTTAAAGCAGAACTATAATGTACAGTATCTGAGCACGACATATCAAAAATGTTATTTTTCGTGCCCCACATTGGGCGTATGGCATTGCAAAGTTTTTTATGAAACAAAAAAAATGCTATTTAATTCATTTTTATCATTCAAAACACACACCCATCCATCCATGCCTGCATGGTTTATTTTGCTGACACATCACTCTGCAAAACACCCCCTAGGATTTCTGGCCATGGCCATCTTGTGTAAGGGTAGATGATTCATTTACCATTTATTTCCTGGAATCCATTGCCCTTAGTTCAGGCATGCAGACAGGAGGGTGTGCTTAGCTGGAAAAGCCCCTCCTTCCCCCCTCCCTTAATGAAGACACCTGGGGTGTTTGACATAATTTGTCTAGGCATGGAGCTATGAAGTAACTGAGGAAATGTAAAAAATAAATAAATAAATAAATAAATATGATATAATTTCCTATCTACTTACTAATGCTAGCAGCATAAGGATTACAAATAGTCAACGTTGATTGAAAGAGTGAAGTTCCACTTTAACAAGGACAATGAATAGTTATTTGTAGTTGACCTCATGGAACTTTTAGAGGGTGTACTTTTCATAGGTAAGATGCTGAAATGACACTCATGAAGGGTACTTCTGTTATGTCGGATGCTGAGTCAGTTATTTAAAAATCTGTGTGCTGCTCTCAGTCATTGTTTCTCATAAATCCCATATGACTTCACAACTATTGCAGTAACAAAAAGCTTTATTATTTCAAAGTAAACTATATTACTAAACAAAATTTTTTTTCCTGAAGAGGAAGTCTGGACACTACCCTGAGGAACAAGCACCAAATAAACACGAGCAAATAAAAAAAAAGTTTGGCGGGGAACAGGCGGTGGTTTAAGTGAAACATTCAAAATGAAGAATAAATAACATGCCTGGGGGTTGCCTAACTCCTACAGGAATTAAAAACAAACGTCTGGAGTTTCTCCTAAAAGTACACGCTAGACTTTTATTCTTGATCATCACGTTTCTGCATAGCTGGACACCCTGTTTGAAAATAGATTTGTAGGATTTTTTTTTGGAATAAAGGTCTTGTCAAAAAGTGTCAGTTTTTTTTTTTTTTTACTGTTTGTAATGTTTCTGGAAATAAGTAGAATAAGCCCTCCACCTATAGACCATCACAACCACTTGGCTAGGGTTGTTGAAAATAGGTCCTTGTCCCTATGTTGAGGGCATCTAGCCTAGTATGGCTCAGAAGTGGGTGTGATGCCAAGCTTATGCCCCCCCCCCCACCACCACCACCACCTATCCTGGCCAGCCAAGCTGCATGCTTACATGAGGTTCTGAAATGAGTTTCGGGGGGGGGGGGGGTGGCATGCTTTTTTTTTTTTCTTGTTTTTGCGTGGGATTCTAACCTGAAAATCTTACCAGACCCAAAGTAATCTTAAACCTTGTATACCAGAATAATGCTTGGTTGCAGAAAGGTAAATGTAAAATTATGTGGAATATTTCATATTTACCTGATTAAAAGAAAATAAATATGCTCAAAAAATGTGTTTTATACTTATAAACATAATACACAAGAATTGCTAAAAAAAACTATTTTCACTCCCAAGCAGCAAGTAATATGCAAGGCTTCCCAGAGTACAGCAGCTTAAAATTCTCCTCCCAAGCTCCCGAATCTGTGCTATAGTCTTCAATTCCTTATAACTTAACCTGAAAGATAGGGTGATATAAAATCCTATGTCCCCCCCACTTCCTCCTGCACAGCTTCCCACCCCTGCCAGTTCCTGGCAGCAAGAAGGGAACAAGAACTACCTCCTATTCTTCTCCTTCGTTGCTTTAATCCTGGAGAAGATGCTGAGATGTTTCCAACATGTAATTCAATGCATTATTATTAATTATGGAAAGGGAGAGATATGCAAACTTTAACTGAATTCCTAGACCCTCACGTATTACTAAAAACATTACCTGATCAGCATAATATTACATAAAAAAGAATCACAAAATCAGCATACCAGTTCAGTTAAAAATCCAAATTTTATTAAGAATTGCCCCTCCCAATCTATCTTTCACTCTGAAGCCTCCTATAATAAAAGTATTCCCCTCCAAACAACCAGACCCTTTGCAGAGCTGCATACATCCATCCACACGTTTTTATTTACAGATGCACCAGAGTTAGCTCATCGCTTTGGGAAATATCCACAAGAAACATATACATTTCCCATTCAAAGACAGAAAACAGTAAGCTCAGGATTTTTTTTTAAGAACATCCAAAAAGTTAGCCTGCTTTGCCGGGAATAAAGATGTAATCAGCACATATATTACATCTCTGTTGCAGATAGCCAATTAGCTGTGCGGTAACCATTCAAAGTTCTAACAATGTTATGTTTGCACTCTGTGCCCCTTAGTAGACAGAAATACTTTTTCAAACAATTTGACATAAGTTCCTGTGTGGTAGACAGTCTTATCACAGCACTTACTGCAGAACAGTTTTTACTCATGGCTCTTGATAGCAGTCATTTCTATCAAGTATTTCTCTCCAACTCTCCATAGCATATTGATTGGCAGCACTCTTTATCTGTACAACTCACTGCTAACAAGCCAAACTCATGTCCACATGTTTCTGCTGGAGCAACACTGCCTCGTACCTTTTATTACAATTTCAACGATTCAGAAAGTGCTGTCATCAGGCTCCAGCATTCTTCGTTTTTCTATATATTTTCTTAATAATTTGGCAGCTGTAAAAGCAGCACGCAGGTGCTGAATGGTTTGTCTGAAAACCAAACTTCCTCAGAGTGGGAGTAACCAACAGGCTGCCTGGTTAGTATTTATGTCCTGAATTTATATTTTATCTGTCTTGGTTCCCTTGAAGGTGCAGCAACTTTTAATTTCCATGTGAACAACCTACTGAATAAAGTTCAAAATTATATGTTGGGAAATTACTCCAGGGTCAAGAGTGGAGGGTGGGGGTAGGAAAAAATGAAATCTGAATATGAGATTTTTTTACTCATTTATCAGCAGCCAATGATTGGAAATACGTGAAAGTCAGACATCCAGACATCCATGCTCCCTGGTTTGCTACTGTGCTTCTTTGGTGATGCAGCATACAGAGGGTAGAATCCCACCAGGCAGATCCAGCGTTGCCAACCGTCAGTATTTTTACTGGCAGCAAGTAAAAAACAGGCAATTTTCTCCTGCCAGTAAAAAGAAAAGGCTGCCAGTAAAAAATATGGCTGTGACGCTCGACCCGGAGCCAGCTGACACCATACGAGTGCCTGCTACAGTGTGTTTGGGCGGCTCTGGTGGGGGCGGTGCCTGAGCATGTCCTGTGATGTCATGGTGCAAAGGAGCCAAGCAGAGCGGCCAGAGCCTCGTGTGTGGGTCTGCGGGATGGGAATAAGGCAGGCTAGGAGTGGGACCATTAGTGCTGTTTGGACTGGAGGGACCACCTGGCTTGGAGAGAGACTATGTCTCAGGAGGGGACTTGTCATATCGGTAATCTGTGCTGCTGCACGCTGCTATCAGTATCACCGTGAGAGTCAATTTTATGTGTGTGCCGCCCATTCTAATTTCTTGCCCTCCTGAGTCCTGTCACTGAGCTACTTACTTACTATATCAAAAATAAAATAAGAAATATGTTTTTTGCCTTATTATCTATCTTAAATCACATTGCTAATTACATATTGTACTTGTTTGTAGCCTAAATAGTGAAATTTATACTTAAAACTGTAATTTTGTAACTTTTGGAAATGCCAGTAAAAACTTGGCTGTGCCAATAAATTTTGGGTGTTGTGTCAGTAAATTTCAATCTGTTAGGTTGGCAACACTGGGCAGATCTAGGGTAAGCAGTAATATCTTTGCAAGGACTGTAGCTTGTTTAGCACATGATAGCACCTCTAAAAGTATTAGCTGTATCCATTGGTCCCTTAAACCTGGAGTTTTTTCACAACCAAGCTAAGAATATGAACAAAGAAAGAACATGGTAAATTATCCCATGCCATATTCTGTAGTAGTTACAAACATAGTCCAATGGGCTGTGAAAAATATATACTGTCCCTGGCCATGGCAACTGCTGTACATGTCAACAGTGTTGTGGACCTGGGTACACAAAGAGAAATCCAGGGATATCCACATGGTGTTGGCAACTTAATGCAGTTTAGGAAAAGTTTTGCTAGAGAAGTAATGATGTCTGGTTATCTGAGCTAGATTCAACTAACCTGTAGTTCAACAGCTATACTGCTACGATTTACCTTTCAAATTTGGAGATATTTTAGAAGCTTAACATTACATTCTCACTGGCTGCTAACTACATTCCTGTATCCAGCAAAACAGTTGCTCGATGAATTCTGTTACTGTTGTAAAGCTTTTAATTTAATAAGAAAATTATAAAATGCTGTTAGCACTGCAGTCATGCACTGGTTTCATAGCATAGTTTAAAGTCATCTGCTCCCTCTCCCTTTTCACATGAAGACACCTAAGGCATGCTGTCAACTATGTGAACTGAATATTTTAAATACATGGGCATCTTGGAAGTTTGCAAAAACAGTTGGAACAGTTGCCATGCGTAACTCATGCCAGTCTGTATGCTTTTCTGGCCATCTGGATTAGATATGTAGCTCAAAACGTGAAAATAGTACACTCAAATGTCCCCTCATACCTGTGTCATTCGGATCAGCATGTGAATAGACTGTTGCAAGACAGCCAGAGTCGGCTTCTCAAGCTCTAATCAGCTTCAACAAAATGGTGGTCGTCTGCACAGAGACACTGGGGGTTATTTACGAAAGGCAAATCCACTTTGCTCCACAAGTGCAAACTACAAGTGCAAAGTGCACTTGAAATTGCACTGAAAGTGCACTTGGAAGTGCAGTCGAGGTAAATCTGAGGGGTAGATCTGAAATGAGGGGAAGCTCTGCTGATTTCATTATCCAATCATGTGCAAGCTAAAATTCTATTTTTTTAAATTTTCCTTGCGTGCCCTCCTCGGATCTACAGCAACTGCACTTCCAAGTGCACTTTCAGTGCAATTTCAAGTGCACTTTGCACTTGTAGTTTGCACTTGTAGTGCAAAGTGGATTTGCCTTTAGTAAAAAACCCCACTGACTCCCTGTTGCATAAATGTAAAAAAAAGATGGCTAAAAAATGGCTTATACTCCTGTTTTCCACCTATAGAAAACTCCTTAGAAGGGTTTCACCCTTCTAAGGGTTTTATCTTAGAGGCCTCTATGATTAAGATCCATTAAAGGTTGTAACGCTTCTAAGGAGTTTTCTACATGTGCAGAACAGGAGCTGAAGCCATCTTTTACCCATCTCTTTTACATTTATGCAACAGGGAATCGGTGTCTCTGTGCAGACGACCACCATCTGGATTGAATGTTACATGTAATGGGCCCTGGCATTACCTCTGTTTTGTATACAGTGGCAGAACCTCCTTTAATTGTAGTAACCACAAATACATACTTCTATATACAGTATGCTAGAAAAAAGTTCACTTGGTCTATCATGCCTAACTCTCCTAGCCTAAATTAAGCTAGAGCTGTTTATCTCATGCTTAGCACAGGTTTCACATGCACCTAGAAGACTCCATTTGCATTTCTGGTTTCTCATTGTTTGCTTATCTTTGACCTATGGCCTGTTCTACAACCACATACTGGCTAATTCCTTTGGTACTGTGTCTGACAATGTGGTTTTCACCTTGGCTTGTCTGACTATGCTATGTTTAACCACAATGGGCAATGGTTAGCTAAATAAGATCAGATAATCTAGCCCCTAGGGGTCATCTGAATAGCCAACCACATACAAAATCTATCACAAAAGGCAGTTTCCAAAAATGAAACTCACTATATACTAAGTTGTCTGTTTAGTGTTAGCAGTGATGTGGCCCTTTTAAGAGTGATCAACACAATATTGAATACTATTGAATAAACTAGATCAATCAATGCAAGCAAATGTACTGCAATCATGTAAACTGTATGGATATGATCCACATACTGTTTTAAATGTAAATATACATTAACTAACATACAACATATTTAAGATAATTTGGCCAAACATAGCTACTTATAACAAAAGTTGAAACACAATGGGGGTTATTTACTAAAGGCAAATCCACTTGCACTACAAGTGCACTGCAAGTGCACTTGAAAGTGCACTTGGAAGTGGAGTCACGGTAAATCTGAGGGGGACATGCAAGGAAAATAAAATAAAAAAACAGTATTTTAGCTTGCACATGATTGTATTATAAAATCAGCAGAGCTTCCCCTCATTTCTGATCTACCCCTCAGATTTACAGCGACTGCACTTCCAAGTGCACTTTCAGTGAACTTTCAAGTGCACTTGCAGTGCAAAGTGGATTTTCCTTTTCGTAAATAACCCCCCAGGCCTTTTGGAAAAGTGTGATGCAGATAAATGTCTCTAGAGAGGCTCGTCTTTTGATAAAATTAAATGAAAGATAAAAAAAAATATATCTTCACACTTGCTAATAAATCTAGTATTTAATAAATGTGCAGCGAGAAATTTTCTGTTGTTTTTATTCATGTATTTTTCTTTTCATGCTTTAAGTGTATAAATTACACATTACACAATTCTAGAAATAGTCTAGAAGTGGCACTTTTAGCACTTGTTGAAGCTTAATGTTAGTAGGATTAGTAGGATTAGTTAGTAGGATTATGATATTATATAATATGATATAATAGAAGTCGGGTGCTCCTGGTGTAGCAAAATAACAAACTGAATAATGAAACAGTTAGTATATGAAATAACAATTTAAATATTCAAATTGGTTTGTGTGTGGGTGTCTAGTTAATGAGTGTATACTGTATATATCAGTGCTAAACTATCAATCTCCATATTGCAAAAAGAAAAATCTGCACTAGCTACTCATAAAAAAACGGACTTTGCAGGCACAGCATGAGGCGGTAAGTATAAAAAAGATTATCAAAATTTTATTCAAGTTACATAAATATACAAAAAAACATCACAGAATAATTCAAAACACAGTTTAAAAGAAAAGCATCCTCCATTTACAAGGAGCCAACCAGTGCCCAATCATATAGTATGGAGATGCCGGGCCACAATATAGTATATGGTGTACTAGAGTCCAACAGTGAGATCAATATCAAAAAGTCACCACAATATGGCCCGCTAGTACTCCATACTTTGAACGTTGACGCGCTTCGCAAGAAAAACTTGCTTCTGCAGGACTGATTTTGTGGATGCTGGTAGGAGATGGAGAGTCTCAAATGGGATGCCCCTACCACCCAACAGGCAGGAGCCAGCCAACAAGTACTGGAACATTTTAAAGGTAAGGAGTGTCATGATGTGCCTAATAAACTGACAGATGTTGTATCACAGGGGAAACTCAAGTAGATGGCTTGGAAGGGTGCAATACTAAGAGCAGAGGTAACTGGGAGGTCACATAGTCACATGGTTACATGAGTTAAAGAGAAAGTGTAGATATGCCAGGGTCAATGCCTCTTGTATTCCGTATATAACACAATAGCCGAGTCACTTTCTCTCTATTCTGCTGAAAGACATCTTTGTTGGCTGTAAAAGGGGCAGGCAGTCTATGCTTGTAGAGATTATCTCTCTGATGTGAGTTAGTCCATGCTCTACCTCTGGGAGTCATAGTTTTCTATTGTGTTATATACAGTATACAAGAGGCATTGACCCTGTTATAGCTACACTTTCTCTTTAACCCATGTGACTATGTGACCTCCCAGTGTACCTCTGCTCTTTGTATTGCACCCTTCCAAGCCATCTACTTGAGTTTCCCCTGCGATACAGCATCTGTCAGTTTATAGGCACATCTTGACACTTCTTACCTTCAAAATGTTCCAGTACTTGTTGACTGGCTCCTGCCTCTTGGGTGGTAGGGGGATCCCATTTGTTTCCCCCCTCCCCCTCCCCCCATCAGGGTGTTTCTGGGACTCTCCATCTCCTTCTCTGTAATGTAGTATTACTGAATCTTGGCTTCATTCTTCATATGACTGGGCTATTAATATTCCTGGCTATGCTCTCTTTCACAGAGACAGGGTAAAACGGAAGGGTGGTGGTGTCTGTCTCTATGTGAGAAGTGATCTCAAAGCGAGTGTAAGAAGACCTAGTTGATGGAGAGTGTGATGAGGCTAAAGCATTATGGGTAGTATTGCATATAGTTGTGTGTACTACAAAGTTGATTATTGGAGTTTGTTATAGTCCACCCAGTGTTAATGAGGAGGTAGACACTCAGCTCTTTGCACAAATAGGAAGTGCTGCAAGGGCTAGCACAGTGATTAACATGGGGGATTTTTTACTACCCTAAAATTGACTGGAGTAATGGCAGTGCTGGAACAATTAAAGGTCAAAAACGTGTAAGCCTATTACAAAACAATTTTATAGTACAATTCATAGAAATGATGCTCTGCTGGACCTGGTAATTTCTAACAATGCAGAACGTTTTACTAATATTCGAATAAAACAACATCTGGTTAGCGGTGACCATAACATGATTTAAGTTACTTTTTAAACAAGTGCATACTGGAAAGATAAAAACGCTTTAAGAGAGCACATTTTCCAAGACTGAGGGCTGCTCTCCAAGACTAATGCCCCGTACACACGGTCGGACTTTGTTCGGACATTCCGACAACAAAATCCTAGGATTTTTTCAGACGGATGTTGGCTCAAACTTGTCTTGCATACACACGGTCACACAAAGTTGTCGGAAAATCAGATCGTTCTAAATGCGGTGACGTAAAACACGTACGTCGGGACTATAAACGGGGCAGTGGCCAATAGCTTTCATCTCTTTTTTATTCTGAGCATGCGTGGCTCTTTGTCCGTCGGATTTGTGTACACACGATCGGAATTTCCAACAACGGATTTTGTTGTCGGAAAATTTTATAGCCTGCTCTCAAACTTTGTGTGTCGGAAAATCCGATGGAAAATGTCCGATGGAGCCCACACATGGTCGGAATTTCCGACAACATGATCCATCGGAAAATCCGACCGTGTGTACGGGGCATTAGACTGGGAGGGAATATTGGCATTAATGAACACAGAACAGAAATGAGAATTCCTCAAAATGACACGCGTTGCAAAATATATTCCCATGGACAATATGTTTAAATGGTTAAAAATAAAACCTATGTGGCTCACAGCCAAAGTTAAAAAAGCTATAAATAATAAGAAAAGAGCTTTTAAAAATATAGAAATGAAAGGAAATCAAGGCTGCAAAAATTCAAAACGAACCACAGATGAAGATAGTAGGACAAATTCCACAAAATTCTTCAAATATATTAATAGTAAAATGGTCAGGTCTGAGCACGTAGGCCCTTTATAAAATGATCTGGAATGGGTAACTGGGGACAACAAGAAGGCAAATTTATTTATTAAATACCTACTTCAGCTCTGTGTATACAAAGGAGCATGGAGGAGCTCATGTCCATAATAGGGATGACATTGACATATCCCCAAATAAACAACTATGGCTCAAAATTGATATGGTCTAGAAATATTTAGACAGAATAAAGATGACTAAAGTACTTGAACCAGATGCCATACACCCACGGATCCTAAAAGAATTGAGCTTTGTATTTCAAAGCCATTATTTCTAATTTTTAGGGACTCCTTAATGACTGGCATAGTACCCCTAGATTAGTATAAGGCCAATGTGATGCCTGTTTTGAAAAAGGATTCAAAGTCTTTACCAAGTAACTCCACACCTGTTAACCTAACTTCTATATTTGGGAAGATATTGGAGAGTTTAATAAAAGACCACATAGATAAGTTTTTGTTAGAAAAAAAGACATTTTGAGCAATATCCAGCATGGATTCATAAAAGACACAAGTTGTCAAACAAATATAATTTCTTTTTATGATGAGGTAAGAAAAAATTGTAGACAAAGGAGTGACTATGGACATGGTATACTTGGATTTTGCAAAAGCGTTTGACACAGTACCCCAACACATGGCTAATGTGTAAAAGTAAAGCCTACAGGCTTGGAAAAATCAGTTTGTAATATAACAGAAAACTGGCTGTCTATTTAGAGAGTAGTGGTTAATGATTCATACTTGAATGGTCTAAGGTTATTAGGGGTTTACCCCGAGGCTCACTGTTGGGACCCTTACTTTTTAACCACTTGCCGACCGCCTAACGCCTATATACGTGAACACAATTACACGGGCAGGCAAAATCACGTACCTGGTACATGACTGACCCCCCGGTGCCAGCGGTGGTCGGAATTTGTCTGGGAGCGTTGAGAGGCGAGGGGGAGGCCATCCGATCGTGGCCCCCCCCCTCGCGATCGCTCCCAGCCAATGAGAAACATCCCCTGCCTCTGTATAGTACACAGAGGCAGAGGATGTGATGTCATCTCTCCTCGGCTTGGCAGTTTCCGTTCCGCCGCCGAGGAGAGAAGACATCTGAGTAAGTGTAAAACACAACACAGTAGAACATGCCAGGCATACATTACACCCCCGGTCCCCCCCCCGATCACCCACCGATCCCCCCCAATTACCCCTCCCTGTCACACTGACACCAAGCAGTTTTTTTTTTCTTTTTTTTCCTGATTACTGCATGGTGTCAGTTTGTGACAGTTAGACGTGTTAGGGCAGTTAGTATTAGCCCCCTTTAGGTCTAGGGTACCCCCCTAACCCCCCCTAATAAAGTTTTAACCCCTTGATCACCCCCCGTCACCAGTGTCGCTAAGCGATCATTTTTCTGATCGCTGTATTAGTGTCACTGGTGACGCTAGTTAGGGAGGTAAATATTTTAGGTTCACCGTCAGCGTTTTATAGCGACAGGGACCCCCATATACTACCTAATAAATGTTTTAACCCCTTGATTGCCCCCTAGTTAATCCTTTCACCACTGATCACCGTATAACCGTTACGGGTGACGCTGGTTAGTTTGTTTATTTTTTATAGTGTCAGGGCACCCGCCATTTATTACCGAATAAAGGTTTAGCCCCCTCATCGCCCGGCAGTGATATGCGTCGCCCCAGGCAGCATCAGATTAGCGCCAGTATCGCTAACACCCACGCACGTAGCATACGCCTCCCTTAGTGGTATAGTATCTGAATGCATCAATATCTGATCCGATCAGATCTATACGAGCGTCCCCAGCAGTTTAGGGTTCAGCCCAGATACCTGCTAGCACCTGTGTTTTGCCCCTCTGCCCGGCCCAGCCCAGCCCACCCACGTGCAGTATCGATCGATCACTGACACTTACAAAACACTAAATGCATAACTGCAGCGTTTGCAGAGTCAGGCCTGATCCCTGCGATCGCTAACAGTTTTTTTGGTAGCGTTTTGGTGAACTGGCAAGCACCAGCCCCAGGCAGCGTCAGGTTAGTGCCAGTAGCGCCCAAAAAAATTAAAGGAACAGTTTAAAAATATGATAAAAAAGCAAAAAAATAATAAAGAAAAAAACAAAAAAAAAGTACCCCTGTCCCCCCTGCTCTCGCGCTAAGGCGAACGCAAGCGTCGGTCTGGCGTCAAATGTAAACAGCAATTGCACCATGCATGTGAGGTATCACCACAAAGGTCAGATCGAGGGCAGTAATTTTAGCAGTAGACCTCTTCTGTAAATCTAAAGTGGTAACCTGTAAAGGCTTTTAAAAATGTATTAATTTTGTTGCCACTGCACGTTTGTGCGCAATTTTAAAGCATGTCATGTTTGGTATCCATGTACTCGGCCTAAGATCATCTTTTTTATTTCATCAAACATTTGGGCAATATAGTGTGTTTTAGTGCATTAAAATTTAAAAAAGTGTGTTTTTTCCACAAAAAATGCATTTGAAAAATCGCTGCGCAAATACTGTGTGAAAAAAAAAGGTAAAAAAACCCACCATTTTAATCTGTAGGGTATTCTTTAAAAAAATATATAATGTTTGGGGGTTCAAAGTAATTTTCTTGCAAAAAAAAATAATTTTTTCATGTAATCAAAAAGTGTCAGAAATGGCTTTGTCTTCAAGTGGTTAGAAGAGTGGGTGATGTGTGACATAAGCTTCTAAATGTTGTGCATAAAATGCCAAGACAGTTCAACCCCCCCCCCCAAATGACCCCATTTTGGAAAGTAGACACCCCAAGCTATTTGCTGAGAGGCATGTCGCGTCCATGGAATATTTTATATTGTGACACAAGTTGCGGGAAAGAGACACTTTTTTTTTCTTTTTTTTTGCACAAAGTTGTCACTAAATGATATATTGCTCAAACATGCCATGGGAATATGTGAAATTACACCCCAAAATACATTCTGTTGCTTCTCCTGAGTACGGGGATACCACGTGTGGGACTTTTTGGGAGCCTAGCCGCGCACGGGACCCCGAAAACCAAGCACCGCCTTCAGGCTTTCTAAGGGCGTAAATTTTTTATTTCACTCTTCACTGCCTATCACAGTTTCAGAGGCCATGGAATGCCCAGGTGACACAAACCCCCCCCAAATGACTCCATTTTGGAAAGTAGACACCCCAAGCTATTTGCTGAGAGGTATTTTGCAGACCTCACTTTTTGTCACAAAGTTTTGAAAATTGAAAAAAGAAAAAAAACATTTTTTTTCTGGTCTTTCTTCATTTTCAAAAAAAAATGAGAGCTGCAAAATACTCACCATGCCTCTCAGCAAATAGCTTGGGGTGTCTACTTTCCAAAATTGGGTCATTTGGGGGGGTTTTGTGCCATCTTGGTATTTTATGGCCTTCAAAACTGTGATAGGTAGTGAGGAGTGAAATCAAAAATTTATGCCCTTAGAAATCCTGAAGGCGGTGCTTGGTTTTCGGGGCCCCGTACGCGGCTAGGCTCCCAAAAAGTCCCACACATGTGGTATCCCGGTACTCAGGAGAAGCAGCTGAATATATTTTGGGGTGCAATTCCACATATGCCCATGGCCTGTGTGAGCAATATATCATTTAGTAACAACTTTTTGTAATTTTTTTTTTTTGTCATTATTCAATCACTTGGGACAAAAAAAATAAATATTCAATGGGCTCAACATACCTCTTAACAATTTCCTTGGGGTGTCTACTTTCCAAAATGGGGTCATTTGGGGGGGGGGGTTGTACTGCCCTGCCATTTTAGCACCTCAAGAAATGACATAGGCAGTCATAAACTAAAAGCTGTGTAAATTCCAGAAAATGTACCCTAGTTTGTAGACGCTATAACTTTTGCGCAAACCAATAAATATACGCTTATTGACATTTTTTTTACCAAAGACATGTGGCCGAATACATTTTGGCCTAAATGTATGACTAAAATTGAGTTTATTGGATTTTTTTTATAACAAAAAGTTGAAAATATCATTTTTTTTCAAAATTTTTGGTCTTTTTCCGTTTATAGCGCAAAAAATAAAAACGGCAGAGGTGATTAAATGCCATCAAAAGAAAGCTCTATTTGTGGGAAGAAAAGGACGCAAATTTCGTTTGGGTACAGCATTGCATGACCGCGCAATTAGCAGTTAAAATGACGCAGTGCCGAATTGTAAAAAGTGCTCTGGTCAGGAAGGGGGTAAATCCTTCCGGGGCTGAAGTGGTTAATATATTTATAAATGACATGGGGTCTGGGATTAAAAGTATAATTTCAGCCTTTGCAGATGACACTAAGCTATGTGTAAGGTAAACCAGATTCCTAGCATCAGAAAGCCAGTGCGGATTTGTGCTCATACTCATGCACATTGCACACCTACATTTTAATGAGCAAAAGGCTAATGTTATACGTATATACTGTGCCAGTTGATTGCGCACATATTTGTGCATGAGCATGTGTGTATACCAATTAGCACTTGCACCCAGTGGCCTATTTAAACTGGTCTCGAGACCTTATCTGCTGTACCTGCTTACCCGTGCATTACCTGGCTTGCCTTTGGACTTCGCTTCTGCTATTGCTCTAACTCTGTTACCTAACTACTTCGACCTCTGCTTGTTTACTGGACCTGACCAGCCTGATGACTCTGTACCACTTTGTCTGGTTGTTACTGACCTTGGCCTGCCTCCTGAACTTGCTTTGCCTGCTGATTCCATTCCTTGCTGCCTGGTAGCTGCTGACTGCTGTTCGTCTCCTGGTTCTGCTTCCATCTCTTGGTCTGGTTCCAAACTGCTTTTGCATCCTGTTCCGAGGACTGCGACTACCAGCTCTACCCACCTACAGAGTGGACATCAGCAGACAGCTACTATGGCACTTGTGCCACTCCTTGCCCTTATAATCTCTATCTGCACCTTCAGGAGTATTGGGCACAAGGTGCAAGAGATGCCTCCACAACGTTCCAGTCTTCAACAGGTACGTGATACTATGCAGGAGAATAATGTCCTTACAGGATGTCTCCAACTTACAAGCCAACCTCAGTGCACTGTTTAACTGGACAACTATGTGGCAAATGACTTTTAATGTTGATAAATGTAAAGTTATGCACTTGGGGGGCAAAAAATATGCATGCATCATACATACTAGAGGTGGTACAACTAAGGGAATCAATGGAGGAGAAGGATCTGGGTGTTCTGGTACCTTCTCCCCCACAGGTGGCAAATGTGGCAGCGGAGGGAGGAAGACAATCGGAGCTTCCCCTTTTGGTTGGAGTTTCTCTTTAAGTGGTCTATATAGTGAACTTGGTGTACAGTTATTCACTTTAAGGTCATCACAGAGGACAAGGGGGCACACTTTACGTCTTGAGGAAAAGAGATTTAATCACCAAATACAGAAAGGCTTCTTCACAGTAAGTTGTGAAAATGTGGAAAAGACTCCCTCAAGAGCTGGTTCTGGCCAGCTCAGTAGATTGTTTAAAGAAAGACCTGGATTCTGTCCTAAATGCACATAATATAACTAGACACAAATATTTATAGGTAATGTTGATGCAGGGAGTGTTCGATTGCCTCTCGGGGTATCAATAAGGAAATTTTCCCCTACCGGAGCAAATTGTATCATGCTTTATTATTTTTTTTGCCGTCCTCTGGATCAACTGTGGGTATTGGAGAGTGTATATGGAGGTTTTCTATTTCTTTTTTTCTCTGTTGGTTGAACTGGATGGTATTGTTTTTGAACCAGATTAACTATGTAACTATGTAACTATTTAACTATGCAATGTGATTTACAGCATCCACATATGTGGAAAATATTTAAAAGCAAAGACCATAATGCAGCAGATTCAAAAACCAGCTGTTTATCATATAAAAATGTGCTCTTATATATAAAGAAACATAAAAACCAGAATCCAAAATAGCAGAATGAGCATTTCTGGTTTGGAAATGTGTCTAATGTGGATGTGACCAGGAGAGGAAGGGAGGGGAAACAGAAATGTAAAAGGGTTAGCAATCCAGATGCAACTGAGGTGGATATAGACATGGAAGAGGAAAAGAGCAAGGGAGTGGTCGATGAAAGCACATGGAGGCTACCCCCACACCCATGTAAATAGGAAAAATAAAATCAGAAAACAATGGCTCTGAATTGTGGGCATCCCAAGAAAATGATACAGATGTTCCATTTCATTATTTTAATATTAATCTTTGATTGTATTTTATTAAATGTTTTTCTACATGGCTGAAGTTCTGCTTTAAAGAATTTCACAAGAAAGTGGTTGTTTTTATAATACTACAAGCAGAATAGACTTCAAAGGGCCAAAGCACCCAGTGACTTGTTATATCTCTCATGGAATCCACGGGAAATGTAAATCCAGGTTTCAACTCTCTCTATCCTTACTGCACAGATTCTCAATTTTCAAATGTATAATAATCTCAGATAAAACTCACTACTAATGGTCATAGTAGGTGGGTACACCTGAAAACTTATCAAGATCTCCCTACTTGTATTTCTGAAAGAGATAAAAAGCCTGTTGGTAATAGAACCTCTGGATTCCGCAATAATTCCTTTTTTTGGACTGACCATTTAATTTCCTCTAACTGGTTCTATATATGAGCTTCAAAATCCAAAGACAGATTTCATGCAGCTTGCTCCCCCTATTCCTTCACACATCCATTATCAGTCTTGTTTTTACACAATTTCCAATATTTATGGATATTTTTGTTCTGCCTGAACAGCAATTTTTCTGTTTACATTCTTCTTTTGCTATTGATTTTCAATTTGTATAAAGCTCTTTGCCAAAAGCTAGCTATAAAGCAAAAGTGACAAATTATCAAACACTATACAAAATGTTAAATACTGAAACAATGACATTTGGCTGTATTGGGATTTCATATTAACAAGCATAAGTAACTTGGTAATAAATGTGGATTACATATCTTACAGGAACGCTCTTCTTCCAAATAACTTTGAATGCCTAAACAGTAATTTGTCTTTCAGGATGGCTAACCCTTTTAAGACGTAGAGATACCAAATTTCAAGTGTATCTAAATCCATTTATATTTGAATAGAGTAGGGAAGTGTTCACACACCTGTCAGGTTTATTATTGCAATCTGACACTGTGTACTTTACTTTTTCAACAAGTTGCTAATAAACCAGTCAAAATCCACTACATGGGTAGCCCAGTTGCCCCCCCTTCCTGTCTGATATCCTTCGATTGAAAAATTGAAGGGGCCCAATGGAAAATGCTTGGTCGAACAGTGGCTATGACAAATCGGATGCAACCAATGTACCTTTATTCCAACGGGTGCTAGTGTCAGCTGCCAGAAAACAAAAGGCACAGCTGCAGATTTGTCCATGCTGTAAAACTTGCAGACTAAATAAAAAACAGTGTCAAATTCTCAGTGTATGGCCAGCTTAAAAAAGCACTTTGGAGAGGTCTCCTAAAAATTTCCTGATACTTCCTGATGTGCCTACTACAGAGAAACTAAAGAGTAGTTTCCCAATGGGACATACAAGGCAAAGAAAATGACAAGGGCTTTTCCACTTTTCTATCCAAATCAAAAGCAAAAAAATAAAAAAAACATGTTTTGGCTTTAGATGTTTTGGCTTCCAGAGCACCATTAATAGCGGTATTAAACCCAAAACAAAAAATATATATTATATTGCAGCTTACCAAACATTATATGTGATGGCTGCATCAGTTTTCTTTTCTTTGGCTTTTTACCCTCTGTTATCAACTGGTGATCTGGTCAGCAACACACCTTATGTATTAGTGAAACACAACATTGGAGGCATAAGCACAGGAGGCACAGCAGATAGCAACATTGTCAGTTTGGTGGGGGGGGGGGGGGGGGTAGTGTTAAATGTATTTGCAGACTTAATTACACTAACAAATTGAGGCCATCTCCATCTCACACTTTATAATCATTTACCGCAAACATATTTTTTTACCTTTTGGGATAAATGTTTTACACAAATAAATAAAAGCTGATAACTGTATTCACCCCTGCCAGTGTTAAGTGGTTTGTCTCATCCATGTAAACTGATACATTCTGCTGGAGAGCTTGAGGTTGTAAAGAACAACAGACTTTCTGGATGCATCACCAGATGAAAGTAGAAGTAATAAAGCCTAAAAAAGGAAACTAATGCAGCCACCACATCCAAGAATTGGTAAGCTGCAATATAATAAATGTCTGCTTGCTTCTGGGTTTAACACTGTTATGTAGTATTATAATATGAACAATTGTTCATGTTATAATTGTTTTTTTTTCTCTCTTAATTTTTTTCAAATACTGGAAAAGCTAGGTACATTTTTTTTAACTCCAATTGTTTTCCAAGATCCCTTTTGGGACCTAACAACTTACTTTTCTTCCAAAATGAAAATGCTTATACAGTGCTTGTGTGCATTCATTTTATTGTGACATGAATATTGAATATATGTTTAAAACCTGGTTTCTATAGAAGAGCAGGTAATGTAACTTCTTCATAAATCAATCTATCTATCTATCTATCTATCTATCTATCTATCTATCTATCTATCTATCTATCTATCTATCTATCTATCTATCTATCTATCTATCTATCTATCTATCTATCTATCTATCTATCTATCTATCTATCTATCTATCTATCTATCTATCTATCTATCTATCTATCTATCTATCTATCTATCTATCTAGTTTTTATGATATAATGACACCCCCCCCATTGTAATCCAGGGATAGTAAGCCACATCACTGATGACATTCTGGTGCACATCAGCCTGTATCCAGGCCATATAGAGTGAGGTAAATAAGCATAATTTGGTCTTATTTTGGTCTAATGCCGCGTACACACGACCGGACTTTCCATCAGAGTAGACTCTGACGGTCTTTCCAACGGAGTTCCGACGAAGTTCCGCTGAAACTGACTTGCCTACACATGTTCGCATCAAAGTCCGTTCGTTTAGAACGCAATGATGTATGACGGGACTAGAAAAAGGAAGTTCAATAGCCAGTAACCAATAGCTGTCCTTGTGTCGTTTTTGGTCTAGCATACAGACAAGCGGTTTTCCCGATAGGAATTGGGTCCATTGGAAAGATTTGAAACATGTTCTATTTCTAGGTCCGTCAGAATTTTAGAAAGAAAAAGTCAGATGAAGCCCACACACGATCGGAATGTCCGACAGAATGATCCCGTCTGACCTTTTCTGACGGAAAGTCCGGTCGTGTGTACGCGGCATTAGACTTCAATGAGGAGGATGTTCTGATAATTGAGTTCAGTGGATTCTAATTTAAACACAGAACAGATGTTCCAGATAGAGTTGCTGATCACTTGGAAAAATTGTCCCCTCCACATTCCTGAGGAAGCAGCCCTGTGCCTTGAAACATGTACAGAAACTTCCAGCGTGGAATTGTCTCCCATGCTTTTATGAGTATTTATATGACTGCTAACCCATTGAGATATTGTGTAAAGTTTGTTATTTTAAGTTATATGTTCATATTGCATGGGGAAAATGTCACTATTAAATGGGAGCCTTCTGAGGTGGTATAATGTACCTCGGGGGGTACAGAGAAAGTCATTTTTTCCCCTCACCTTATAGATCTATTTTGCCTTGTTTCATAATGTCCTCTTTGTTGAAAATATTTGGTTCCACTGAGTGTCATGCAGTAATCCTAGCTTATTGAAGTCAACTTTTTTGAAATTTAGAGTTCTTGTAATGCCAACATGCCTCTTTTTTCTGTATCTTGTGGCAAATATGATTACACCATGATCACTATTACCTGGGTTGTCTCTAATTTGCACCTATGTAATAAATAAGCTCCATGTTGTTTGTAATTATTAGATCCAACAGAGCATTTTCCTTGTTGAGGCTTCGACCATCTGTTCCATGAAACGGGCCTGCAATAAGTTTAAAATATGACAATCCTTTATTGAGTATGCAGTTCTATTTGCACAATCTATATCACAAAAATTAAAACCACCCATAATAATAACATTGTCCTGCTTTCCAGTCATTGTAATCTGTGAAAGGAGCTGAGATCCCCTTCTCATTTATATGACTTGTACAGACAAACGGCTATTATATTATATTACTTGTGGGGGTATAGTATACCCCCACAAGTAATATAATATTTGCTGCACTCTTATGGAGCTCTAGCCATATTGAACCTGCATCATCACAGTTCTTGTTTTACTAATACTATACTTAGAGTGGGGTGTTTTGCTTTGTTTTTAATTTTCATGCCCTGTTTTAAGTCATTTAAGAAACTGACACTTTTGGGAAGCCATGTTGGATATCCATTTTAAAAAGCCATACTAACTTTTTTGTATGTGAGTACAACATGTATTTTTGTATACTCACATCCCCTTTTCATGTTTGCTACATTTAGACAGAGGTGCTTTCTCTCACTCCTCCTGTTTTTGTTTTTTTGCATGTATATTGTAGGATGTACTCCAGAATCTGCCTGAATAAGAAACTGCAGGCACAGTTGATGTGTACTTGTTTAAATTGACTCCATTGTTATGTACTACTTTGTTTATGAACTTGTCTTTAGATACTTGGAAAAAGGTTTAAAATATTTTTTTTGAAGCTCAACCAAATTAACCCAAGAGTGAGAAGTGCTAATTTTATGCAGAGAATTGTGTATATACCTGATATAGTGAACTGTGTCACATTATAACTGTATGAGCATAAAAGGACTTCAAGGTGCTGATCTCCCCCATTCACAGAAATTCCCTTATAAATACACCTAGTATAGTGACTTTGCAAGTCCAGGGAACTCAAAAAAGTGACTTTTTGTGCACAAATGCACACACACACTGATAAGAAAGTCTATAACTAATAATATTGCTGTTCAGCAATATACAAACAGAAATTTTAACTCGTAAATAAAAATATTTAAAGCTGATGTATAGTTCATTAAGTTGATGGTCTGGCCCCCTCATATACACCAAGTCCTAAGCACCTAACTAAGTGCCTACTGGGTCATCTAGACCTGCAAAGAATATGTTCTATCTGTTTGGAGGTCATGGAGAAATCTGCTCAAACCAATAACATAACATCAGACTGACCTTTAGTTCAGTATGATAACATAACCTATGTAGGTTATTCTTTAGGTTGGAAATTCATCAGTAAAGTAACCTTGATCATGATCATCTTGTTAGGAAAAAAAAGGAAATGAGTACTTAAGTCTATAGCACAGGTAAGGACACCAAAAAAGTTCATAAATTATTATCTGTTTCTGATAATATTTCTGTTAATGAATCCCACATCCATGCTTAATGGACAATGCATTATTTAGTATTCATGATGGCTGTTATAAATTTTTCAGTTCAGAATATTTTTAGCATGCATTATTAGGCAACACAGTAGTTCTGTTAATTCTGATGTTAATATTAATTAGCTACTTTTTACTAAGTTAAATAAGCCAATTTTGATGTAATGACACACAGTTCCCCCTGGTAGACATTCTTTCGCTGTGTCTTTGCTTTTTGACAACCAACTTTATGTTGAAAATAATTACAAATTATACAATCATATTTGGTAGCTCACATGTTCTCATTCACATAGCATAACCTAAAAATAAAACGGCTCGTATGCAGCATAATCTAGTAGCCTGCCCTTCACCTCCCACAACTAGCAGCTATCACCTGCGACTAGTAAGCTGACATCTGCTGCCTGCCCACTTGCCTGTTACCTTCGGGAGGTCACCTGCCTGCTCCTGTGGGTCTGCACTCTTGCATGCCCTGTGGTTTGGCCTCGATCTGTCAGCAACGTCCATCGGTTCATTACTCACCATCGCCTGCTAGGGAGTGCCGAAGTCCAGCTACAGTTCACCGGTGGTATCTAACTGCCATCTGCTATCAACCACCTGCCACCTGTGCCTTTGTGGGCTCCCACTCCTGTCTTGGCCTGCCCTCATCCTGTTTGTATCTTAATGTATGGCCCTGGACCTGGTGGTGACTATTAATAGCTCTGTTAAACGCCTTGGCTATTATTGACTATTAACAGCTTGGCTTAGGCAGTGAGTGTTTGCTACCAGCCACCTACTGTTTTGTATTGCTCTCCACTGATCTTGTGGGGACATAGTTAAGGACAGATTGCTAACAGTGCCTGCCTACATACTCAGTCCCCTGCGCTTAACGCGTTTGACTGCAAATTGTCCATCCGGTACTCGCCATGAGTAAGTCGAGCAAGGGGAAAACCTGGGGAGCTAGATCGCAGCGTTTACAGGATAAAGGTCTCTAAATTGGTGCTTAATTCCACAAGCCTCCCAGCCATCAGCAGCCTAGGCATGCAACCAAGATGGCGCCCTCTCAAGCAGGTTCCAAAGCCTCATCACTGTCTCATTCTGTGGGAGAAACTGGACGGGGCTGTGTATACCAACGTTCAGATTAAGCCAGTGATAATGATAGGGGGGAGAGGCCACATATTCTAGAGAAGTACCTCCAATTACTCCCTACTAAGAAGGCTATGAAAGATAGCCAGAAAAGGGATATGGCGGACCTTCGATCTAGCATCCAACTAAGTTTTCATGATTATTTGGAGGTGGTGGAAAATGGTGTCTCACTGATCCTGTCTGTTCAGGAAAATCATTAGATGAAGATTGTTGACCCTCATGCCTAGATTCAAGCCCTATGGTCTTATGTTGATGATCTGGAATATGGACATCAGCAGAATAACATTTGCATCAGGGGCATGCCTGAGTCTATACAACTGGAAGATTTATTACCTGCAGTGACTAGTATTTTTAATACACTAATTGGTAACTCGGTTATGGATTCAATTGATATTGACCATGTACATCGGGTTCCTGGCTCTCTTAATCCTGCAGCAAAGCTACCCTGGGATCTCAGGTGCACTTTATCAAACAGAGGGAAGCCATACCTAATAAAGCTTGGGAGAAGGGCATTATAGATTGTGATGGTGCCCAAATTACTCTCTATCCAGACCTATCAAAGTGGACTTTGGCTAAGCGGAGAGTCCTACGTCCGTTAACCAAAGCTTTTCAGGAATCAGGGCTTATATGATTCCAAAAGATCAGTTTTCATTAAGAGCTATTGTTTTCCTAACTTTCATCAAACAGACACCTTCAGCACACAAGGCAGTAGTCATACCTAAAAGTTACAAAAGTTTAATCACTTCAGCCCTGGAAGGATTTGCCCCTTTAATGACCAGGCCATTTTTTACGATACGGCACTGCACCGCTTTAACTGACAATTGTGCGGTCGTGTGATGCTGTACCCAAACAAATTTTTTTTTCCCACAAAGAGAGCTTTCTTTTGGTGGTATTTGATCACCTCTGCGTTTTTAATTTTTTGCGCTATAAACAAAAAAAGAGCGACAATTTTGAAAAAAAATATATTTTTTTTACTTTTTGCTAATAATATATAATAAATATTAAATAATAAATAATCCCAATTATTCATCATTTTAGGCCGATATATATTCTTCTACATATTTTTGGTAAAAAAAAATCGCAATAAGCGTATATTGATTGGGTTGCGCAAAAGGTATAGTGTCTACAAAATAGGAGATAGATTTTGGTATTTTTATTTATTTTTTTATTTTTTCAGTAGTAATGGCAGCGATCAGAGATTTTTATAGGAACTGCAACATTGCGGTGGACAGATCGGACACTTTTGCCACTTTTTTGGCACCATTGACATTTATATAGCAATCAGTGCTATAAAAATGCACTGATTACTATGTAAATGTCACTGGCAGGGAAGGGGTTAACACTGGGGGATCAAGGAGTTAAATGTGTTCCCTGCTAGGTGTTTCTAACTGTGGGGGGATGGGATTCACTGAAGGAGGAGACCGATCACTGTTGCTAATCTTTAGGAGCAGACGATCTGTCTCTCCTCCCCTGACAGAACCTGGATTTGTGAGTTTACACACACAGATCCCCTTTCCTGCTCTCCTGACCACGATCTTGAGACCACGCATCGGGTCCCCCGCCGTGCCTGCTAAGGCTCTTAAAGAAGTCAACGTACCTATACGGAGGTGCCAACCTGTCACAGTATATGTACGTGATTCAGTCGAGAAATAGTTAAGAGGGCTTAGGGCTGGTTTGGCCATAGCTTTCCCATAGAAGTGTAAAAATAGTTTAAAGGGCTGTTTGATTTCAGTTTAAAGTTTACCACACATTTACCAACTGTGTGCAGTGCAGTCCCACTTTACAAATAGAAGGGGCACCCACCTCCTGCCAATATACCTAACAAATTTAGGCACTGTTCCTTTTCAGGTTCATGGCTAAGAGATCTGCAGTTAAAATACTGGTTATCAGCAGACGCCGAAACAAAAGAAAGTGCAAACTGTCTGTGGAGTTTGTGATCTCAAATAAAACTTTCAATTGGTAAAGGGATGGTCTTTTTTAATCAACATATCTTATCTGTCAACGCTTCCTTTTCATCTGGGTTTAGCATGCTAGGTTTAGGCCCTTTTGTTTATGCTGATCACCTTTAGTTATGGTGTGAGTTAATTTTCTTGTTCAAGTTGATCCATTTGTTTGTTTCCCTAAGTTTTTCCTAAAGTGGATGATTGTTTATCCAACAATTTTTTTGAAACCTACAGTGGGGACGGAAAGTATTCAGACCCCCTTAATTTTTTTTTTTTTCAATAGTTAACTCAGGTGCTGTCCATTTCTTCTGATCATCCTTGAGATGGTTCTACACCTTCATTTGAGTCCAGCTGTGTTTGATTATACTGATTGGACTTGATTAGGAAAGCCACACACCTGTCTATATAAGACCTTACAGCTCACAGTGCATGTCAAAGCAAATGAGAATCACGAGGTCAAAAAGGAACTGCCTGAAGAGCTCAGAGACAGAATTGTGGCAAGGCACAGATCTGGCCAAGGTTACAAAAAAATTTCTGCTGCACTTAAGGTTTCTAAGAGCACAGGGGCCTCCATAATCCTTAAATGGAAGACATTTGGGGTGACCAGAACCCTTCATATAGCTGGCCGTCCGGCCAAACTGAGCTATCGGGGGAGGAGAGCCTTGGTGAGAGAGGTAAAGAAGAACCCAAAGATCACCATGGCTGAGCTCCAGAGATGCAATCGGGAGATGGGAGAAAGATGTAGAAAGCCAACCATCACTGCAGCCCTCCAGCAGTCGGGGCTTTATGGCAGAGTGGCCCAACGGAAGCCTCTCCTCAGTGCAAGACACATGAAAGCCCTCATGGAGTTTGCTAAAAAAAACACCTGAAGGACTCCAAGATGGTGAGAAATAAGATTCTCTGGTCTGATGAGACCAATATAGAACTTTTTGGCCTTAATTCTAAGCGGTATGTGTGGAGAAATCCAGGCACTGCTCATCACCTGTCCAATACAGTCCCAACAGTGAAGCATGGTGCTGGCAGCATCATGCTGTGGGGGTGTTTTTCAGCTGCAGGGACCGGATGACTGATTGCAATTGAGGGAAAGATGAATGCGGCCAAGTACAGGGATATCCTGGGTGAAAACCTTCTCCAGAGCGCTCAGAACCTCAGACTGGGCCGAAGGTTTACCTTCCAACAAGACAATGACCCTAAGCACACAGCTAATATAACGAAGGAGTGGCTTCACAACAACTCTGTGACTGTTCTTGAATGGCCCAGCCAGAGCCCTGACTTAAACCCAATTAAGCATCTCTGGAGAGACCTAAAAATGTCTGTCCACCAACGTTTACCATCCAACCTGACAGAACTGGAGAGGATCTGCAAAGAGGAATGGCAGAAGATCCCCAAATCCAGGTGTGAAAAACGTGTTGCATCTTTCCCAAAAAGACTCATGGCTGTATTAGATCAAAAGGGTGCTTCTACTAAATACTGAGCAAATGGTCTGAATACTTAGGACCATGTGATAATTCAGTTTTCCTTTTTTAATATATCTGCAAAAATGTCACCAATTCTGTGTTTTTCTGTCAATATGGGGTGCTGTGTGTACATTAATGAGGAAAAAAATGAACTTAAATGGCTGCAAAAAAACAAAGAGTGAAAAATTTAAGGGGGTCTGAATACTTTCCGTCCCCTCTGTATCTCTCTTTCAGGTTCTAGTATTCCCTTTTGGGATTATCTGTTCTTGTCTGGAGCATCAGGTTATAGTTTTATGTCAATGCAATACATGCAGGGACCGAATAGTATTATCTCTAGACTCTTGGCCCTTCCTAAACCCTGTTTGATCTGGGTGAATCAATTTAACTATATGTTCTTGCAACCATAGGGCCAGAATTTTAGCCAGGAGCTTAGTGTCAGAGTTAAAAAGGGAGATGGGTCTGTAGTTGGCACAGCACTGAGGGTCTTTCCCGACCTTCGGGAGAACCGTCACATAAGCAAACAGTGCCTCTAGAGGCAATGGGTTAGAGACCGAGATAGAGTTAAGGTATCTGCAAAGAGGAACCAACAGGAAGGAAGGGTGTTTTAATGAGGCTTAAAAGGCAACATTAAATATACAAAAATGCTTTAAACATCTTTCACCTGCATGTGAAAATACTGCAAACAGTGGCTGGGGACCTGACATTTACAAGAGATAGCTCTACCACCATAAAAATGACAGATGCCAGCTAGCTTCTGTTTGTAAAACAAACAGGCCAGAATCTTGGGTGATGTCATATTTAGCAAATGACATCATGCAGCATCTCCAGTCCCTTTGTATAACCACCTCAATACAGTGCACTTTCACCTACTTCCTGCCCAAGCCAATTTTCTGCTTTCAGAGCTGTCGCTGTTTAAATGACAATTGCGCGGCCATGCTACCCTGTACCCACACAGAATTTTTATCATTTTGTCCCCACAAATAGAGCTTTCTTTTGGTGGTATTTGATCACCTCTGGGATTTTTATTTTTTGCTAAACATATAAAAAAGTCCTAAAAAAAAAAAGTTTTTCTTTTGTTTCTTTTATAAAATTTTGTAAATAAGTACGTTTTCTCCTTGACTGATGGGCACTGATAAGGCGGCACTGACGGGCACTGATAAGGCGGCACCAATTAGGTGGCACTGATGGGCACTGACGGGCACTGACGATGGGCACTGACAGGCGGTACTGATGGGCACTGGTAGGCGGCACTGATGGGTGGCACTGATATGCAGCACTGATGGGCACTGATAAGCAACACTGATGGGCACTGAAAGGCTGCACTTATGGGTACTTATGGGTGGCACTGATAGGTTGCACTGCTGTGCACTGATGGGCACTGATAGGTGGCACTGCTGGGCACTGCTGGGCACTGATAGGCGGCACTGCTGGGCACTGATATGCGGCACTGATAGATGACATTGATAGGCATCACTGATGGCACTGGCACTGGCAGGCATTTGGGATGGGCACTGATTGGCAGATGCCTGGGCACTGATAGGCAGCTGCCTGGGCACTGATTGGCATTTCCCTGGTGGTCTAGGGTGGCATACCTGGTGGTCCAGGGTGGTGTCGATCCCTGGTGGTCCTGGCGGCATCCTGGTGGTCCTGGGTGGGCATTCGAGGGGGGGATGCACTGATAAACAATCAGCACAGACCCTCCTGTCAGGAGAGCAGCCGATCAGCTCTCCTCTACTCGCGTCTGTCAGACACGAGTGAGGAAAAGCCGATCAATGGCTCTTCCTGTTTACATCGTGTTCAGTCGTGATTGGACACGGCTGATTGCGTGGTAAAGAGCTTCCGTCAGAAGCTCTTTACTGAGATCAGTGTAGCCGTGTGTCTGACTGACACAACGCGCAACCGATTGCCGCGGTGCACGCCCCCAGGGGTGCGCGAGAGCGTTCGCTCTGGGAGGACGTGCTCATATGACACCTGCCCAAAACGAGAGCTGCGCTGCCTGGCCGTCATTTGATGGCTGGCGGGCGTGAGGCGGTTAAATACAGAAGCTTGTCGTTTGCAATGGCAGTACCAGTGAAGACTGATAAGTGTGGTGTGTTCTCCTGTCATGATTGAGAAGGATCTACACTGCTGGCTAACATGACTGATATTGGATTTTGTCTATTTTTTTCCTAATAAAGGGCTTTTTCCATGGTTTGGGTGCTTTTATTTACAATTTACATTTTTTGTGACTGAGTAACAAGAGGTACTATGTACTGGGGGGTGAATGTTTATTCTACAGGAACTTCCAGATTCTGATAAGTACAGTCCCCCTTCCCACAGATCCTCACATTCCTTTTGGGATCCTCACATCCCTTTTGAGGGACAAGGAGCCTTGCATGCTATGCATGACATACCTTTGTAGATGTTTACATTTTCCTTATTTGTAAAGGGCCCATTTACACATGCTTAAAAATGTGACAGTAAAGACGCATTTTTAAAGCATTAAGATGTATTCAATATGTATTGTCACAATGTTGCCCAGTGTTAGCTCTACTTGCGGCTCACTCATAAGAGAAAACCAGAGCGAATCGGCACCGGTGAAGAACCATTGGTAGTGAAAAGCTTCCTGTGGATGTGGAAGAGGTGTCCACTCTGCGAGCATATGTCTGCCAGCGAGAGCCCCTGCGTTATGCACAAACTTGTTCATTTGGAGGGGATATGTTTGCTCTGCAAAGACATTATTGGTTTGATACCTATCTGCCTATCGGAGGGATATATGATCGTGTCTTTCTATGTGCCTGATCACCAAGTAGAGGGATCATGACGTGTCTCTGCAGATAGCCTGCCGTCCATAGGAATGGTAGTATAATCTGGCTATGCATTGTTCTCTGAACAATGCAGAAAAGGATTCGCGCAAATGGTAGAAGCAGGAATGTGTGCACGAGCTTGGTCAGGACAGCGTTCATGATTTCTTAGGCGCCAATCTCACTACATGTGGGTTCTTTTGTTAAATTGTAGAGGACAGTTTAACATATACAAAGGAAAGGAAATTGTACACACTGCCCTGCACAGACATGACCAGACACTAGTCATTGTTCTTTTTGAATATACACATGCATCTTCATTGCTTGAGTTTTGTATAACACCTACTGTTTGAAGGAATGCCTGGGCTTGATTGGCTGAACTGAATAGCCACCAAGTCTCTTTTGTGATCCCTGTTCAAAGTCCTATAAATAAACTGAGCTTCCATTGTAAGGCAGGACTGTCTGAGGAGCTTCCAATATGAGAACAACTATTGTGATGACCAATAGAGAAATGCATGCCTGCTCAGTCTCCCTATAAATTTAAAGCAGCCTATGGGGTGGGACAGACAGGGGCAAGGTGCAGACAACATGGCTCTTTCCTGAATGGCTCTGTCGTGAGTGATGCGCAGTTTCACAGCTGCAGTTTAACGAAAGCAGGACAACTAAAGCTGGATGAAGATACAAGAACTCTGCTCCACTCTGCAAGCCAGCAAGCAAACCAGCATTTAACATTTACTTTATATCAAGTCAGATTCCCACTCTATCCACTAACATGCTTCTCATTCTCTTCCTTCTCACATCAGTGTCTTCTATCCTCAAATTATCCTTATGCCCCATACACACAGTCGGACATTGATCGGACATTCCGACAACAAAATCCTAGGATTTTTTCCGACGGATGTTGGCTCAAACTTGTCTTGCATACACATGATCACACATGGTCACACAAAGTTGTCGGAAAATCCGATCATTCTGAATGCAGTGACATAAAACATGTACGTACAGTTAGTGTACTGTGTCCTCTGCACAGTGTGCACCTAAAGCTACTTGAAGAAAATTGGTGGTGTTCTTCTGATCCTTATAGTACCACAGGCAGGCAGCTGCAGGATTTACAGTTAGTGCACTGCGTCCTCTGCACAGTGTGCACCTAAAGATACCTGAAGAAAATTGGTGGTGTTCTGATCCTATTAGTACCACAGGCAAGCAGCTGCAGTATTTACAGTTAGTGTAGTGCGTCCTCTGCACAGTGTGCACCTAAAGCTACCTGAAGACAATTACTGTTGTTCTGATCCTATTAATACCATAGGCAGGCAGCTGCAGTATTTACAGTTAGTGTACTGTGTCCTCTGCACAGTGTGCACCTAAAGCTGCCTGAAGAAAATTGGTGGTGTTCTTCTGATCCTATTAGTACCACAGGCAGGCAGCTGCAGTATTTACAGTTAGTGTACTGTGTCCTCTGCACAGTGTGCACCTAAAGCTACCTGAAGACAATTGCTGTTGTTCTGATCTTATTAATACCACAGGCAGGCAGCTGTAGTATTTACAGTTAGTGTACTGCGTCCTCTGCACAGTGTGCACCTAAAGCTACCTGAAGACAATTGCTGTTGTTCTGATCCTATTAATACCACAGGCAGGCAGCTACAGTATTTACAGTAAGTGTACTATGTCCTCTGCACAGTGTGCACCTAAAGCTACTTGAAGAAAATTGGTGGTGTTCTTCTGATCCTATTAGCACCTTAGGCAGGTAGCTGCAGGATTTACAGTTAGTGCACTGCGTCCTCTGCACAGTGTGCACCTAAAGCTACCTGAAGACAATTGCTGTTGTTCTGTTCCAATTAATACCACAAGCAGGCAGCTGCAGTATTTACAGTTAGTGTACTGTGTCCTCTGCACAGTGTGCACCTAAAGCTACTTGAAGAAAATTGGTGGTGTTCTTCTGATCCTTATAGTACCACAGGCAGGCAGCTGCAGGATTTACAGTTAGTGCACTGCGTCCTCTGCACAGTGTGCACCTAAAGCTACCTGAAGACAATTGCTGTTATTCTGATCCTATTAATACCACAGGCAGGCAGCTGCAGTATTTGCAGTTAGTGTACTGTGTCCTCTGCATAGTGTGCACCTAAAGCTACTTGAAGAAAATTAGTGGTGTTCTTCTGATCCTATTAGTACCACAGGCAGGCAGCTGCAGTATTTACAGTTAGTGTACTGCGTCCTCTGCACAGTGTGCACCTAAAGCTACCTTAAAGAAATTGGTGGCGTTCTTCTGATCCTATTAGTACCGCAGACAGCTGCAGTATTTACAGTTAGTGTACTGTGTCCTCTGCACAGTGTGCACGTAAAGCTACCTGAAGAAAATTGGTGGTGTTCCTCTGATCCTATTAGTACCACAGGCAGGCAGCTGCAGTATTTACAGTTAGTGTACTACGTCCTCTGCACAGTGTGCACATAAAGCTACCTAAGACAATTGCTGTTGTTCTGATCCTATTAATACCACAGGCAGGCAGCTGCAGTATTTACAGTTAGTGTACTGTGTCCTCTGCACAGTGTGCACGTAAAGCTACCTGAAGACAATTGCTGGTGTTCTCATAGTACTATAATAATACTACAGGCAGGCAGTTTATTCTGCTAGCTGCAGTATCAGTATATATATACATCCCAGCTTTGTACAGCCACATCTCACTGCAGGCCATTAGTATGTCTGGAAGGCCAACAAGGAGAGGCAGACAGTCACAAGCCAATAAAAGAGGGCAAGCAGGCACTGTATTTAGAGGAAACAGTGCTGGTCATGGAGACGGTGCATCCTCATCAGCACGTGGCCGTGGGACACGCTTGTCCTTTTTTTCAGCAGCTGGCCGTGTTGAGCTGCAACATGCGGAAGACTTGGTAGAGTGGATGACCAAGCCGTCCTCATCCCCCTCATCCTCTCTCACCCAGGCTCAGGGTACTTTGTCTGGCAAAGCAGCTGCCAACACGACCTGTTCCCTCGGCTCAATGGCATCAGTCACTCCTTCCCTAGCCCCACCATGTCCTCCTGAGGAGTCCCCCGAACTGTTTGACCACAGTGTTGGGTACATGCTCCAGGAGGATGCCCAGCGTTTTGAAGGCTCTGATGATGGTACCCAGCTAGAGGAAGACAATAACGTGAGCCCAGAGAGAGGGGGTGCTCAAGAAGGACAGCAATCTGGCAGTCATGTTCCCCCAGCTGCAGCATACTGCCAGGTTTGCTCCAGTGATGAGGAGGGAGGGGATGATGAGGTCACTGACTCCACATGGGTGCCTGATAGGAGAGAGGAGGAGGAGGCGGTACATCTCCAACGAGGCAGGATGTCTTTCAGGGGCCTGCTTAAGGGCAGCACTCCGACTGCATCACACCGCAGACCCCCGCATGTGCAGGGCGCTGCTGTCTCTGCGCGTTATTCCAAAAGTTCTTTGGTGTGGGCCTTTTTTGAGACGAGTGCATCAAATCCCACTGCTGCTATTTGCAACATATGTCTCAAGCGTAACTCACGTGGCCAAAACATCACCCACTTGGGCACCACATGCTTGACCAGACATATGTCGACCTGCCATGCAGTTCGTTGGCAAGCGTACCTAAAAGACCCACACCAAAGAACAAAGCAGACCTCTCCTTGCTCCTCATCAGCTGGGATCTCCAACCTCACTATATCTTCAGTCCTCTCTGAAACCTGCACTGAGAGGAATGAAGGTGTAGAATTAGGTGTGTCACAGCCAAGTACTTGCAGGCAACCTCCTATCGGTACACCAACGTCAGATTGTACCAGGCAAATTTCCCTGCCCCAGCTGCTGCACCGCCGAAAGAAGTTCGCTCCCAGCCATCCATATGCCCAGCAGTTGAATGCTAGCTTGGTTAAATTGCTAGCACTTCAACTGCTGCCTTTTCAGTTGGTAGACTCTGCCCCCTTCCGTGAGTTTGTGGAATGTGCGGTTCCTCAGTGGCAGGTTTCCAAACGCCACTTTTTCTCATGGGAAGGTGATTCCGGCTCTCTACCGGCATGTGGAAGGCAATGTCTTGGCCTCGCTGGACAGGGCGGTCAGCGGTAAGGTGCATATTACAGCTGACTCATGGTCCAGCAGGCATGGACAGGGACATTACTTACCTTTCACCATGCACTGGGTGACTCTTCTGGTAACTGGGAAGGATGCAGGACAGGGTGCAGTAGTGTTGGAAGTTGTTCCGCCATCACACCTCCAAAATTCTACTAGTGGTGATTCTACCACACCTCTCTCCTCCACCCCTCCTCTTATTCTTCCTCCATGGCCTCTTCCTGTGCTGATTTGTCCTCGGAACCAGTGGTGCTCCGTAGGCGTTCAGGGGGCTACACAAGCACCACATCCTGAAGTGCGTACCTAATGTGTTAGTGATAGTTTTTATGGAGAGGTATACTCTCTTCACAAAACCCCATAAAAAACAAAACAACAAAGAAATAAAAACAATAAAGAGTTAAGTGCACACAACCACATATAAATGATGAAAGGTATACTCTAAACCTATATATCAATTAGGTATGAATAGTATATGTAGGATAACAAAAGTAACTCAAAAGTGCAATATAAAAGGTATACAAATACCACAGTATACTGTGTGTATAACTCAACAAAAATTGTGTTCACCAGGGCAAAACCAGAGTGTGAAAACATAAGTCCATAAGTAAAGTGGGTATGTGTAAATACTGAAAATCCATTAATAAATAATTGGGGTGATCTCAGTTAACCCCATGACAGTCTGAATACGAGCAGTCTTCATGTAGGGTAAATGGGAACTGTTGGAAGTGTCCTTGAATGTAGGTGGATTCCTCACTCATTAAGATGGTATCAACCCGAAGGAGTAAGCAAAAGAATGCCCTTACCAGACAAGGTGGACTCACAGGCCCTTGGCGGTGAGTCAAACGAGCTTGTACCGTCAAGCGGTGTGGTGCGGCAAACCGTGTGGTGGTCCTGGACAGAGTCTCATCAGATGTTGTCAGATAGTATGTCTCTGGAGGTGCCAAACCGGAATCGGGTGCCTTCAATATTAAGCTTCGGTCATCAGGGGCAATCGCTTCCTCAACGGCTAATTATATGGATAAGCAAATAAAAGAAAAAAACTTCCACATAGTGTGAATCCAACTGCAATCAGCATGTGGCCTGGAGCATGACCACTTGTTTGGCACCTCCAGAGACATACCATCTGACAACATCTGATGAGACTCTGTCCAGGACCACCACACGGCTTGCCGCACCACACCGCTTGACGGTACAAGCTCGTTTGACTCACCGCCAAGGGCCTGTGAGTCCACCTTGTCTGGTAAGGGCATTCTTTTGCTTACTCCTTTGGGTTGATACCATCTTAATGAGTGAGGAATCCACCTACATTCAAGGACACTTCCAACAGTTCCCATTTACCCTACATGAAGACTGCTCGTATTCAGACCGTCATGGGGTTAACTGAGATCACCCCAATTATTTATTAATGGATTTTCAGTATTTACACATACCCACTTTACTTATGGACTTATGTTTTCACACTCTGGTTTTGCCCTGATGAACACAATTTTTGTTGAGTTATACACACAGTATACTGTGGTATTTGTACCTATTATATTGCACTTTTGAATTACTTTTGTTATCCTACATATACTATTCATACCTAATTGATATATAGGTTCAGGATATACCTTTCATCATTTATATGTGGTTGTGTGCACTTAACTCTTTATTGTTTTTATTTCTTTGTTGTTTTGTTTTTTATGGGGTTTTGTGAAGAGAGTATACCTCTCCATAAAAACTATCACTAACACATTAGGTACGCACTTCAGGATGTGGTACCTCTTCTCTAGATATCACTGCTATTTGATCAACAACACATATTTTTTCACTTGTTAGCGCCACACTTTATTATTTTCATATACCTACAATAGTCAGATTATTTTGTTGGCTGCTTCACTATACATATTGTTTATGAGTTGGCGCAATCTCTACACTTTATATTTATAGGCTACACAAGCATGCAGGCAAAAAGATGCCATGCGGTGCTTGAGCTGGTGTGCTTGGGGGACAGGAGCCACACTGGGGCAGAGATTCTGTCAGCTCTGCAGGGGCAGGTTCAGAGGTGGTTGATGCCATGCCAGCTTAAGCCAGGTATGGTGGTTTGCGACAATGGCACCAACCTCCTCTCTGCCCTCCGACAGGGACAACTGACCCATGTGCCCTGTTTGGCTCATGTCCTTAACTTGGTGGTGCAGCAGTTCTTGGGTAGGTACATGGGCTTACAGGATGTGCCTGAGGCAGGCCAGGAAAGTCTGTGTGCATTTCCGCAGGTCATATAATGCCAGTGCTCGGCTGGCTGACCTCCAAAAGGAATTTAACCTGCCCAAGAACCGCCTAATCTGTGACATGCCCACCAGGTGGAACTCAACGTTAGCCATGCTGCAGAGGCTGCACACGCTGCAGAGGGCCATCAATGAGTACCTATGTGACTATGGCACCAGGACAGGGTCAGGGGACCTTGTTTTTTTTCACCACGCCGGTGGGCTATGATCAGGAATGCATTCACTGTCCTGTCACCATTTGAGGAGGCCACGAGGATGATGAGTAATGACAGTGCATGCATCAGTGACACTGTCCCTCTTGTTCACCTGTTGGAGCACACACTGCATGGAATAATGGACAGGGCACTTAAAGCAGAACAGAGGGAGGAAGAGGAGGAATTCCTTACCTTTCAAGGCCCCCTTTATCCAGACAGTGTTCCTACGTGCCCGCCTATCACACAGGAAGAGGACAAGGAGGAGGAGGATTGTGTCAGCATGGAGATGGAGCCTGGCACTCAGCATCAGCAGCAGTCTTCAAGGGATCATTTGCAGTCTGAAAAAACTCATGGACTTGTACGTGGCTGGGAGGAGGTGGCTGCGGATCATGTCATCCTTAGTGACCCAGAGAAATCTGGACTGAATGCCTCAGCAAACCTACGCTGCATGGCCTCCCTGATCCTGCAAAGCCTGTGGAAGGATCCTTGTATTTGTGGTATCAAGGGGACGGATGATTACTGGCTGGCAACCCTCCTTGATCCACGTTACAAGGGTAAGGTTACGGACCTTATCTTGCTATCGCAGAGGGATCAGAGGATTAAACGTCTTCGGGAGGCCTTGCAGAAAGGTTTGTGCAACGCGTTTCCTGTGCCTGGGAGGTTACAATTTCCTGGTCCTCCTGGACAACGTGTTGCTGATGCTTCAGTCAATCTCAGAAGGAGCGGTGAAGAAGGTGGCCATCTGACCGATGCGTTCAGACAATTTTTTAGTCCGCAGCCCCAAGGCCTGATTCCAGCAACCATCGCCAGCGTGTGATTCACATGGTGCAGGATTACCTAGGGGCAAGATCAGACTTGGACACCTTTCCCACTGAAAATCCTCTGGGTTACTAGGTTTTGAGGATGTATCACTGGCCAGAGCTTGCACAGTATGCAATTGAGCTACTGGCCTGTCCTGCATCCAGCGTTATTTTGGAACGCACATTCAGTGCTGCTGGAGGCTTTGTAACCCATCACAGGATGTGCCTGTCCACCGAATCGGTCGATCGGCTGACCTTCATAAAAATGAATCAGTCTTGGATCACCACCAGCTACCAAGCACCTGATGCTGATGTAACCGATTGATTTTTTTTTAATGTGAGATCCCTTCAAGACTGCCTATGCTGATGTTGAGTGACTATCCTGTTATGCTGAGTGACTATCCTCTTCCTCAATGATCATGCTGATAGCTTGTAAGAATATTTTTGTTTCTGGGCGCCGCCGCCAGTGGCTAAGGCCCAATGTTTCAGCCCCTGTTTAACAGGGGCGTGTAATTACAATTTTTGATGCAATACTTTGCAGCAGGGCTCATTCCTGCGCTCCAACTAGAGTATCTGTGAGGGGTTGCAGTGTTGTGGCACCAGCACCAGTGCCCAAGGCCCAAGGCCCAATGTTTCGGCCCCTGTTTAACAGGGGCGTGTAATTACAATTTTTGATGCAATACTTTGCAGCAGGGCTCATTCCTGTGCTCCAACTAGAATATCTGTGAGGGGTTACAGTGTTGTGGTACCAGCACCAGTGCCCAAGGCCCAAATTTTCAGCCCCTGTTTAACAGGGGCGTATAATTACAATTTTTGATGTAATACTTTGCAGCAGGGCTCATTCCTGCGCTCCAACTATAGCATCTGTGAGGGGTTGCAGTGTTGTGGCACCAGTGCCTAAGGCCCAATTTTTCTGCCCCTGTTCAACAGGGACATGTAATTACAATTCTTGATCTAATATTTCAGAGCAGGGCCCATTCCTGCGCCCACCAAGAGTAACTGTGAGGACTTACAGTGTTGAGGCACCAGCACCACCACCACCACCACCACCACCAAAGACCCAATTTTTCTACCACTGTTCAACAATGGCATGTAATTACAATTCTTGATCTAATATTTCACATCAGGGCCCATTCCTGCGCCCACCAAGAGTAACTGTAAGGGCTTACAGTGTTGTGGCAACACCAACACCTAAGGCCCCAATTTCTGCAGAGTATATAGGGCAGGCTCCTATTTTCAAACATCCAACTTACAAATGACTCCTACTTGCAAACGGAAGGAGACAACAGGAAGTGAGATGAAATCTACCCCTAGGAAGGGAAATTCTCTCCTGTAAGAGTTAATATGGGAAAAACGTGTCTCCTCTTCACTGATGTTTTATCACCAATCCTTGTTTCACTAAAAACCCCAAATTTTAAAAAAAACATCTGTCATTGGGACAGAAAGTGAGGTGAAATCTTCTGAAGAGGTGCACAGACAGCAAAACAAATGTTACAGGGGTGATAACCCTTCCCCATGTTTTCCAAAAATCTTAAAAATAGAAAATTACAAACAGATTCTACTTAACAACAAACCTACAGTTCCTGTCTTGTTTGCACTGCCTGTATACTGCTGTTCAGAGTATATAGGGCTTGGGGGCCCCACGCCTTTCCTTTTTTTAATTTGGGTGCGGGGTTCCCCTTGATATCCATATAAGACCCAAAGGGCCTGGTAATGGACTGGGGGGTGGGGGGTACCCATGCCGTTTGTCTCATTGATTTTCATCCATATTGCCAGGACCCGACATTACATTAAAGCCGCAAGCAGTTTTAAATGGCTTTTACTCCTTTACAAATTTCATTTTGTGCATAGACTGTTCTAAGCACGGAAACACGCGCCACTTTACAGGCATACTATAGACACCCCCAGGTACGATATTTAAAGGGATATTTCACTTTTTTTTCACTTTAAGAATCCTTAAAATCACTGCTACCGAAAAAACGTCCGTTTTAAAACTTTTTTTTGCATTGATACATGTCCCCTGGGGCAGGACCTGGGTCCCCAAACCCTTTTTAGGACAATACCATGCATATTAGCCTTTAAAATCAGCACTTTTGATTTTGAATGTTCGAGTCCCATAGACTTTAATGGGGTTCTAAAGTTCGCGCAAATTTTCGGTCCGTTCGCAGGTTTTGGTGCGAACCGAACCAGGGGGTGTTCGGCTCATCCCTAATGCTGGCATGAACACCAGAGTCACTAGACACGTGCGCTCATGCACATCCCCCTCTCATCTTGCCTTCTTCTCCTTCCTCCTTCTCCTAGTCTCAGGTGACTATTCTCCTAATCCTGGTCCGCCATTTTCCAACTGCAAGCCACATATCCAATACCCCTCCTCCTCTGGCAACCACCGCAATACACTCAGTTTAATGTCTATCCCCCTGCTTCCTCAAAGCAGCCCACCTATCTCATGCACGCTTTGGAACGCCCGCTCCATCTGTAACAAGCTAACATCTATAAAAAGACCTCTTCATCTCTCATGGCTTTAACATACTCGCCATAACCGAAACTTGGCTATAAAATTTGGACTCAGCTGCTGCCCTCTCCTATGGTGGCCTCCATTGGACTCACTCCCCCAGACCCAACAGATAGAAAGGAGGTGGAGTTGGATTCCTTCTATCCCCACAAAGCACCTTCCAAGTCCTTCCTATCCCTCCCTCTCTATCCCTCTCTTCTTTCGAGATGCACTGTATTTGTCTGTTTTCTCCTATTTCTCTGAGGATTGCAGCAATTTATTGGCCTCCTGGACCGGTATTGTCCTTTCTTGATGACTTTGCTGCCTTGCTACCCTACTTTCTCTTCTCTGAAATACCCACGATTATTCTTTTTGACTTCAACATTCCTGTCATATTAACAGCCCAACTACAGCTAAACTTCTTGACTTAACCTCATCTTTTGACCTAATACGATGGACACATACTTCCACTCACTCCAATGGTAATACACTTGACCTTGTATTCTCCCATCTCTGCAACCCTGGCAACCTCACAAACACCCCCTTTCCTCTCTCTCTGATTACAACCTCATTAGTTTCACTGTATCCTTGCCTCCAACCACCCATCCCCCCAAGCAGCAAACAATTACTTGTAGGAACCTTTGCCACCTTAACCCATCTCTTCTCTGCTACTGACCCATATGACATAATCTCTCCCCTGTCCTGTCCTGACCTGGCCACCTCTGTCTACAACAGTTCGCTCTCATCATCACTAGATGCACTTGCTCCTCTAACAACACGCAGAATCAGGCCCCGACCGTTACAACCCTGGCAAACTGACAACACTAGAAATCTCAAGAGACATTGTCGTGCTCTTGAACGACTGTGGCGTAAAACCAAATGCCTGCAAGACTTCACCCTATATAAATCTGCCCTTCTAAAATACAACTCCTGCCTCCATGCTGCCAAACAAGCCTACTTTGTTTCTCTTATTAATACTTTGTCATCCAGTCCCAGTCGGCTCTTCTCAACCTTTAACTCTCTGCTTCGTCCCCCACCCCCTCTACCCACTAACTCACTGCCCAAGAGATTGCCAATCACTTCAAAGACAAGATTAATGCAATTCGTGAGGACACCTCCACTGTGCATACATCTTCCCCACCCAACATACCTTACCTAACAGCACATTCAACACTCTCCTCTTTTGAATTGGTTACTACTGAAGAGGTTACAAAACTTTTTTCAGATGCCCACCTAACCAATTGTCCCTTGGATCATGTTCCCTCACAACTACTACGGTCACCCTCTTCTTCTATCCTATGCTCCTTCACTCACATCTTCAATCTTTCCCTCTCTAGTGGCACCTTCCCCTCCCTTCTAAAACATGCGCAGATCACTCCCATACTTAAAAAGCCCTCACTGGACCCCACCAATGTAAACAACTTAAGACCCATCTCATTGCTCTCATTCACCTCTAAACTTCTAGAACGCTTAGTGTACAACCGTCTTAGCTCCTACCTCAGTGAAAATAACCTTCTTGACCCATTACAGTCTGGCTTTCGCTCGCAGCACTCCACGGAAACTGCCTTACTAAAACTCACTAACAATTTACTAACTGCTAAAAACAACAGCCAATACTCCATACTCATACTACTTGACCTCTCTGCGGCCTTTAATACTGTTGACCACCTGCTCCTTCTCAATAAACTACCTTCCGTTGGCCTCCGAGATTCTGCTCTATCCTGGTTCTCTGCCTATCTATCACAGCGCTCCTTCAGTGTCACCTACAACTCTGTCTCCTCCTCTCAATTGCCCCTTTCTGTGGGGGTCCCCCAAGGCTCTGTTCTTGGACCCCTTCTCTTCTCTAGCTACACCGCCTCCCTTGGTCACTTGATAACCGCCCACGGCTTCCAATACCATTTATACGCCGATGACACCCAAATCTATCTGTCTACTCCTCACCTCACTCCTTCAGTCACCTCTCGCATTACTAACTTACTAACTGATATATCAGCATGGATGTCACACCACTTCCTTAAACTAAATCTCTCTAAAACTGAGCTATTAATATTCCCCCCTGCACGTGCCCCCCTCCATGACTTTTCCATCAAAATCAACAAAGCAACTATCAGTCCCTCCCCTCACGCCAGGGTACTAGGTGTAATCCTAGACTCTGACTTGTCATTTGAGCCCCAAGTCCAATCGTTGTCAAAAGTTTGTAGAATTCACCTCTGTAACATCTCTAAAATTCACCCCTTTTTAACAAATGAAACCACCAAGCTCCTCATTCACTCCCTTGTTATCTCTCCCCTTGACTATTGCAACCCCTTCTCATTGGCCTGCCTCTCCATAGGCTGTCCCCTCATCAGTCTATCATGAATGCTGCTGCCAGACTTATCCACCTTACCAAGCGCTCAGTATCTGCCAACCCTCTCCTCCAATCCCTACACTGGCTCCCAATCACCCAGCGAATTAAATTCAAAATACTAACCACAACATACAAAGCCATTCACAACTCTGCCCCGAGCTATATCACCAATCTTGTCTCCAAATATCACCCAAATCATCCTCTCCGCTCTTCTCAAGACCTCCTATTCTCAAGCTCTCTCATCTCCTCCTCTAATGCTCATCTCCAGGATGTCTCCAGAGCCTCTCCCATCCTCTGGAACTCTCTATCTCCACTGGTCCGGCTATCCCCTACTCTTGCTACCTTCAGGCGATGCCTGAAAACTCATCTCTTCAGGAAAGCCTATCACGTCTCCAACTCTCCTACCACTTCCATCAGCTCATTCTCCACAGCTACAAACTTTTGTACCACCTGCCCCACCTATTAGATTGTAAGCTCTTCTGAGCAGGGTCCTCTTAATTCTCTTGTATTTTATTGTATTGTAACTGTATTGTCTCCTTTTATATTGTAAAGTGTTGGCGTTATATACATCCTGTATAATAATAATATAAATAAAAATTGTGTGTGTTTACTTGGTAAGCACAAGTGCACTCAAAATGCATTATCCAAAAGAGCTGAAAAGTGCGCTTATTAGCGAAACAGAAATTGATTACACATTAAATTTCCGCAACACTAACAAGCAATGCACCTTTCACTAAATAAAATGGTTAGCTTACATTGCTGTACGCATAGGTGAGTCAGTGCTGTTTTGCTGCACAGTGCTTTAAAATGTGATCTCCATGTCACATTCATCATGTTTTCTCCCATCTGGTTTTCTTCCATCTTAACAGCCCCCGTAGAAGTCTATTGTAGTTCTCCTTAACCGCACCTACAACAGGTAGGGTGCTTATTCAGAGTCAGCTGTGCTTTGTTTTTGAGGCATTGAAGGTATAAGATATCCCAGAATGCACAAGACATCAGAAAAGATGGCATGGGGATCAGAGTAAGTCACACATGTGCAGCATGGAAGCAATACAGCAGGAAGGTCAGTGGGGACTGGAGTGAGAACCAAGCAGGTAACTGAGTGATGAGAGATCAGCAGAGCAGGAATCAGCAGAGTGGAGGATCAGCATAATGGGATGTCAGCAGAGCAGGGGATCAGCAGAGTGGGAGATCAGCAGAGCAGGGAGAGGTACTACTGAGCCAAGGAAACTTTTGGATAATGCTTGTACACAAACATCAGCTGAAAGTTCAGACAGGCATATTCTCCAAATATGGCTAATTTGTGGGCCCCTTTAGCGAACTGTGGATAAGCTGGCTTAGAGTTTAAGGGTTAATGTACACGGGACGTTTTTACAACCTCTCCTGAACGATTTAACTTGATAGATACTAACCCATGTTTAAAACGTCCGTTTTGCTGCGTTTACATGCCGCATTTACATGCCGCATTTACATGCCGCATTTAGCCGCGTTTGCATTTAGAAGCGTTGGAAAAAATTTTTTTTTAAAAAAATAGCCAAAAATGAAAAAGTCTGTAAACGAAACGCGGCTAAATGCGAGTTATTGGGTTTAGCCACGTTTAGGCACGTTTAGAAGCGTTTAGCGATTGAAATGCCTCTAAACTTAGCATCTGAACTCAATTGGCCTCTAAACTCAACTGCCTAAAGACGACATTAAACAAACCTGTGTACATGTACTGATAAGACAACATTGGATGAGTTCAGGGGCAGCTGAAAAAGCAGCCAACTACCTCTGAACGTCCGTTTACCAGCAGCAATGTACATGAGGCCCTACTCATGTTCAACATGAAGCCAAAGTTCATCCCTCAAATTAAGATTTACATTTTAAAGAATACACAGAGTCTATATGAAATATAAATGATCTATAGGGCATACTGTAAGTAGAAAGGGATATTAGATTGCTACAAGAAAAGAAATAGATTTGGAAAGGAAGAGCGATTGTATCAAATCAAAACTTGAATCCTAATAACTACAGTATATGAACTGAGTGTGTGAATGATACTGTCTCTAAAATGTTTTTAATGATTGTTCTATAATGACAGCCTCCAGCTTTAGTTATACTACAAGTTAGAGTGCTATATGAAGTTGCTTCTTGGTATTATTGATTATTTTGAGGCTGAAATAATGTTTATGAGAAACAGGTGGTGAGGTCAATATTTATGCTCTAGGGTAATTAATAACTAAACCTTCATTTTAAAGCTGAACTCTAGCCAATCAGCCAAATATGAAATTGAAATACATATGTGTGTGAACTTCCAGAATATATGTAGTATTTTGCGGCATAACATTAACATTGTATGCCTCAGGTTTGCCTTCTGGTAACAGTTGGTGAACTTAGAAGCAACCAAAGTACCAAGGGTACCAACCTGATGGATGCAGAGGTCAGAGCAGGCAGAGTAATATCAAGGTTGGAAGGTTATAGCAGAAGGCAGCCACATTAGTTGAAACGTAAGACAAACCGGGGCTGTTAACAATGTATAAACCAAGATTTATGGGAGCAGTATCTGCTTATTAAAACTAGCAGGAAACCTCTGTTCAGTGCACAGAACAGAACCTGTACTCGCCACATGGTGACATCTGGAGTTAGCCTGTTGGGGTCAACAAATGTGCATGTACTTAAATGCTCAATAAGGAAATACTTTGGCCACTGATCACCTCTTACAGGGACCCTCACTAATCTAACTATCCTAGTCTGCTGTTTTTATCGACACGGTAAACTGGCACAGCTTACAATAATATTACTATGTGGACAAAAAAGATCACCAGAATTACCACTTTAAGTTAAAGTGGTTGTAAACCCTTACATATGTAGCACCCTGATGTTTAGGCAGGGTTGCTATTAAGTTTATTTGCCAATTAATAGGAGGTCAATTAATTTTACCCTAATTCTGGAATTGCTGCACTTCTCTCTTCTGTCACTAGATGGCCAGGTATCTGGTGGCACTAGATAAGACAAGGGCATTGCAAGGACAGATTAGGAATGAATGGGGTGTCTCAGCCAATGGGCAGGGTTTTTCTTGGGTCCCTTGACTTGCTGGGAGAGCCTATTTATTTGGGTGATGGGGGTTCTGTGCCACCTGGTCAGCTGTCTAGGTGGACGTGTGTTGTAATGCCCCGAGCTGCTAGGCCATAAGCCTTGGGACTATTCCAGGGACATCTGGCTGCTAAGCTGTCTGAGGGCCTGTCCAGAAGCAAGAAAGCAGTGTAGGGTTAGGACTGCGGCTTGCAGTCCAACCAGAAGCAACAGTTCTGCCACCTGGAAAACCAGCTGTGGTCGGAGGTAAAGGGGAAGCTGTTGCCACTAAGGGACCATCCACCTTACTACCAGAGACCATTGTGAGTAACTGAAGCAAGTACATGAACAGTATTCTCCCCAGCCGGGGATGGTTAAGAATTGGGAAAACTTCAGCAAATGCCAAGCCAGGGACCCAGCCAGTGGAGGTGACACTTGAGGAGCATTATTGTGTGTCAAGCTGGGGACCAAGCAAGCCAGTGGGGTGATGCTTGAGCCGAGGCTGTCAATCTGCAGGAGGTCCCTCCCCTGTCACTATTTTTCTCTTAAAGTCAGGAAAACTTGTCAGAATTGACTCATGTTGATAGCAGAGGAATAAAGCAGCAGACAGAAATGACACTTAGTAATTGAGACAAGTACGCACTATACTGTAGAGGGATATGCATTGTTTATATTTTATATCTGAGGTTTACAACTAGACATGGGCACTGTCGGAAAAAAAATTTGTTTCGTTTAATTCGTTATTTGGGTTTTTATTTTTTTTCATTTTTCGGGCCATTCGTTATGATCGCAATTCGTAAATTTAAAATTTCGGAAATTCGAAAATTCGAAAATAAGAAAGAAAATCTGAAAATTCTAAAGAATAACTAACTAACTAATAATAACTCAGTATTAAATTATAGGTATTGGAATTTCCTTTCAAATTTGGCTCTTGGTAAACGTAACGAATACAAATTTATCCGAAGTTACGAATTATCCGAAAGAACGAATTCTGCATCTAAACAAATGGAACGGAATGAATTATTAATAAATAATAATAATCATAAAACATTTTTATGATTAGTATTGTTATTTATTATTATCAATTTGTTATGCTCCATTCATTTAGATACGGCTTTTGTTATTTCGGATAATTCGTAACTTCGGATAAATTTGTATTCATTACATTCACTACCTATAATTTAATAGTTAGTAATAGTTAAGTTATTATTAGTTAGTTGTCATTTCAGATTTTAGAAATTTCGAATTTCTGAACTTTTGCATTTTCAAATTTCCGAATTTAAGAAATTTCAAATTTACGGATTTTCGAATATTCGGAAAAATTTGTTAAAGGATTTTTCATTAATTCAGATATTTCCGAATTTCCGAATTTGTTGAAATTCGTTAAAAAATTAATTTAAAACAAAACAAATTGCACATGTCTATTTATAACCACTTTAAGGTAAAATATGAGAAGGTATGCAAAAAATACTTTTCTACATGATGCAACACATGTTAATTTAGGATTGTCTGTATTTTTGGAATCGATACATAAGGCACATGGGGGAGAGCAGCAGACAAAAAACAATGCAGCATGAAGTATTTTTACCTCGCACTAATTAGAAGTAACAAAATCATAACAGCTGAACACAGGTTGGAACAGCAGCTCTGAATGCACAGATGGCCACAGGGTCAAAACTAAATAGTTGGTATGTCTCCACTAGGGTTGTCATCTTTTCACCAAGCCAAACCCAAACACTTTAGCCACACACAGTAATTTTTCTTTTTTGTTTTAGTATACACTATAGGATTGTAACAGACCTGGGACACCTTTGGGCACTCCAAAGAAAATACTAATGAGGCACACATAGTGCCCCCTCACCCACATGTCAAGATTTGTTCTGAGCCACATTCCTGTCTGAAAAATGTGTCTGAGTTTCAGGTGGACTGAAACCCGGACACATGATTCAAAACCCGAACTGTCTGGCTGAACCCTAGTCTCCACTCCAAAATTATTAGATTCCTAATTGTTTGAATTTGTAATGAGGCAGTGTAAAATAATGTATACAAAAAAACAACTTCAAGCAATATAAGAAATAAATGGTGAAATAAATAATAAAAAAACAACCTAATCATGTATAACATAATGAAGACTTTGCCCAAGCTGATAGTGGATATCTTGCCATTGCCAAGCAACGACAGTTTGAGGCAGATTTAAGGGCTTATCTTCCAGCTTGGAGACAGTAATAATGTTAATCAGTTAGCATTTTTTTTCCTATATTGAAATTGAACATGCTCCTTTGCCATTGCTTTTACCAAATCCCAAATATAATTTTAGGTCCCATTCACACCTGAACGTTTTGTAGCTTGAAGCCTCAAGCTACAAAACGCTGGAGGGGAAAAAATCAATTATTCTCTATGGAGATGGTTCACATCTCCACTCCAAAACGCCCAAAGCCAGAAGCTCCAAAACGCCCGAAGCTCAAACAAGTTCTGGAACTTTTCTTTTAGGCAGATTTGGGCGTTTTCCCGTTTTTTACATTGGTGACCTTTTGACCTGTACAAAATCGTGGCAAAAACGTGGTAAAAACGTGCGACTTTCTGCCTGAAAACGCTACGCTCAAGTGTGAATGGGGCCTTAAGTTTTAAACAAAGGTCAGGACTTCAGCATTAAAGTAAACTTTGCTTTAGCCTATGCAGGGTAAAGTAAAAGGTTCACCTAACTCCTAGACCCAGTAACATGCCCGTCTTTTCTTTCTCCCTCGTTGCTCCATACAACCACCTAGACCAAGGAATGAAAGCTCTAAACTGATTGTCAGAGCTCACACAGGACTATGAACTCCTTTCCAATGTGGCAGAACAAGGCTAATCAGAAGGCACCCAGCACAGTCATACGCCGTGCACACGATCGGATTTTCCGACAACAAATGTTGGATGTGAGCTTGTTGGCTGAAAGTCCGACTGTGTGTATGCTCAATCAAACTTTTGTTGTTGGACTTTCCACCAACAAATTTTGACTAGCAAGTTCTCAAATTTTCTGCCAACAAAACTTTGTTGTCGAAATTTCTGATTGTGTGTACACAAGTCCAACTATTGAACTTCCTTTTTTATCGTACGTAACCACGTTCCCACGTTCGTAACTGTTGACCAACATTTGTGTGACCGTGTGTATGTAAGACAAGTTGGAGCCAACAACCTTCAAACAAAATTCCACGGTTTTGTTGTTGGAAAGTGCGGTCATGTGTACGGGGCATTAGGGTTCATGTGCACTGGCTTTGCCCTCCAAAGAGCAAAGGATGTTTTGCAGGCGGTGAGGAGGCATTGCATGCAGTTGCAGGGCAGTCACAGCATAGCCCCATTCAGGTTAATGGGTCTTATTTAACTGGTGGGTGGTAACCCTCTGCTTTTTGCAGCCTAAAGGGGAGCAAATAAAAATTAGTCCTTACCTATAAGAACAGCCGTGAGTCACAGACTTACCTAAGCCAGGTATTTCACTTTACTCTCCGTGGCCAAACAGAACAGTGCGAGACCAAAGAAAAAGGTGAGTATATGATTAATGGGAAACGAAACAGAATTTGCTTACATCAACTGTTATTTTTCTTAGGTTATTACTGTTGGGCAGGTATCTATCCCACTGAATGATACCTAAATTTAAAAAAAAATGTAATTCAGAGTGTGATTGCACCATCGACCATAAACTCCAGAGTAAATCAGGAGAGAAGACTATGATGTATCCTTACAAAAGCCTTACAAAGCCTGCAAACATCTCTTTGGCACATGCATATGTCTTACCTGTGAGACTGTGGTCAGATTGTACTAGACATGTGCAGAACTAAAAAATTTGTTTTGTTTCATTTTGATTCCTTATTTACATAAATTAGTTTAATAAATTAGTTTAATCTGTTTAATTTGTTTTCAAAATTCGTTTTGATTTAGTCGTATTCGAATCGATTTGAATTTTAAAATTCGGATCGATTAGAAAAGCTTTCAAATCAATTTCGAATAGTTTTAAAATTTGAAACGTTTTCCAATTCGAATTGTTTTCGAATTTGAATCATTTTCTAATTCAAAATGTTTTCCAATTTTCAAAGATAATAAAATAGAATAGAAAATAAAGGAATAGAATAGAAAAAAAAATTGAATAGAATGGAAAAGAATATAACAGAAAAAAAATAATAGAATATATTAGAGTAAAACAAAAAAAAAAGGATAGAAAATAAAAGAACAGAATATAATGGAATAGAACAGAATAGAAAGGAGTAGAATAGAATACAAAAAAGAAAAGAATGAAATAGAAAGTTTATAACCATCTTCTGAAATGTGAAAAGAATAGAAAATAATATAATTAAAAAAACAATAGGATATAATAGAATAGAAATAATATAACCATTTTTAAAAAATTCAAATAGAATCAACTTGAATAGGAGAGAAAAGAATAGAGTAGAATAGAATAGAAAATAACACACTAGTATAGAAAAATACAACAGAATAGAATGGAATGAATATAATCTTCCTATTCTATTCTATTCAAATTCAAATAGATTCTATTTGAATTGTGGGAAATGGTTATATTCTTTCTATTCTATTCTATTCTATTGTTTTTTTAATTGTATTCTTTTTCTATTTGTTTATTCTATTCTATTTATTTCTATTCTATTATTTTATTTTATTTTCTATTCTATTCTTTTCTATTCAATGTTATTCTATTCAAAATTTGAATTTAAGAAGATGGTTATATTATTTCTATTCTATATATTCAGTTTTTTTCTATACTATTCTGTTATTTTCTATTCTATTCTAATCGATTCTTTTCTATTCTATTCAAATTCGAATTCATTCTATTTTAATTTTTGGAAATTGTTATATTCTTTTTGTTCTATTCTATTCTATTGATTTTTTAATTATTTTCTTTTCTATTCTACCATAGTCTATTCTAATCTTTCTTATTCTATTCCATTCTTTTCTATTCTATTCTTTTCTTATGTATTAGAATTCAAATTTATTCTATTTGAAATTCGAATTTCAGAAGATACTTATATTCTTTATATGCTATTCTATTCTATTCTATTCTATTCTATTCTATTCTATTCTATTTGTTTCTATTATATTCTAGTCAATTCTGTTCTTTTATTTTTATTTTATTTTGTTCTGTTTTACTCTATTTTATTATTTTCTATTATTTTCTGTTATATTCTTTTCTATTCTATTCTTTTTTTTTCTAGTCTATTTCATTTGAATTTCAAAACTATTCGAATTTGAAAACTATTCGATTTCAAATTTGGTCTGAATTTTTTTTCTTTATTTCGGATTCGTTTAAATTCGGTACTATTGTAAAAACAAAAATTTGTCCGAATTTAAATTCCGAACGAAAGGGAACCGCACATGTCTATATTGTACTGTATACAGGAAAGCGGCTTGTTGGGGAAGAGGTAATGTATGTTTTAGGGGCTGGCAGCTCATTTACACCAAGAGAAAAAAGTTATTTTACAGGAAATTGTTTTAAAGGTCACGTCCATTTAACAGAGTTTACTACTTCCCACCTCTGTTTGTTCAAAGTGGCCTGGGAGTATCAGCTTCACTTTATTCTGGTCAGTCCTAGAATCTTTTAAGCCCTCGTTTACATTAGAGCGACTTGTCATGCGATTTGACCTTTCAAATCGCATGACAAGTCACACCATATTGTCAGCAATGGCACCATTCAAATCGGTGCAACTCTGACTTTGTGGTGCCGCACAGATGTCTTCAAAGTCACACCTGAAGTCGCACTGACATTTGGCTTTAAATTACAACCCATCACACTTTTGAAGGTCCTGGAGCACCAGGACAATGAACATGCCGACAAAATGACCCCATTTTGGAAAGCAAACACCCCAACATATATTCTATGAGGCATTATGAGTCTTTTAAACATGTCATTTTTTTCCCACAAGTTTTTGGAAAATGTAGAAAGAAAATGAAAATGCTTTTTTTTTTTACACAAAGTTGTCCATTTATAAGATATTTTTAGCAAATAGCATGTACATACCACACATTACACCCCAAAATACATTCTGCTACTCCTCCTGAGTATGGCGATACCACATGTGTGAGATTTTTACACAGCCTGGCCATATACAGAGGCCCAACATTCAGGGGGCACCATAAGGTGCTCTAGGGAAATTACAGTTCAAACTTCCTGACTACCTATTATACTTTTGTGAGGCACTGTAGGGCACTGATAAGCACTGTAGTGGCACTGATGTGGCATGGATGAACACAGATGAGGCATGGATGTGGCATTTAGACCCCTTTCACACCGAGGGCGTTTTGCAGGAGCTATAGCATTAAAAATAGTGCCTGCAATCCGCCTTCTAACAGCTGCAGCATTGTCTCCACTGTGAAAGCCTGTGTGAGGGCTTTCACACCGGAGCACTGAGCTGGCAGGACGTCAGGAAAAGTCCTGCCAGCAGCTTCTTTGGAGCGGTGAAGGCACGGATGAGGCACAAATGGGCATGGATGAGGCACAGATGGGCATGAATGAGGCACGGATGAAGCATAGATGGACATGAATGAGGCACAGATAGGCATGGATGAGGCACATATGGGCATGGATGAAGCATGTATGGCCATGATTGAGACACAGATGGGCACAGATGAGGCACATATGGTCATGAATGAGGCACATATGGGCATGAATGAGGCACTTATGGGCATGGATGAGGCACTTATGGGCATGAATGAGGCACAGATGAGGCATGAATGAGGCACACATGGGCATTAATGAGGCACAGATGAGGCACAGGTTAGGCATGCGTGAGCACTACTGCGGTCTCTCTCCTCTCCGCGAGGAGAGAGCTGAACCGAACATGCGCCGTTTTTATGACAAAAGATCACTGCACCATTGGATGGAGCGAGCATGTGGTAAAGGGCCGCTGTCATTGGCCCTTTACCCCAATCCGTGGATGGTCAGGGACATTCCTGGGTGCGTGCCCCAGGGGGCATGCGGGAATCACGATTCTGGCAGGACGTCATTGTACAACTTTCCAGAATAAGCTGTCCGCGCTGTAGCCATCATGCGGCTATGACCCAGTTGGCAAAAGGGTTAAGAATTATTAAAATTGCTGCTCCCACCAAACAGCATTTTCAACAATTTTCTTTTGCTTTGGTACATGTCCCACAGGGCAGTGCATAGCCTTCATTTCATTTTTTGGCAATCTCTTATCTATTAGCCAAGCAAATGCCCATTACGTTTTTTTTTAACATTTGGCATCCATTAACTTCCACAGGGTTTAAATTCAGCACCTGAACTAGTGATGTGTTGACAGAAAAATTTTGCAAATTTAAATGTATCCTCACAGGGTGACACTGCGGATACACAGATAATTGTGTGCCAACATCCTAATATTTTTTGGAAGAAAGAATTGGAAATGGAAAAATGGACTTTGTAGGCACACGCATAGAATTGATAAAAAAATTTTGAAGTTTTTAATTGGATTAGGTTAAAATCATGGTTTACAAACACATATTAAAAAAGAAACATTATATTGTTAAACAACCCCAAAGACTCAAATAACACCTCCAAGGTATATAGATATATGTTAATCCAAATTGGTGCAGTAGTAAAAGAAACCAGTAGCAGCATCCAATGGAGATAAATTGTGTGGAGTAGTTGAGTCACAATATGAGGTCGCACAAAGAGTTTGCTCTACATGTTACGAGCATATATGAGCTTCTTCAGGAGCTTGCAGATCTAATAGATATTTAAAAAGAACATCAAATGAGTATATCATAATATCCAAAAAATAAAACAAAAACGAGTATAAACAATGAGATGATCATTTTGATAAAGTCCAGCGAAGTAAGAGGCCCAAATCCAGTGACCACTGGGGGGCAGAAAGCAAAACCCTCCATTGGGGACACATCCACATTGATAGGAGAGCCTGGTACATACGTAAAATAAACTCAGGAATATGTATATATATATATGGCCATTCAGGTATTAAATGCTATGTTGTGGGCAAAGTAATAAATACTTATATAGTAAAAACGATTTCTAAATAGCGCAGCAAAGAAGCTGTATATAGATGCAGGTCAACCAAGTTGTTCCAGGTATTCAAAAAATGAGGTCTATAAACAATTGAGAAAGATGTAATAGCAACATATATATTAAGATGTATATACGTATGCCAAAACGAGGCAAACATATCAATATGCATATATACAGCATGGTCGGGTATAACATATAGCTGGCTGCGTGTTCAAACCACACATACACAAACTGAGTATATGGTAGATATTACAACAAGGGCTTACCAAGTAGCTAATGCAGGCATATATCCAACACTATATAAAGCTGGTAAGCACAGTATCCAGGAAACATAGTAGGGGGCACACACTTTGATAGAAGGTAGTCTATCGCAGTAATATAAACTAACAAGTATCAGTGTTTGTAGAGCCAGTGACCAACAATGTCCAATAGTCAGAGAGGGAAATCTATAGCTCAGATGGCCAGTACCTGGTAATAAAGAAAAAAAGAAAAAAGAAACAGGGAGGCAATGTAAAATTGCTAAAGATATAAACCAGACTGAATAGATACAAAACAAGCGGCCATAGATAAAGCGTTAGTCATACCTCTTGTGGACAAAACATTGGGAAATGGTGGAGCAGCGAAGCTGTGTGTGCTCTCCTGGATAGAGTGGGGTAGATAGGGTAGAGTGTAGCCTGACTAGTAAGCCCGAGGACCAGCCCCCGAGTCCTGACCCGGAAATACGTCACCTCAACAGGAAGTGACGACGGCCAGTCTGGCCGCAGGCTGCCACGCACGCGCTGAGAGAAGCGGGACAAGAGGAGGGCGAACAGCCACCCCACAGTTCCTGACCGGAAGTATGTCACCCCAGCCAGAAGTGACGATAACCGGTCTAACAACAAGCCGCCACACATGCGCCGGGGGGACGCCTTGGAGGCAAGCGGTCAGTGAACGGCAGCAAGGGCGAAATGGGGGGAAACAGCGGGCCACCCAATAGCCCCACCAATCGCCGCACACCAGGTCAAAGAAAGAGACAGGGTGAGCGGCACTGTGTGGCCACACAGGGGGTCACAAGGATAGGCATGAACCAGCTGGACAAAAGCAAAATGACACACGTTAACATACAGAGCAAAAAGTACAGACTTCTATAGATGTAACAAAAACATCCCTTGTAACAATTGGTAAATACAAAATATAATACAAATCCATAACCCCAGAAATAATAAAAAATATATTGCATTATGCTAGGTTGAAATATATATATCTCTTAAATTAGGTTAAATAAATTACAAGGGATGTTTTTGTTACGTCTATAGAAGTCTCTACTTTTTGCTCTGTATGTTAATGTGTTTCATTTTGCTTTTGTCCAGCTGGTTCATGCCTATCCTTGTGACCCTGGTGGGGTCATGGAGGCTCCATCGCCCTTTTCTGTGTGGCCACACAGCGCTGCTCACCCTGTCTTTTCTTTGACCGGGGGCATGGCGATTAATGGGGCTATTGGGTGGCTCGCTGTTCCCCCCGTCTCGCCCTTGCTGCCATTTATTGGCCGCTTGCCGTCATGGCTGCGGCGTTCCCCGGCACATGCGCGGCGACTTGTAGCTAAACCGGTCATCAGAACTAGGACAGGGCTTGGTGCTGCAGCTTGTTGTGCCCCCACGTCTCCATACAGCTGGTGGTGATGATGACAGACCTATGAGCTCTACCCCCTCCTCCTCCGCCAGCTCCATGCCCTCCTCTGCAGAATTGTCCCTTGAACATCAGGTACCCCCTAAGCGTTTAAAGGGCTATTCCATGAGTCAGACTAAAAGGTCCCATGCAGTGCTTCAGCTGGTGTGTTAAGGGGACAAGAACCACACTGGAGAAAAGATTCTTGCAGCCCTGCAGGGACAGGCCCAGAGGTGGTTCACACCAAGCCAGCAGGTGGTATGTGCGATAATGGCTCAAACCTCCTGTCCTCCCTTAGACAGGGATAGTTAACACATATGCCATGCCTGGCACATGTCCTCAATTTGGTGGTGCAGCATTTTCTTAAATATGTACCCAGGGTTTCAAGATGTGCTAAAGCTGGCCAGAAGAGTCTGTAGCCATTTTAGGCAATCATACACAGCCAGTGCTCAGTTGGCTGAAATTCAGCAGGAATTCCACCTGCCCATAAACTGCCTGATTTGTGACATGCCCACCAGGTGGAACTCGACTTTGGCAATGCTGCAGCAGCTATACGTGCAGCAGAGGGCCGTCAACGAGTACCCCTGCGAGTACGGCATGGTGACAGGCTCAGGCCGCCTCAGCTTTTTTTTCCCCACACCAATGACTGATCATTAAGCATGCATGCACTGTATTGTCACCATTTGAGGAGGCCACAAGGATGGTGAGCCGTGACAGTGCATGCATCAGTGACACAATCCCTGTTGTGTTCCTGCTGGAGCAGACTCTGCCTGGCATTATGCATAGGGCACTGGAGGCAGAGCAGCAGGAGGAATAGGAGATCTTCCTTTCCTCTTAAGGCTCACTTTACCCAAACACCATCATTCCTGTCACAGAACACACAGGAGGAGAAAGGGGAGGAGGATGAGGAGGATTCTGGCACTTTCATAGGCTTCAAAGAAGAGGAAGACATGCGTCAATCTGTAATCTATGGCTTTCCAACCCCAGGACCCTTGGGAGAAGTACATGGCTGGGAGAAGGAAGTTTCAGATGCTGTCATCCTGAGTGACCCTGAGGAGTCTGCTTCTCAAGCCTCGGCAAATTTGAGGGGCCTCTCTGCCATCTCTGCAACCTCATGCTTCAAAGCCTGATTATTACTGGTTGGCTGGTTCGACTCGAACATTGGCTATTCGCAAGTTCGCCGAACAGCAAACAATTTGGGGTGTTCGCGGCAAATTCGAATGCCGCGCAACACCCTTTAAAAGTCTATAGGAGAAATCAAAAGTGCTCATTTTAAAGGCTTATATGCAAGTTATTGTCATAAAAAGTGTTTGGGGACCCGGGTCCTGCCCCAGGGGACATGGATCAATGCAAAAAAAAGTTTTAAAAACGGCCGTTTTTTCAGGAGCAGTGATTTTAATAATGTAAAGTAAAACAATAAAAGTGTAATATCCCTTTAAATTTCGTAGCTGGGGGTTGTCTATAGCAGTGTTTCTCAACTCCAGTCCTCAAGGCGCACCAACAGGTCATGTTTTCAGGCTCTCCATTATTTTGCACAGGTGATTTGATCAGTTAGATTGCCTTAGCAATTACCACAGCCGTTTCATCAGAGGGAAATCCTGAAAACATGACCTGTTGGGGCGCCTTGAGGACTGGAGTTGAGAAACACTGGTCTATAGTATGCCTGTAAAGGGGCGCATGTTTCCCGTGTTTAGAACAGTCTGACAGCAAAATGACATTTCGAAGGAAAAAACCCATTTAAAACTACTCGCGGCTATTGCATTGCCGACAATACACATAGAAGTTCATTGATAAAAACGGCATGGGAATTCCCCACAGGGGAACCCTGAACCAAAATTTAAAAAAAAAATGACGTGGGAGTCCCCCTAAATTCCATACCAGGCTCTTCAGGTCTGGTATGGATATTAAGGGGAACCCCAGCCAAAATTTTTTTTTAAAATGACGTGGGGTTCCCCCTAAATTCCATACCAGACCCTTCAGGTCTGGTATGGATTTTAAGGGGAACCCCGTACCAAAAAAAAAAAAAAACGGCGTGGGGTCCCCCCAAGAATCCATATCAGACCCTTATCCGAGCATGCAACCTAGCAGGCTGCAGGAAAAGAGGGGGGGACAAGAGTGCGGCCCCCCCTCCTGAACCGTACCAGGCCACATGCCCTCAACATTGGGAGGGTGCTTTGGGGTAGCCCCCCAAAACACCTTGTCCCCATGTTGATGAGGACAAGGGCCTCATCCCCACAACCCTGGCTGGTGGTTGTGGGGGTCTGCGGGCGGGGGGCTTATCGGAATCTGGAAGCCCCCTTTAACAAGGGGACCCCCAGATCCCGGCCCCCCCCGTGTGAAATGGTAAGGGGGTACTTACCCCTACCATTTCACAAAAAAACTGTCAAAAATGTTAAAAATGACAAGAGACAGTTTTTGACAATTCCTTTATTTAAATGCTTCTTCTTTCTTCTATCTTCCTTCATCTTCTGGTTCTTCTGGTTCTTCCTCCGGCGTTCTCATCCAGCATCTCCTCCGCGGCTTCTTCTATCTTATTTATTTTATTTATTTATTTATTTATTTCAGGTACTTATATAGCGCCGTCAATTTACGCAGCGCTTTACATATATATATTATACATTCACATCAGTCCCTATACCCTCAAGGAGCTTACAATCTAAGGTCCCTAACTCACATTCATACCTATACTAGGGCCGATTTAGACAGGATCCAATTAACCTACCAGCATGTCTTTGGAGTGTGGGAGGAAACCGGAGTACCCGGAGGAAACCCACGCAGACACAGGGAGAACATGCAAACTCCAGGCAGGTAGTGTCATGGTCGGGATTTGAACCAGCGACCCTTCTTACTGCTAGGCGAGAGTGCTACCCACTGCGCCACTGTGCTGCCCATCTTCTTCTCCTCTGGCCGCTCCGCATCCATGGCATGGGGGGAGGCTCCCGCTCTTCTCTTCATCTTCTTCTTCTTCTCTTCTTCTCTTCTTCATTTTCTTCTCCGGGCCGCTCTGCATCCATGCTGGCATGGAGGGAGGCTCCCGCTGTGTGACGGTGTCTCCTCGCCTGACGGTTCTTAAATAACAAGGGCGGGCCACCCGGTGACCCCTCCCCCCTCTGACGCACGGGACATGACGGGACTTCCCTGTGGCATTCCCCATGACGTCACAGGGAAGTCCCGTCAAGTCACCGTTATTTAAGAACCGTCAGACGAGGAGACGCCGTCACACAGCGGGAGCCTCCCTCCATGCCAGCATGGGTGCGGAGCGGCCCAGAGAAGAAAATGAAGAAGAGAAGAAGAAAAGAAAAGAAGAGAAGAGCGGGAGCCTCCCCCATGCCATGGGTGCGGAGCGGCCCGAGGAGAAGATAGAAGACACCGCGGAGGAGATGCTGGACGAGAACGCCGGAGGAAGAACCAGAAGAACCAGAAGAAGAAGATGAAGGAAGATAGAAGATAGAAGAAGCATTTAAATAAAGGAATTGTCAAAAACTGTCTCTTGTCATTTTTAACATTTTTGACAGTTTTTTAGTGAAATGGTAGGGGTAAGTACCCCCTTACCATTTCACACAGGGGGGGCCGGGATCTGGGGGTCCCCTTGTTAAAGGGGGCTTCCAGATTCCGATAAGCCCCCTGCCCGCAGACCCCCACAACCACCGGCCAGGGTTGTGGGGATGAGGCCCTTGTCCTCATCAACATGGGGACAAGGTGTTTTGGGGGGCTACCCCAAAGAACCCTCCCAATGTTGAGGGCATGTGGCCTGGTATGATTCAGGAGGGGGGGCCGCACTCTAGTCCCCCCTCTTTTCCTGCGGCCTGCCAGGTTGCGTGCTCGGATAAGGGTCTGGTATGGATCTTTGGGGGACCCCACGCCGTTTTTTTTTTTTGGCGCGGGGTTCCCCTTAAAATTCATACCAGACCTGAAGGGCCTGGTATGGAATTTAGGGGGAACCCCACGTCATTTTTTTTTAAATTTTGGCCGGGGTTCCCCTTAATATCCATACCAGACCTGAAGGGCCTGGTATGGAATTTTCTGGGGACTCCCACGTCATTTTTTTTAAATTTATTTATTTATTTATTTTTTCCCCTGTGGGGAATTACCATGCCGTTTTTATCAATGTACTTCTATGTGTATTGTCGGCAATGCAATAGCCGCGAGAAGTTTTAAATGGGTTTTTTCCTTCGAAATGTCATTTTGCTGTCAGACTGTTCTAAACACGGGAAACATGCGCCCCTTTACAGGCATACTATAGACACCCCCCAGCTACGAAATTTAAAGGGATATTACACTTTTATTGTTTGACTTTAAGCATTATTAAAATCACTGCTCCTGAAAAAACGGCCGTTTTTAAAACTTTTTTTTGCATTGATCCATGTCCCCTGGGGCAGGACCCGGGTCCCCAAACACTTTTTATGACAATAACTTGCCTATAAGCCTTTAAAATTAGCACTTTTGATTATTCATGTGCGTGTCCCATAGACTTTAATGGTGTTCGCGTGTTCGAACAAACTTTTTTCCTGTTCGCATGTTCTGGTGCGAACCGAACAGGGGGATGTTCGGCTCATCCCTACTGGCAACCCTCCTTGACCACCGTTATAATGGGAAGGTCTCAGAACTAATTCTGTCCCCACAGAGAGTGCAGAAGATAAAATCTCTTGAGGACATGTTAAAGAGGATTTTATTGAACGTTTTTCCTGACTTCAGTAGGTTACACTATCGTGGAAAACGTAGTTTTGATTCTTCTGTTGGTCAAGAGATGAGCGTTGGAGGTGGTGTCTGTCTAATTGAGCCATTTCAGATTTTTTTTAGTCCTCGCTGCCCAGGGCTGTCAGCTTCCCTATCGGCAGCATCTGCATCACATAGTGGACGTTTACCTTGGGGCCAAAACAGAGATGAGAGCTTTCCAGCTAACTATCCACTGACTTACTGGGTCATGAAATTAGACCACTGGTCAGAACTTGCCCAGTATCCTATTGAGTTGTTGGGCTGCCTTGCATCCAGCGTGCTTTCAGAAGTGCTGCAGGAGGTTTTGTTACTGATCATAGAACGCGTCTTTCCACAGACTCCGTGGACTGTTTGACTTTTATAAAAATTAATCAGTCCTGGATTACCAGCTATGATGCCCTTGATGCCGATGTCACTGATTAAGTGTTTTTGGGATGTGGAATCTATGCAGGACTTCAAGGCTGCCTAGCTTTGAGGGTGTTCAATCATTTTATCTGGAAGAATGTTTTTGGTATAGGTTTCATGGGCCCAATTAACACCCAAAGACCAATTGTTCAGCACCTGTTTGACAGGTGCATATCATTGCAATTTTTTTGCCTTCATCAAGAGTACCTCTATAGGGTTATGTTGGGAAAGCGCCCCCGACACCCAAAGAGTAATTTTTCTGCACCTGTTTGACAGGTGCATATCATTGCAATTTTTTACAGCGAGGCCAATTTTTGCTTTCATCAAGAGTACCTCCATAGGGTTACGGTGGGAAGGCACTACCGACACCCAAAGACCAATTTTTCTGCACCTGTTTGGCAGGTGCATATCATTGCAATTTTTTACAGCAAGGCCAATTCTTCCTTTCATCAAAAGTACCCCTATAGGGTTACAGTGAGAAGGCGCCACTGACACCCAAAGACCAATTTTTCTGTACCTGTTTGATAGGTGCATATCATTGCAATTTTTTACAGCAAGGCCAATTCTCGCTTTCATCAAGAGTACCTCTATAGGGTTACGGTGGGAAGACCAATTTTTACGCACTCGTTACTTCTATCCAAAGTGACACCAGAATGTATCCAGAAAATAACTAATCTTGTTCCCAGTGCACTACATCGTGGCGTCATCATACACACTGGCTCCCCAGCTTTTGTTGAGAAAAATAAAGGCAGCATGCAGGGAAAATGTATTTTTTTGGCTTTATAAATGCAATTATTGCTGCAGCAGATTATAGACATGGTACAGATCTGCCACTTTACAGGTAGACTAAGGGGACCCCCCAGGCACTATATTGGATAGATTTTTACATTTTTATGCTTTTACGTTAAACAATCAAAGAATCACTGCTCATTTAAAAATGACATTTTTCACAACTTTTTTTTTATTGATACATGTCCCCCAGGGCAGGACCCAGACCCCTATAACCATTGTATGCCCAATTAATTGCATATAAGCTTTCAAAATGGGCACTTTTGATTTTTGATGTTCGAGTTCCATTGACTTTAACCACTTGCCCACCGCTGGCCATCATATGATGTCCTTGACTTTTTACAGCTACAGGTATCATTCAGATATTGTCTTTTTCAGCTGACGATTTCTTACACCGTAAGAACGATCATAGCGATTGGCCAGATGCATGATCGTTCTTACGGGCAGCGAGAGGGGACGTCCCCCCTTCCTGATGCCCTCCGGTGCTTCTACCGACTCACCGTCGCCATCGGTGAGTCGGAGAATGGATCTGTCGGCCCCGGATGTTTACCATAGAGATGGTCGCCGGAGTCTCTATGATCGTTCGGAGGCTGGGCGCAATGGTATGATGTTATGCCCGGCCTCTGCAATCAAACAAACGGCGCCGCCTCGGCTGGGAAGCTAAGTCTAAACTTGTGACCAGTAAAAAAACTTAAGGCGTCACCTATGGGGATTTTTAAGTACCGAAGTTTGGCGCCATTCCACGAGCGTGTGCAATTTTGAAGCGCGCCATGTTAGGTATCTATGTACTTGCTGTAACTTCATCTTTCACATTATGCAAACAAATTTGGCTAAGTTTACTGTTTTGTTTTGTTTTTTAAAGCATGAAACTGTTCTTTTTTTAAAAAAACGTTCGAAAAATTGCTGCGCAAATACTGTGTAAGATAAAAAGTTGCACTGACCGCCATTTTATTCTCCAGGGTCTCTGCTAAAAAAATATATATAATGTTTGGGGATTATATGTAATTTTCTAGCAAAAAATTATGATTTTTACATGTAGGAGAGAAATGTCAGAATTGGCCTAGTTGGCAAGTGGATAATGGGGTTTGATATTCGGGTCCGAACTTTCTCGGTGTCGGAAATTTCTTGTGTGAACTGAAGAGGGGTCCGTTCGGCCCATCCCTAATTGAAAGCAGGTTTATCTTGGAGGTATTTCCTTCCTCCTTATGGGGCGTACACACGGTCGGACTTTTCGTCTACAAAAGTCCAACAGGCGCCGACGGACTAAAGCTGGCTGGTAATCCGATCGTGTGTGGGCTTCCCCGGACTTTCGGCTGACTTTTTCAGCCTCAAATCCGACGGACTTTAGATTTGAAACATGCTTCAAATCTTTACGTCGTAACTACGATGGACCCTGAAATCCGCTCGTCTGTGTGCTAGTCCGACGGACAAAAACCCACGCTAGGGCAGCTATTGGCTACTGGCTATGAACTTCCTTATTTTAGTCCGGTGTACGTCATCACGTACGAATCCGTCGGACTTTTGTGTGGTCGTGTGTAGGCAAGTCCGTTCGTTAGAAAGTCTGCCACAAGTCCACCGCAAGTCCGCCGAAAGTCCGCCGGAAGTCTGTCGGACAGGCTGTTGGACTTTTGTAGACGAAAAGTCCGACCGTGTGTATGCCCCATTAAAGTAGAACTATAGGCAAAACTTTTTTTTTTCATTTTGGATAGATTAAGGGAGGGTTATAATCTCTGTCATAAGGAAATCCCTGCAAAGTAAGAGAATTCCTTGGGGACCCCCAGATCACCAGAACTAGTGTCCCCATTGGAAGATTTCCCCTCTATTACTTTTCTGGGCTCAACCCAAAATTTGGGGTTTTCTTTTACTTTCACTTTCAATGAAAATGGTAAACAGAACAAATAGAGAGGGTGAATCTCCTTAATGGGGGCACAGACAGCAATAAAAACTGACCAGTGTTCTAATTTCCTTCCACTCTATCCAAAGCTAGAAAAAAAGATTTTGCCTTTAGTTGTACGTTAATGGTACAGCATCAAAAGTCCAGACTCACTTAATCCTGCTGAGAACTTCCAATGTATGCCTGTACCAAATACAACAAAAGCAAAAAGTTTACATTTAAATTAATTTTTTGGAAGCTGGACTGCGAACTGGGGAGTTTCTGTATTTTTCAGTGTATTTTAGACCCTTCACGTGCTAGTTATAAATTGATTTGAGTGGCTGATATTTTTTTGTTCATTATGCAACATTTCATTCAGTACCTGACCAGTAAAAAAATCAAATATATGTTTTTTTCGTTTTTAGTCCTGAACATATTCTATTTACAGGCATAACACAACCCCATTCATGAACCATGAAATAATATATTCCTATTCTGAACATCACAGGAGCAGCCATGACTAGGTCACTGAGTTGCAATCTCACTTATTCCATGTGGGCTGTGTACATAACTGAATGGACTTTCTGCATAAAGCATAACATATTTGTGAGCTGAGGTCAACTAAATTACACTGGCAAATGGGGTGATTTTTATTACAGAGTGTGCCTGTTTTATAAGCTTTCTGTCACTAATGGGTTTTAATGCTGTAGTGCTGGTTTTCATTGGAGTTAGAACTTCAAGTATTTGCCAAGTTTAATACAGTTCTTAAACAAACTCTTGTCTGTGCAGAAGGTACTACTTGGAGTGAACGAAAGGGCAACCGGAGTATCAAACAGTCAAGAGGGGATATGCGGGCATGAAACTATGTGAGTCGTCCGGCCAGAAAACTGACCAAGATGTGTAACATAAACACAAACTTCAGTTCATTTTCTGGTTTTGCATGATGAACTTAAAATGACCCATTTTATACAGCATTAGCACAGACACGATGAGTGACTGTGTTATTATATGCTTAGTTGAAAGGAACCTTGTTTCTGAGTTTGGATGGATTCCACCTGCATTTTAAAGGTTCACTATCTTATTTTTTCGTTCATTATTTCATTTTAACATTTACAATTACTAATGATATCTAATTTATTTGTAATTAATATTGCTATATATCATTTTTTATAGCTTTTTTTGTATTTCATTGTACAGGAAGAGGATAAAGACTTTCAAATGTATTTTAGTCATACTAAAACGGGGTCAGCGATAATAGACTTTATCATAAACAAGAATAGTTCCGTCTTTCCATTTCAGTGCTCTGATGGGAATGTCATTATAATGTGTTAATTAGCTAAACAATTCATCTGTATGGTAGATGTTAATAGCGTGTCTTGTGTTCACATTTTACATCAAGGCACAGAATGCTGTTTGCTAAAAATGTTCTAACCCTTCACACCAAAATACCCACAAATAGCAGGCTGGCATCATCCGGTACATGTGATTTCTACATTTTAGAAGAAAGTTGGTGTAATTATGTAGTATGAATTATTGCAATAAAAAACATTAAGACATTACACTCTGATGAACTGTTTTGTCCAAATTTTGTCCAAGTTTTCCAGTGTTAGTACAAACATAAGCTGGCTCTGGAGTCTTGGGACCCTGTGGCCAGACCATTCAATTCAACAACAATCTTCCTATAAGATTTTGTGTACATTTGTTGCATTTAATACATGTTTTATTGTAAAAGCCTCCCTTTTGTAGACATCCAAAAGCTCTAAAACTCCTGCTGGATCCTGCCAAGTTGGATGTGATTTCAGCAGCCCCAGTAAATTCAGAGCTCTCACTCAAGTGGCACTGTATAGTTTTTCCCTTTGCTTCTTACCCGACAGCTACATAAAAAGTTATATTTGGAGGTGAGGGGCAGAGGAACTGCCTACACAGACAGTATGTGGAGATTCCCAGACGAGACAATCTAAAGTTTGGAGGAAGGAGTCAAAAGGAGACCTTGTAGATATTGAACAGCAAATTTGTCTGGTAACACATCCTATAAAAATAACCACAACAAAAAAACATCCTAACCAGGAAAAGCTATCAGGACTTTGACAGGACCACAAAAAGAGTAAATAAAATATCAAATTTTATTTGTACAAATGTTCAAATACATATGTTTGTTTAAAAATACCAGGTACATACAATAATCTATTGCAGAAACATCTGCCATCTAGTGCAAATATTACATGGTATTCTTCCCATCATCTATATCAGAAGTGGGGTAATGGGTTGCTTGCTATTTCTTCAATGTATTTCATGGGTCAAAGGCCCATTTCATCAGACAAGCAGTAATAATAGGCTCTGAAATGGTAAAAGAATATATCAGACCATATAATTCAACAAAAGAAGAGGACACAATATAAGCATTATTCTAGTCCAACAAGTATACAGTACATAATACCTATTGTAGATGAGTAGGTTATTAATAAATACAACTAAGCTTTACAACCAACAATTGCAACATCATGTGGAGAACAGATCCAGAAAGACTGATGTGTATCCCATCACACCACAAAATAAAGATGGACTTGAATTAAGGACCAAATCCTACAGAAAGTGCTGCAAAGAAAAATAAAAAATTGTATATAATAATGTATATAGTGTGGGGGGCAAGAAGATATCTTATGTGTAAAAGGTATTAATATATCCTAGGGACCCCAGTATTCCCCTACTCCCAGAAGAGCAGAGGGCTGGGGCATGTTTAGGATTGTGCTATACTTTCCTGCCAGTAAGTATTTAATATAGTTGTTATTTTTGGGCTTTGACCAACAGTTTTTAAAGTTGGTGACAGGGTCTCTTAAAGTGTATCTAAACTCAGTAACACTAAGGTCATATATTGCTACTTGTCAGTGTTTAGATGTGATAGCTGCATTTGTTTTATTTTTTTCAGATGTTTTTTCATTTATATCCACCTTGCAATCCTGCCAGTAACACATTGACTTTTATTGGATGACATTGCTCACTCATTGTACTGTACCCATGGAGAAGCAGCATTGTCACTTGGGATGTGGGTTTGGTTTTAAACACAAGTTCAGAATGAACTTTGGCTGTTTGGGCATTTCTCACATGGCCTCATTCATTTACTGGTCAGGAATCACCAGCAAAGTAAACTAAGGGTTGGAGATAGTGTTGATATCAATGTCCAAATATGGCCACATTGTCATATTTGGACATAACCTGAGGGATCCATGCCTTTGCTTTTATTTAGCAGCAGGCTCGGTAGATGTCATTCGGTGTAAGCGAGTAATAGCAGTGGTTGTTTGACATGATCCTTGCTATTTTTTTCTTTCAGGAGGTCAGTAGACATCATTCTTTAGGACTGACATAGATCTACATCGCTGAATGATATGATTGACAATGGATATAAAGTAAATTGTGGGAATTTTTTTTGTCAAAAAGTGTGGTATTAATTTTTACTGTTTACATTTTTTTTGTGCATGAGTGGGCATACTATGTACCACTTACTCGTTACAATTAGGGGTGCAGTATCTTAACGCTCCCTTATCCTAAAGGGTGCTTCAATCAGCCAATCACATGGCAGCAATGCTATACATTTAGGCATCTAGACGTGGTGAAGACGACTTGCTGAAGTTCAAATTGAGCATCAGAATGGAGAAGAAAGGGTATTTAAGTGACTTTGAACATGTCATGGTTGTTTTTCATGCCAGACAGGCTGGTCTGAGTATTTCAAAAACTGCTGATCTACTGTGATTTTCACACACAACCATCTCTAGGTTTTATAGAGAATGGTCTGAAAAAAATATATGCAGTGAGCATCAGTTGTGTGGACAAAAATGCCTTGTTGATGTCAGAGGAGAATGGGAAGACTGGTTTGAGATGATAGAAAGGCAACAGTATCTCAAATAACCACTCGTTACAATCAAGGTATGCAGAATACCATTTCTGAAAGCATAACACATCAAACCTTGAAGCAGATGGGCTACAGCAGCAGAAGACCGCACTGGGTGCCACTCCTATCAGCTAAGAACAGGAAACTGGGGCTACAATTCACACAGGCTCGCCAAAATTGGAAAATAGAAGACTGGAAAAACATTGCCTGGTCTGATGAGTCTCAATTTCAGCTGCAACATTAAGATGGTAGGGACAGAATTTGGCATAAACAACATAGAAGCATGGATCCTTCATGCCTTGTATTAATGGTTCAGGCTGGTGGTGGTATAATAGTGTGGGGGATATTGTTTGGACCCCTGTCAGGAACCTTTAACCAGGCGGAGACAGAAAGTGCAGTTAAAACCACACCTTTAATGAAATAGCAAAAAATAACACAGTTCAGGAATGTAGTCAAAAACTGAAGCCAGGGTTTAAATGCCAGAGCAGTAATCCGGTTGAGCTGGGTTCAGGAAACCAGAAGTCAGCATAGTTGGGAGCAAAATCAGGAACAGGTATTGAAAAGAAGTCAGCCAGGCCAAGTCATACACAGGAACACAGGCAGAAACACACTGGAGATCATAGACCATGCAAGGGCAAGGAGGAAATGAGCTAAGCTGTTTAAAAACCAAAAAAGTACTGTCTGTAGGCTGGACTAATGGGGCAGGTTAATGGTAACCAGGTGAGTGACTGTGGAAACAACAAGTGGCTGGTAATTACTGACAGCTGAACAGCTACTGTGCACTGAAAGAAAAGAGTTGCTTGTAAATAGCAGGAGTCAAGCCCTGACAGCCCCTTAGTACCAATTAAGCATCGTTTAAATTCCACGGCCTACCTGAGTATTGTTACTGACCATGTCCATTCCTTTATGACTACAGTGTACTCATCTTCTGATAGCTACTTCCAGCAGGATAATGCACCATATCACAAATCTCAAATCATCTCAAACTGGTTTCTTGAACAAGACAACCAGTTCACTGTACTCCAATGGCCACCACAGTCACCAGATCATAATCCAATATTGGTGGAATGGGAGATTTGCATCATGGATGTGCAGATGACAAATCTGCAGCAACTGCATGATCCTATCATGTCAATATGGACCAAATCTCTGAGCAATGTTTCCAACACCTTGTTAAAGCTATGCCACAAAAAATTAAGGCAGTTCTGAAGGCAAAAGGGGGTCCAACTTAGTACTAGCAAGGTGCACCTAATAAAGTGGCCGGTGAGTGTAAACCATAGCAGAGGAATCCAAATGAATACAGCAATTCTCTAGTATTTCAATAATACTGTATGACCAGAGCTAAAGGAAATGTATGTGTTGTACATATGTTATTCCTTCTTTATCACAGGCAGGACTAAATAAATGATTAAAAATATATATATTTATAGTTGGGTAAATATAAAATAATACATAATAACATAATTTAGTCCTCTATCCAGTCCATAGGTGGAACTCTGATTTCTAATTCACATCATTAACAAGCCATTGTTTATACAGCCCAATATGTCATCAAAGCAGTGGCTCATCTCTTATCAAATGGTTCGGTAGTAGGTGGTTTTTATTAGACAAAAGTAGCTGCAAAGCAAGCCATTCTGCTTTGCTGTCTCTTTACATAGAGTGCTCTAGGAATCCTTGGTCATGTATTAAAGGTTTATTTGAAATATAAACAATTGTAAATACTAAAAAAAAACAGATATAAAGCAACAGTTTAAAAACATGTAAACTTTTAAAAAATGATTTAAAATAAAATATTATTAAACATAATAGTTTCCCTTTAATACATGAACAATATATATATTTTTTTTCCAAAATGTTTTTTTGAAGTTTATAGGGAGAACAGAAAAAAGAAAGGGGGGGGGTACAATATCAACCTTACAATGGGACATAGGGAGTGGGGTCATACAGTAGGTTTGGGAATAAATGGCAAAACAATAATAACAAACCTATGTAGATAATGTAATGCATTTCAATGGTTGAGTTTAAGGTCAGGAGGATTGTCCAATCCCCTCAGACACCCCATCTGGGAACAAGCTGCGTCTTGAGGGGGAGTCCATTTAGTTGACCCTTAGTCCATTGTTCAAGCATTTTAGTGGGAAAGGGGAATTGGTATGTGATGTAGAGGTAGAGAGGGGGAAGTTCTCTCAGGAGCAATGGTAGTAGGCGGGACATGGGAGAACCATGGAACCAGTAGGGACGCAGCTTAGGTTGTGAAAAAAATGGTAGCAGCGATAGTACAGAGCATTAAAAGCCAGTGAGAGATGTCACGTATAGTCAATATACCTCAAGTCAGTAGTGAGGCGTGGATCTGGGGTTAGCTAAGGGCTGCTTAAGTTAGTGAGAGCTAGGTAAAGCAAGCTTTGGGAATGAGTTGGGAAGAGCAAGTATGCGGTAGTATGAGTATCTGATCATGGTTTCATGGTAGCTTTGTGGATCCTGAGGGGGAGAGTCTATTGAGGTGGATGAGCCATTAAGGAACAGGGAAAAAGAAGAGGAGATAAAAAAGGGGGGAGAAAGAGATAAAGAGGAAGGGAGAGCAGAAGAGAGATGAGGAGTCATCGGGGAAGGAGGGGCTAGATTTTAGACTATATGTATTTCTTTTTTTTGAAAATTCTGTTTATTAAATTTTTGGACATAGAAACATACAAAGATAGTGGAGTGATTCGGCAAAACACCGGCCATTCCTTGACCAACATGGTCAACTTGAATCAAACATTTAGTCGACCTAACACAGGTGACTAATAGTACAAACCCCCCCCCCTCCCTTCAACATCCCGGACCACAGTTCACCACTTTTAAGAACAATGACTTCTCATTATCTTACCAATAGGGGACCATTTGGAGTAATCTCATGTGAATATACATAAATGTGTTTAATATACTCCCCAAAGCACTGCACTAAACTTAATGTTGAGCTATTTTATGATCCAAAAGACACAACAACCTTAAACCACCACCCTTCCTCATGTGTTTGGTTTTAACATACTCCCAGGACTATTATTTAACCACATATGAGATCAGAACTAGCCAGCAGTTACCTCCGAGCCAAACCAGGCCTGCCAAACTTTATCAAACTTCTTTCCGCACCCTCTAGAGTGGTAGGTTGCCTGATAATAAGGCATCATGGAATTTACCAATCCCTTCCAAAAGGGGATCCCAGGGGGAGCGGAATTCTTCCATTTAAATAATATGGCTTTTCTTCCGTAGAAGAATAGAATGTTCAGTAAAGTTCTAAGAGCTCTGGAGGGAACTACCTCCTCCACTAGGCCCAACAAACATACTCTAATTGACAATGGGATAGGTATCTTTAAAATGTCTTCTATGCATTTTATTACCCCTTCGCAAAAGGTCTTGATGTGCAGGCAATCCCAGAAAATATGATTGGCATCTGCCAGTGAAAAGCCACATCTCCAACAGGCCGAGGAGACCGATGGGTAGATTACTGCCAATGTGGCCGGTGTAAAATAAATTCTGTGCAAAAATTTAAAATGTATAAGTCTGTCTCTCGCAGACACCAAATGTTTAAAGGGATGCACCCATACGTCATCCCAATCCTCCCCATCCATATCAGGGACTTCACTCTATCAGTGCTCCCTACATTTAGTCACTGCTGCTGGACTTTTCTTGAACATTTTTTTTATATGTGACCGACAAAGTCTTAGGGAGGTCTACTACCATAAGCATGTCTTCCAGAGCCGATGGGATGGACTCTACCGCCCTATCTCTGAATTGGGCCTGAAATGCGTGTCAAAGCTGTATGAACCTGAAGAAATATGCATTAGGGAGGTCATGATTAGTCTTTAGCTGATCAAAAGTCAGAAGTGTTCCATCCTTGGTGATGTCCTTTAATAACTTAATTCCCTTGACCACCCACACCATGGGATCTTGGAATGAGTAGAAGTGAGACAGCTTGGGGTTCTGGGAGTTCAGGGAGTCTGAGGTGAGAACCCCAAGTAGCTTGGGCATGCCAACTCCACTGCCTCCTCCCATGCCTTAATAGTAGCCTTCATAGCCAATGTAAATGGAAGCTCTGACCTACCACCCCCGTGAATGGCCAAATGGAGGGTCTCATATGACCCCAAATGAGCCGCTTCCACAACAGTTGCTGAGTCTCCGTCGTCAGATGTCAACCATTTATGGACAAATACCATCTGACCAATGCGTGGTTGTTTGGGAGCCCATATGAATGTACTAGTAATACCCTCCAGTTGTTTGAAAAAGGTTTTGGGAGGCCATATCGGAGCGTGTCTCAAAAAATAAAGTATGACTGGAAGAATTTTCATTTTCAGTAAACTTATCCTCCCTATCAGTGACAGAGGGAGCCTTTTCCAGGCCTGCGCCTTCTGTTTAAAAAAAGTCAGTAGGGGCAGTAAATTAAGAGTCATATAGTCAGCACTGTCTGCTGTAATTTTAACTCCTAGGTATGTGATGGAAGAAACCCACTTCAGCGGCAGTCTTTGGTCAGCCTCTTTCCTGGCCCCAGCATCTAATGGCAAAATGGAGGATTTGCTCCAGTTCACCTTAAGGCTTGAAAAAACGGTGAATTCATTGAAAATTTTTAGGACCGCCTGCAGTGATGACCCAGGGTCCTCCAAAAACAAGAACATGTCATCCGCATATAAAGCTAGACATTCCTTAATGGAACCTACTCTAATGGCCTTGACTTCACTAGATTTTCTAAGTACTACTGCTAAGGGTTCCATCATAAGTGCAAAAAAAAATGGGGACAAAGGGCACCCCTGCCTGGTGCCTCTGCCCACTGAGAAGAAAGGAGAAATATTCTGACCTAGTCTAATTGCCACTCTGGGATTGCAATACAACAAGGCTATCCACCTCCTGAAAGTGCTGCCGAACCCCATTACCTCCAGTACCCGGAACATGTACGACCAATCAATTGAGTCGAACGCCTTTTCTATGTCGATCGAAACAATAATTCTGGTTCCGTCTTCAGGCCCCGAGAGCTGGAGGTGGGTGAACAACCTTCTCAAATTAGTGTCAGTGGACTTTCCTGGCATGAAACCCGTCTGGTCAATATTGACCAAGGAGGGGATCACCCCGACTAGTCTGTTGGCCAATACCTTCGTCAGAATCTTCAGATCCGTGTTTAAGAGGGAGATGGGCCTGTATGAAGAACAATCTAAAGGATCTTCTTTACCCGGTTTCAGCAATAACACCATATAGGCATCAAGCATAGAGGCCGGAAGACTATTTAGTTCTAAACATTTGGCCAGAAGTGTGTTTAGTCTCGGGGCTATTTCGTCAGCATAGCTTTTTTAAAAATCCGCGGGGAGGCCATCCGGTCCCGGAGCCTTACAGGGTGGGAAGTGAAAAATAGTTGCAATTATCTCTTTATTAGTGATTTTACTATCTAGTTCCACCTGGTCAGTCTCAGATAAACTCGGGAGGGCCAGCCTATCCAAGAGAGCATTCAAATCAGCATGATCATATCTCGGTATAGGAGCATAAAGTTTAGAAAAGAAGTCTCTAAATTCCTCCAATATACGTAAAGGGTCACTGATCATAGTACCATCCTGCCCTCTAACTACCGGGATGTTCGTTATTTGATTATCAACTGACACCAGTCTTGCCAGTAACTACCCATTTTTGTCACCTTCTGCAAAAACTGAGTTCGCCCTGTGTCCCAACTCGGTATGGGCCAGATCCGAGAAATGTAGAGAGAGAATACACCTAGCCTCCATCAGAGACAAATATGTGGACTCAGAAGGACTGCCAGCATGTCTCTCCGCACATTCCCTCTCATCTTCTTGTAACCTGGCGACCTCAGCGTTATGAGCCACCCTTTCAGTTTTTAATTCAGAAATACATTCTCCCCTTATCACTGCCTTAAATGCATCCCAGACCACCGGAGGGTCCACTGTATTCTCATTAGATGTCCAGTAAGAGGCGATAGACTCCTGTAAGCGTGAAGATACCTGCTCATTTTGCAACCATCCTGGGGACAGCCACCACCCCCCTGCCCCCCTTCCAGCTGACAGACTGAGATCAAGGGACAGAGGACAATGATCAGATATGCCCCCTGCCAGGTAAGCTATGTCCTTTACAAACGGTAACAAGGCCTGGTTCCCAAACGCCATATCTATCCTAGCCGACGAGCAGTGGGTCAGTGAGACATGAGAGTAGGCTCTGCAAGATGGGTTCCTAGCTCGCCACAGCTCTGTCAACCCAGTCACCGAGGCCCAGGATAGAAGATCACCAGACCCCACTCTCCCTCCATCTAAAATAGCATTGAAATCACCCATCAGTACAAGAGGGAGGTGAGCAAAGGGAGCCAATCTGGTAAACAAATCACAGGAGGAGGCAGGTATGCATTCACCAGTAGCATTTTATAATGATAACATCTAAAAGAACAGCCACATATTTACCCCCCGCATCCGAGAACACCTGATGTATAGTACATGGTAGGGCCTTGCTGATAAGAATTGAGACGCCTCTGGCGAACGTGGAAAAAGTAGCATGTAAAGCTTTTTGGACCCAGGGTCTGCGCATAGCCAGGACCCTACTACCATCTAGATGGGTCTCTTGCAGGAAGGTGACATGCGGCTTGAACTGTTTAAGGAACTGAAATATTGATGCTCTTTTATACTTGTTATTCAGTCCTCTCACATTCCAGGAGACAAATGTTGCACACTTAGCCATTAACCTGTAAACAGAATATGAAATCACAGGAGCCTGAGTGCAGTGCCTTTTTCAATCTGCAAGTACTTTTAGAAACACTAGACCAATGCCACATATAAACTATACATATTCTTCCTTGTGAGTGGTGAACTGTGGTAAAACTATCCCCTACTGCCATTATACCAGAAACCAACAAAACAAAAACAAAAAAAAAAACCCAACCACTGGTATGTGGCTTAGTCCCAAAAACTCCCAAAAAGGGGAGAACAAAAATACAAACTGGGAGTACTTAACCGTGTGCCGAACTTTTCAGCAAGTTTAGAAGTCCTTTGCTTGTGTCCTCCTGGAGCCCCATAGGATACGGATCAAGGAGCCCAGTTCAGCCCACATGAGGCCATGAAGGAGAGTATATTTAAACCATATGTATCCGCCTAAGTGCCGACAGCCTTCATCGCACTGGATTTTGGTAAAAATAAAAAAATAAAAATGTATAACATATAAAATACAGGTGCTGATTCACTTCAATCCAGGGTATCCAGCCAGTTTGAGACATCCAAGGGAGCTTCAAAGAATTTCACAGAGCCCCAGTGTTCAACGCGAAGCTTACTGGGGTACAGCATGCTATATTTGAGCCCCTTTTCCCGTAGTCTCTTCTGAACCTCCACAAACGTGCGACGGCGCCTCTGCAGCTCTGGGGAAAAATCCGGGAAGAAAGGCAGGGTGGTATTCTCAAACCAGAGCTGTGGTTTCTTCCAAGCTTCAGCAAGGATGAGCTCTCTATCTCTGTAATTGAGAAACCATACCAGGAATGGTCTGGGAAAGGCGTCCTGCGGTCTCGGCCCTGATGGGACCCTGTGAGCCCGCTCCACAATGTATGCTGAGGAAACTTGCTGCAAATCAAGGATATCTTTAAAGAAGTTTTCAGCAAAGCTGGCTGGTTATAAACCCTCTGCACCCTCAGGAAGGCCCACCACGCGCACATTATTGCGCCACAGTCTATTTTCGGCGTCTTCGGACTGCGCCATCAGAGTCTTTACTGTGCGTTGCAGGTCAGTGACATTCCGAGAGATAGTAGCCGTAGTATCCTCTAGGTCGGAGATGCGATTCTCAGCGGCAGTGACACGGCCTCTAAACTTGTCCATGTCTTGTCGGATAAGGCCACACTCCATGGCCAATGTGTCTATCCTCCCCATGACCATAGTTTTACTCTCCTCAATGGCCGCCAGGATAGCTGCAGTGGAGTTGGTAGCTTCTGACTGCTCCACACCCAAGGGCCGCCGCAGGTCTCCCTCGTTTTGTTCCATATCTCTGAGAAGCTGCAGCACCATCAACGTGGCCGCGGCTCTGTCTAAACCTGAGGGCCGAACGACTGCCACATGTGTCACTGCCGGGCTCTGTTTCTTAGGAGGCGGCTGTTTCTTCGCTGATCTCCTGAATGGCATCGAATGATTCAAAATGTGCCCCCGACTCCAATAAAGGAGTCCACCCTACAGCAAAGCAGTCAGTACAGGTGATTTAGCCAAAGAGCCGGGTTGGGATCAGGAGGGTGTATAGGATGCTGGGCTCCTGGACTCTGTGGCTTGCTCTCACAAGCAATCTCTGTCAGATACTTCAGCTTTTAGGATGATGGGGTGGCCGAGGACAACAACCGTGCTCCAGATTGCAGACCGCACCGACCGCGGCACTCCTCCGCGGGCCAGCGGCTTAGGAAAGTCCAGGGCTCAGCAGGCTTCACTAGACCACACTAGGCCACACCAGGCCGCGGCCTCCACAGGCAATCTCGGCGGCCCAACAGACCCCCGGACCCCGCCGGACACACAGGAGAGTTTACTGGATGCTGATGGAAGTCCCCTACCTCTCTCCCCAGCCAGCAACAGCTCCTTTCAGCAGGATGGGAGCTGGAAAGGTGGCAGCGGCTGCGGGCCTGCAGGAATCCTCGTCTTTCCAGCCGGCTCACCTCCAATATACCCTCAGGCAGCAGCGGAGTATTTAGATGGACAAGCAGGTTATAAATTCTGGTTGAATTAAGTGCTTTTGTGCACGGATGGCTACGGATGATTGTACGGATTTCTGGAGCTCCTCTCTCAAACATCCTTCTCCACTCACATCTGGACACGCCCCCCCCCCCCCAGGCTATATGTATTTAGGAGGGAAGTGGCTTAAAGGCGGAGTAAGGAGCTATCAAAATCAGGGGGAAGAAAATACCCTACCCAGGGTTGCCAAATTCTTTCAAATTTAGTGACTTTATCGAGGACATGAACAATATTTTCAAGGCAATTACCAGTATCCCGTTGATCCACTCTCAGTAAGATGATAAAGCAATAATATAGCAGACAAAAATTAGTGTTCATTTACTAAATAACACAAGTCTTTCTGGCACAGGAAATAACATTCATTTTCAATATTTGGTTTTAATGAGTAAAAGTTTGGCAGCTCTAAATATTCTAGATGACTGGGGCTTTTCAATTTGAAGCCTGCAAATAAAAGTTACTTTAACTAATCTCCACAGGCTGTACTGGCAGCTGAAATGGAGCCAGCTCAAATTAAGCATTTGCAAGAAGCTTGAGCAGAATTTATCAACTCTTCCTTTCTAGCCCTAGAAGACACTTTTTTGGAAAGAAAAGGTTTAGAAGAAAAAAAAAAAATCAGTTCCCCTGGTACTGTTTCCCTAGCAGTCCATGTCATATTGATGTTACATCCAAAGTTAAGTTATGTTCTGCACTTGGGAGTGTTTTGAAACCCATTAGGCATAAATTTTCGATGAGAACAGCCAGTGAAGAAAAAATAGTGGTATTACAACCTAACATTCAATACTAACTTAATTAATTCAGAGACGAAGCCGATAATGACCCTAATTTTGTGTACCTTGCATGAAACATTACGGTTTGCAAATATGTTTGGAGATGTTCCAGAGCTAAATAGAAGAGAATTGTTTTACTTTTCTCCCCCGAGTGCTTTTGATCAATATTCAGAGATAATGGATTCCGTCATAGACTTAGATGACAAAATCAAACTTAGGCTCGATCAATATAAACTCATTACTGGTGACCAGGGAGAACAACTTAGACTTTTTCCTTTTCTTCATTTTCTTTGAACTTTACTTTGCTGATAAACATTTTCACTTTTACGGAAAATATCAGTAAGCATTACATTTCTTCACTGGTAGAAACATCCTTAAGGGCTGTAGACTTCTCAGAAAGACGTTGTGATAATTCTATATATTTACTATAGCACATAAGGTGTCCACACACTTTATGTATGGCTGTGCTGTCCAGGAAAGAATGGTTATTCATATTTTATAACACAGAAGACATTCTTAGGAATGGCAAGTTTATAGATTTAATATGTTACCCAAGGTGGCTACAAAATTCATGTACTGAGAAACCTCCATCCCTCAGGCTATTTATCTCATGACTTATACAACAAAGACAAATACTTTTATAGCACACAGCAAATTGCCAATACGTGACAAATGGGAAAAGCTGAAATACTAATTATTTTCCAAAACATAAATTAAAGTTTAATAGCAAATGCATTCAGAGAGGGGTTTCAGTTAAACACTCCATTAATGCTGAATTCTGGGGACCAATATTTTAACATTGAACTCTGCAGAGAGCAAAAATTCTTGTTTGCAGTGTGGTCTCCCCTGCACTATAAGTGTTAAAAAAAATAACTAAAGCCATTTCGTTTTTCATTTTTTCATTTTGAATATACGGGAAGGTTATAACTTTTGTCAGTTTTTTGCCATTTCTGCCCCACTGGGAGATTTCCCATCACCTCCTTGCACATAGCCAAAACGAAGAAGTGAGAAGAAATACCTCCAAAGTGAGTGAACTGCCTGGTTGTCCCTATTATCCCCATTGAAAGATCTCCACCTTATTACTATTGTGATGACAGCTCAAAATTTTGGATTTTCTTTTTACTCTTGGTGATAAGGGTCACCAGGACAAACAGAGGGATTAAATCTCTCTAATGACAGACAGCAATAAAAACCTGATAGGTGCTCTAATCCCTTTCCACTCTATCTAAAATTTTGGCTTTTAGCTATACTTTAAATGCTCCTTTATGTCCAGAGTTTTTTTTTACCTCATACTTCTTTCCAATAGGCTCTCTCCATGCTGCTATGCTGAAGACCTCAGTCACTATTCCCTTATGATGCAATGTTTCCTTCCTTCTGACACCATCATCTGACATAATCAAGTACAGTGCAGGGCTCATAGAGACAGTCCACAAGCTGGAGCATAAGGGAGTAGGGGAGAGCACCAGATGCTCATGGAGCATGGATCAAGTAAGTAAAACTGCTTTTTCCAGTATTCTAAAGATAAAAAAGCATTTAACCTTTGCAATATGGGGGAAGGATGTTTGTATTCCCTGGAAATAGGCTTTAAAATGTGTTGATGTTATAATTTATTCACTTCTGCATTATACTTTTATTTTTTTACTTTTTGTAACAACATAAGAAATTGAACTGATAGTATCGTGTGTTAGTACAGGTTGCACTGTAATTTTGATCCCCCTGGCTATGATTAACACCATTGCTGGTGTCATATAATTGCCTCTATGTACACTTTGCCAATTCATAAGACTACTACTGCAGCTTCATCACAGGTTGTATTTTGTGAATTGGCAAAGCATACCCAAGCCGAAGACATAACAACGCTGGGTAGGGCCACACAGTGAAAATTGTTGCAATGAAGAAGAAGATAAATAAACAATGCAGGCTGCACTCAGGGGGTGGAGGGATATATTAACCAGTTAACAAACGCGCCAAAGCCAAATGATGGCTACAGCGCAGCTTGATAACTCTGGGAGGGCGTACTATGACGTCCTCCCAGAATTGTGCTTCTGCGTGCCCCCTGGGGCGCTCACACAGGGTTGTCCATTCCCGCCGGGTTCAAGGGACATGGTGGGTCACGGATCACGGTAAATGGCCAATGACAGTGGCCCTTTACCAAGTGATCACTCCGTCCGATGACGGAGTGCTCAATGTAAACAAACTGCCGTCATGTCCGGCTCTGTCCACTGCTCACACCAATTATGTGAGTAGAGGAGGGAGAAACTGCAACGTGAGGCTGTTTCAGGTAGTTTTTTCATAGTGCCAGTGCCCCAATTCATGCCAGCAGTGCCAGATCTGTGCCCCAGTCCGTGCCAGCAGTGCCAGATCAGAGCCAGATTAGTGCCCCAGTCTGTGCCAGCAGTGCCAGATCAGTGCCCCAGTCCGTGCCAGCAGAGCCATATCGGTGCCAGATCAGTGCCCAGCAGTGCCCCAGTTCGTGCGAGTAGTGCCCCAGTCTGTGCCATATCAGTGCCCAGCAGTGCCATATTAGTGCCCTAATTTGTACCAGATCAGTGCCCAGCAGGGCCCCAGTCCATGCCAGCAGTGCCAGATCAGTGCCCAGCAAGGCCCCAGTCCGTGCCATATCAGTGCCCAGCAGTGCAATATCAGTGCCCCAATCCGTGCCATAGCAGTTACCCAATCTGTGCCATATTAGTGCCCAGCAGTGCCCCAATCCATGCCATATGAGTGCCCAGCAGTGCCAAATCCATGCCATATCAGTGCCCATCAGTGCCATATCAGTGCTCCATTTGTGCCATATCAGTGCCCAGAAGTGCCCCATTCGTGCCCTATCAGTGCCGCATCTGTGCCATGTCATGTGTAATTTATGTCCCTAGAACAGCTGATGGTGCTCACTGCATGTTGGGCCTCTGTCTGTGGCCAGGCTGTGGAAAAGTCTCACACATATGGTATCACCATACTCGGGAGGAGTAGCAGAATGTGTTTTGGGGTGTAATTTGTGGTACGCATATGCTATGTGAGAGAAATAACCTGTTAATATGACAGTTTTGTGAAAAAAAAAAATCTTCATTTTGCAAAGAATTGTGGGAAAAAATTACAACATGAAAAAACTCACCATGCCGCTTACTAAACACCTTGGAATGTCTACTTTCCAAAAAGGGGTTATTTGGGGGGATATTTGTACTTTCCTGATAGTTCAGGGCCTCGAGAAATTAGATAGGCCGTCAGTACATCAGGTGTGATCAATTTTCAATGATTGGCACCATAGCTTGTAGACTCTATAACTTTCACAAAGATCAAAAATTATCCACTAATTAGGGTTATTTTTACCAAAGATATGTAGCAGTATAAATTATGGCCAAAATTTATGAAGAAAATTTTCAAATTTGCTAGAAAAAAAATTAACAGAAGCTAAGAAAAATACATTTTTTTTACAAAATTTTTTTATTTATAGCGCAAAAAATAAAAACCTCAGAGGTGATTAAATAGCATCAAAAGAAAGCTCTATTTGTGTGAAAAAAGGACACACATTTCATATGGGTACAGTGTTGCATAACTGAGTAATTGTCATTCAAAATGACAGAGCACTGAAAGCTGAAAATTGGTCTGGTTAGGAAAGGGATTTAAGTGCCCAGTGGGTAAGTGGTTAAAGGACAGCTCTACCAAAAATACAATTGTCATTTAACACTTCTGGGACATGGGGGCAAGCCAGTTTCCCCCTGAAAATCTTTTCCAGATGCTACTCATGACTTTCATTCAGTACCCACTTCTAGAAAATATACTTACGGTAATATCCAGTTTAAACTAGCAATCCAATTAAAAGGAAACCATAATGGTTTTACAACAATTTTTATATTAAGTGTATATTTTTTTAGTTTAATGCATATTTATACTATTATTTTCCAATTGTTATATACAATTTTTGTTTTACAGATAAACATTTAATACATGGTGCATCCGTGATACCAATGTGACATAACATTATGAGTTTTCTAAAAAAGGAAACAGCAGTAACCATGAGCCAATTTGTTGTGAGTATACATTTATAATTGAGCTATATAAAAATAGGTATATATGTACAAAGAAGGAAATATAGGTATATATGTATATAACTGTTGCTTACTACCAGAATATTATTTATTGGCATGACTGAATTCCTATTGCATACTAATAATACAATGTTGTGTCTATTAGAAAAAAAATAATAGGGCTTGAATATCTGAAATGACTTTGTATTCCCTTTAATTATGTAAAACATGCAAAAGGACTCTATATAATCTTAAAAATGTATTTCTACATTGGACAGATTTTGTGGAAACTTTTAATTCCTACGTAACCATTATACCATGTAGTATGTCTACTTATTTTAAAGAAGATGTTCTGTGCCACTTGTATTTCTTTTGTGTTGTAATGAACTCTATCAGGTTGCCTTTGATGTATGTTGTGGCAGTTTTGGGCTGTTACAACCCATTTACTTAGGTGATTTGGTATCTCTCTCAGTCCTCTCCCGTTTAGTCCCAGCTAAGCGCTCCCTGTTTCTTCCATGTTCCTTAAGTTAGTTTTAATACCTTGAAAATTGAGTACTGTCCGTGATACTTTTTTTATTTGCACTAACATAATTTTTCAGGGCAAGCTTTCGGGGTATGTCCCCTTCTTCAAGGTCCCAGCAGAAAGATTGTGAGCATAAGTGCATGAATATAAGCCAAAAAAGTAAAAAAGTCCCAAAGAGCCAGAAAATGTTAAAGAAATCTTCTCTGTATATGATAAAAGAAGAAGTGGAATGTGAATACCAAAAGGCCTCAAAATGTCTCAATACTAGGAACACAATGCAAACCACCACAGTGTGTGAAAAGTAGGGGCTTACCAGATTCAAATGACTCTCACTGAGGAAAGGTCAAACAACGCTTGTTTAATGCTCCACAGAACCTCCAACCTCCTTCTTGGGTCTTGTCAGGTAATTACCCCACAATATGTTCCGCAATTCAGTATGCAATGAAGCTCCATGCAGGAATAATACCATAAAGGAAGAAAAAAACACCCTCCATAGTGTAAATCTATAGGTAAAGCATTATTTAACAAGAGGTAGAGGCAGTATTTGAAGTGTTACTAAACCTAGGACCCTGCATTCACTATTTCTTGTCTCCCACAGAACACAGAAATGCAATTATTTTAGTAAATATAAACTGCTAAATACCTTTTGCAGAGCACTGTTAAAGGGTAGGGTAGAGTTAGGGGTAGGGTTGCAAAAAAAATTTAGACCCACCAGAAAACCACAAATCTTTTGGTTTAAGGCTGGATTGTATGCCTGCATAAAATGTAGGGCATGCCAACAGGTTAATACCCATATTAGGGGACTAACCAAGTTCACATCAACAGCGAATGGACAGTAGTTCGAAATAAAGGATTTTATTTCATGTAACTCTACCCATGTTGTGTATGCCCTTGAATGCCCATGCGGGCTGATGTATATTGGCTAAACAAAAAGGACGTTGGGGAAGCGTGTTTCAGGACTTATCAATAATATTTGTAATAGTTTTAGGGATCATAGTGTATCTTTACAGGCCCAAACATAATAGGTATCCCTCAGGGCTTATGTTTTGGGGTATAGATAGGATCCATCCCATGTGGAGGGGATCCAATATGGTGAGAGAACTAAATGTGAGACCAAGTGGATCTTTTTGACCAATACTTTAAGCCCTAGAGGTATGAATGGGGAACTGGGCCTCAACTGCTTTATAAGTGATTATTGAATATTTGTCATTTTAGTAATTGAGGGTTTTGTTACCGATTAGGCATGCAAGTATAATATTTGAAACTTTATTCCTAACTTGTTTGTCTATCTAAATTTTGTATAAAAATATATTTATATATGGTTTAGAATATGTTTTTATATTTAGACTGGCACTTGTAATTATGTATACATATATATTGTTTTTTAAAAAGAATTTTTATATTTATTTATTTCTAAGTGAGGGACGATGCATAGGGTTTAGGATAACGATCACGTTTAAGGGGTAGTGCAAACATGATCCAATCGCACATTGAGTTTTAAGAGTTTAAGTTATCATACATGCTAAGATTTGATCGAGTGAGACCATTAAAATGTATAAATATGTGGGTTAGTTACCCAATTTAAGCGTGAGGAGTACTCTATCACAATCGGGGTCCATTGTGCTGGATAACTTAAATATATCTGCAGTATGTCAGTGACCAGTGAAAAACCACATGCAGTTGTTCCCTCAGTTTACATGCTGACAGGACATAGATGTAGTAAGTCCCGATCAGGCATGATGAACATACACAGGGTTAATCCCATTAGTGACAGCTCATAAATAGAGTGAGTCATGCTGTGTGGCCATGCCCTCTGACAAAGCTGATGATGAAGCGCGTTAGGACGTGACCACGTGGCTATCAGGTCAGCCAACAAGTGTACAGCTCTACCCCGGGTATCACCACGGCTGACGTTAGTGAGGAGCAGTGAGAGTAACACATCTAGTTTGGCACGCAACCTATTATTACATGCTTGTAATTTATACTTTGTAAGTGCAATTGTTTAGGCGGGTTTGGACCTATAAAATTTTGTACCAGGATTACGATATGAATTCCTTTTTTCCATATGGGTGTTGTGGCTGATGAGGGGAGTATCCTCACCTACAGCAAGCTCTATTGGAGGAAAGTACTTGAGCTAAAGGAGTTGTCCATCCCTAGATCTGCTGATGGGAGAAGAATCCAGGTGAACAATCAGTCTCTTTATCCAAGGCGCATTGCGTTTTAGGATGTGGTGAGATCAATATCTACAGGGAGTGGCCCCCAACGAGGTGTGGTGATGGGACTACATATGTATTGTTGATCATTTGCACAGTGTTTAATATGATTCTTATAAGCACTGCACTTCTATTTATGAGTCTTAGTACTTTGCAGAGATGGGGCTTAGGAAAGTCTATGACTTGTTACACTTAAAATAACTGGAAAACATCTTCTGTACTGCAATTATATTGCACCAAAGTCAACTTCTGAGTCTTATAGAAGAGTTAAGCTGTCTGTGCATGGTGCCAAATCATCAGGGGACCATGCTGTCTGGGTCTAAGGAGGTATACAAATGTATAAATGGCATTTGAAACAGAAAAGTAAGAAGACAGATTGCAACAAGTGGTGATTAAAAACCACCTAAAGAAATTTCTATCTGTCTCAAAAAAATGATATAAAATTCATTTGGGTACAGTATTGCATGGCTGAGTCATTGTCATTCAAAATATGTTAGCGCTGGAATTTGAAATGGGCCTGGACTAGAAGGGGGTGGGAAACAGTCCAGACTTGAAGTGGTTAAAGAACAATGATGTTTGCTTTAGATCTTTGGCAGAGACTGTAAGGCTACAGTTAAGTGCTCAGAATACAACAGCAACATGCACGTAACATCCTTACACCAAAACCCCTTTAGACAAGACTCACTGAATATCTTACACCCATATTACATCACAGCAGGGAAAGCCATAAGAAGTCACATACAATGACCATATCTAAATAAAGCAAGCTACGTTTTAAAGGAATCTCAGTAAAAACCAGTGCTAAAATATGTTTTGTGAAAGTGTTTCCTCAGGGACAACCAGAGAAATCTGTCCAAATGTACGTTGTCTTAGGCAACCAAACTAGTCTTTCATTTGCCACTTCAGAGTTCTTTGACATGTTCAGTTTAAGCGGGGACATACTGTCTACATCCTGCACACATGTGCTAGCACAATAGAAACCGGGTGAAAAAATGCTCCCCTGAGGAATTCATTTTTTTAGACATAAAAGGAACTAAAGGAATTCATCTTCCTACACTTATTGAGTGCAATCAAATACCTAATGACATAGAAGACACAAATTACCATACGTATAGGTATTGAGACAAGTCTACATACAACCATTGAAAGAAAACATCAAAATCATGCTTCTACTGGGAAAAAATATTTCAAGAGTCGACAAAGTACAAGAACAGCCATCATGTAATGATCCTTATGCCTAAAGGACTGAACTAGGTTCAGTGGCGTCACTAGGTTTGGTGTCACCTGGTGCGGAAAACCGTCACCCCCCCCCCTCTTGTCAGACCATCTCCGGGTTGGTGGCTCAGCTAATATATATATATATATATATATATATATATATATATATATATATATATATATATTTTATAGCTATGTCCGGCAGCACCCCCATTATCAGACCAGCTCAGGGGGGCAGCTCAGCTACTATGTATTCATATATATATAGATATATATATATATATACATCTATATATAAAATATAGCTGTGTTCAGCAGCAACCCCCCCGCTCAGCAGTGCAGTACTGAGTTAGGGGGAGGAAAGCACAGCAGGCCAGGCGCAGCCGCGGTGCCGGAGGTGTTCCGGCTGGAAAAAAAACCTGCCACAGGGAGCTAGGGCCACCCTCGGCATGGTGTCACCCCTCCAGCGGGTGTCACCCGGGTGCGGACTGCACCCCCCGCACCCCCCTAGCAATGCCACTGACTAGGTTGGGTCCTTATTGGCATTCCTGACTCCAGTAAGAAATCAAGTAAGAAGCGACTTCCTGTGGGTGATCATATCTACATCAGAGAATCATCTTACAGCAGTTTCAGTGAAACAATATCTCAAATTACTACTGATAGCAAGACTGAGCTTTCAGTTGGTGTCCAGGAATCTATAAATGCTGGAATCCTGCACAACAGTACTGATGTTTATTGGTTTAGGGTCTGTGTTACTAGCCACTCTAGATCTCTGTCTATTTCAGTAGATCCTACAGAGTTACTCACAGTGAACCAACAGCAACCCCTGCTTAGTCCTATTATTGATGGAGCTACACCTGGCAGTGGCAACCTCAAGACAATAATGTGGAGAGTCCCAAGGAGACCCCCAAATACTTGTTACTTGTTAAATTCTTTGTTACTTCTAAGCAAACTTATACAACCAAATTATGGGTTAGGTTATCTATCTACAAGATCCAAGCTGACATGACTGATAGCTCAAGCAATGCATCAGGAATCTTGTTGGCAGTCTGCGGCCTAACAAATGTATCCAAGTCTTTTTTACTCCATCTTCCAACAAGAACAATCTCCACTTCACAGGTAAAAGCAGAGACTCCTGAAGACAAGATTATCTAGAGTTCCTTCACATCAAACTAGGAGACCTTTCCACTTCAACCTTTAAGTGATGTTGCATGCCTTGTCACCCATGAAGGAAAAACTTGATGTCTCCAAGGACTATTTGGGTATCAGGACAGCAACATCATCATCAATTATAATGTTAACTAAAGTATGGAAAACAGTCAAGAACCAGATGAGATATAATGGGTGTAATGAATATACTCCCATTTGGAACAACCGAAATTTGCAGGAAATCCATAAGATAGGAAAAGTAAGAGAGTGGGAAGACCGAGGTATTAAAAAGTTGAGACAACTGTATAATGGTAATACTCTGAAGAAATTCTCAGAGTTGGAAAGTGAATTCAACCTATCCCCGGGCTCCTTCTATAGTACCTTCGGCTAGAACATGCTCTTAAAACTCAATTTAGGAACTATAGTTTAGTATGGAATAAAACGCCCCTACTCCATAGTATATTGCAGGTAGCCCCGACTAAGGGATTAATATCCAAGATATACAATCAACTAAGTGAAGAAGCCAACAGTGAAGACTTACTCAATGGTGTAAAAGCCAGGTGGAAAGAGGATGTGGGGGTTATAACACAGGCTCAGTGGAAGAGAATCTTAGAGATGGGATCGTTGATATCAGTCCCCCCCCCACAGAAGATATCACACTTGATGTTGTTAAACAGAGCTTATTATACACCTAAACGTCTCTTTAAGTTTGGAAGAAGATCTGATGATAGATGTCCTAGATGTCGGGGGACGGGAGACCTCATTCACATGATGTGAAGATGTCCCAAGTTGTTTCGCTATTGGGAGGGGGTGATTGATAGTTTGAGAGATATATTTGGGATCGTACTGGAGAAAGAGGCTAAAGTATGCATCTTGGGGTATAGACAGATACAGGGGGAGAGGAAGAGTACCACACTGGCAATTCTGAGAGGTCTATTCCAAGCAAGGAAAACTATCGCATTAAGATGGCAATCAAAGGAACCCCCCACAGTGAGAGATTGGATGGTTATATTAAAGGAAACCCTTTGTAGGGAAAGAACAGAGTATATTAAGAGAGGCAATCTTAAGGAATTTAAAAAATGTGGAGACCATGGCTGGAGAAGGTAGGAGGCACTTAATAGGAAGTAAAGAATATAACAGTGTGGGATTTAACAATGAAAGCCCTAGGCAGCCATGGATTGGGTCTATCAGCATATAACCTGTTGGGTGCTCGTCTATATCTGACAAATAATAGTTAATAGAAGCTGTGTTTGTTAACTAAAGGTGTTGTAAGTCTAACCCTGAGTACTCTGTAGAGGGGAGTGTGACGTGGGAGGGGGGGATGAGAGGGTAAGGGGAAAGAGTGATGGAACTAAGTATATATAGAGGAGCGGACGCGGGAAGCGCTTTAGTCCCTGTTATTATTGGCTTTGGACTGGCTACATGGTACCCGCATCGAGACTCTACAGGTCCATACCAATTGGCAGTGAATTAATTTCTAATTTATGTTCCTGTGTAATTTCAGCTTAAGGCTCAGGAAACATGTTGAGGGGAAGGGGGGGGGGGGGGAATGGGGATAATAAAATTTTGCCACTATGATGTGAATTTAAGAGGTCTGTAAATGAACGCCAAGCTGAATAAGTTTCCAGACACTATTCTCTGACGTGGTAAAAAAAAAAAAAAAAATTTGATGTTTTTTGGACTTGTGAATTAATGTGTTGCATGTCCATGCTCTCTTGTCTCTTTTTAGGTCCAAGGGCTAGTCATCCTTTATAGACTTATATTGAGTTATAGCCAAATATTAAAATTTCAAGTGGGAAGTGTTCTGTCCCATTTATACGTATTATTTCTGTGTTGTATTGATCTGTATCAGGTTGCCTTAGTTTTATGTATGCTGACATCTAGTAGCTCTTGTTTACTTGTTTAGTGTAGTTAGTTTAGCCCTACCTAGACCCTTCGTTTCTTCCATGTCATCTCAATTAGTGTTAGTACTTCACAAAGACAGGGCTTAGGAAAGTTATTGTCTTCTTACATTTCAAAAAACTGGCAAAATATCTCCTCCTGTACTTCAATTATCTGAAATAAAATTGTATTGGATTTAAATTCTGTGTCTTCTTAAAGACTTACGTGGCCTGTGGATGGTGCCAAGTCAGCAGGTGGCCATACTGTCCAGACAGACTGGGTCTAGGGAAGTATGTCAATTCATAAAGTGCCATTTGAGACAGAACAGAAGAAATACCACAAAGAACATCAACCAATGTTACAGAATATATACTTCAGCTAACATCTATAAATACCTGCTTCTAATTACCTTGATATACTGTATATGCATGTTTTATTAAGATCTAATATTCTTTCGTAGTTTTGTAGGCAGCAACCATTTTCTCTGTAGGAACTGCAGAAGAGGTCCTACTCACCCTCCCATTAGGTTTTGGCCTTTATTTGAGCTTGCTATCATTTTATAGTTGTCATAGGTGTAGCATTATTGGAAATTGTGGTGCAAGTTTTAGTTAGTATGGGGCTAGTGTGGTTAGTTTGCTTGTGGACTATGTTTTTCTGATTCTGGGTTCTATATGTAGGCGGGCACCTGACAATGCCAAATATTCTAATTGCGACAAGGAGGTGGAAATAATGGAGGAGGTGTTGGTGGAGTATGGTTTGGTAGGTCATGGGGGACCCCTCACAATTATTTTGTTTAAGGGGCGCACCCACTGGGCCAATTTTAGGTACAGAGCTGGTTGCAGGTACAGTTAACTAGGTCAAAACTTTGATTACTCCAAAGTTAGTGGTGGCATTGTCAGGGGCTTAGAGTTGGAATCTGATGCTGTGTTAACTTGTTTCTCCTCTTTCTCCAGTTATGTTCTTTCCCAACTGGGACTGGTTAAGTTATCTTTTTGGTCTTATTTAATGTTTATGTTAATTTGTAAATTTTTATGAATATACTTTTATATCCAATTCCCCTCTTTTATTGTAATACTGTGGCCTATACCATTTTTGTTATCAAGCTACAGCATTGATGTCATCTGTTAGATAAGGAGGAGCCAAGTTGGCCTTACCATTGGTCATGCATCTTTGTAACTATGTACAGTGGGGCAAAAAAGTATTTAGTTAGCCACCAATTGTGCAAGTTCTCCCACTTAAAAAGGTTAGAGAGACCTGTAATTGTCATCATAGGTATACCTCAACTATGAGAGACAAATTGTGGAAACATATCCAGACAATCACATTGTCTGATTTTTGAAAGAATTTATTTGCAAATTATGGTGGAAAATAAGTATTTGGTCACCTACAAACAAGCAAGATTTCTGGCTCTCACAGACCTGTATCTTCTTCTTTAAGAGGCTCCTTTGTCCTCCACTCATTACCTGTATTAATGGCACCTGTTTGAACTTGTTATCAGTATAAAAGACACCTGTCCACAACCTCAAACAGTCACACTCCAAACTCCACTATGGTGAAGACCAAAGAGCTCTCGAAGGACACCAGAAACAAAATTGTAGACCTGCACCAGGCTGGGAAGACTGAATCTGCAATAGGCAAGCAGCTTGGTGTGCAGAAATCAACTGTGGAAGCAATAATTAGAAAATTGAAGACATACAAGACCACTGATAATCTCCCTCGATCTGGGGCACCACGCAAGATCTCACCCCATGGGGTCAAAATGATCACAAAAACAGTGAGCAAAAATACCAGAACTAGTGAATGACCTGTTGGGAGCTGGGACCAACGTAACAAAGGCTACCATCAGTAACACACTATGCCGCCAGGGACTCAGATTCTGCAGTGCCAGACGTGTCCCCCTGCTTAAGCCAGTACATGTCCGGGCCCATCTGAGGTTTGCTAGAGAGCATTTGGATGATCCAGAAGAGGATTGGGAGAATGTCATATGGTCAGATGAAACCAAAGTAGAACTGTTTGGTAGAAACACAACTCATTGTGTTTGAAGGAGAGAGAATGCTGAGTTGCAACCAAAGAACACCATACCTACTGTGAAGCATGGGGGTGGCAACATCATGCTTTGGGGCTGTTTCTCTGCAAAGGGAACAGGACGACTGATCCGTCTACATGAAAGAATGAATGGGGCCATGTATCGTGAGATTTTGAGTGCAAACCTCCTCCCATCAGCAAGGGAATTGAAGATGAAACGTGGCTGGGTCTTTCAGCATGACAATGATCCCAAACACACCACCCAGGCAATGAAGGAGTAGCTTCGTAAAAAGCATTTCAAGGTCCTGGAGTGGCCTAGCCAGTCTCCAGATCTCAACCCCATAGAAAACCTTTGGAGGGAGTTGAAAGTCCGTGTTGCCCAGCGACAGCCCCAAAACATCACTGCTCTAGAGGAGATCTGCATGGAGGAATGGGCCAACATACCAGCAACAGTGTGTGACAACCTTGTGAAGACTTACAGAAAACGTTTGACCTCTGTCATTGCCAACAAAGGATATATGACAAAGTATTGAGATGAACTTTTGATATTGACCAAATACTTATTTTCCACCATAATTTGCAAATAAATTCTTTCAAAAATCAGACAATGTGATTGTCTGGATTTATTTCCACATTTTGTCTCTCATAGTTGAGGTATACCTATGATGACAATTACAGGCCTCTCTCATCTTTTTTAATGGGAGAACTTGCACAATTGATGGCTGACTAAATACTTTTTTGCCCCACTGTAAATGCAGATTCCAGATGCTGCTTGAACAAACATTGCTCTTTCTTTTTGGATAAAATAGCAGGTGAAGTCATTGTCAGGGGGAGTACTGTGATCCCCAAGAGAGTTATATTGTACTTACACATTATACCTATACATTACTATGGAGTGGTAAGCATGAATCAGAAAAATACTGCATTATGGTCAGTAGATGGAGCAGCGGATCATAAAAAATAAATACCCATTTACTATTATCATCAGCACCACCTAGTGAACATAATGCAGTATTTTCCTGATTCACGCTATTCATATGAATAAAGAACATCTGACCTGGAGAAAAGATTGTCTAGCAACATTCGCCTTTGCCAGCATTTGCACAGAAAGAAAGTACATGCAGTTTTACAGGATGAAAAAACTCTGGGAATGTTTTATAAATATACCCCTTAGTATGCACATAACATAAAAAACATATATCTGATACTAGGTCTATTTTCATAACTGCATTGGCTGTTTAGAAAAATATAAAAGTATTTTTAATTTGCACCATTGGTGAATATAGTTGATTACATGCCATACAGCTCTCAGCTACCTTAGGAGACAGGCTTTAAGCTATGGATGTTCTTACAACATAAATACTCATAATGCTCAATTAGCATGTTTTTACAGCACTAGCTATCAGTCTATTCCTGAGCAGCTGACAAAAGCCAACCATTTCTGAAGACATCTGGCATTCTCGTATAGTTTATGCCCTGCTGTAATATATTTATTATATGATATAGTACTGTATAACCTTATATGCATTTGGCTGTAAGAACACATTGAAGCCATTTCAAGTTAAATACATACATATGCTTTTTAGTTATGGGTTGTTATGTATGTGTACCAGAATAAGCAGATGTTTTTTTCTGGGTAGTGTGAAAAGCAATGCCAACAGATGGCATTCAGTGGTGTAAAGACTCATTAACTTCAATTGTTTTACTTCATCCCTCCTCAGCAGGGAAACACACAAATGCTTTTCTTTAGGCCAGCAATTTATTTACATTTTTGAATCTGCTGTGTAATTAACTCCTTATCCTTCAAAAGGGAGCAGCAAAGCTATCTGCTTGCAGACTATGTGCTACTAGTCTAGAACTCATTAAGAGATGTTTAGCAAAATAGTGAGAACATGAAGTCTCTACCAATCTCCTAAGGTCACGTTCTCAGATTGTACTGTGTTATAGCCTGCAAATAAGCCATAAACACTAAATCATATGGATCATCTGGGCCTTAGCTAGTATTACGTCCAAATTACTTAATTTACAAAGCGGTTTATTATCTGAAAATATATTTGTCTGAAGTTACATATGACTGCTTCCAGTTGGTCTCAAGTGCAAAAAGATTGATTTGCATGTGTCTCCTCACCGTCCTTAAGTGAATAAATATCTTGTGCTTTTTATTTCTGCTGGAAGTGAAGATGTACGAATACCTTATACTGCAAGCACTAAATGCTGAATTTCACAGATACTTTTGTGTAGGGTTTTTTTGTTCCTTTTGTATTATCGCACAGTAAGTTTAGGAAGAGCCTGTCTTTCATTTTGTAAAAATGTCCAGTCTATGAGTAGATGCCTGTAATTATCTTTATTGCCCACAAAATCATTTACTGTGTGTCTTTCCCAAACTGCACGTCTTTACTGGAGCCTGACTTTGCAGCTAGGTTCCACTAACTGTTATTCCCTCTTTAAAGACCCTTTTTTGGACACTTGACCACTGGACTGTAGAATGGTAAGGATTACCTGGGAAGTCAGGAAAAGTCTGGGCAACAAAAAGCTGGAGTCTAGTTACTATCCTCTTTGCTTTTCTTGTTCAAAAGTCAGCAGCTTGCAATAATTGTTAACATGTTTCAGCTTTTCAGCCTTAAAGTTATTTTAAAGGATAAAATTTTTTTTAAAGTGACAAACATGTTATACTTACCTGTTTGGGGAATGGTTTTCCACAAAGCAGCCCTGATCCTCCTCTTCTCGGATACCCTGCTGGTGCTCCTGGTTCCTCCCCCCCGCCGAGTACCCATGCCACTTGCTATGGGGGCACTTATGCGGGTTTGCTCCTGAGCCAGCTCTGTATGTCAATAGACAAACAGAGTGCTGCTTGGCCCCACCCCTGCTCCCTGGTTACTGGCCGTGTTTGACAGCAGCAGGAGCCAATGGCTCCAATTAGTTTCCACTGCTGTCTCAGAGCCAATGAGGAGCGAGCCCCTGCTTTTGGGCACATTGCTGGATCAAGATCAGGCTCAGATAAGTATAAGGGGGGCTGTATTAAGGTAAAAAAAACCTTCAGCCTTTACAACCACTTTAATCATAGCTTTAAACCCAGCAATTAGAGAGGTAGGGGCAAAGGCTGGGCAGGGGCTAGATTGATGATTGAAGCTAAAGTTTTGAATATATCAGTAACCTGGCTGCCTTCCCGAATCACAAGATTCTATGCTTGGAGCAGGGCTGGTCTAAGGTTTTTTGCCTACATACAGTATCTCACAATAATGAGTACACCCCTCACATTTCCCAAAGACAACCTCTGGATATGATGCTGAGCATGTGCACTCAACTTCTTTGGCCGACCATGGCGAGGCCTGTTCTGAGTGGAACCTGTCCTGTTAAACTGCAGTATGGTGTTGGTCACTGTGCTGCAGCTCAGTTTCAGGGTCTTGGCAGTCTTCATATAGCCTAGTCCATCTTTATGTAGATCAACAGTTCTTTTTTCAGATCCTCAGAAAGTTCTTTGCTATGAAGTGGAGGTGTCATGTTGAACTTCCAGTGATCAGTATGAGAGAGTGAGAGTGAAAACACCAAATTTAACACACCTGCTCCCCATTCACACCTGAGACCTTGTAACACTAATGAGTCACATGACACCAGGGAGGGAAAATGGCTAATTGGGCCCAATTTGGACATTTTCACTTAGGGGTGTACTCACGTTTGCTGTCAGCGGTTTAGACATTAATGGTTGTGTGTTGCGTTATTTTGAGGGGACAGCAAATTTACACTGTTATACAAGCTGTACACTCACTACTTTGCATTGTAGCAAATTGTAATTTCTTCAGTGTTGTCACATGAAAAGATATAATAAAATATTTAAGTGTACTCACTTTTGTGAGATACTGTAGGTAAAGGTGCATTTTGTCTCTGAATTTCTTTCTATCTACTTCCTTTGCAGCTTTTGGCATTTGGTCACGTTACGTCCCAAAACTACAAAGGGAGATAGTGCTGGAAGACATGTTTCTGCCAGAAGCTGTACTTGCAGGTCTGGGTGCAATTAGCTACCAGTGTCACTGATAGCAAATTTTGTGCTGATCGATTATTGCATGGTGAAGTATCTCCACTCCGAGCCACAAGCCCAATATTTCATATTTTCTGTTTTCCAATAGGAAAGCTTAGGACTGATAGCAATATCACTGGCAAGATCCATACATCTGATGAAACTAGATCCCATCTTTGTTAGAAGAGACCAAGTTGTAAATTAGCCTTTATATTTAGATTTCTTCTGCTTTATAGGTCTATTTTCAAGAAGAGCTGTAAAAATCTAGTTATGCAGCTTGGAGCGCTTTACTGTGTAAACTGATAAACTTATAACAAATAAGGAAAGAAAATATGCAAAATGTTTTTTACCACAGAAACCAATGAAGGCAAGTAATCTGTATCTTTAGGACCAACAAACTTAGAACAGGTGGATGCAATTTGGTTACATGGTTCTATATTTAAATGGTATGTGCATTAACAACTTGTCGTTTTTGACGTACAGCATCCCGGAGGACCAGAAAAGATAGATTTTTACAGTATTTCTCCATTGGCCTCTATACACAAATGAAGAAAGAAAACCCTTGTGTTTGGGATTTGTAAAGAAGTAATTACATGAACATCTGTTTAAAGAACAAAGTGTTTTACTATTCATGAGCAAAACAAAACGCCAAAACAGTATGACATTTTAATGAATATTCTTTTGATAATTATACCTCATATACAATGCAGTGATTGCATTACCTTCCACTCAGGGAGGCTAAACTCACTACATGTCTCCTGTAAAATAGGTAAAACAGTATGGTATCACTCTCTAGCTCTTTGCAAGCAAACTGCTTTTTAGCTACAGCCAAATATTTCAAATTTTGACTCATCACATTAGTAGTCCAGCACACCTACTGCCATTTTCTGCACCCCAGTTCCTACGTTTTGTGCATAATTGAAGAGCTTAGCCTTGTTTCCACATCCTATACATTGCCCCCCCCCCCCCCAACAAGTCTTCCTGTGATCTGCAGGCTGGCTGTAAAATAAAATGAGAATTCATGCTTCATGCAATGCTTGGAATGCACTGAAACTGATCTGTAGAGCTGACTATGATCAGGGTAGACATCATAATGAGTGTCTTTAGGCAACAGTGAAGCATGGTGAAGGTTCCTTGCAAGTTTGGGGCTGCATTTCTGCAAAAAGAGTTGGTGATTTGGTCAAATCAGAATCAATTGTGTCTAAAATAAGAAATACATTTCCATCATGCCATACCATCAGGGAGAAGGATTTGAGGCAGCCTACATCCACAGAAGATCTATGGTTAGTTCTCCAAGATGTTTGGAAAAACCTACCTGCTGAGCTCCTTCAAAAATTGTGTGCAAACGTACCTAGAAGAACTGAACATTCAATATGGTTTTGAAGGCAAAGGGTGGTCACACAAAATATTGATTTGATTTGCATTTCCCTTCTGCTCATTTACTTTCCATTCTGTTATTTGATAAAAATAAACGATTAACACTTTTGAAAACATTCTTAAAGTGATTATAAAGTCTCATTTTTAAAAAAAAATAACAAACATGTTATACTTACCTGCTCCGTGAAGTGGTTTTGCACAGGGCAGCCCAGATCCTCCTCTTCTCGGGTGCCTCTTTGCTGCTCCTGGCCCCTCCTTCTTGTCGAGTGCCCCCAAAGCAAATAGCTTGCTATGGGGGCACCCAAGCTGAGTCACAGCTCCCTGTGTCCATTCAGACACGGAGCCCCAACCTGGCCCTGCCCCCTCTCTCCCCTGATTGGCTAACTGACTTTGATGGACAACTGCGGGAGCCAATGGCGCTGCTAATGTGTCTCAGCCAAACAGGAGAAGACGGACGGCTAAGAGACTCGTGGACATCGCTGGAGAGAGATGGGGCTCAGGTAAGTAATTAGGGGGTGCTGGGGAGACTGCTGCATACATAAGGTTTTTTATCTTAATGCAGATAATGCATTATGATAAAAAACCTTTTGCCTTTACAACTCCTTTAACCACTTCAGCCCCGGAAGATTTTACCTCCTTTCTGACCAGAGCACTTTTTGCGATTCGGCACTGCGTTGCTTTAACTGACAATTGCGCGGTCGTGCGTCGTTGCACCCAAACAAAATTGACATCCTTTTTTCCCACAAATAGAGCTTTCTTTTGGTGGTATTTGATCACCTCTGCGGTTTTTATTTTTTGCGCTATAAATTAAAAAAAGAGTGACAATTTTGAAAAAAATGCAATATTTTTTACTTTTTGCTATAATCAATATCCCCCAAAAATATATATATTTAAAAAAAAAATTTCCTCAGTTTAGGCCGATATGTATTCTTCTACATATTTTTGGTAAAAAAAAATCGCAATAAATGTATATTGATTGGTTTGCGCAAAAGTTATAGCGTCTACAAAATAGGGAATAGTTTTATGGCATTTTTATTATTAATTTTTTTTTTTTGCTAGTAATGGTGGTGATCTGTGATTTTTATCGGGACTGCGACATTATGGCGGACGCGTCAGACAATTTTGACACATATTTTGGGACCATTGGCATTTTTACAGCGATCAGTGCTATAAAAATGCATTGATTACTATAAAAATGTCACTGGCAGTGAATGGGTTAACCATTAGGGGGTGATCAAGGGGTTAATGTGTTCCCTAGTGTGTGTTCTAACTGAAGGGGGAGGGGATTGTGCAGGGGAGATGACAGATCACTGTTCATACTACGATCTGTCTGTTCTCCTCTCAGAGAACCGGAAACTGTGTGTTTACACGCACAGATCCCAGATCTTGGTGTGCCCCAAGTGACTGCCGGGCACTCGCATCGGCTCCGTGGGTGAGCAGGGGGCGTGTGCGCGTGCCTCCAGTGGTGCGCACACGCCCCCTAGTGGCCCAATCTGTTACCAAAGTAACATGACGGTGATTGGCACAGCGGAGCCATGTTGCCGCAATACAACTGCGGTGGCTGGTCGGCAAACTGTTAAAGTGTTACTAAACCCAGGACCCTGAATTCCCTATATCTGGTCTCCCACAGTACACAGAACATGGAAGAGCAAATATTTTAGTAAATATAAACTGCTAAATACTTTTTCTCATAAATAGATGAAAAGACAGCGCTCGCAGGTAAATAAATTCTAAACTAATTCATGTGTTGCAGCTGCTAGGTAAAAAGTGCTGACACTTTAGCGATATGTAAAAGAAAAGACCTGCGCTAACAACTCACCAAGTGGGTAATTATAAAAAAATTTTTTCAAAAAATATACGTATCGTAAAAAATTGCACGAATACACATTAAGTGAATATTAAATAGAAATGTACACAGAAACTGTGCACAAGCACACTGCCAAACTAAGTGACTAAAGGTGAATTAAGAAACGTGAATAAAAATGGTCTAGATCAATTCGTCCAAAATCTAGATCAATTCGTCCTGAAGCTGACTTTTGGACGCTATGCGACTAGAAAGTCACTAGGCTAATAGATAAATAATCCCATATATTCGTGAGTAATAAAGTGAATCTCTATATAAAAAAACCCAAAAAATATATGAATCAAAAAGACACACATAACATAAAGTCTATTAGATCACACAGTTCCTTCACATGAGAACAATCTGCAGACTTTAAGCTTATTCATTCATATGGTAAATTTGAATGGCAGATAAGGCTGGTGCCGGTGATGCTTGAGAGGAGACTTTTGGAATCGCAAACCTCGCGTTCCACCAAAGGGAGAAAAGAAAAACACATAGCATAAAACCTATGACACCGTGAGGTCACCTGCGCATAAAAGCGCTACTCACGGAATCGATGTGCAGAGCAGGCATTCAGATATTGGGCCAGTGTTCGCTGCTAGACGGCGTGCGTTCCACCAACTCCAGGAAGTGATGTCACTGGTTCTCGAGTTTGCAAGCGTGGGCCGGATGTTGTGTCGACGCGTTTCGCCCCTCCCCCAGGGCGTTATCAAAGACTTAACATCCAGCTCAGGCCATGAGTTATTTATACTGCGCTCAGTGAATGACAGCCCGTTACGGCCAATGGATGAAGCATCACCCATTCCTTCCTAAGTCATCATATCCTGTTGCACTTGAAAAAACTTTAATCAGTGACCGAAGACACAACATCTCCGATCCCCATAACAACAAATGTGCATATCTATACAACCTATATAGGACATCACATTGACTCTTATTGTCCCATACAGACATAAAATATATTACAACAGGATATCTAGACAAATCAAAAAATGCTTACATGATATTACTAGATATTTGATTTTTCCTTACAACAGACATATCTTTAATAAAAAATGATGATGAACAATAATATGGAATAAAAATGGGCAATTAAAAAAGGTTGTCTAATAAAAATGAAACTGATTAAATAAAACGAAAATAAAATAAAGGTAATAACCAATTCCTTGTACTAAAACGTGTCATACCCTGCTGGTTGCTATATTCATGACAGGGGAATTTGTATTCCATTGTATATATATATTGATGGGCCATTCAAAAATGAAAAGGAACCCACAAAACAATATATACAAAGGACTTCTAAAAAGGAAAATTGGAGCTACCAGTTGGATAAAAAACAGTTGAGGTCTAGCTCAATGTTCAGGCCCAGGGGGTGCAAAGTGCGTAATCTATGTATCCACTGGGTTTCATTTTGTGATATATTTTGCCTGAGATTGGAGCCTCGCCAATGCCCCTCAACCCTATCGATCCCACAGAAGGTGAGCAAACTCGGGTCTTTGTTGTGAAACAACCTAAAATGATTAGAAAGGCCATGAAACTTATACCCCTTTTTTATCCTGTTCACATGTTCTTGGAGCCTTACCCTCAATTGTCTCGTAGTTGTTCCTACATACTGAAGGTTACAAGGACAAGATAAAAGGTAAGTAACATGTGTGGTACTGCAGGATATGAATTTTTTAATTTCATAAAATCTACCATCTGCCAAAGAACTAAAATGGGTGGTTTTCCGTCTGTGGAATTTAGAAGTTTTGCACATTACACATATCCCACAACTGAAAAACCCCACACTGTCTAGAAAGGTGCATACCTTTCTAGGGGGGTCTATGACATTATGAGCTAACTGGAGCCTAAGCGTGGGGGGTTTGGTGTAAACAAAATTGGGCTGTTTTGGCAACACCTTCCTCAGGTCATTGTCCCGAAGAAGGAGGGGCCAATGTCTCTTAACAATTTTCTCGAAATCACGGTACTGCCTATTAAATCCAGTAAGAAAAGACAGATTATGGTTACGTACTCCTTTCTCTCTTGGCTTAAACAGATCATTTCTATCCATTTCCCCAACCATTTGTTTTGTTCTCTCTATTAGTTCCTATCCTGGTATTTTGAAGAAAAAAGAGGCCAGATACATTATCCCAGATGCACCACGGGTCCCTGTGATATACCAACTGCCCAAGATACATAAGAATCGTTGTAAGCCTCCCGGTCGACCGATAGTCAGCGAGATTGGATCACTTTTTTCCAGACTAGGTGAATACCTGGATTATTTCTTACAACCATTGACCAGAAAATACCCTGCTTTTCTTAAAGATAGCAGAGAAGTAATCGAATTAACGAATACTGTAACAATAGATGAAAATTGTTTGCTTGCAAGCATTGATGTAAATTCTCTCTATACTAATATTCAACAAGAACATGCATTACAAGCAGTTGATTGGGCCTTGGGGCACACTGATATGAAATCCAAACAAAAGAAGTTTATTCTGAAAGCTCTTGACCTGGCAATGAGCCATAATTATTTCTGGCATCAAAAAGAGTACTATAGGCAAAAGAAGGGAGTCGCTATGGGCGCTAAGTACGCACCTTCAGTGGCCAATCTGTTCATGAGCTTTTGGGAGGATGAAGCCATCTACCAATCTAACATACCAGAGCTCAGGTTATACAAAAGGTACATAGATGATATCCTGATTATCTGGGCAGGATCACCAGATTCTTTTCTGGAATTCTTGGCCAGGATAGGAACTTATCGTTTCGGTATCTCTTTTTCCGAATGTTTCAGTTATCATCAAATTAATTTTCTAGATTTGACATTATTTAAGGAGGGGAACAAATTACCCACTCGCACCTTCTTCAAAGATGTCGATAGAAATGGGTATATTCCCCTGACAAGCTGCCACCATCCTAGGTGGCTAGGAGGCATCCCAAAAAGCCAACTACTCAGGATTAGAAGGAACTGCAGCAACTTAAGTGATTTTAACTCCCAAGCCAGTGTCATTCTGAAAAGGTTCCAAGAAAAAGGTTACAGGCTAGAAAACCTAGAAAGAACAAAACAAATGGTTGGGGAAATGGATAGAAATGATCTGTTTAAGCCAAGAGAGAAAGGAGTACGTAACCATAATCTGTCTTTTCTTACTGGATTTAATAGGCAGTACCGTGATTTCGAGAAAATTGTTAAGAGACATTGGCCCCTCCTTCTTCGGGACAACGACCTGAGGAAGGTGTTGCCAAAACAGCCCAATTTTGTTTACACCAAACCCCCCACGCTTAGGCTCCAGTTAGCTCATAATGTCATAGACCCCCCTAGAAAGGTATGCACCTTTCTAGACAGTGTGGGGTTTTTCAGTTGTGGGAGATGTGTAATGTGCAAAACTTCTAAATTCCGCAGACGGAAAACCACCCATTTTAGTTCTTTGGCAGATGGTAGATCTTATGAAATTAAAAAATTCATATCCTGCAGTACCACACATGTTACTTACCTTTTATCTTGTCCTTGTAACCTTCAGTATGTAGGAAGAACTACGAGACAATTGAGGGTAAGGCTCCAAGAACATGTGAACAGGATAAAAAAGGGGTATAAGTTTCATGGCCTTTCTAATCATTTTAGGTTGTTTCACAACAAAGACCCGAGTTTGCTCACCTTCTGTGGGATCGATAGGGTTGAGGGGCATTGGCGAGGCTCCAATCTCAGGCAAAATATATCACAAAATGAAACCCAGTGGATACATAGATTACGCACTTTGCACCCCCTGGGCCTGAACATTGAGCTAGACCTCAACTGTTTTTTATCCAACTGGTAGCTCCAATTTTCCTTTTTAGAAGTCCTTTATATATATTGTTTTGTGGGTTCCTTTTCATTTTTGAATGGCCCATCAATATATATATACAATGGAATACAAATTCCCCTGTCATGAATATAGCAACCAGCAGGGTATGACACGTTTTAGTACAAGGAATTGGTTATTATCTTTATTTTATTTTCGTTTTATTTAATCAGTTTCATTTTTATTAGACAACCTTTTTTAATTGCCCATTTTTATTCCATATTATTGTTCATCATCATTTTTTATTAAAGATATGTCTGTTGTAAGGAAAAATCAAATATCTAGTAATATCATGTAAGCATTTTTTGATTTGTCTAGATATCCTGTTGTAATATATTTTATGTCTGTATGGGACAATAAGAGTCAATGTGATGTCCTATATAGGTTGTATAGATATGCACATTTGTTGTTATGGAGATCAAGGATGTTGTGTCTTCGGTCACTGATTAAAGTTTTTTCAAGTGCAACAGGATATGATGACTTAGGAAGGAATGGGTGATGCTTCATCCATTGGCCGTAACGGGCTGTCACTCACTGAGCGCAGTATAAATAACTCATGGCCTGAGCTGGATGTTAAGTCTTTGATAACGCCCTGGGGGAGGGGCGAAACGCGTCGACACAACATCCGGCCCACGCTTGCAAACTCGAGAACCAGTGACATCACTTCCTGGAGTTGGTGGAACGCACGCCGTCTAGCAGCGAACACCGGCCCAATATCTGAATGCCTGCTCTGCACATCGATTCCGTGAGTAGCGCTTTTATGCGCAGGTGACCTCACGGTGTCATAGGTTTTATGCTATGTGTTTTTCTTTTCTCCCTTTGGTGGAACGCGAGGTTTGCGATTCCAAAAGTCTCCTCTCAAGCATCACCGGCACCAGTCTTATCTGCCATTCAAATTTACCATATGAATGAATAAGCTTGAAGTCTGCAGATTGTTCTCATGTGAAGGAACTGTGTGATCTAATTGACTTTATGTTATGTGTGTCTTTTTGATTCATATATTTTTTGGTTTTTTTTATATAGAGATTCACTTTATTACTCACGAATATATGGGATTATTTATCTATTAGCCTAGTGACTTTCTAGTCGCATAGCGTCCAAAAGTCAGCTTCAGGACGAATTGATCTAGATTTTGGACGAATTGATCTAGACCATTTTTATTCACGTTTCTTAATTCACCTTTAGTCACTTAGTTTGGCAGTGTGCTTGTGCACAGTTTCTGTGTACATTTCCATTTAATATTCACTTAATGTGTATTCGTGCAATTTTTTACGATACGTATATTTTTTGAAAATTTTTTTTTTATAATTACCCACTTGGTGAGTTGTTAGCGCAGGTCTTTTCTTTTACAAATACTTTTTCTCATCAGCAGTATATAGCAGTATTGTGACTTCTGTCAGTGTCTGGCCGAGCACTGCTTAAAGCTTGAAAGAGGATTTTTTTACTCGCAGCTGACTAACCTATGAGGCTGCAAGACTCCAGACCCTCTGTCTGGACAGTGCTGATTGGCCCTGTGCCAATCATATGCACTCTCCCAGAAAAAAGAATAACTCTCCAGCAATACACACCAAACTGAGCATGTGCAGAGTGCCTCCAATGCTCCATAATATCAGAAGATTGATTGGGGACATTGGAAGAAGAGGAGGATCAGAGAAGACATGATCAAACAGCCTTTTTGCACAATGAGCAGGATTAACCCCTTAGGTTCCACATTGAGTATAACAAGCATGCTTTACTGTATATACAGACTGATCTTACTGTTGTGGGTTTAGTAATACTTTAATTTACGGCATTTTTTTAACACCTGCCTAAGTCTTTTGCACAGTACAATATGTATATGTATATATATATATATATATATATATATATATATATATATATACACACACATACATATACATACTATATATATATATAAAAAGAGCAGTACAGCGCATTTTTTATATGCAATTTTATGGGATTTGATAGATTTACCCTCAGTATCACAGCTGCTTTTGGTTAGGGTTTGTGGTCTGCGCTGGTTGATTTTGTTTACACTTATATATTAATATAGTAGTAAATAAAACACTAAAATAAGATTCTGAGAATATGATATGAGATTAACAAGATGACTGTTGCTCTGTGAAAATTATATGGACTACCTTAAATAAAATACTAAATGAAATACCACCTTTATCACAAATAATCATTAATATTCAGCATTCTATAACAAACAAGCAAAACATACTTCATGGTTTTGCATTCTTCCAGCATTGCCTTCCCTGCTGCTTTCTGCATTTGGTAGCATAAAATCTCATAGATGCAAAGTGTGTCAAGAAGACTTCCTTCAGAAAGGAGCTATAAACTCAGGTGTAAACAGGGAGCAGATAGCTATATAATGCCCACTGATTGGGGGGTCCTGGTCTGATTAATATCTTCACGGGGAGCACCTCTATTCAGGGCCACCAGGCCAAGACATATTTGTACTGGCTTGGGGCACAGATGCCACTCTGTTCCCCAGCCTAGTCCTATTTTGCATATGATATGTGGTAAGTGCAATGTTCTACCTTCTGGATGGAGGCCAATGTTTTCGTATCCTTGACATATACAGGGCTGAATATATTATTGAGGACCAGAATAAACTTTTTATTGTGAAAAGTCTAAGTGTTGATGCCTATGAGGGTGTTGCTCGCAGTTATAGTCAAAGCTCTCATCACAACAACACTGACTTATTTTCATAGTAAAAACTCTGACCTTGCCAAGGTTATTGCAGTCCCCAACCAATTCTCCTTGATCAAATATAAATACATGAAATAAATAAAATTTTCCCATGTATCATTACAAAATCTGGGAAAATATGCTTACACGTAGATATTATGCAAAAGTGTTCATCTACATAAACAAAATATTCCGCTCTGAAATCACTGTTACATAAATGGATGTGATGAGAATACAACATATGGATTATTCACCAATACTTTAAGAGGATCATTTTTGAAAATGGGATTACTTGTTGGAAAATGTTTTGTCTCTTTGTAAAATGCATTTGCTGATCATAGGCATGACAATTTCATAAAGCTCACTTGTTTACATGTCAATGAGGCATGCTGCTTGTCCTCATGGAGGTACATTGTTAAACCATTTACATAATGTTTGTTTCCTTGTTTTTTGCATAATCAGCCAATCAAAATAGTGAATAATAAAAAGGTCAACATAATGCAAGTTTCAGAAAAAGCTTGCTAGCCAATTTACAATGGCTAACAAAACAATAGGAGCACGGGTTGGATGGAGATCAAACCTTGGGTAATTAATAAAGGCTTAGTAAGCCCATTCAACATTTCTACATTATACCTCTTCAACTATTTCAAAAGCTTTTTTTTTGTCCTGTTGTAGCACCCTCTACCTTAGGTAGGTAGGTGCTAGAGTAGTGTTTGTGTTCTTACTGCCAGTGCAGGTAAATTTAGGCAGGCCTATCTGTGAGCTAGTAGGTGACTGACATGTGCTTCAGCTCTTGGGCGCCTCCTCTGTTTCATGTGAGAAGGTTCTGGAAAGGAGGCAGGGCAGAGTGCTGGAGTGACATGGGGTGTATTTGGGAGCCCTGACCAATCCCTAACTAGGATTGGCAGGGGGCAGGCCTCCTACATATACCCATGGTCAGCCTGGTGTGGGAGGAGTTGTAGGTGGAAGAACTGGAATGATGGCGTCTTAGGCTATGGTGGCCCTTGAGGGACCCGCTTTCTGGGGGGGTGTACCTCAGGCCTGGAGCTCGGGAGCTGGGAGGGAGACTCTCTTTACACGGTCATTGAGAGGTGTCCTGGAACAGGAGCAGGAGGAAGACAGCGGGGAACAAGGCCCGGAAAGTCATTCAGGAGGGATCCATTCCGGGGTCGGTGAGTGAGAAGCACAGTGAGAATCTCTTGGAGAGACATGCCAGGAATGGATGTGGAGCCAGAGGGGGAGACTGTGGTGTTGTTGAAGTTAAGTCGTTGCAGCCAGGAGGGTTGGCCGGATTTGCATTGGACGTGCTGGGAGTAGTAGTCCACCAAGGATAAGTTAGCACAATTATTCTTTTCATCTAAAGTGTCTTTTAGGAAAATGTTAGAGAGTGAGGCCTAACCATGTGCCAATAGTGACAGGAATCTGGAATTGGACAGTGAAGGAAAGCAAGTGATCCCAAGTAGTGTGCTGGCGGAGATATGCAGTAGAAGAGACAATTTGGATTCAATTACCTTTATTTCAACTAAGAAGTATTCATCATCTGGGCATCCCATGTCCCTTTTCCCCATCCAAGTTTAATCCCCTAATAAAAACAACAAAAAACAAGCAAGAGACTGTTTATTGACTGGAGAAAGTGTGCCTAAAATGGAAGTCTGACCAGCAGGGTGATGTGTGGATGTTGAAACACGCAGCGACCCCACGGGGGGCACCGCTACACTATAATTAAACATTATTTTTCTTTTATATTGCTTATGCTTCTTGGGTTTCAGAGAGCAAAAGACTTACAGTAAGGCTCCTTTTAAATAGTAATAGTGTTTTACCCCCTTCATGACCAGGGCATATTTTGCTATTCAGCACTGTATTTTTTTTAACGGGTATTTGCACGGTCATGCAACGCTGTACGCAAATAAAATTTGTATAGTTTTTTCACACAAATAAATCTTTCTTTTGGTGGTATTTGATCATCACTGGGTTTTTATTTTTTACTATATCAACGAAAAAAGACTGAACATTTTGAAAAAAACACAATATTTTCTACTTTTTGTTATAAAACATATCCAATAAAAAAAATCTAATTTCTTCATAAACTTAGGCCAAACTGTATTCGGCTACACGTATTTGGTGAAAAAACAAATCCCAATAAGTGTATATTAATTGGTTTGTGCAAAAGTTATAGTGTATACAAACTATGATATACAGTATATACTGGAATTTTACGCAGCTATAGACACTATACTGTAATGGCGGTGATCAGCAACTTATTGTGTGAATGTGGTAGGGTGGCGGACAATCTGGCACTAACAGACACTATGTAGGAGGGTCGCTCACTGACATCCCTAGTGGCACTAATACAGTGATCGGTGATATTACTGTACACTGACACTGTACTAATGACACTGGCTGGGAAGGGGTTAACTGTGTGCCTAACAATGTGTAATGTGTGTAATATGTGCTGCTTTAACTTTCAGATCTGTCTGTTTTTTCCCCCTGCTTCGCAAGGGGAAGAAACAGCCAGATCTCTGCTCCTATGCACACAGTTGATTTCAGCCCAAATCATTGGTTGTAATCTGATGCTAAACTTGTGCTGTGTCTAATCACAGCAAGAGGAAAAATTACAGCGCACACACGCTAAAATTATATTTACCACTTAAGGACCTCTTTGAGATTTGGTGTTTACAAGTTAAAAACAGCTTTTTTTACTTAGAAAAAAAATATATAATGTCTGGGGGTTCTAACACCCTAGAGAATAAAATGGCGATCGTCACACCATATTTGCACAGCGGTCTTACAAGCGCACTTTTTTGGGAAAAAATACACTTTTTTGAAATAAAAAATAAGACAACAGTAAAGTTAGCTCAATTTTTTTTATATAGAAAGACAATGTTATGCCGAGTAAATTGACATCCAACATTTCATGCTTCAATACTGATATCCAACATTTCACGCTTCAAAATTGCACCCGCTCGTGGAAACTTTTACCCTTAAAAATCTCCATAGGCGACGTTTAACCACTTGCTTACTGGGCACTTAAACCCCCCTCCTGCCCAGACCAATTTTCAGCTTTCAGTGCTCTCACATTTTGAATGACAATTACTCAGTCATGCAACACTGTACCCAAACAATTTTTTTGTCCTTTTTTTCATACAAATAGAGCTTTCATTTGGTGGTATTTGATCACCACTGGGTTTTTTAATTTTTGCGCTATAAATGAAAAAAGACCGAAAATTTTGAAAAAAAATGCTTTTTTCTTCGTTTCTGTGATAAAATTTTGCAAATTAGCAACTTTTATTCATAAATGTTGACCACAATTTATACTGCTACATATCTTTGGTAAAAATAACCCAAATTATTGGATATTATGTGGTCTGTGTGAAATTTATAGAGTCTACAAGCTATGGTACAAATCATAAAAAAATGATCACATCTGATCACACCTGATGTACTGAGGCCCATCTCCTTTCTTGAGACCATAACAAGCCAGGAAAGTACAAATGCCCCCCAAATGACCCCTTTTTGGAAAGTAGACATTCCAGGGTATTTAGTAAGAGGCATGGTGAGTTATTTGAAGTTGTCATTTTTTCCCACAATTCTTTGCAAATTAAGTTTTTTTTTTATTTTTTATACTTTTTTCAGAAAATTGTCATTGTAATAGCTTATTTCTCTCACATGGAATGTCCATACCACAAATGACACCACAAAATACATTCGGCTACTCCTCCTGAGTATTACAATACCACATGTGTGGGACTTTTTCACTAACTGGCCACATACAGAGGCCCAACATGCAGGGGGCATCATCAGGTGTTCAAGGAGCATAAATTACCCATCTAACTTGTTGACTACCTATTACACTTTTGAAGGCCCTAGAGCACCAGGACAATGGAAACGCCCACAAAATGACCCCATTTTGGAAAGCTAACACCCCAACGTATAATCGATGAGGCATAATGAGTCTTTTGAACGGTTCATTTTTTTCCAGAAGTTTTTGAAAAATGTGGAAAAAAATGAAAACGCATTTTTTTTTTACACAAAGTTGTCCGTTTATAAGATATTTCCAACACATAGCATTTACATAGCAAAAATAACACCCCGAAATACATTCTGCTACTCCTCCTGAGTAAAACGATACCACATGTGTGAGACTTTTACACAGCCTGACCACATACAGAGGCCTAACATTGAAGTAGCACATTCAGGTGTTCTAGGAGCATAAATTACACATCTCGATTCTCACCCACCTATTACACTTTTGAAGGTCCTGGAGCACCAGGACAATGGAAACGCCCACAAAATGACCCCATTTTGGAAAGTTAACACCCCAACGTATAATCTATGAGGCATAATGAGTCTTTTGAACGGTTCATTTTTTTCCAGAAGTTTTTGGAAAATGTGGAAAAAAATGAAAACGCATTTTTTTTTTACACAAAGTTGTCCGTTTATAAGATATTTCCAACACATAGCATTTACATAGCAAAAATAACACCCCGAAATACATTCTGCTACTCCTCCTGAGTAAAACGATACCACATGTGTGAGACTTTTACACAGCCTGACCACATACAGAGGCCTAACATTGAAGTAGCACCTTCAGGTGTTCTAGGAGCATAAATTACACATCTCGATTCTCACCCACCTATTACACTTTTGAAGGTCCTGGAGCACCAGGACAATGTAAACGCCCACAAAATGACCCCATTTTGGAAAGCTAACACCCCAACGTATAATCTATGAGGCATAATGAGTCTTTTGAACGGTTCATTTTTTTCCAGAAGTTTTTGGAAAATGTGGAAAAAAATGAAAACGCATTTTTTTTTACACAAAGTTGTCCGTTTATAAGATATTTCCAACACATAGCATTTACATAGCAAAAATAACACCCCGAAATACATTCTGCTACTCCTCCTGAGTAAAATGATACCACATGTGTGAGACTTTTACACAGCCTGACCACATACAGAGGCCTAACATTGAAGTAGCACCTTCAGGTGTTCTAGGAGCATAAATTACACATCTCGATTCTCACCCACCTATTACACTTTTGAAGGTCCTGGAGCACCAGGACAATGTAAACGCCCACAAAATGACCCCATTTTGGAAAGCTAACACCCCAACGTATAATCTAGTGAGGCATAATGAGTCTTTTGAACGGTTCATTTTTTTCCAGAAGTTTTTGGAAAATGTGGAAAAAAATGAAAACGCATTTTTTTTACACAAAGTTGTCCGTTTATAAGATATTTCCAACACATAGCATTTACATAGCAAAAAAAACACCCCGAAATACATTCTGCTACTCCTCCTGAGTAAAACGATACCACATGTGTGAGACTTTTACACAGCCTGACCACATACAGAGGCCTAACATTGAAGTAGCACCTTCAGGTGTTCTAGGAGCATAAATTACACATCTCATTTCTCACCCACCTATTACACTTCTGAAGGCCCTGGAGCACCAGGACAATGGAAACGCCCACAAAATGACCCCATTTTGGAAAGCTAACACCCCAACATATAATCTATGAGGCATAATGAGTCTTTTGAATGGTTCATTTTTTTCCAGAAGTTTTTGGAATATGTGGAAAAAAAATGAAAACGCATTTTTTTTACACAAAGTTGTCCGTTTATAGGATATTTCCAACACATAGCATTTACATAGCAAAAATGACACCCCAAAATACATTGTGGCACTCCTTCTGAGTATGGCAATACCACATGTGTGAGACCTTTACACAGCCTGGCCACATACAGAGATCCAACATGCAAGGAACACCATCAGGTGTTCCAGGGACACATAGCATGCATATACCAAGAATTACACCCCAAAATACATTATGCTGAGCAAAGAGAAACAAAAGATTACCTGTGGTTTCAGTAGTATAGTTGTCCCCAGGAGGATAGCACTGGTCCAGGCAGCAGGCAGGGACTTGGTCAGCAACAACGAACACAATTTTTCAGGCAGCAGGCAGAAATACTGTCCATAGTCAGTACAGGCAGCAGGCAGGGATACTGTCCATAGGTCAGTGCAGTGCAGGGTCAGTGCAGGCAGAGATTGTCAGCAGTGCCAAAATATTGGTCTTGGTAGTAGGCAGGAACAAGGTCCATGTGCTGTGGTCAGTGCGACAAACAGAGGCATGACAGCAGTAACTCCTACAGGCAGCAGGCAGAAGTAGGGCCTCGTTCAGGACAGAATGGGGACAGGGGTAGAGGCTTCTCCCACCCAAATCTCTTTGAAGCCTCCGAGTCTCCAGACCCTAATCTAGGAATGAGAAAACAAAGAAAATTGTTTTCTTCATCCAGAAAAACTATTCTGGAGCCCCTCACATATGTGAGACCCCTGTGTTGAATCCCACTAGTCCAGTTGCAGGGTACAAGATCAGTCCAAGAGGCAGGCAAGAGGCATGGTCAAACAGTCCAAGGTCAGTTCCAGATCAGGCAAAGGTATGTACAGAATCGTTAGGCAGAAGCATGGTCGAATAACAGTCCAGGGTCAGTTCCATATCAGGCAGAGGTATGTACAGAATCGTTAGGCAGAAGCATGGTCGAAAAAACAGTCCAGGGTCAGTTCCAGATGAGGCAGCGGTATGTACAAAATCGGCAGGCAGAAGCGTGGTCAAATAACAAGCCAGGGTCAGTTACAGAGCAGGCAGTGGCATAAGGGGTGTGAAGGCAGGAACTGAGGATTACGGTTACCATACTTCACTAATAATTTAGTGAAGTATGGTAACGGCGGAAGCATTCACCTATACAGAGGCCTGGTTCGGAAGGACATTCTGCACAATAATAAGATGTGTCTCTTCTGACTCCTGCTCTGGTACACACCTTACATCTTTTTTGGCGTCTTTGGCCTGTTGGTCCGGGAGGGAGTTTATCTGGAAAGTGGCGCTCGGAGAGTCGACTAACAACATCTGATCGGATGTTTACTGGTGGGCCGTTCGGGAATATAAGGGCAATGTAAATTTCCTCCAGGTAGCCAAGGAAGCGTTGGGGGTTTTGGGTGGATTTGCGGTAAATGATATAGGAGTTGTATATGGCCAATTGAAAAAAATAAATCGCTACTTTTTTGTACCAGTGGTATGTCCTTCTTGAGGCAAGATATGGTTCCAATATTTGATCGTTAAAGTCGACTCCCCCCATAAACAAATTGTATTGATGGATGCATGTGGGTTTCTGGATGGGGCCATTCCTTCTGGGGATTTCCACATAGGTGTTGTTGTGGATGGAAGACAACATATACACATCCCTTCTGTCCCTCCACTTCACTGCCAGAATCTCTTTGTTACGCAGACATGCCGTTTCTCCTTTTCTCAACTTCTTATTAACAAGACTTTGAGGAAAGCCCTTCCGATTTTTTTTCACGGTGCCACATGCTGGCGTCTTCTTCCGATGAAGGTTGTGGAACAGGGGCAGAGAAGTGTAGAAGTTATCTACATACAGGTGGTATCCTTTGTCGAGTAGGGGGTATATGAGGTCCCAAACAACTTTCCCGCTGGTTCCCAAGTAGTCCGGGCAATTAGGAGGCTGCAGCTGGGTGTCCTTCCCTTCGTACACCTTGAAGGAATATGTGTACCCTGTGGCTCGGTCACATAGTTTGTACACCTTCACCCCATAGCGGGCCCTTTTGCTGGGGATATATTGCTTAATTTTAAGCCTGCCGCTAAATTTCACAAGGGACTCATCTACACATATTTGTTGGTCCGGGGTGAACAGCTGGGGGAATACTTCGGAAAAATAATTTAATATTGGGCGAATTTTGTAAAGCCTGTCAAAATTTGGATCAGTTCGGGGAGGGCACTGGGTATTGTCGCTAAAATGTAGGAACCTCATTATCATCAGATACCTGGTTCTGGGCATTACCGCGGAGAAGAGCGGCATGTGGTGGAGGGGGTGGGTTGACCAATAGGAACGGAATTCGTTTTTTTGAGTGAGCCCCATATTCAATGTGAGGCCCAAAAAAACCTTGAACTCCTCCACTGTCAGGTCTCTCCACTCATAGGGACGGGCATAATATGATGTGGGATTTTGCAAAATAAATTGCTGTGCATACAGGTTGCACTGGGCCACAATTGACGCCAACATGTCCTCCGTAAAAATTAAATTAAAAAAATTAATTGGGGTGAAATTCCCTGTATCCACCTGGACTCCTGGCTGGGCCGTGAAAGGGGGAACGCTAGCTTCTCCTGAATTGGGAGGAAGCCACAAGGGGTTCTGAAGTGCAAAGGGAAGGCTGGCATGGGACCTAACCCTTTGGGGCTGGGGTGACACCCCACTGGTACTTGGCCTTTCTTGCCGAGGGACTGCGGTGCTAGTGGATGGCACTGCAGTGCTAGTGGATGCCACTGCGATGCTGGCGGATGCCACTGCGGTGCTGGCGGATGCCACTGCGGTGCTGGCGGCTGCCACTGCCTCCTCACTAGAACGCCTTCGTTTGGCGGGCCGAGTTTCTTCCTCCGAGTCTGTAAGTGTTTCGCTACTGAGGACTGGCTCGTAATTTACATCAGAATCCGAATTGGAGAGGGAATCTGAAAAAGAGAGCTCCGCGTTGCTCTCATCGGCCGTAGAAAGAATTTGGTATGCCTCCTCAGGGGAAAAGCTTTTTTTGGACATGGCTGCTGGTGGTTTATGAGATTGCACAGCTGTGTGCTAAGCCTGCACTGATGAGGTGGCACTAATTGATGGCACAGATGTGCACTGATGAGGCGGCACAAGTGGGCACTGATCGCACAGATAGGCACTGATGAGGCGGCACAGATGGGCACTGATGGGCACTGATCAGGCGGCACAAATGGGCACTGAGGCAGCAGATGAGCACTGAGGAAGCAGCACAGATGTGCACAGATTTACACTAATGAGGCGGCACAAGTGGGCACAGATATGCACTGATGTGGCACAGGTGAGGTGGCACAGATGGGCACTGATGAAGTGGCACAGATGGGCACTGATGAAGCGGCACAGATGGGCACTGACAAGGCAGCACAGATGGGCACTGATAAGGCAGCACAGATGTGCACTGAAGCGACAGATGGGCACTGATTGGTACAGATGGGCACTGAGGAGGTGGCACAGATGGGCACTGAGGAGATGGCACAGATGGGCACTGAGGAGATGGCACAGATGGGCACTGAGGAGATGGCACAGATGGGCACTGATGAGGTTGCACAGATGCGCACTGATTGCACAGATGCGCACTGATTGCACAGATGCGCACTGCACAGACGGGCACTGATGGGCACAGACGGGCACTGATGGGCACTGATGGGCACATACGGGCACTGATGGGCACAGACGGGCACAGATGGGCACAGATGGGCACTGATGATGCACTGATGCGCACTGATTGCACAGATGCGCACTGATTGCACAGATGCGCACTGCACAGACGGGCACTGATGGGCACAGACGGGCACTGATGGGCACAGACGGGCACTGATGGGCACAGACGGGCACTGATGGGCACAGACGGGCACAGATGGGCACTGATGATGCACTGATGATGCACTGATGGCACAAGTGGGCACTGATGTGCACAGGTGGGCACAGATGGCACTATATTGGTGTCACTGTGGGCACTGTTGGGCACTTTTTGGGCACACTTTGCTGTTTTTTTACTCACAGAATCTCTCTCTCCTCACACGCTGTCTCTGTGTGAGGAGAGAGAGAGCCGGCAATGAGAGATGATCTCAATTGTTTACCTTTTAGATCATCTCTCATTGGAGGCGGCGATCGCGCTGTAAACGGCCGCTGTGATTGGCCGTTTACAGCGATCTGTGATTGGCTGTGTCCAAGGGACACGGCCAACACAGATTTTCCCCGAGGCGCGCTCACGAGAGCGCGCTGGGAATGAGGAAAGGGGATGACGTCAATGGACGTAGTCCCGGTTTTTCAGATCCGCGCTGTTGCCGTCATTTGGCAATGGCCCGGATCTGAGCAGGTTAAAAACGTTTTGAGTTACAGAGAAGGTTTAGGACTAGAATTATTGCTCTTGCTCTAACGATCATGGCGATACCTCACATGTGTGGTTTGTTTTCATATGTGGGCGTATGCATTTGCTTCTGCACGTGAGCTCGGCGGGACGGGGGGCGCATTTACATTTTTCTTTTTTATTCTTATTTATTTTACCTTTCATTTTTTATTTTTACACTGTTCTTTTAAAAAAGAACAGTATAAACAGTGTTTCTTCAAAGTAAAATGACGGCGGGTGGTCCGCAAGTGGTTAAATCCTGCAAGGCTATTTAAAATACCTGAACATATTCAGCAAAAAATATGGGGATTTGGTCACACTATATGGCCACATAGTGCTTAAGCCCACTACTGCGTCAAAGTACCCCATTATCAGTGGGTCCTACACTATTCATAGAATGAAAGATCCTGCTTCTCAACCATGGGAGAAATACACTCCTCTATGTGGGAGAATGAAAGGACTCCTCCTATAACACAGATGGACACTAATAAGAGGTCATGGCGGGGGATGGGGTGCTCCAGCCCAAGTGATCTGGTCAGGACCCTTACAATGGGCAAACAAAGATAGACCCTAATGGCCCGTACACATGATCCGACAATCTGAGAAAAATACAGCTTTTGACGTGATCGTACGATAATCAGATTGTTAGTACAGAGCTTTCAAGTGCCGATTATGACAATTCATCCAATATTATTCGGCAAGCATGAAAATTTTCCTCATACAATACCAGATTGTACGATTTTCATTCAGTCAGTACAGTTGTTGTCCGAAAATACAATACAAATACATTACAACACATGACATCACTTCCGTTTTTTTTTTTCTGTCGTACGAAAATTTTCGTGACTTTAGTAACCTATTAAATTTCTACTTGCGACTATTAAGTGAAAAAAGTCGTATGATATTGACCAGGACATTTTATAGATAGGCAACTCCTATCCTCATATTGATTAGTGGTTCCAAATTAATAATAACTACTGCAGTAGAGAACAGACACAAAAGATATGCTCAGCATCTTTCCAAATAACTGTTCTGCTTTATTATGACGCAATTGAAGGTCTGTATACACATGATTACGTAGGTATCACATTAATATTACAATTGTACATTTATGGTAACAAGGGGCGTTACATAGGCAGACTAATTCTAATCAGGACTCAAAAGAATGCAAACATGTACTGAAAACATTATTAGTGCCGTGTGCACAGTGAGGGCAGTGTGCAATACATATAAAATAAAATACAATTATATACAGAACTTGCAAATTTCCATTACAGTCTCCTCTCTTTTGATCAATATTTTGATCAATAACCATACCTGCTATCACCTTTAACGTTGAACCTCCACACGCTTAGGTGGAGGTAATCCTGGCGAAAGAGGCAAAAACTCTATTGTGGAGAAAATAATAGCTGAGCAGCTTTTTCATTACAAAATTACTTTTCATTGAGAAAACAAATGATTTATAAGACATATTTACAGAGTACTGGCTGTACACTCCTGTGGCCAGAATGGCCTTCTAGCTTAGATGTTGGCATGCTGACTTATCAGCATATGTAAACACAGACAATTCTACATAAAATGGAAGACATACAAAAGACAAATATGACTTCTACATGGCTAAACTACTTTTCAAAAATATTATATATATGTATATACCGTATTTATCAGCGTATAACACACGCCGGCGTATAACACGCACCCCAAGTTTAGGAGGGAATTTTAAGGAAAAAACCTTACATTTAAATGCCCATCAATGCAGCCTTATCAGTATCCATCTGCAGCCTTCCCCAGTGTCTTTGCAGCCCTGTGTCATTATTGCAGCCTGTGTCATTGCAGCCTTCCCAGTGTCTTTGCACCTTGTGTCATTATTGCAGCCTTCCCTGTGTCTTTGCAGCCTTATGTCTTTTAAAATTGGTGCCGATCGGAGGAGAGGAACAAGCGACGCCGAGATACACAAAGCAGAGTGTACTTCGGCTAGACTCGGCTCTGCTCACAGTCAGGGGCGGGACTGCGACAGGAGAGAAGCGAGCGCCGCCGACATACACAAAGCTGAGTGTACTTCGGCTAGACTCAGCTCTGCTCACAGTCAGGGGCGGGACTGCGAGAAGAGCTGAGTCCAGCCGAAGTACACTCAGCTTTGTGTATGTCGGCGACGCTCACTTCTCTCTTCTCGCAATCAGTGGAGATGGGCGGGACTGCGAGAGGAGCCGAGTCCAGCCGAAGTACACTCGGCTTTGTGTATGTCGGCTCCGCTCGCTCCTCTCCTCACAATCAGCGGAGATCAGCAGGGATCGGCGTATAACACGCACCCACAATTTTACTCTGATTTTAAGGGGAAAAAGTGTGTGTTATATGCCGATAAATACGGTATATCCCTTACAATTAAAGTAATTGAATCAAAAACTACCCTAGACTGTGATTGCAAGAGGGAAACAGATCAAAACAGAGATTTCTTTAATCTGGTCATTTTTGCAGTGTCTGGTGTGGATCCTGGTGACTTTTCCTTCAAGTTTTGCACAACTTGTACATGAAATAGATGCTGTATTGAGTCTCCAAACATTTCCTTATATATAAATGTCTCTTAACAATCCACAAGTCACCTGGCTTTAGTTTTAGATCCTTCCCAACTTTTAGGATCTGGAATTGGGGAGAAAACACATAAATGAGTTTGTCAAAAACCTTAAAAGATCAGCAACGTTCTCTGTGAGATCCGAATGGAGGACTTCAGCTGCTGAGACAAGATATAAGCAAGTGAGTAACACACTCCCAAACACAATCTCATAGGGAGAGAGTCCAACATCCCCTTAGGAGCTTGATAAAATATAAGAAAACATTCAGGCAAAACGTTTTCTAGTTTCTTACTCTACTTTTTCTGCTAGATTGTAGACAGTGTAAAAATAAAACCTTACTGTGGCCTTTGCAATAACATTTGCCACTAGACATCCAGAAAACATGTCCATACAGACAAAATGCATACTCATAAGATCCTGACTTGGGCATCTTTTTGTAATCTCTGGGAGAGATGTTCAGCTTTTGGTAACACCTTTGTTAACAGGTAAAACAAGAAGTGGTATGTTATAAAAACAACTGTGGAGAACCCTGGCTCTATCCCACACTCATTTACTAAGGCAGCCATAACTGTTTGTGACTGGTGACATGGTCCATGTGTCAAGTTGGAGGGGAAAAAGTGTCTGGCAGACATAAATGATCACCTTTTCCAAAGTCCTATTTCATAAGAAGTTGCCCCCTGTGGACCACTTGTTCTTCTCGTTATGGGGTCCTTAAAGTTGAATTGTTAATCCCAGCTATACTGGGCCAGAACTAGGGTGGAATCTGTGAGTTGCACAGACCCATCAAGTATCCAGGGCTGTAATGCAGCATCCTTAGTCACCTGGTCTGCTTCCATGTGCGAGTTTTAAATTTAGTATGGCTACCTCAGCAAGAACCTGGAAGGCTGAAAACAGCCAATCAAATTAACTTAGCATGCTTGATTGGTTTACCTGCCGAAGTAAAAACAAACTTCTGGCCCTTCAAATGGAACCAAAAGCTCTCAAGATCTCGACTATCTATATAAATATATACTCTTTTTATAGCTCACAGGCTTTGCTAAAACATGAAGCTCTGCTTCTTGAGCTAGGGAAAAAGGATCCAATGACTCTAAATACAGAGTATCCTTCTGGGTGATAAACTGCATCCTCAGTATAAAACCAGGAATGACTCTACAAATAATGAAATATCTGGATCTTCAGGGAGTGTGTCCTGCACTGGGCTCACAGCAGCTGATTCCTACACCATCAATTTACCATATGTGGCTCCCTTTGTCTCCAGCCTCCTCCAATAGAGGCAATAAGATGGCTGGTTTCAAATGTACACATTTTTCATTGTTAGATTTGTACATAAACAAACAAAACAAATTCATATTTTGAACCTTTCATTAGACAAACATTTAGTTAGCTGTATATTTGCTGCGCAGAATGTGGGACCAGTAAAAATTAAATATTTGACCAAAATAATGTCTGTAACTTTGTATAATAGCACCTTTGCATAAAGTTACAGCTCTGATAAATCGGGATGAACCCTTCATTACTGGGTCCAGCTTGCATAAATATAATACAATGGCTTGTTTTCTATCATGCTGTTTGTGTAAGAACTCCAGTTTCATGTTTCAAAAAGACAACTTTTTCTTGGCAATATTATAATAAATGATAACAATACCCTGCGGTCATGCAGAGATGTCCATAAATCCAAAATATTTTTCTGCTCTTACAAGGAAAAGAGGCACATCATTTCACAATCCACACATTCTGCTTTGGATTTCAAAAATAAAAATAAATAAAAACAAAAGGACCAACAATCTGTATGATGGACCAGAAAGTGCTCAGCCACATCAAAAACTATAAAACAACTGGCTGCAGGTGGGATCTGTCCTAACAGGGTGTGCGGACTTGATGTGATGGGTCTGTTATATTTAAATTTTATTTATTACTACTCTCACATCATGGACTGCACATCAAGTTATTATCAGAGCTTAAGATTTCATTTTTGTAGAAAAAACTTCTTATGTATCCCATCCATCTTGGCTTTGTTAAATATTATGGCAGCTGTATTCCAAATGACAACCTCATCTTAATCTTTTTTTTCCTCTCAATAAGGGCTTATTGTATAAATGTAAAATTACAAAATTGTTATCTTTATCTAAACTACCGTAATCCCATTCATTACAAATTTCCCCAATAACCTGGATTTCATTTCCAACCAAAGGTTGTCTAAACCAGTTTCAGTATATCTATATATTTAATTATATTGTTAAACTCATATTAGAAATTGATACTCAAATGATAATTTCAATATCACACACTAATATATATCCACAGATACATTTCCTTAAAGGGGGACATATTACTTAATTTTACTTAATTTCCCTTTTTTAAATGCACTGTTTCCACTATCAAAGGATATTCAATTTGTGTAATACATGGTTAAATGTAACCTTCATTTTACCATGTTTGGAAAACAGATTAAAAAATAATTGTGATCACATTGTTTATCATTAGATTCGTTAACCGGCACATTTTGTTATAAATATTTTGTCTAAAAAACTGAAATTGGCATGGTGTCCTTCACTGACCTCTCATCCCAGCCACATTCTTTCAGGAGAGTGCAAAGGAGGGGGTCACATCTGCAAACATGACACACAAAAGCGATAGAACTAAAGGTTCCAGCATTCACACACATATACGAATATCTCTCTAAAATTGCTTACATTTCTCCCATTTGTACACAACCAATGCATATCATTATCTCACTTTCTTTTAACTCTTTGTATTTCCCTGCTTAACTTCTGCTTTCTTGACTTTACTAGTTGTAGTGCCTGATCAAAAATGTATCTCACAACTTAACATGAAAATGTCCCGTTCTTTCTAGTTATTTGTCACCCTTGATCCATCCTGCTCACATAGATAGCTCTTTCTCTAGCTGTTTACTCTGCATGATTCTTAGTCCCTGTGGACTTTGGTAACCCGGTTATCCATTGTGGATCCCTGTCCACTTTAACCAATAATCTAGGGGCTCAGTATAGGCGGAATCGCACCTTCGGCTCATATATAGCGCTCCTCTTGCGCTTGACATTTTTGAGGGTCTCTTACCCTTCATTCCCTTACTTAATTTAATGCCCATAATGACTGACCAGTCTTCTCTACATTTGTCTATACCCTCTTGCCTCTAAACTACTTTATCTAGCAGATGTACTACATACAGTGGAGACAGAAAGTATTCAGACCCCCTTAAATTTTTCACTCTTTGTTATATTGCAACCATTTGCTAAAATCGTTTAAGTTCATTTTATTTCCTCATTAATGTACACACTGCACCCCATATTGACAGAAAAACACAGAATTGTTGACATTTTTGCAGATTTATTAAAAAAGAAAAATTGAAATATCACATGGTCCTAAGTATTCAGACCCTTTGCTCAGTATTTAGTAGAAGCACCCTTTTGATCTAATACAGCCATGAGTCTTTTTGGGAAAGATGCAACAAGTTTTTCACACCTGGATTTGGGGATCCTCTAACATTCCTCCTTGCAGAGCCTTTCCAAATCTGTCAGGTTGGATGGTAAACGTTGGTGGACAGCCATTTTTAGGTCTCTCCCGAGTAGGGATGAGCTTCGTGTTCGAGTCGAACCCATGTTCGACTCGAACATCGGCTGTTCGACCGTCCGTCGAATTGCGAACGATATGGGCCGTTCGCGCCAAATTCGTGTGGCGCGTCACGGCCCATAATTCACTGCGGCATCGCAGTGCATTGCTGGCTGATGATTGGCCAAGCATGCACTATGACCCGCATGCTTGGCCAATCACAGCGCCGTCAGTAGAGAGAGCTGTAATTGGCCAAAGCCAGGGTGGCTTTGGCCAATTATGGCTCAGGGGATTTAGTACACACCCCACACTATATAAGGCCGCCTGCACGGCGGCCCTGTGTAGTGTGTGTTCCGGTGTGCTGAGCGATAGAGAGAGAGAGAGACAGTGTCATTTGATTTGAGTTAGATAGATTAGGCAGAACAGTCAGTCAGTTAGCTGCACTTACAGTGTATTGTGTATATATATGCATCCCAGGTGTTGCATATATATATATACACTGTATTCAGTTTAGCTAGATCCGTTCCTGTTATCTTCTATCTAGACTATTTACATTCAGTGCAGTGTGTCCTGCTCACAGTGTTCAGCTAGATCCGTTCCTGCTATTTACATTCAGTACAGTGCTTCCTGCTCACAGTGTTCAGCTAGATCCGTTCCTGCTATTTACATTCAGTGCAGTGCGTGCTGCTCACAGTGTTCAGCTAGATCCGTTCCTGCTATTTACATTCAGTGCAGTGCGTCCTGCTCACAGTGTTCAGCTAGATCCGTTCCTGCTATTTACATTCAGTGCAGTGCGTCCTGCTCACAGTGTTCAGCTAGATCCGTTCCTGGTATTTACATTTAGTGCAGTGCGTCCTGCTCACAGTGTTCAGCTAGATCCGTTCCTGCTATTTACATTCAGTGCAGTGCGTCCTGCTCACAGTGTTCAGCTAGATCCGTTCCTGCTATTTACATTCAGTGCAGTGCGTGCTGCTCACAGTGTTCAGCTAGATCCGTTCCTGCTATTTACATTCAGTGCAGTGCGTCCTGCTCACAGTGTTCAGCTAGATCCGTTGCTGCTATTTACATTCAGTGCAGTGCGTCCTGCTCACAGTGTTCAGCTAGATCCGTTCCTGCTATATACATTTAGTGCAGTACGTCCTGCTCACAGTGTTCAGCTAGATCCGTTCCTGTTATCTTCCTACTGACAGGCAGGCTTGTCTGGTTACAGTATATAAAGCTACCTGAAGAAAATTACAGGTGTTCTTTTTGATCCTATTAGTACCACGGTCAGGCAGCTAGACTATTTACATTTAGTACAGTGTGTCCTGCTCACAGTGTTCAGCTAGATCCGTTCCTGTTATTTACATTCAGTGCAGTGCGTCCTGCTCACAGTGTTCAGCTAGATCCGTTCCTGCTATTTACATTCAGTGCAGTGCGTCCTGCTCACAGTGTTCAGCTAGATCCGTTCCTGCTATTTACATTCAGTGCAGTGCGTCCTGCTCACAGTGTTCAGCTAGATCCGTTCCTGCTATTTACATTCAGTGCAGTGCGTGCTGCTCACAGTGTTCAGCTAGATCCGTTCCTGCTATTTACATTCAGTGCAGTGCGTCCTGCTCACAGTGTTCAGCTAGATCCGTTCCTGCTATTTACATTCAGTGCAGTGCGTCCTGCTCACAGTGTTCAGCTAGATCCGTTGCTGCTATTTACATTCAGTGCAGTACGTCCTGCTCACAGTGTTCAGCTAGATCCGTTCCTGTTATCTTCCTACTGACAGGCAGGCTTGTCTGGTTACAGTATATAAAGCTACCTGAAGAAAATTACAGGTGTTCTTTTTGATCCTATTAGTACCACGGTCAGGCAGCTAGACTATTTACATTTAGTACAGTGTGTCCTGCTCACAGTGTTCAGCTAGATCCGTTCCTGTTATTTACATTCAGTGCAGTGCGTCCTGCTCACAGTGTTTAGCTACATCCGTTCCTGCTGTTTACATTCAGTGCAGTGCGTCCTGCTCACAGTGTTCAGCTAGATCCGTTCCTGCTATTTACATTCAGTGCAGTGCGTCCTGCTCACAGTGTTCAGCTAGATCCGTTCCTGCTATTTACATTCAGTGCAGTGCGTCCTGCTCACAGTGTTCAGCTAGATCCGTTCCTGCTATTTACATTCAGTGCAGTGCGTCCTGCTCACAGTGTTTAGCTACATCCGTTCCTGCTGTTTACATTCAGTGCAGTGCGTCCTGCTCACAGTGTTCAGCTAGATCCGTTCCTGCTATTTACATTCAGTGCAGTGCGTCCTGCTCACAGTGTTCAGCTAGATCCGTTCCTGCTATTTACATTCAGTGCAGTGCGTGCTGCTCACAGTGTTCAGCTAGATCCGTTCCTGCTATTTACATTCAGTGCAGTGCGTGCTGCTCACAGTGTTCAGCTAGATCCGTTCCTGCTATTTACATTCAGTGCAGTGCGTCCTGCTCACAGTGTTCAGCTAGATCCGTTCCTGCTATTTACATTCAGTGCAGTGCGTCCTGCTCACAGTGTTTAGCTACATCCGTTCCTGCTGTTTACATTCAGTGCAGTGCGTCCTGCTCACAGTGTTCAGCTAGATCCGTTCCTGCTATTTACATTCAGTGCAGTGCGTCCTGCTCACAGTGTTCAGCTAGATCCGTTCCTGCTATATACATTTAGTGCAGTACGTCCTGCTCACAGTGTTCAGCTAGATCCGTTCCTGTTATCTTCCTACTGACAGGCAGGCTTGTCTGGTTACAGTATATAAAGCTACCTGAAGAAAATTACAGGTGTTCTATCCCAGCTTAGTGCAGCTACAGGCCATTAGTATGTCTGGAAGGCCAAGAAGGAGAGGCAGACAGTCACAAGCCAATAAGAGAGGGCAAGCAGGCTCTGTGTCTAGTGCTGGTCGTGGAGACGGTGCATCCTCATCAGCACGTGGCCATGGGACACGCTTGGCCTTTTTTTCGGCAGCTGGCCGTGTTGAGCCGCAACATGCGGAAGACTTGGTCGAGTGGATGACCAAGCCGTCCTCATCCTCCTCATCCTCTCTCACCCATGCCCAGGGTGCTTTGTCTGGCAAAGCAGCGGCCTCTTCCCTCAGCTCAATGTCATCAGTGACTCCTTCCCTAGCTCCACCATGTCCTCATGAGGATTCCCTCGAACTGTTTGACCACAGTGTTGGGTACATGCTCCAGGAGGATGCCCAGCGTTTGGAAGGCTCTGATGATGATACTGAGCTCAATGAAGGCAGTAACATGAGCACGGACAGAGGGGGTGCCCAAGAAGGACAGCAATCTGGCAGTCATGCTCCCCCTGCTGCAGCATACTGCCAGGTTTGCTCCAGTGATGAGGAGGGAGGGGATGATGAGGTCACTGACTCAACGTGGGTGCCTGATAGGAGAGAGGAGGAGGAGGAGGAGGAGGAGGAGGAGGAGGTGGCACATCACCAACTAGGCAGGATGCCCTCCAGGGGCCAGCCTAAGGGCAGCACATTGACTGCATCACACCCCAAAGCTCCACATGTGCAGGGCGCTGCAGTCTCTGCGCGTTATTCAAAAAGTTCTTTGGTGTGGGCCTTTTTTGAGACGAGTGCATCAGATCGCACCGCTGCTATTTGCAATATATGTCTCAAGCGTATCTCGCGTGGCCAAAACATCTCCCGCTTGGGTACCACATGCTTGACCAGACATATGTTGACCTGCCATGCAGTTCGTTGGCAAGCGTATCTAAAAGACCCACACCAAAGAACAAAGACGATCTCTCCTTGCTCCTCATCAGCTGAGATTTCCAACCCCACTAGACCTTCAGTCCTCTCTGCGACCTGCAGTGAGAGGAATGAAGGTGTAGAATTAGGTGTGTCACAGCCAAGTACTTATGGGCAATCTGCTTTTGGTACACCGACGTCAGATTGTACCAGGCAAATTTCCCTGCCCCAGCTGCTGCACCGCCGAAAGAAGTTTGCTCCCAGCCATCCACATGCCCAGCGGTTGAATGCTAGCTTGGCAAAATTGCTAGCACTTCAACTGCTGCCTTTTCAGTTGGTAGACTCTGCCCCCTTCCGTGAGTTTGTGGAATGTGCGGTTCCTCAGTGGCAGGTACCCAAACGCCACTTTTTCTCACGGAAGGCGATTCCAGCTCTCTACCGGCATGTGGAAGGCAATGTCCATGCCTCGCTGGACAGGGCGGTCAGCGGTAAGGTGCATATTACCGCTGACTCATGGTCCAGCAGGCATGGACAGGGACGTTACTTAAGTTTCACGGCGCATTGGGTGACTCTGCTGGCAGCTGGGAAGGATGCAGGACAAGGTGCAGTAGTGTTGGAGGTTGTTCCGCCACCACGCCTCCAAAATGCTGATTGTGACACACCTCTCTCCTCCACCCCCTCCTCTTCTTCTTCCTCCATGGCCTCTTCCTCGGAACCAGCGGTGCTCCGTAGGCGTTCAAGGGGCTACGCAAGTACGCAGGCCAAAAGATGCCATGCGGTGCTTGAGCTGGTGTGCTTGGGGGACAGGAGCCACACTGGGGCAGAGGTTCTGTCAGCTCTGCAGGGGCAGGTTCAGAGGTGGTTGACGCCACGCCAACTTAAGGCAGGAATGGTGGTTTGCGACAATGGCACCAACCTCCTCTCTGCCCTCCGACAGGGACAACTGACCCATGTGCCCTGTTTGGCTCACGTCCTTAACTTGGTGGTGCAGCGGTTCTTGGGCAGGTACCCGGGCTTACAGGATGTCCTGAGGCAGGCCAGGAAAGTCTGTGTGCATTTCCGCCGGTCATATAATGCCAGTGCTCGGCTGACGGACCTCCAAAAGGAGTTTAACCTGCCCAAGAACCGCCTAATCTGTGACATGCCCACCAGGTGGAACTCGACGTTGGCCATGCTGCAGCGGCTGCACACGCAGCAGAGGGCCATCAATGAGTACCTGTGCGACTATGGCACCAGGACAGGGTCAGGGGACCTTGGTTTTTTTTCCCCACGCCAGTGGGCCATGATCAGGGATGCATGCACTGTCCTGTCACCATTCGAGGAGGCCACGAGGATGGTGAGCACTGACAGTGCATGCATCAGTGACACTGTCCCCCTTGTCCACCTGTTGGAGCACACGCTGCGTGGAATAATGGACAGGGCACTTGAGGCAGAACAGAGGCAGGAAGAGGAGGACTTCCTTAGCTCTCAAGGCCCCCTTTATCCAGACAGTGTTCCTGCGTGCCCGCCGATCACACAGGAAGAGGACGAGGAGGAGGAGGAGGAGGAGGAGGAAGATTGTGTCAGTATGGAGGTGGAGCCTGGCACTCAGCATCAGCAGTCTTTAAGGGATCAGTCCCAAGGAACACATGGACTTGTACGTGGCTGGGAGGAGGTGGCTGCGGACGTTGTTGTCCTTAGTGACCCAGAGGACTCCGGACCGAATGCCTCAGCAAACCTACGCTGCATGGCCTCCCTGATCCTGCAAAGCCTGCGTAAGGATCCTCGTATTCGTGGTATCAAGGAGAAGGACCAATACTGGCTGGCAACCCTCCTTGATCCACGTTACAAGGGTAAGGTTGCGGACCTTATCTTGCCATCGCAGAGGGAGCAGAGGATGAAACATCTTCGGGAGGCCTTGCAGAAAGGTCTGTGCAACGCGTTCCCAGAGACTGGGAGGTTACAAACTCCTGTTTCTGGACAACGTGTTGCTGAGGCTTCGGTCAGTCAAAGAAGGAGCGGTGGAGAAGGTGGCCGTCTGACCGATGCGTTCAGACAATTTTTTGGTCCGCAGCCCCAAGGTATGATCGGTTCCAGCAACCATCGCCAGCGTCTGTTTTACATGGTGCAGGAATACCTAGGGGCAAGATCAGACTTGGACACCTTTCCCACCGAAAATCCTCTGGGTTACTGGGTCTTGAGGATGGATCACTGGCCAGAGCTTGCACAGTATGCAATTGAGCTACTGGCCTGTCCTGCATCCAGCGTTCTTTCGGAACGCACATTCAGTGCTGCTGGAGGCGTGGTAACCGATCACAGGGTGCGTCTGTCCACCGACTCGGTCGATCGGCTGACCTTCATAAAAATGAATCAGTCTTGGATCACCACCAGCTACCAAGCACCTGATGCAGATGTAACCGAATAATTTTTTTTGAAATCTCAGATCCCTTCAAAGACTGCCTATGCTGATGCTGAGTGACTATCCCTGAGTAATTATCCTCTTCCTCCTCAATCATCACGCTGATAGCTTGTAAGAACATTTTTGGTTCTGGGCGCCACCACCAGTGCCTAAGGCACAATTTTTCAGCCCCTGTTTAACAGGGGCGTGTAATTACAATTTTTGATGTAATACTTTGCAGCAGGGCTCGTTCCTGCATTCCAACTAGAGTGTCTGTGAGGGGTTGCAGTGTTGTGGCACCAGCACCAGTGCCTAAGACCCAATTTTTCAGCCCCTGTCTAACAGGGGCGTGTAATTACAATTTTTGATGCAATACTTTGCAGCAGGGCTTGTTCCTGCGTTTCAACTAGAGTGTCTGTGAGGGGTTGCAGTGTTGTGGCACCAGCACCAGTGCCTAAGACCCAATTTTTCTGCCCCTGTCTAACAGGGGCGTGTAATTACAATTTTTGATGCAATACTTTGCAGCAGGGCTCGTTCCTGCGTTCCAACTAGAGTGTCTGTGAGGGGTTGCAGTGTTGTGGCACCAGCACCAGTGCCTAAGGCCTAATTTTTCAGCTCCTGTTCAACAGGGGCATGTAATTACAATTCTTGATCTAATATTTCACAGCAGGGCCCTGTGAGGGCTTACAGTGTTTTGGCCACAGCAACACCTAAGGCCCAAATTTCTGCTGAGTATATAGGGCAGGACCCTACTTTCAAACATCTAACTTACAAACGACTCCTACTTGCAAACGGAAGGAGACAACAGGAAGTGAGATGAAATCTACCCCTAAGGAAGGGAAATTCTCTCCTGTAAGAGTTAATATGGGAAAACAATTTTTCCTTTCCACTGATGCTTTCCAATCCTTGTTCCACAAAAAAACCCAAATTTTCAAAAAACATTTTTCATTGGGACAAAAAAGTGAGGTGAAATCTTCTGAAGAGGAGGAAAGACGCAAAACAAATGTCACAGGGGTGATAACCCTTCCCTATGTTTTCCAAAAAGCTTAGAAAAGATTTTTTGGCTGGAGCTAAACACATTAAAAATGTTCAAAATTACAAACAGATTCTACTTAACAACAAACCTACAGTCCCTGTCTTGTTTGCACCGCCTGTATACTGCTGTTCAGAGTATATAGGGACCTTTCCTTATTTTAATTTGGGTGCGGGGTTCCCCTTAATATCCATACAAGACCCAAAGGGCCTGGTAATGGACTGGGGGGTATCCATGCCGTTTGTCTCACTGATTTTCATCCATATTGCCATGACCCGACATGACATTAAACCCGCAAGCAGTTTTAAATGAGATTTTTTCCTTTAAAAATGACATTTGGTGCAGGGACTGTTCTAAACATGGGAAACACGCGTCACTTTACAGGCATACTATAGACACCCCCCAGGTACGATATTTAAAGGAATATTTCACTTTTTTTTTTTTACTTTAAGCATCATTAAAATCACTGCTCCCGAAAAAGCGGCCGTTTTTAAAAGTTTTTTTTGCATTGATACATGTCCCCTGGGGTAGGACCCGGGTCCCCAAACCCTTTTTAGGACAATACCATGCAAATTAGCCTTTAAAATGAGCACTTTTGATTTCGAACGTTCGAGTCCCATAGACGTCAATGGGGTTCTAACGTTCGTGCGAACTTGCGGTCCGTTCGCGGGTTCTGGTGCGAACCGAACCGGGGGGTGTTCGGCTCATCCCTACTCCCGAGATGCTCAATTGGGTTTAACCACCTGGGCACTTAAACTCCCTTAATAACCAGACCAATTTTCAGCTTTTGGTGCTCTCACATTGTGAATGACAATTACTCATTCATGCAACACTGTATCTGAATGAAATTGTTGTCCTTTTTTTCACACAAATAGAGCTTTCTTTTGGTGGTATTTAATCACAGCTGGGTTCTTTATTTTTTGCACTATAAAAGAAAAAAGACCGAAAAATCTGTAAAAAAATGCATTTTTCTTTGTTTCTGTTATAAAATTTTGCAAATTAGTAATTTTTCTTCATATATTTTGGACAAAATTTATACCGCTACATATCTTTGGTAAAAATAACCCAAATCGGTGGATATTATTTGGACTTTGTGAAAGTTATAGAGTCCAAAAGCTATGGTGCCAATCTCTGAAAATTGATCACACCTGAAGTACTGATGGCCTATTTAATTTTTGTCAAAAGACATTTTGCGAGCATTACAGCCAAACCAGGAGGAATAGTCCAACAGGAATTTCAACATTCTGGATTGGCAAATGCCTCCACATTCAATCCCCTTGGCGTTTTGGCACCTTTGTTGAAGGTATTCAGGGACGTAGTCCTGAGAGACTTGGAATCCATTAAAGTCACTAATCAAAAGATGGAAAAAAACCTGGAGGAGGGACTTGACTCACTTTGCAACAATAAAGAAATAGTCATCCATCCGGCAGACAAGGGTGGGGGAATAGTCGTCCTGGACAGAAAAGACTATGTGCAAGAAATGCACAAAATTGTAGGGGATTGAGATACTTATATTCCCTTACCTGGCAACCCTGTTATCCAATATAAAGTATCCTTAGAATTATTAGTACAGAAAGGATTCGAGTCAGGTATACTCAATGAAAAAGAAAAAATATTTCTGGTTCCTAAGGCCCCAAGGGTCCCAGTAATGTATTGCTTTCCAAAGATCCACAAGAGTCTTACTTGCCCCCCGGGACATCCGATAGTGAGTGGCATTGACTATCACGTCCCGGGTGGGCAAGTATATAGACCATTTTCTCCAACCCCTGGTGCAGCAAATGCCCTCTTACTTAAAGGATACAAGACATGTGATTAATTTATTGTCTGGGTTAAAACCTAAAGATCATACTTGGCTGGGGACAGTCGATGTCACATCATTGTACACCATTATTTTGCATAGTTTAGGGCTGTCAGCTGTCAGATATTATCTGGGAATATTTTCTAAAATACCTCAACCAAAATAGCAATACATTAAGGATTTACTTGAATTTGTGGCAAACCACAAGTATTTCTGGTTTGACCACAACTATTATCGACAACAACGTGGTGTGGCAATGGGAGCTAAGTACGCCCCGAGCTTGGCCAACCTCATCATGGCCAAGTGGGAGGAGGACGTCATCTATAGTGACCGTAACCCACATCTCACATTCTGGGCGAGGTACATTGATGATGTCCTCCTCCTATGGGATGGAACCATCTCCGAGCTTGATGCAAACCATAGAGGGATCAAGTTTGTTCACGAAGCAAGTCAGGAAAGAATCAACTTCTTGGACCTCACTATAATAAAAGATGAGGGTAGCTTTAAGACAATTACGTATCTCAAACAAACTGATCGTAATGCTTTTATACCTTTGGATAGCTGCCATAACAACTCCTGGCTGAAGTCGATACCTAAGAGTCAATTCGTTAGGAGAGACGTAATTGCTCTGAAATGGAGGATTACAGATTTCAAGCTGATGTCTTGAAAAAAAGATTGCTTTAAAAAGGCTACGATCTGGACCCTCTAGAGGTTACCATGGAAGAAGTAGCAAAGCTAGATAGATCAACCCTTCTAAATGCAGGACCAAAACAAAAGAAAGAGGGACCTATCCTACCTTTCATTACTACAAATTCGACACAACATTTTTTGATTAAGAAAATCATTCGTAAACATTGGCATCTGTTGGGTAATGATAGGATCATTAATACTTTCCTACCAGCCAACCCACTGGTAATCTTCAATGGCGTCCCCAATGTTGTGGACCCACCCTCAAAAAGTCCTTCATTTCAACTAGTAACTGTAGGGAACACAAAATTGAACCGTTTGTCACCTGTAGTTCCACAGGGGTTGTCTACTTACTCCAATGCCCATGCGGGCTTCAATATATTGGCAGGACCAAACGATCTATGCAGGTCCGTCTAGGGGAGCACATTGCTAACATCAAAATTGGTTTTAAGTATCATTCAGTCTCTAAACACTACAACATGTTTCACAATTGCAATCCAGCTAACACAATTTTCTTGGCCATTGACAAACATAGTGCGCATTGGAGGGGAGGCTCTTTAGTGAGAGAACTATCGAAGTTAGAGATGGCTTGGATCCATAGGGTGCGCTGCTATACCCCGTATGGCCTCAATATTGATACTGATGTCAATGCTTTTATAGTCAATGGATACATTTATTAATGTGAACTAGACCTGAGCTCCTAGACGACTCCTGCTTTGTGGTTAAGAGCATCTGTTTACTAAATTTACAAGTATCAACTGAGATCAGGAATACATTGCGGGGACTTTTTTGTATGCACAGGTTTCCATAGTATAACGAACTTTGGGGAACGGATTGTCTTCTTTTCTTTTTTTAAGCTGGAGATTCTCCTTTTTATTTTTATTTTTAGTTTAAAATAAAAAATTAGTTTTCTTTCCGAAAAATTAATTTTTAAAACAAATTTTGGTTTCCCTCTTTTTCTCTTTTTGATATGAACAATGGAATATAATCTTTTGCATTGAGCATATTTTTCTCTTTTTTAAATATAATTTTTAATGTCACAAGTATATTTTTATGGGAGATTATCAATCATTGTGTTATGGCTTAATTAATAAAGCAATTTATTGGGAAGCCATTAGAGGGCGCTGGAGAGGCATTCCTTTTTAACGGCTTTATCTTAGTACAATGATGGTAAAAAATCTCCTTAGTTATAACGTACACAGTGGGATATACTGAATGGGATATTATCCCTTTTATGTTTAACCCTCATTATCACCCTTTCATGAGGAAGTTTGAGAAATGACATAATTCTTAGTTCAGACTGAGGGAAGGGCAAGAGCCCTATTCCTATTCGCTCAGAGCTCAGGGTTGGGCGTTACCTTTTTGTGCTTACAAGGTGGCGAGTCAGCACACTGTCCGTACCCCTGGACGACGTCATCTGTGAGGAGCGGCGTGCTGACGTCACCACAACGACAACGCAGTCCCGGAAGCAACGGGTGTTTTATCGAGAGCCGGCCAAGTCGAGTTTTTTGCTTTGCTTTTACAAGACCATCTTGTAAGTGTAATCTTATCTTTTAACAAAAATAAAATGTTTACGGTATCACACTATGTAAGCCCTTTTCTCTACATGGGGAATTGCTGATCGGGAGTCATTCAGAGGCAATCTTTGGGGGAAGAGAGGTGATATCGGGCTGAAGTATACAGAGACCCTGGCAGGGGCATATGCCACAAGCGGATATGATCTCCTTAAAAAAGAGATCAACGTAGCTGGTAAGCGGCAGTTATTTTCCAGGTGGAGGAATCTTTTTCTATCCCTGATCACTCCTTCTGAGGTGTTTTTTCTGTTTGAACTCACCAATAATCACATCCCGCATTGTTCAGACGTGCACACTTCAACTAAAGCAAGATGGCTGGATCTGTAGACCTAGAGCTGAAAAAGTCTTTGGGATGTGAGCGGTAACACCTCTACTTAGCTGAGCTCCGGAGCGGTGACCTGTGAGACACATCATAACAGAGAACCAGTGGCTGGGGGACACAGCCACTTGCTTGCATGATCTCTGTGACAGGAGATCTGTGGATCTGGTAAGGGGCTCATTGGTTTGAGGTGGAGGAACTCCCTATAACATCACACTCCCCAGGGAGACAGTTTTTTGCATGCCTCACACTGTTTGAAGAAAGGTGTTTTCTCCCTCTATCAGAGAAGCTTTTATCAACAAGGACTCTTTTTTTTGACTGTATGGACTTAACACAACCTCTTGCTTCTTGATTCCTATTTTCCATCAATGTATTTTCTTGCTGGAATGTTTTAATTTGTGGGACCCAAGTTTTTTATTGTTTATTAGCAAACATTGATTTGTATTGTTTATTTTTTTCTTTATCGTACTTCACCTTCATAAGGATGTTTTAGGGGTGGTCACATCAATTAACCATGATCACGCTCATATATTAGCAGCGCAGCCTATCCTATTTAAAATTGAAGTCACCAATAACCAGCAAATTGAGGACATCACACATTTTGGGATTAATCATATTGCTCTCTATGAGGACTTCCTGCTAACCAGAACTGTACATTTCAGAGATATACTGTGTAGCCTAATTTATAGTACATTCGTTCTGATCACATGACGTATATGGTTATCTTATAGATTTGTGTCAAGCATTATACTGAGAGCAACCACACTTTCCACCTAATATAGTTATATGAGGATTTTAAATTTTTCTCCTTGTTTATTCTCATGTTGCGCAGCTTTTTCCTTTTGTCATTATTGCACTGTGTGTATCTCACATTCAGGCTGCAGCAGGATTTAACGTTTATGCTATTATTTTTAGCAGATTAGTTTACAAGACAGCGCTGTATTTCCATCCTTGACATTTAGAAAGATGCATGGTGAGTTTTTTGAAGTTGTCGTTTTTTCCCACAATTCTTTGCAAAATCAAGTTTTTTTGTTTTGTTTTTTTTTTCAACAAAATTGTCATATTAGCAGGTTATTTCTCACACACAGCATATGCATACCACAAACTACACCCCAAAACACATTCTGCTATTACTCCCGAGTATGGCAATACCACATGTGTGAGACTTTTACACAGGGTGGACACATACAGAGACCCAACATGCAGGGAGCACCTTCAGGTGTTCTGGAGCACCTAGGCCAATTCTGACATTTCTCTCCTACATGTAAAAATCATCATTTATTTGCTAGAAAATTACATAGAACCCAAAACATTATATATGTTTTTTTTAGCAAAGACCCTAGAGAATACAATGGCGGTCATTGCAACTTTTTATCTTGCACGATATTTGTGCAGCAATTTTTCGAACGCATTTTTAAAAAAAAAAAAAAACAGTTTTGTGCTTTAAAAAAAAACAAAACAGTAAAGTTAGCCCAATGTTTTTGCGCAATGTGAAAGATGAAGCTACACCGAGTAAATAGAGTAAATAGATACCCAACATGTCACCTTTCAAAATTGCACACGCTTGTGGAATGGCGCCAAACTTCGCTACTTAAAAATCCCCATAGGCGACGCTTTAAAATTTATTACTGGTTACATGTTTTGAGTTACAGAGGAGGCCTAGGGACAAAATTATTGCTCTTGCTCTACCGATCGCAGCGATACTTCAATGTGTGGTTTGAACACCGTTTTCATATGTGGGCTGGACTTACGTATGCGTTCGCTTCTGCATGCGAGCACACGGGGACAGGAGCGCTTTAAAAAAAATGTTTTTATTATTGTTCATTTTACTTTATTTATTTTAGTTTGACGCTTTTTTCCAAAAAAAAAATAATTTTTTGATCACTTTTATTCTTATTACAAGGGATGTAAACATCCCTTGTAATAGGAAGATGGCATGACAGGTCCTCTTTACAGTGAGATATGGGGTCAATAAGACCCCACATCTCCCCACGAGGCTGGGAAGCCTGAAATTAAAAAAAAAAAGATCCTAGCTTCGATCGTAGCGGTGAGTCGGTAGAAGAGGTAGAGGGCGGCGGGAGGGGGGGACGTCCCCTCTCACCTCCTGTAAGAACGATCAAGCAGTGGAACAGCCGCTATGATCATTCTTATGGTGTAGGGATCGCTGTCTGAAAAAGCTGATATCTAAATGATGCCTGTAGCTGCAGGCATCATTCAGATATCCCCGCACAAAGTCAAGGACGTCGTATGACGGCCGGCGGTAGGGAAGTGGTTAAAACGCATTTTTTTTTTACACTAAGTTGTCCATTTATACAATATTTCTAACATAGCATCTACACACCAAAAATGACACCCCAAAATAGATTCTCCTACTCCTCCTGAGTACTGTGATACCACATGTGTGAGACTTCCACAGCCTGGCCACATACAGAGGCCGAGTACAGCCGAGCATGGCTGAGCATGGCAGAGCATGGCTGGGTATAGCAGGGTATCGCCGAGTATGACTGGGTATGGCAGAGTATGGCTGAGCATGGCTGGGTATGGCTGGGTATGTCAGAGTATGGCTGGGTATCACCGAGTATTGCAGAGTATGGCTGGGTCTGGCAGAGTATTGCGGGGTATGGCAGAGTATTGCAGAGTATTGCAGGGTATTGCAGAGTATGGCGGGGTATTGCAGAGTATGGTCGAGTATGGCTAAGCATGGCTGGGTATGGCTGAGTATGACAGGGTATGGCTGGGTATCGCCGAGTATGACTGGGTATTGCGGGGTATTGAAGGGTATTGCAGAGTATTGTGGGGTATTGCAGAGTATTGCAGAGTATTGCGGGGTATTGCGGGGTATTGCGGAGTATTGCGGGGTATTGCAGAGTATTGCAGGGTATTGCAGAGTATTGCACAGTATTGTGGGGTATTGCACAGTATTGTGGGGTATTGCAGAGTATTGCGGGGTATTGTAGAGTATCTTGGGGTATTGCAGAGTATTGCGGGGTATTGCACAGTATTGCGGGGTATTGCAGAGTATTGTGGGGTATTGCACAGTATTGTGGGGTATTGCACAGTACTGCGGGGTATTGCAGAGTATTGCGGGGTATTGCAGAGTATTTTGGGGTATTGCAGAGTATTGCGGGGTATTGCAGAGTATTGCGGGGTATTGCACAGTATTGCGGGGTATTGCAGAGTATTGTGGGGTATTGCAGAGTATTGCACAGTATTGTGGGGTATTGCGGGGTATTGCAGAGTATTGCAGAGTATTGTGGGGTATTGCAGAGTATTGCACAGTATTGTGGGGTATTGCAGAGTATTGCACAGTATTGTGGGGTATTGCAGGGCATTGCAGAGTAGTGCAGGGTATTGCAGAGCATTGAGGGATGGCTGAGCATGGATGGATGTCATTTGTCACTGAGCAGCGCTGTGGGCACTACAGATCCAGCCCACAGCGCTGCTGCCATCCGATCCCTCCCCCTCTCCGCTCACAGTGTACCGATCGGTACAGAGAGGGGAGGAGAGGAACTGGCGTCATGACATGACGCCGGTTTGTTTACATGTGATCGCTCCGTCATTTGACGGAGAGATCACATGGTAAACGGCCGCGATCAGAGGCCATTTACCGGGATCCGTGATGCGCCGGGTCGAGGACCCGACGGTCACAGATGTTCTCAGGTGCGCGCCCCAGGGGGCGCGCGAGAGCGGAATTCTGGGAGGACGTCACTGTACGCCCTCCCAGAGTTAAAAAAACGCCCTGTAGCCGTCATTTGGCTATGGGCCGGTTATTAAGTGGTTAAGTCAGGGCTCTGGCTGGGCCATTCAAGAACAGTCACAGAGTTGTTGTGAAGCAACTTCTTCATTATTTTAGCTGTGTGCTTAGGGTCATTGTCTTGTTGGAAGGTAAACCTTCGGCCCAGTCTGAGGTCCTGAGCACTCTGGAGAAGGTTTTCGTCCAGGATATCCCTGTACTTGGCCGCATTCATCTTTCCCTCGATTGCAACCAGTCGTCCTGTCCCTGCAGCTGAAAAACACCCCCACAGCATGATGTTGCCACCACCATGCTTCACTGTTGGGACTGTATTGGACAGGTGATGAGCAGTGTCTGGTTTTCTCTACACATACCGCTTAGAGTGTTTTTTTAGCAAACTCCATGTAGGCTTTCATGTGTCTTGCACTGAGGAGAGGCTTCCGTCGGGCCACTCTGCCATAAAGCCCCGACTGGTGGAGGGCTGCAGTGATGGTTGACTTTCTACAACTTTCTCCCATCTCCCGACTGCATCTCTGGACCTCAGCCACAGTGATCTTTTGGTTCTTATTTACCTCTCCCACCAAGGCTCTTCTCCCCTGATAGCTCAGTTTGGCCGAATGGCCAGCTCTAGGAAAGGTTCTGGTTGTCCCAAACGTCTTCCATTTAAGGATTATGGAGGTCACTGGGCTCTTAGGAACCTTAAGTGCAGCAGAAATTTTTTTCTAACCTTGGCCAGATCTGTGCCTTGCCACAATTCTGTCTCTGAGCTCTTCAGGCAGTTCCTTTGACCTCATGATTCTCATTTGCTCTGACATGCACTGTGAGCTGTGAGGTCTTATATAGACAGGTGTGTGGCTTTCCTAATCAAGTCCAATCTGTATAATCAAACACAGCTGGACTCAAATGAAGGTGTAGAACCATCTCAAGGATGATCAGAAGAAATGGACAGCACCTGAGTTACATATATGAGTATCACAGCAAAGGGTCTGAATACTTAGGACCATGTGATATTTCAATTTTTTCTTTTTTAATAAATCTGCAAAAATGTCAACAATTTTGTGTTTTTCTGTCAATATGGGGTGCTGTGTGTACATTAATGAGGAAAAAAATGAACTTAAATGATTTTAGCAAATGGCTGCAATATAACAAAGAGTGAAAAATTTAAGGGGGTCTGAATACTTTCCGTCCCCACTGTATACCTGTGAACAGCACTATTCTTCCCTTTCTTATGTATAACACTCCGATGGACAGTAGACAGTGACAACATAACATATAACCACCAATCAATACAGTTCGATTAAGAGGAGTAAAATAGGTACCCTTTGTCCTGAAAATGCCTTACCGATCAAGGAAGTCTGATAACTCAAATGTAAGCAAAAGGCTTACCTCAGCCGGCTGATTATCAAAAATTCCCGGATCGTCTCAAGCTCCTCGTTTCGGATTCTCAGGGTCACCTGCAAAACCCCTCCTAGGCAAAGCTCGCCACTTGACCAGGACATTTTATAGATAGGCAACCCCTATCCTCATATTGATTAGTGGTTCCAAATTAATAATAACTACTGCAGTAGGGAACAGACGCAAAATATACGCTCAGCATCTTTCCGAATAACCGTTCAGCTTTATTATGACGCAATTGAAGGTTTTTATACACATGATTATGTAGGTATCACATTAATATTACAATTTTACGTTTATGGTAACAAGGGGCGTTACATAGGCAGGCAAATTCTAATCAGGACTCGAAAGAATGCAAACATGTACTGAAAACATTATTAGTGCCGTGTGCACAGTGAGGGCAGTGTACAATACATATAAAATAGAATACAATTATATACAGAACTTACAAATTTCCATTACAGATATTCGGATCGTGTGTACGGGCCATAAGAATGCATAACATTAGATGGTGCAGCTATAAGACAAACATATGAAAAGATTACTGTACAGCACACACATACTAAATCCTTGCAGAATTTAAATGGAATTTTAGTATGTGTGCGCTGTAATCTTTTCCTCTGTTTGTCGGTCTTATAGCTGCACCATCTAATGTTATGCATTCCTATACCCTGTACACATGATAGGATTTTCCGACAACAAATGTTCGATGGGAGCTTGTTGTCGGAAATTCCTCTAATTCATCCTATGCATTAAGGTGAAAAAACTTCTGTCGCCAACCGCCCCCCCAAGCCCTCCTCCCGTTTTACTCACCTGAGTCCTGTATTCCCCTGCCGGAGACACGCTCTTCCTCTCTGCCCGGGGTTCTCGGCTCTTGATTGGATAGATTGATAGCAGCACAGCCATTGGCTTCCGCTGCTGTCAATCAAATCCAATGATGCGGGCGCTGGGCCGAGTCCTACATTTGATGTCTAAGGACACCGAATGCTGGACTCGGGAGCATGCCCGCAAGGTAACCCCCAGGAGAGCGCTTCTCCTAGGGAGTTATACGTTGTGGGGAGGAGCTACTAGCACCGCCGGGGGACCCCAGAAGTTGAGGTTTGGGCCACTCTGTGCAAAACGAACTGCACAGTGGAGGTATGTATGATATGTTTGTTATTTTAAAAAAAATTATAAAAAACGAAGCCTTACAATCACTTTAAACTCAACAATGGAAATATGTGTATTCTAGAAAGTTTAACAATCAGCAGATAAAGATACTCCAAACATCTGGTGTTAGCACTTCAATCATCGCGGCACCATGGTTGTTATGGTGTCAGGATGATTGAAGTGCATTATTTCTATTATTACATTGTAATATAAAATGAAATCATTCAACTCACCATAATGCCGAATCAGTGGGATCCCTGAGCGTGTCACCTGCCACATCGCCTGCCACCAGCAGAGTCCTTCCTTGCATCAGGTGCCCCAGCAGAGTCCGTCCTTGCATCAGGTGTCCCAGCAGAGCCCCCCCTTACATCAGATGTCTCCAGCTGTGCTCCCCTTACATCAGATTTCCCCAGCGGAGACCCCCCTCACATCAGGTGTCCCCAGTGGACCCCCCTCACATCAGGAGTCCCCAGAGGACCCCCCCTTACATCAGGAGTCCCCAGCGGAGCCCCCCTCACACCAGGAGTCCCAAGCAGACCCCCTCACACCAGGAGTCCCCAGCGGAGCCCCCCCTCATATCAGGAGTCCCCAGCGGAGCCCCCCTCACACCAGGAGTCGCCAGCGGACCTTCCCTCACATCTGGAGTCCCCAGCGGAGCCCCCCTCACATTATGAGTCCCCAGCAGAGCCCCCCCCCACATCAGGAGTCCCCAGCGGAGCCCCCCTCACACCAGGAGTCCCCAGCGGACCCCCTTACATCAGGAATCCCCAGCGGAGCCCCCCCTCACACCAGGAGTCCCCAGCGGACCCCCCCTCACATCAGGAGTCCCCAGCAGACCCCCCTCACATCAGGAGTCCCCAGCGGAGCCCCCCTCACATCAGGAGTCCCCAGCGGAGCCCCCCCTCACATCAGGAGTCCCCAGCGGAGCCCCCCTAGCTTCTTATGGGATGAACAGATAGCTAATGCTGTGTTGCACTGCTAGAAATCTGATGAACAATGAATTTATCACAATGAAATTGCTTGTGAGAACCATGCGACACATACAAACCAGCAATTAGCTCTCCTCAGTCCCCTCAGACAGATACAAAACAAATGGGACCCAGTGGCGGCTGGTGCTGTATATTTTGGAGGGGCGACAAACAAGACAACCATTGCCACCTCCCCCCCACCCGGCCAGTCTGTCGGTCAGTCAGTCGCTCGTCCGCCCCCCCCACCAGCCCCACACTTACCCCATTTAGCAGCTTTGGCTCATACCTGCATCTCCTCTTCCTCCTTGGCGGCTTCACGTCAGCTTCATCCTCGGCGGCTTCCCGCCTCCTTCCCTCTGCGGCAGATGATTACATCCTTGTGTTCAGTGGAGAGCGGGGAGGGGCCGTCAATCCCTGCAGCCAATAGGCACACTGAAGAGAGAAGCTGATTGGCTGCCCCTCTCCTCTGCACTGAACACAAGGGGAAATAACAGACAGCTCTGACGACGGAGTTGTGGTCCCTGCCAAAGTCAGGCGTACCAGACACAAATCTTCTTCTACTGTTGAGGTGCAAGAACCGAAGGGCTCTCGTATGGAGCAGAGAAGTACTAGCGCTGCTATTCCTTCTGGTGAACTGGCAAGCACCAGCGGCCTAGTACACCCTGGTCGTACATCCAGCACTGCAGTAACACTTGGTGACGTGGCGAGTCCCAAAAGTGCAGTTCAAGCTGGCGAGGTGGCAAGCACAAGTAGTGTCCTGCTGCCACCAAGAAGACAAACACAGGCCCATCGTGCCCATAGTGCCCTTCCTGCTGCATTTGCCAATCCTAATTGGGAACCCACCACTTCTGCAGCACCCGTACTTCCCCCATTCACTGGCCAACCCGGCATTCAGGTGGAAACATTCAGGTGATTTTACGTCACTTGATTTTTATTCGCTGTTTTTCACTGGAGATCTCTATAGATCTATTGTGGACCAAAGCAATTTGTACGCTGGTCAACACATCGCCACTATTCCCCAGTCCTCCCTTGCCAGAGATTGGAAACCAGTTATGTTTTCCGAACTTTCTGGGCCTATCCCTCCTCATGGGCATAACCAAAAAGAGTGAGTTGTGGTCATATTGGTCCACTGACCCAATTCACCATATGCCCGTGTTTTCTGCTTCCATGGCCAGGCCACCAGGGCCGGATTTCCGACAAGGCCACCGAGGCCAGGCCTCGGGGCGGCAGTAGAGCAGGGGCGGCGCCAAAGCCGCCCCCCCGCCGCATGAAATCCCCCCGATCTGTCCCCAAGAGTCCCAGCTCCCACGGCTGCCTCCCTGCACAAATAAAGCCCCCGGCGCGGCAGTGCGGTGGCCTGTAGATAAGATACATCATACATGGATGCACTGCTAGTAAACATAGGGGCGGACTTGGCCAAGGGGAGGGAGCAAATGATGCCCCCATTAAATGCCCGGCGCCGTGACTGGCCAGTGACTGAGGCGGAGGCGGAGCCTAATGCTCCGCCTACCCTCCTGTGTATGTCATTACAGTGACTGAGGCGGAGGCGGAGCCTAATGCTCCGCCTACCCTCCTCTGCGTGACTGACACATCCCTATGTCTTCTTGTTCCATGGTCTTCTTGTCCCGGGGGGCGGGGTCTCGGGGTCTCTCTCTGTCACTCACAGGAGGAAACAAAAGAGGAGGATGATGGGATTGGAACCCCCGCAAGTGGTGGCCAGGACAGCAGGTAAGTTGAATTTATTTTTGTAAGTGGCAGTGCTCACTGCTCATCTTAGATTAAATGCAAATTTTCTGAGCATATTGCAATAAAGTGATCCATGCATGCTCAAATCCATTAAACTGTCCACATTCAGTGAAAGTTCATGTACTGCAAACTTTGCAGTACATGAACTTTCACTGAATGTGGACTGTTTAATAAGTTTGCATAGGTTCCAGCATACATGGAGCACTTTGCAGTACATGATTTTTTACTGAATGTGGTGGACTGTCTGTCTAATAAGTTTGCATAGATTCCTGTAGAGTCCCATAGATTCATGATAGGCGGCATTGGTAGGCTGCACTGATAGGTGGCACTGATGGGTACTGGTAGGCTGCACTGGTGAGCACTGATAGGCAGCACTGGTGAGCTGCACTGATGGGCACTGGTAGGCTGCACTAATGAGCACTGATATGCGGCACTGATAGGCGACACTGGTATTCTGCACTGATGGGCACTGGTAGGCTGCACTGATGGGCACTGGTAGGCTGCACTGATAGGCGGCACTGATGGGCAATGATAGGCGGCACTGATAGGCGGCACTGATGAGCACTGGTAGGCGGCACAGATGGGCTGCACTAATGAGCACTGATAGGCGACACTGGTAGGCTGCACTAATGGGCACTGGTAAGCTGCACTGATAGGCTGCACTAATGAGCACTGATAGGCGGCACTGGTAGGCTGCACTGATGAGCACTGATAGGCGGCACTGGTAGGCTGCACTGATAGGCGGCACTGATGGGTACTGGTAGGCTGCACTGGTGAGCACTGATAGGCGGCACTGGTGAGCTGCACTGATGGGCACTGGTAGGCTGCACTGATGGGCACTGGTAGGCTGCACTAATGAGCACTGATACGCGGCACTGATAGGCGACACTGGTATTCTGCACTGATGGGCACTGGTAGGCTGCACTGATTGGCACTGGTAGGCTGCACTGATAGGCTGCACTGATAGGCGGCACTGATGGGCACTAATAGGCAGCACTGGTAGGCTGCACTGATGAGCACTGATAGGCGGCACTGGTAGGCTGCACTGATAGGCTGAACTAATGAGCACTGATAGGTGGCACTGATGGGCACTAATAGGCGGCACTGGTAGGCTGCACTGATGAGTACTGATAGGCGGCACTGATGGGCACTGATAGGCGGTACTGATAGGCGGCACTGATGAGCACTGGTAGGCGGCACTGATGGGCTGCACTAATGAGCACTGATAGGCGACACTGGTAGGCTGCACTGATGGGCACTGGTAAGCTGCACTGATAGGCTGCACTAATGAGTACTGATAGGCGGCACTGGTAGGCTGCACTGATGAGCACTGATAGGTGGAACTGGTAGGCTGCACTGATAGGCTGAACTAATGAGCACTGATAGGCGGCACTGATGGGCACTGATAGGCTGCACTGATGGGCACTGATAGGCTGAACTGATTAGTACTGATATGCTTTATGTTGATATTGTTAAAGTGGTTGTTGATATTTATTTTTGGAACTTAATTCTGCATAAAACATTTAATAGTGTAATTTCATGAGATATGTTTAGGTGTGAGGTGTGTTTAGGGGAGGGGCGGGGCAGGGCAGGGTTTGGGTGGGCCAAGTGGTGGTGAGTAACTCTTAGCCTCGGTTCACATCAGAGGCGGCACGACTTGCAGGTCGCCTCACCGAGGCGACCTGCACACGACTGCCCGGGCGACTTGCAAAACTGTATAGAAGTCTATGCAAGTCGCCCCAAGTCGCCCCCAAAGTCGTACATGAACCTTTTTCTAAGTCGGAGCGACTTGCGTCGCTCCCCTTAGAACGGTTCCATAGCACAGAACGGGAGGCGACTTGTCAGGCGACCTAGGTCGTCTGACAAGTCGTCCTAGTGTGAACCGAGCCTTAAGGCCTGGCTAGTGGCTCAGGACTTTTAGCCCTGCATTGTACATTCACATCAGACCCTGTCCTCAAAGAGCTTACAATCTAAAGTCCCTAACTGACATTCATACATACACATGGTAGGGGCAACAACCTGGAATCTAGTAGGTTAGTGAAAGCATCTTAATTTTCCTGTGAAGTTATACTGTGTACTGCTGATTACCTGTCACTTTTACACACACAGCCATATATGTATGAGTGTACAATGGATAGTCTCTGATCATCTCCTGTAATGTGTCTGCAGTCTCTGACAATCTCCTGTACCATGTCCCCAGTCTCTGACCATCTCCTGTACCATGTCCCCAGTCTCTGACCATCTCTTGTACCATGTCCCCAGTCTCTGACCATCTCCTGTGCCATGTCCCCAGTCTCTGACCATCTCCTGTACCATGTCCCCAGTCTCTGACCATCTCCTGTACCATGTCCCCAGTCTCTGACCATCTCCTGTACCATGTCCCCAGTCTCTGACTATCTCCTTTACCATGTCCCCAGTCTCTGACCATCTCTTGTACCATGTCCCCAGTCTCTGACCATCTCCTGTACTATGTCCCCAGTCTCCGGCCATCTCCTGTACCATGTCCCCAGTCTCTGGCCATCTCTTGTACCATGTCCCCAGTCTCTGACCATCTCCTGTACCATGTCTCCAGTCTCTGACCATCTCCTGTACCATGTCTCCAGTCTCTGACCATCTCCTGTGTAAAAATATTTTTTAAAAACAGTCACTTTCGGTATTGGTGCTGTTTCGGTATCGGTTTCGGTTTTCGGCATCTTGTATTTTTCATTTTCGGTATCGGTTTCGGCACCAAAAAACCCATTCGGTGCATCCCTAGTTTTTTCACCTTAATGCATTAGATGCATCAAGGTGAAAAAAAAAGCCCAACTGTATTGATCACATGTCCCTTCACTGGCCAAGGATCTGCCCCTTTTGTATATTGTATGTTAGAAACTTAGAGGCTGTTATTTAAATAGTGAGAACATTTTTAAATGCCACAGTAAGAGAAAGATTAGGTGTCATTAACAAAAGACTATTTTCTTGATTTAGAAAAAACTCTAATATGTCAGAGAAAAGACAAAAATTGAGTGGTCATGGCTACCGCCAAAATGCAAAGGAGAAAGCTGAACGTATAAAAGAAGAGCTCAAGCACATGCCAAAAATACAAAGTTTTTTCTCTAACAGAGGCACTGCTGGAGGTTCTGTACCTGTGGAGACTGAACAGGTGGCAGAAGGGCAGCAGTACATAGAAGACAATACCACTGAGCCTATTGCAACTTCTAAAATAATTTATTCTAATGAAGAAGCCAATATTGATTTGGTATTTTCTTCTGATCCTATGGATTGGGATAGGAATAGTGAAAAGCTAAAGGACTATTTAGCTATAAATGGCATAACTCAAAATAAAAATGCTGACTTTTCCTTATCGGCTCGCAAATATTCTGATCGGACCCGGTCATTCTCCAATTTCTTGTTTAAACTCAAACTGCAGAATGGAGAACTGTATGAGAGAACCTGGCTGGTATACTCTGAGAAAGCAAAAGCTGTTTTTTGTGCCCCTTTTCATATTTTTGGTAGTTCATCTGCTAAATGTCAGCTGGCTCAAGAAGGATTTAGTGATTGGAAGAATGCTTCTGTTCGCCTAAGAGAACACGAAGACTCTGAGCAACATAAAACATGTTTTATGAAATTAAAAAACAGGAACGCTGCATGTGGCAAAATGGATAACATGCTAATTTTGCAACAAAACAAAGAAAGAGAGTACTGGAGAAATGGCCTCAGGCGTGTTGTTGCGGTTGTGAAGGCTTTACAGTATCTTCTCGTGGATTGGCATTTAGAGGCACAGATGAAAGTTTTGGCTCTCATACAAATGGTAACTATCTAATGTTACTTGAACTCATTGCTGAGTTTGATCCCTTCATGAACGAGCACATTAAGCGCTATGGCAATGCTGGCTCTGGCACAGCATCCTATCTATCCAAAACTGTTTGCTATGAGTTCATTGAAATATTGGCAGTCAGACTGTTGGATGCAATAATTGTCGAGGTGAAGGATGCTAAATATTACTCGATAAGCGTGGATTCAACCCCAGATGTTTCTCACGTGGATCAGCTAGCCTTCATTATACGATATGTGAATGACGAGGGTGTGCCAGTGGAATGATTTATAAAGTTCATACCACATATTGGCCACAAAGCTCAAAGTTTATTTAAAGATGTAAGTGATACACTAGAATTTCACCAACTTGACCTTCAGAATTGTAGAGGTCAGTCATACGATAATGCTAGCAATATGGCTGGCCCATATTCTGGACTTCAGGCTCGTTTTAAAGAAGTAAATCCACTAGCTACATATATACCATGCTCTGCACATTCCCTGAACCTTGTAGGAACATGTGCTGCAGAAAGCTGCGTAGAAGCAGTATCATTCTTTGGAGTCATCCAACAGCTGTATAATTTTTTTTCTGGCTCTACCAGTAGGTGGGAAGTCTTAACTTCTCATTTAAATGCCAAGTCCACAGTTAAAAATCTGTCTGTCACAAGATGGTCAGCACGCAGTGATGCATGTCATACTCTGAGGAAATCGTGGACAGAAATTATTGAAGCCCTGGAAGCAATAGAGGATGATGACTCTCAAAGGCCAGTGACAAGAAGTGAGGCTGCAGCACTTCTAAGAAGTCTGAATTGTCTGGAGACCGCCTTCATGACAGTATTTTGGAACAGCATTTTGGAACCTTTTAATGCAACAAACAAACGATTGCAGAGTGCAGATATAGACATTTCATCAGTTGTGAAGCTCTATGGGGCACTTCTCCACCTCATGCAAAGCTATAGAAATGAGTTTGAAAGGTTTGAATCAGAAGCCAAATAACTCTCTGGCCTTGACCATTTCAAAACCGCCTGCGCTAGAGCTAGAAAAAAAAAATTTCCATTTGATGTAAGTCAAGAAGGACACGTACAGTTAAATGCTACAGACCATTTCAGGGTAAACACGTTCTTTGCAATTCTTGACAAATTAAACAGCGAGCTGCAAAGAAGATCTGAGGCTTGTGAACAAGTCTACAACAAGTTTCATTTTCTTGAAAAGCTTACTACACTAGCAACCAGTGATATACAATCTCAGTCTTCCAACCTGTGTAACAGCTATCCTGATGATTTGGAAACGTCACTTCCTGATGAATGTCTGCACCTTTGTTTTTACTTGAAAAATATTGATAAAGGTGAAGCTTCAATTTCAGAGCTCTACAAAACATTCAAAGCAGAAAAATTGCAGGTTATTTACCCTAACATCGATATAGCAATGCGTATTTATCTTTGCACTCTGGTTACTAACTGTTCAGCAGAACGATCTTTTTCATGTCTGAAATGAGTAAAGAACTATTTAAGATCATCTTTGGGTCAAGAAAGACTGAACAGTTTAGCTTTACTTGCCATTGAGTCAGAACTTTTAAATACTTTGTCCTACGAAGATATCATTGATGAGTTTGCCAAAAGAAAAGTTAGAGCTAAAAAATTGTAAAATTGTAGGGAGTTTCTTACTGCTGTAATCTTTAATTAAAAGCCAGTTATTTTCAGTGTTCTCGTGTGTGGAGATATGTTTTTAATTGATCTATTGTAGCAGTCATCGATAGAGGACGAGAATGGTGTGTGTGTGTGGGGGGGGGCGGCATTGAAGGACCCGGCCTTGGGGCGGCAAAGGGAGTAAATCCGGGCCTGCAGGCCATGATACGAGCAGATTTTGCGGTTCATGCACTTCAACAACAATGAACTCTGTCGTCCTCGTGGAGATCCTGGATACGAACCGCTCTACAAAATTCGGCCCCTCGTAAACCACTTCAACCAACGTTTTGCAGGCTTGTTTACTCCCCATCAAGTTGTCTGCGTTGATGAGTCCCTGATTAAGTTTTCTGGCTGCTTGTCATTCAAACAGTATCTTCCCAGCAAGCGTGCCAGATATGGGTCAAGATGTATAGGCTCTGTGACAGGGCCACAGGCTATACTTGTAGTTTTGTGGTTTACGAGGGAAGAGATAGTCACATAGAGCCAACAAACTGCCCTGACGACATAGGAAGTGCTGACAAGATTGTGTGGGACTTGGTGTCACTCTTATTCGGAAAGGGGCACCACCTGAACGTGGACAATTGTTACACAAGCGTGCCACTTTTTAGTCACTTGTTTGATCATCAGATTGGAGCATGTGGCACCGTGCGATCTATTCGCTGGGGCTTTCCCCAGGGGCTTGTAGATTCCTGTCTTAGGCTGGGAGAGAGAGCCTGCTTGAAGCAGGGGCGGATCCAGGGGGGGGGGCAACGGGGCAATTGCCCCCTCCGCGTAATGCAGGTGAGTGACTGTCACTGTGAGAGAGCCCGCCGGGCGGCTCCATAGGTGAGAGAGCCGCCGGGCGGCTTCGTGAGTGAGAGAGCAGCTGGGCGGCTCCGTGAGTAAAAGAGCCGCTGGGCGGCTCCGTGAGAGAGAGAAAGCCGCTGGGCGGCTCCGTGAGTAAAAGAGCCGCCGGGCGGCTCCATAGGTGAGAGAGCCGCCGCTGACATGTGCTGCTCTATGTGTTTGTGAGCGGCTGCTGGCCAATCAGGGAGCAGGCAGGCGGGGGAGCAGAGAGATGATATCATCTCTCACCGCCCGGCGCCCGCCCTGCATCCCTGCAGTTCCCCCCCACCAAGCAGGCAGCTGCAGCAGCAGAGAGATTACATCATCTCTCTGCTGCCTGTCTCTGGGACACAAGAGACCACCTTAGCAGGTGGCAAGTGACAATCTGCATCTGGTGACAGGCGACATGGCAAGTGACAATCCGCAACATGTGGCAGGCGACGTGGCAAGTGACATGGCAAGTCACAATCCGCAACGTGGCAGGCGACGTGGCAAGTGACAATCTGCATCTGGTGACAGGCGACGTGGCAAGTGACAATCCGCAACATGTGGCAGGCTACGTGGCAAGGGACAATCTGCATCTGGTGACAGGCGACGTGGCAAGTGACAATCTGCAACATGTGGCAGGCGACGTGGCAAGTGACAATCTGCATCTGGTGACAGGTGACGTGGCAAGTGACACACTCGGGGCTCCCACTGATTCTGCATTATGGTGAGTTAAACTATTTAATTTTTTATAACAATGTAATAATAGTAATAATGCGCTTCAATCATCCTGACACCATAACAATCATGGTGCCGTGATGATTGAAGCGCCAACACCAGCCATTTCCCTGATAGATGTACCCCAAAAAAATATATTTTCTGGCAGTGCCCCTCCCGAGACTAGACTCTGGATCCGCCCCTGACTTGAAGTGTAATAACTTGCTCGTTATGAAGTAGAGGGATAATAAGAATGTTTTCATTCTTACCTCACTTCATGCAGACATGACTGTCCAAATTACTACGGTGACTGGTCTTGTGGAGAAACCCCTCTATGTCCAGGAATATAACCAAAATATAGGAGGGGTGGACCTTAACGACCAGTTGTTGGCACCATACCTAGTTGCCCGTAAGGCCAGACGCTGGTATAAAAAAGTGTCTGTATACTTATTTCAATTGGCTTTGCTGAACGCTCATGTGCTATACAGAGGTTCAGGACAGACTGGATCCTTCCTTAAATTCCAGGAAGAGATTGTCAGAGCCCTTCTGTTTCCAGAGGATGCTCCACCTCACCTTCCCAATCCAAATGCAGTAAGCCGGCTGCATGAGAGGCATTTTCCTTATGTCCTCCCGAGTACCCCTACCTAATGAGCCCCTCAAAGGAAATGTTGTGTCTGTAGAAAGCACGGATATAGGCGTGACACCCGCTATTATTGTCCCTCCTGTCCTGACAATCCTGGTCTTTGCATTGGTGAATGTTTTGAGCGCTACCATACACTAGTTGAGTTTTAGTGTAGGGTACAGCATTGCACAGACTAGGCACAATTTCACAGGGTCTCCCAAGATGCCATCGCATTTTGAGAGACCCGAACCTGGAACCGGTTACAGTTACAAAAGTTACAGTTACAAAAAAAGTGTAAAAAAAAAAGCAAAAAAAAATATAAAATAAAAAAAACAAAAATAGTTGTCGTTTTATTAGATAAAAATATTTGGAAGAGAGGAAAAATCAGAAGCACCACATCCCGGAAAATACATTTGAAATAGAAAGGGACATTGAGGCCTTAAATTGGCCCCAGGGACTTTAAACGGTGCTAGGATCAATAAGGTAGAGAGCATAGAATAAAATAAATTTTATTTAACAATCTTTAAAAACAGACATTGGCCAAAGACAACATACAAAACTAATAAAGTAATTCATTGATACAGAGATTAATACCACTCTCTCAACATGTTTCGCTTTCCTAAGCTTCTTCAGGAGATATATTGTGATATTATGGTCAACTATGAAAATATATATGTAAACAAATGTCTGCTTGTAAATTGCAATCATAATATATATTGATTTAATCATGAAGAGAAAATATAATAAATGAAAAATACAAAAATATATATACATATCCTACATCAAAAAAATATATATACAGCATATGTGTATCAAAAAAAGATATAATAACAAAAAAAAAAACAAAAAAAAAACACATCAACCACCACGTCACAATTTGCTTTTCAGTCTTACCTGTAGAAAAAGATATAGTTAAAAAATAGAGATTTATGCGATGGCAGATGTTTTGCTCTTCAGTCCCCACCTCACTGAAAAGGCATGCAGAGAGGGATAAAAATTCTAGAAGTAAATGAAATATTTTAAAGAGGAGAAAAATCAAATACATGGGTATTATAGTCAAAATTTGAAATAATCAATTTATCCTCCATTCCCCTCAGTACTGATCAATTTTCTGTCTTGGAATTAGGGTTAACCTTCTGTCCGACACAGAAAATTGATCAGTTTGAACTTATAAAAGATCTCAATTTATTTGCTCGCAAGCTAATGCTTCGCATTATGTTTGACAAACCCGCACAATCCTACGTTACCTCACTCCCAACCCGCAGTGGAAAACATCACACTGAATGAAATCAAAGCAATGGAAGAGCTCATGGAGCTTTAGGATGAGGGTCACATAGACGAGACAGACCTTCTGGAAGCCCATACCCTTGATTGGGATGGCCTTCCCAATCATGAACCTTGTGCCCCCCACCCAGTAGTCCCTTTTACTCCTAGGGAATATAAACCCAAATCCAAAACTTTTCCCACACCACAGGGCAACCCCAATGTTTGGGTCTTTATCCACCATGTCACAGAGGACATCTGTAGGACCAAATGGAAGGGCACAAGACAATCAAATCTCACGAACCAACAAAAAATGGCTTTAAAGTCACTACAGTTGGACTCTCGTCTGGTGATCAAGCCCTCAGACAAGGGAGGCAATTTGGTAGTGATGACCACCGAACAATATGAATCTATGTGAAACATAAATAGATGAAAGGACAGCGCTCGCAAATAAATAAATTATATTAGACACTAATTCATGTGTTGCAGCTGCTAGGTGAAAAGTGCTGACACTTTGGTAATATGTAAGAAAAAAGACCTGCGCTAACAACTCACCAAGTGGGTGATTAAAAAAAAAAAGGTTTTCAAAAAATATATGTACCATATAATGTTACACAAATACACATTTAGTGAATATTAAATGGAAATGTACACAGAAACTGTGCACAAACACACTGCCAAACTAAGTGACTAAAAGTGAATCAATAAACGTAAATAATAATTATGGTCTAGATCAATTCGTCCGAAATCTAGATCAATTCGTCCGAAAGCTAACTTTTGGACGCTATGCGACTAAAAAGTCACTAGGCTAATAGATAAATAATCCCATATAATCGTAAATAGTAAAGTGAATCTCTATATAGAAAAACCCAAAGAGTATAAATCAAAAATCACACATAACATAAAGTCTATTAGATCACACAGTTCCTTCACATGAGGACAATCTGCAGCCTTCAAGCTTATTCATTCAAATGGTAAATTTAAATGGCAGATAAGGCTGGTGCCGGTAATGCTTGAGAGGAGACTTTTGGAATCACAAACCTCGCGTTCCACCAAAAGGAGAAGAGAAAACACATAGAATAAAACCTATGACACCGTGAGATCACCTGCACATAAAAGCGCTACTCACGGAACCGATGTGCAGAGCAGGCATTCAGATATTGAGTCGGTGTTCGCTGCTGAACGGCGTGCATTCCACCAACTCCAGGAAGTGATGTCACTGGTTCTCAGGTTTGCAAGCGTGGGCAGGATGTTGCGTCGACGCGTTTCGCCCCTCCCCCAGGGCGTTATCAAAGACTTAACATCCAGCTCAGGCCATGAGTTATTTATACTGCGCTCAGTGAGTGACAGCCCATTACGGCCAATGGATGAAGCATCACCCATTCCTTCCTAAGTCATCATATCCTGTTGCACTTGAAAAAACTTTAATCAGTGACCGAAGACACAACATCTCCGATCCCCATACTAACAAATGTGCATATCTATACAACCTATATAGGACATCACATTGACGCTTATTGTCCCATACAGACATGAAATATATTACAACAGGATATCTAGACAAATCAAAAAATGCTTACATGATATTACTAAATATTTGATTTTTCTTATTATAACTTACAACAGACATATCTTTAATGAAAAAATGATAATAAACAATAATAATGTGAAATAAAAATGAAATAAAAATGGGCAATTAAAAAAGTTAATTAATAAAAATAAAACTGGTTAAATTAAAATAAAAATAAAATGGAGGTAATAACCAGTTCCTTGTACTAAAACGTGCCATACCCTGCTAGTTGCTATATTCATGACAGGGGAAATTGTATTCCATTGTATATATATATTGATGGGCCATTCAAAAATGGAAAGGATCCCACAAAACTATATATACAAAAGACTTCTAATAAGGAAAATTGGAGCTACCAGTTGGATAAAAAACAGTTGAGGTCTAGCTCAATGTTCAGGCCCAGGGGGTTCAAAGTGCGTAATCTATGTATCCACTGGGTTTCATTTTGTGATATATTTTGCCTGAGATTGGAACCTCGCCAGTGCTCCTCAACCCTATCGATCCCACAGAAGGTGAGCAGACTCGGGTCTTTGTTGTGAAACAACCTGAAATGATTGGAAAGGCCATGAAACTTATACCCCTTTTTTATCCTGTTCACATGTTCTTGGAGCCTTACCCTCAATTGTCCTTTAGTTCTTCCTACATACTGAAGGTTACAAGGACAAGATAAAAGGTAAGTGACATGTGTGGTACTGCAAGTTATGAATTTTTTAATTTCATAAGATCTACCATCTGCCAAAGAACTAAAATGGGTGGTTTTCCGTCTGCGGAATTTAGAAGTTTTGCACATTACACATCTGCCACAACTGAAAAACCCCACACTGTCTAGAAAGGTGCATACCTTTCTAGGGGGGTCTATGACATTATGCGCTAGCTGGAGCCTAAGCGTGGGGGGTTTGGTGTAAACAAAATTGGGCTGTTTTGGCAACACCTTCCTCAGGTCGTTGTCCCGAAGAAGGAGGGGCCAATGTCTCTTGACAATTTTCTCGAAATCACGGTACTGCCTGTTAAATCCAGTAAGAAAGGACAGATTGTAGTTACGTACTCCTTTCTCTCTTGGCTTAAACAGATCATTTCTATTCATTTCCGCAACCATTTGTTTTGTTTTCTCTAGGTTTTCTAGACTGTAACCTTTTTCTTGGAACCTTTTCAGAATGACACTGGCTTTGGAGTTAAAATCACTTAAGTTGCTGCAGTTCCTTCTAATCCTGAGTAGTTGGCTTTTTGGGATGCCTCCTAGCCACCTAGGATGGTGGCAGCTTGTCAGGGGAATATACCGTATATACTCGAGTATAAGTCATTCCGAGTATAAGTCGAGGCCCTAATTTACCACAAAAAAATGGGAAAAACTTATTGACCCGAGTATAAGACGAGGGTGAGAAATGCACAGCTACTGTAAGTGGAAAAGAGGGTCAACAATGCCCATTTGCAGTCTCACTGTGCCCATTTGCATGCCTCACTGTGCCCATTTGCAGCCATAGGTCCCCTGAACTTCAAACTCGGTAGTTAAGGGTTCCTAGATGCCCCCTAGCTGCAGCCAAAATTTGGGGTCTCTGAACCCAAAGGGTCCCGAAATGACATTGCTGCAGATAGACACAGTTGACCGAATTTGGGGCCCCGTATCTTGGGGCCACTTAGTGCTAAGAACCCCAAATTTGGTGTGCAAACCCAGTGGATCTAGCACCATAAATTTTCCAAAGCTGGGGTTTCTAGCACCAAGTGGCCCCGAGATACAGGGCCCCATAAATCGCTTCAGAAAATGTCAAGCACTTTTTTGCAGCAGAGAATGACATTTTCCAAACCAGTTTTGGGGCCCTGCATCTCAGGGCCACTTTGGATATGTTATGGTACCAGTTCCACTGGGTTTGCACACCAAATTTGGGGTTCCTAGCACCAAATGGCCCTGAGATATGGGGCCCCAAAGTCGGTTCGGAAAATGACATTTTTTGCTGCAGAAAAGTGCTTGACTCGAGTATAAGTCGAGGGGGCACTTTCAGCACAAAAAAATGTGCTGAAAAATTCGACTTATACTCGAGTATATACGGTACCCATTTCTATCGACATCTTTAACCTGCTCAGATCCGGGCCATTGCCAAATGACGGCAACAGCGCGGATCTGAAAAACCGGGACTACGTCCATTGACGTCGTCCCCTTTCCTCATTCCCAGCGCGCTCTCGTGAGCGCGCCTCGGGGAAAATCTGTGTTGGCCGTGTCCCTTGGACACAGCCAATCACAGATCGCTGTAAACGGCCAATCACAGCGGCCGTTTACAGCGCGATCGCCGCCTCCAATGAGAGATGATCTAAAAGGTAAACAATTGAGATCATCTCTCATTGCCGGCTCTCTCTCTCCTCACACAGAGACAGCGTGTGAGGAGAGAGAGATTCTGTGAGTAAAAAAACAGCAAAGTGTGCCCAAAAAGTGCCCAACAGTGCCCACAGTGACACCAATATAGTGCCATCTGTGCCCACCTGTGCACATCAGTGCCCACTTGTGCCATCAGTGCATCATCAGTGCCCATCAGTGCCCGTCTGTGCCCATCAGTGCCCGTCTGTGCCCATCAGTGCCCGTCTGTGCAGTGCGCATCTGTGCAATCAGTGCGCATCTGTGCAATCAGTGCGCATCTGTGCCACCTCATCAGTGCCCATCTGTGCCATCTCCTCAGTGCCCATCTGTGCCATCTCCTCAGTGCCCATCTGTGCCATCTCCTCAGTGCCCATCTGTGCCACCTCCTCAGTGCCCATCTGTACCAATCAGTGCCCATCTGTCGCTTCAGTGCACATCTGTGCTGCCTTATCAGTGCCCATCTGTGCTGCCTTATCAGTGCCCATCTGTGCCGCTTCATCAGTGCCCATCTGTGCCGCTTCATCAGTGCCCATCTGTGCCACCTCACCTGTGCCACATCAGTGCATATCTGTGCCCACCTGTGCCGCCTCATTAGTGTAAATCTGTGCACATCTGTGCTGCTTCCTCAGTGCTCATCTGCTGCCTCAGTGCCCATTTGTGCCACCTCATCAGTGCCCATCAGTGCCCATCTGTGCCGCCTCATCAGTGCACATCTGTGCCATCAATTAGTGCCACCTCATCAGTGCAGGCTTAGCACACAGCTGTGCAATCTCATAAACCACCAGCAGCCATGTCCAAAAAAAGCTTTTCCGCCGAGGAGGCATACCAAATTCTTTCTACGGCCGATGAGAGCAACGCGGAGCTCTCTTTTTCAGATTCCCTCTCCAATTCGGATTCTGACGTAAATTACGAGCCAGTCCTTAGTAGCGAAACACTTACAGACTCGGAGGAAGAAACTCGGCCCGCCAAACGAAGGTGTTCTAGTGAGGAGGCAGTGGCATCCGCCAGCACCGCAGTGGCATCCGCCAGCACCGCAGTGGCATCCGCCAGCATTGCAGTGGCATCCACTAGCACTGCAGTGCCATCCACTAGCACCGCAGTCCCTCGGCAAGAAAGGCCAAGTACCAGTGGGGTGTCACCCCAGCCCCAAAGGGTTAGGTCCCATGCCAGCCTTCCCTTTGCACTTCAGAACCCCTTGTGGCTTCCTCCCAATTCAGGAGAAGCTAGCGTTCCCCCTTTCACGGCCCAGCCAGGAATCCAGGTGGATACAGGGAATTTCACCCCAATTAATTTTTTTAATTTAATTTTTACGGAGGACATGTTGGCGTCAATTGTGGCCCAGTGCAACCTGTATGCACAGCAATTTATTTTGCAAAATCCCACATCATATTATGCCCGTCCCTATGAGTGGAGAGACCTGACAGTGGAGGAGTTCAAGGTTTTTTTGGGCCTCACATTGAATATGGGGCTCACTCAAAAAAACGAATTCCGTTCCTATTGGTCAACCCACCCCCTCCACCACATGCCGCTCTTCTCCGCGGTAATGCCCAGAACCAGGTATCTGATGATAATGAGGTTCCTACATTTTAGCGACAATACCCAGTGCCCTCCCCGAACTGATCCAAATTTTGACAGGCTTTACAAAATTCGCCCAATATTAAATTATTTTTCCGAAGTATTCCCCCAGCTGTTCACCCCGGACCAACAAATATGTGTAGATGAGTCCCTTGTGAAATTTAGCGGCAGGCTTAAAATTAAGCAATATATCCCCAGCAAAAGGGCCCGCTATGGGGTGAAGGTGTACAAACTATGTGACCGAGCCACAGGGTACACATATTCCTTCAAGGTGTACGAAGGGAAGGACACCCAGCTGCAGCCTCCTAATTGCCCGGACTACTTGGGAACCAGCGGGAAAGTTGTTTGGGACCTCATATACCCCCTACTCGACAAAGGATACCACCTGTATGTAGATAACTTCTACACTTCTCTGCCCCTGTTCCACAACCTTCATCGGAAGAAGACGCCAGCATGTGGCACCGTGAAAAAAAATCGGAAGGGCTTTCCTCAAAGTCTTGTTAATAAGAAGTTGAGAAAAGGAGAAACGGCATGTCTGCGTAACAAAGAGATTCTGGCAGTGAAGTGGAGGGACAGAAGGGATGTGTATATGTTGTCTTCCATCCACAACAACACCTATGTGGAAATCCCCAGAAGGAATGGCCCCATCCAGAAACCCACATGCATCCATCAATACAATTTGTTTATGGGGGGAGTCGACTTTAACGATCAAATGTTGGAACCATATCTTGCCTCAAGAAGGACATACCACTGGTACAAAAAAGTAGCGATTTATTTTTTTCAATTGGCCATATACAACTCCTATATCATTTACCGCAAATCCACCCAAAACCCCCAACGCTTCCTTGGCTACCTGGAGGAAATTTACATTGCCCTTATATTCCCGAACGGCCCACCAGTAAACATCCGATCAGATGTTGTTAGTCGACTCTCCGAGCGCCACTTTCCAGATAAACTCCCTCCCAGACCAACAGGCCAAAGACGCCAAAAAAGATGTAAGGTGTGTACCAGAGCAGGAGTCAGAAGAGACACATCTTATTATTGTGCAGAATGTCCTTCCGAACCAGGCCTCTGTATAGGTGAATGCTTCCGCCGTTACCATACTTCACTAAATTATTAGTGAAGTATGGTAACCGTAATCCTCAGTTCCTGCCTTCACACCCTTTATGCCACTGCCTGCTCTGTAACTGACCCTGGCTTGTTATTTGACCACGCTTCTGCCTGCCGATTTTGTACATACCGCTGCCTCATCTGGAACTGACCCTGGACTGTTTTTTCGACCATGCTTCTGCCTAACGATTCTGTACATACCTCTGCCTGATATGGAACTGACCCTGGACTGTTTTTTCGACCATGCTTCTGCCTAACGATTCTGTACATACCTTTGCCTGATCTGGAACTGACCTTGGACTGTTTGACCATGCCTCTTGCCTGCCTCTTGGACTGATCTTGTACCCTGCAACTGGACTAGTGGGATTCAACACAGGGGTCTCACATATGTGAGGGGCTCCAGAATAGTTTTTCTGGATGAAGAAAACAATTTTCTTTGTTTTCTCATTCCTAGATTAGGGTCTGGAGACTCGGAGGCTTCAAAGAGATTTGGGTGGGAGAAGCCTCTACCCCTGTCCCCATTCTGTCCTGAACGAGGCCCTACTTTTGCCTGCTGCCTGTAGGAGTTACTGCTGTCATGCCTCTGTTTGTCGCACTGACCACAGCACATGGACCTTGTTCCTGCCTACTACCAAGACCAATATTTTGGCACTGCTGACAATCTCTGCCTGCACTGACCCTGCACTGCACTGACCTATGGACAGTATCCCTGCCTGCTGCCTGTACTGACTATGGACAGTATTTCTGCCTGCTGCCTGAAAAATTGTGTTCGCTGTTGCTGACCAAGTCCCTGCCTGCTGCCTGGACCAGTGCTATCCTCCTGGGGACAACTATACTACTGAAACCACAGGTAATCTTTTGTTTCTCTTTGCTCAGCATAATGTATTTTGGGGTGTAATTCTTGGTATATGCATGCTATGTGTCCCTGGAACACCTGATGGTGTTCCTTGCATGTTGGATCTCTGTATGTGGCCAGGCTGTGTAAAGGTCTCACACATGTGGTATTGCCATACTCAGAAGGAGTGCCACAATGTATTTTGGGGTGTAATTTTTGCTATGTAAATGCTATGTGTTGGAAATATCCTATAAACGGACAACTTTGTGTAAAAAAAATGCGTTTTCATTTTTTTTCCACATATTCCAAAAACTTCTGGAAAAAAATGAACCATTCAAAAGACTCATTATGCCTCAAAGATTATATGTTGGGGTGTTAGCTTTCCAAAATGGGGTCATTTTGTGGGCGTTTCCATTGTCCTGGTGCTCCAGGGCCTTCAGAAGTGTAATAGGTGGGTGAGAAATGAGATGTGTAATTTATGCTCCTAGAACACCTGAAGGTACTACTTCAATGTTAGGCCTCTGTATGTGGTCAGGCTGTGTAAAAGTCTCACACATGTGGTATCGTTTTACTCAGGAGGAGTAGCAGAATGTATTTCGGGGTGTTATTTTTGCTATGTAAATGCTATGTGTTGGAAATATCTTATAAACGGACAACTTTGTGTAAAAAAAAAATGCGTTTTCATTTTTTTCCACATTTTCCAAAAACTTCTGGAAAAAAATGAACCGTTCAAAAGACTCATTATGCCTCATAGATTATACGTTGGGGTGTTAGCTTTCCAAAATGGGGTCATTTTGTGGGCGTTTACATTGTCCTGGTGCTCCAGGACCTTCAAAAGTGTAATAGGTGGGTGAGAATCGAGATGTGTAATTTATGCTCCTAGAACACCTGAAGGTGCTACTTCAATGTTAGGCCTCTGTATGTGGTCAGGCTGTGTAAAAGTCTCACACATGTGGTATCGTTTTACTCAGGAGGAGTAGCAGAATGTATTTCGAGTGTTATTTTTGCTATGTAAATGCTATGTGTTGGAAATATCTTATAAACGGACAACTTTGTGTAAAAAAAAATGCGTTTTCATTTTTTTCCACATTTTCCAAAAACTTCTGGAAAAAAATGAACCGTTCAAAAGACTCATTATGCCTCATAGATTATACGTTGGGGTGTTAGCTTTCCAAAATGGGGTCATTTTGTGGGCGTTTACATTGTCCTGGTGCTCCAGGACCTTCAAAAGTGTAATAGGTGGGTGAGAATCGAGATGTGTAATTTATGCTCCTAGAACACCTGAATGTGCTACTTCAATGTTAGGCCTCTGTATGTGGTCAGGCTGTGTAAAAGTCTCACACATGTGGTATCGTTTTACTCAGGAGGAGTAGCAGAATGTATTTCGGGGTGTTATTTTTGCTATGTAAATGCTATGTGTTGGAAATATCTTATAAACGGACAACTTTGTGTAAAAAAAAATGCGTTTTCATTTTTTTCCACATTTTCCAAAAACTTCTGGAAAAAAATGAACCGTTCAAAAGACTCATTATGCCTCATAGATTATATGTTGGGGTGTTAGCTTTCCAAAATGGGGTCATTTTGTGGGCGTTTCCATTGTCCTGGTGCTCTAGGGCCTTCAAAAGTGTAATAGGTAGTCAACAAGTTAGATGGGTAATTTATGCTCCTTGAACACCTGATGATGCTCCCTGCATGTTGGGCCTCTGTATGTGGCCAGTTAGTGAAAAAGTCCCACACATGTGGTATTGTAATACTCAGGAGGAGTAGCCGAATGTATTTTGTGGTGTCATTTGTGGTATGGACATTCCATGTGAGAGAAATAAGCTATTACAATGACAATTTTCTGAAAAAAATATAAAAAATAAAAAAAAACCTTAATTTGCAAAGAATTGTGGGAAAAAATGACAACTTCAAATAACTCACCATGCCTCTTACTAAATACCCTGGAATGTCTACTTTCCAAAAAGGGGTCATTTGGGGGGCATTTGTACTTTCCTGGCTTGTTATGGTCTCAAGAAAGGAGATGGGCCTCAGTACATCAGGTGTGATCAGATGTGATCATTTTTTTATGATTTGTACCATAGCTTGTACACTCTATAAATTTCACACAGACCACATAATATCCACTAATTTGGGTTATTTTTACCAAAGATATGTAGCAGTATAAATTGTGGCCAACATTTATGAATAAAAGTTGCTAATTTGCAAAATTTTATCACAGAAACGAAGAAAAAAGCATTTTTTTTCAAAATTTTCGGTCTTTTTTCATTTATAGCGCAAAAATTAAAAAACCCAGAGGTGATCAAATACCACCAAATGAAAGCTCTATTTGTATGAAAAAAAGGACAAAAAAATTGTTTGGGTACAGTGTTGCATGACTGAGTAATTGTCATTCAAAATGTGAGAGCACTGAAAGCTGAAAATTGGTCTGGGCAGGAGGGGGATTTAAGTGCCCAGTAAGCAAGTGGTTAAAGAAGGTGCGAGTGAGTAGTTTGTTCCCCTCCTTGAATAATGTCAAATCTAGAAAATTAATTTGATGATAGCTGAAACATTCAGAAAAAGAGATACCGAAACGATTAGTTCCTATCCTGGCCAAGAATTCCAGAAAAGAATCTGGTGATCCTGCCCAGATAATCAGGATATCATCTATGTACCTTTTGTATAACCTGAGCTCCGGTATGTTAGATTGGTAGATGGCTTCATCCTCCCAAAAGCTCATGTACAGATTGGCCACTGAAGGTGCGTACTTAGCGCCCATAGCGACTCCCTTCTTTTGCCTATAGTACTCTTTTTGATGCCAGAAATAATTGTGGCTCATTGCCAGGTCAAGAGCTTTCAGAATAAACTTCTTTTGTTTAGATTTCATATCAGTGTGCCCCAAGGCCCAATCAACTGCTTGTAATGCATGTTCTTGTTGAATATTGGTATAGAGAGAATTTACATCAATGCTTGCAAGCAAACAATTTTCATCTATTGTTACAGTACTCGTTAGTTCGATTACTTCTCTGCTATCTTTAAGAAAAGCGGGGTATTTTCTGGTCAATGGTTGTAAGAAGTGATCCAGGTATTCACCTAGTCTGGAAAAAAGTGATCCAATCCCGCTGACTATCGGTCGACCGGGAGGCTTACAACGATTCTTGTGTATCTTAGGCAGTTGGTATATCACAGGGACCCGTGGTGCATCCGGGATGATGTATCTGGCCTCTTTTTTCTTCAAAATACCCTCCTCAGTCGCTGTTTTGATTAGATTCTTCAATTTAACCTTACATTTCTTGGTGGGGTTGTTCTTAAGTTTTTCGTATGTTTCTTGATCTCCTACTAATCTGTTTAATTCTTCTAGATAATCGGTTTTATTTAATATTACTACTCCCCCTCCCTTGTCAGCTGACCTAACAACTATATTTTTGTTTTTTATTAGTGACTCCAAACCTCTTTCTAAATCTTTTTTACGTCTCTGGGGTTTAATAACAAGATTATCCAAATCCTGTTCTACCAGAGATTTAAACACCCCAACAAAATGGTTGTTATTGATCTGGGGGTTGAAAATAGAGTTATTTTTCAAAGCTGTGTGCAAGTATTCCTCTTCCGGGGAACTTTCTACAATTTCCTTGTTAGAAAAATGTTTTTTAATATTAATTTTCCTAATGAACTTCTACAGGTCAATAAACACATCAAATTTGTTCAAATTGTTTTCCATAGCATACTTTAAACCCAAATCTAAAACTTTTAATTCTTCTTAAGAAAAAATGGCATCACTTAGATTAAAAATCCCTTCCATTAAGTTACTCTTTTTCGCTTTCCTTTTCCCTCCTCTGCATCCTCTTGTTCTCCTCTTCTTTCTGAATTTTGTGGTTGGGGGATAATGGGGTACCATGGTCTCCATTCTTCTGGTAGGCCCTGATCTCTTCCCCAACCCCTGGGTGTTGTGGCTCCTCTCCCTCTCATAAAAGGTGGTCCCCCGGATCCTCTCCTCTGAAAATCCCCTCTTTGGTTATTGGGATACCATCCTCTCCCTCGGTTGGCTGGGGGACGGTACTCAGACTGATTGTAAGCCCAAGGCCATCCACCATGCCCTCCTTCCCTGTTGTTATATCCCCTTTGGTTGTGGGAACCCCTATGGTCATAACCACTCTGACCATAGGGTCCCCTTTGGGATGGATAGGGATGATCATAATCAAGGGGTTCAAAACGGTTGTAGGTGGGTATACCATACCCAGATGCTGATGCGCCATAATAGTCATTAAACTGACTGTTACCAATGGCTTTACCAGGGTCTTTGTATGAGCCATCATATTTTCTAACAGGAGTTTTAATAGTATCCAATACTCGAGCTGGCTCTGTTTCTGAGGGGTTGGATACATTATTTGGCTCCTCCCCCGTTTCTTGCCATTTATAGACCTTATTGGATTTGTAGTCATTGGTATCTCTAATAATTTTTTTTCTTTTTTTCTTTTGGGTGTCTCTATCAAGTTTGTCTACAAATTCCTGAAGCTGTTTTAATTTGTCCTTACATTCACCAGAAGTGATGAGAGGACCCAATTTAGATTTAATCCCATTAATATTAGCCTCAATTAATTTCATTTTCATTTCTTTTCTTGCTATCAGCATTTCCAAAAGTTTCCTTTCAATGCCATTAAAAAAAGAAAACCACTCATCCTCAAGGTCCTTATCAGTGAGCCCATCATTTGGGGCGATATCCCATCTCAGGCGCCTTGGGGTCATCCTATCCTTCACATATTTTTTGAGAGAAAAGATGTCCCACCAAGTCCTTACTTGCTTATCAAGGGCACCCCTGAGATGTTTAAAATCTGAGTTGATATCTGATTGTTCATTATTGGAAGAGAAAAAATCATCCGCATTTAGACTTCTATCATTAATAAATGTAAAAATTTCCATGGTGATTGGATCACTTTTTTCCAGACTAGGTGAATACCTGGATCACTTCTTACAACCATTGACCAGAAAATACCCCGCTTTTCTTAAAGATAGCAGAGAAGTAATCGAACTAACGAGTACTGTAACAATAGATGAAAATTGTTTGCTTGCAAGCATTGATGTAAATTCTCTCTATACCAATATTCAACAAGAACATGCATTACAAGCAGTTGATTGGGCCTTGGGGCACACTGATATGAAATCTAAACAAAAGAAGTTTATTCTGAAAGCTCTTGACCTGGCAATGAGCCACAATTATTTCTGGCATCAAAAAGAGTACTATAGGCAAAAGAAGGGAGTCGCTATGGGCGCTAAGTACGCACCTTCAGTGGCCAATCTGTTCATGAGCGTTTGGGAGGATGAAGCCATCTACCAATCTAACATACCGGAGCTCAGGTTATACAAAAGGTACATAGATGATATCCTGATTATCTGGGCAGGATCACCAGATTCTTTTCTGGAATTCTTGGCCAGGATAGGAACTAATCGTTTCGGTATCTCTTTTTCTGAATGTTTCAGCTATCATCAAATTAATTTTCTAGATTTGACATTATTCAAGGAGGGGAACAAACTACTCACTCGCACCTTCTTTAAAGATGTCGATAGAAATGGGTATATTCCCCTGACAAGCTGCCACCATCCTAGGTGGCTAGGAGGCATCCCAAAAAGCCAACTACTCAGGATTAGAAGGAACTGCAGCAACTTAAGTGATTTTAACTCCCAAGCCAGTGTCATTCTGAAAAGGTTCCAAGAAAAAGGTTACAGTCTAGAAAACCTAGAGAAAACAAAACAAATGGTTGCGGAAATGGATAGAAATGATCTGTTTAAGCCAAGAGAGAAAGGAGTACGTAACTACAATCTGTCCTTTCTTACTGGATTTAACAGGCAGTACCGTGATTTTGAGAAAATTGTCAAGAGACATTGGCCCCTCCTTCTTCGGGACAACGACCTGAGGAAGGTGTTGCCAAAACAGCCCAATTTTGTTTACACCAAACCCCCCACGCTTAGGCTCCAGCTAGCGCATAATGTCATAGACCCCCCTAGAAAGGTATGCACCTTTCTAGACAGTGTGGGGTTTTTCAGTTGTGGCAGATGTGTAATGTGCAAAACTTCTAAATTCCGCAGACGGAAAACCACCCATTTTAGTCCTTTGGCAGATGGTAGATCTTATGAAATTAAAAAATTCATAACTTGCAGTACCACACATGTCACTTACCTTTTATCTTGTCCTTGTAACCTTCAGTATGTAGGAAGAACTACAAGACAATTGAGGGTAAGGCGCCAAGAACATGTGAACAGGATAAAAAAGGGGTATAAGTTTCATGGCCTTTCCAATCATTTCAGGTTGTTTCACAACAAAGACCCGAGTCTGCTCACCTTCTGTGGGATCGATAGGGTTGAGGAGCACTGGAGAGGTTCCAATCTCAGGCAAAATATATCACAAAATGAAACCCAGTGGATACATAGATTACGCACTTTGAACCCCCTGGGCCTGAACATTGAGCTAGACCTCAACTGTTTTTTATCCAACTGGTAGTTCCAATTTTCCTTATTAGAAGTCTTTTGTATATATAGTTTTGTGGGATCCTTTCCATTTTTGAATGGCCCATCAATATATATATACAATGGAATACAATTTCCCCTGTCATGAATATAGCAACTAGCAGGGTATGGCACATTTTAGTACAAGGAACTGGTTATTACCTCCATTTTATTTTTATTTTAATTTAACCAGTTTTATTTTTATTAATTAACTTTTTTAATTGCCCATTTTTATTCCATTTTTATTTCACATTATTATTGTTTATTATCATTTTTTCATTAAAGATATGTCTGTTGTAAGTTATAATAAGAAAAATCAAATATTTAGTAATATCATGTAAGCATTTTTTTGATTTGTCTAGATATCCTGTTGTAATATATTTCATGTCTGTATGGGACAATAAGCGTCAATGTGATGTCCTATATAGGTTGTATAGATATGCACATTTGTTAGTATGGGGATCGGAGATGTTGTGTCTTCGGTCACTGATTAAAGTTTTTTCAAGTGCAACAGGATATGATGACTTAGGAAGGAATGGGTGATGCTTCATCCATTGGCCATAATGGGCTGTCACTCACTGAGCGCAGTATAAATAACTCATGGCCTGAGCTGGATGTTAAGTCTTTGATAACGCCCTGGGGGAGGGGCGAATCGCGTCGACGCAACATCCTGCCCACGCTTGCAAACCTGAGAACCAGTGACATCACTTCCTGGAGTTGGTGGAACGCACGCCGTTCAGCAGCGAACACCGACTCAATATCTGAATGCCTGCTCTGCACATCGGTTCCGTGAGTAGCGCTTTTATGCGCAGGTGATCTCACTGTGTCATAGGTTTTATGCTATGTGTTTTCTCTTCTCCTTTTGGTGGAACGCGAGGTTTGTGATTCCAAAAGTCTCCTCTCAAGCATTACCGGCACCAGCCTTATCTGCCATTTAAATTTACCATTTGAATGAATAAGCTTGAAGGCTGCAGATTGTCCTCATGTGAAGGAACTGTGTGATCTAATAGACTTTATGTTATGTGTGATTTTTGATTTATACTCTTTGGGTTTTTCTATATAGAGATTCACTTTACTATTCACGATTATATGGGATTATTTATCTATTAGCCTAGTGACTTTTTAGTCGCATAGCGTCCAAAAGTTAGCTTTCGGACGAATTGATCTAGATTTCGGACGAATTGATCTAGACCATAATTTTTATTTACGTTTATTAATTCACTTTTAGTCACTTAGTTTGGCAGTGTGTTTGTGCACAGTTTCTGTGTACATTTCCATTTAATATTCACTAAATGTGTATTTGTGTAACATTATATGGTACATATATTTTTTGAAAACCTTTTTTTCTTTAATCACCCACTTGGTGAGTTGTTAGCGCAGGTCTTTTTTCTTAAATATGAATCTATGGTCTTACGCCTTTTACAAAATCGAGACTGGTATAAGAAAGTCTCAGAGACACATGTTACCAACATGATCATACGCTATAGAAAATTAATTGGGACTGCCTACCATCAGGGTTTGATCACCAAACCAACATGGGAGTTTCTCAATGTGCCCTGTCCTCGGATTCCTACACTGTACGCCCTTCCCAAAGTACATAAGGACCTAAATAACCCTCCTGGCAGACCGATAGTGTCCGGAAACGGATCTCTCACTGAAAATGCTAGCCAATTGATAGATGAATTTCTTAGACCCCATGTGGAAGGCCTGACATCTTACTTACAAGATACCAGTGAACTTCTTAGAACTCTGGATGGTTTGACCATTCCAGAGGGAGCATGGCTGGTGGCTTTGGATGTGGAGGCCCTCTACAACTCCATCCCCCATGAATTGGGGGTGGCAGTTGTAGAGGGCTTCATCTCTCGCGATGGTGATGTCCCTCAGACATATAGGGGATTCATTTTGGATCCTTTGAGGTTTATCCTCACGAATAACATTTTTCTGTTTGCTCGCTCCCATTACCTCCAGGTGCAGGGGGTCGCTATGGGGACCAGATGCGCCCCCACTTATGCGAACCTGTACTTGGGGGAGTGGGAGCAAAGACTTTTCTTTAGGGAAGATATGCAAATTCTGGTGGAAAATATACCGATATGGAAACGGTATATTGATGATGTGTTCTTAATTTGGACCGGTAGTAGAGAAGATCTCTCCCGTTTCTTTGAAGGTTTGAAAACTAATCCCTACAACTTAACTTTCACCATGGAAGCCAATCAGACCACCTTAACATTTCTGGATGTCACCCTCTTTATTAATCCTGATAGAACCATAGGAACTACCCTTTTCCGTAAAGCATCAGCAGGAAACTCACTCCTGCATGCCACCAGTTCCCATCCTCTGCCACTGATTAACAATGTTCCCTACGGACAGTATCTAAGATTAAGGAGAAATTGCAGTGAGAATGCTCACTTCGAATCCGAGGCCAGGGCACTGAGAGAACGTCTCAAGGCACGTGGCTACAGCAATAAATGTTTAAAAAGAGCCTACTATCGGGCCAAGAAAATTAACCGCAGTCAACTAATCCATGGGCACACCAAACCAAGATCAGACCCAGCCTTAAGAGTGATTACAACTTTTTCCGGACAACATCAGCAAATGCGTGAAATGCTACAAAAGCACTGGTATTTGTTGATGGGTGATCCGAAGGTGTCCAAACATCTAAAAAATTATCCCAAGATTACTTATCGACGATCTCGATCGATCAGGGATTGTATAGTCCATAGTCACTATGCCCCAATGTCCACAACTTATACTACTAAAAATAAGGGCACCAAACCCTGTCACAAATGTAACTTCTGCAGATACATTTACGCATCTCGCAATATCATCCTTCCAAATGGTCAGCTTTATAATCCCAATTTTCAAGCCACATGTCAATCCATAGTGTATATAATGATAGGCGAATGCAACTCATTCTACGTGAGGAAAACCAAACGTCCCTTTTTCCATCGGATCAGAGACCATGTCTCTCTAGTGTACAAATAAAAGATGGAAACTCCCATAAGCCGACATATGGGTCTTTATCATCAATTCAACGATAGTAAAATGCACTTTTATGCCCTGGAGCATGTCCCCCCAAACGAAAGAGGGGGGATTATGATAAGATCTTATTACAACGCGAGACTAAGTGGATTGTCACTCTTAATGCTTTGAAACATCCAGGCCTTAATGATGCCTTGAGTTACAAACCTTTTTTGTAATTTATTCATTTAATAATTTTTTTTTTCTCTCTCTCCCCTCATCACCACCTACGTATATATATATATTTTTTTTTCATATACAATTGATTTGTTTATATAATTGGTTGATGGACACAATTGATTAATTAATTAAATTTGTTATCCTGTATGTTATTAATTACCGTATTTATCGGTGTATAACACGCACTTTTTTCCCCTTAAAATCAGGGGAAAGTCGCAGGTGCGTGTTATACGCCTATCCCCTGCGATCCCGACCTGTCAAAATAACAAAATCGCCGACCGCGATTTGAAAATGGCGCCGCCGGCGCCGAAATACACAGAGCCGGTCCTCGGCTCTTTCCGGCGGCTCTCGTTTACTTTCGGTTTCACTCGTAGCCCCGAGCGGAGCTATCCGAGTAGGTTCGGATAGCCCTGCTCGGGGCTACGAGTGAAACCGAAAGTAAACGAGAGCCGCCGGAAAGAGCCGAGGACCGGCTCTGTGTATTTCGGCGCCGGCGGCGCCATTTTCAAATCGCGGTCCGCGATTTTGAAGCCCAGCAAGCAGGGCCAGGGGATCAAAGGCTGCACTGGGGCAAGGCTGCACTGGGGAAGGCTGCACTGGGGCAAGGCTGCACTGGGGCAAGGCTGCACTGGGGAAGGCTGCACTGAGAAGGCTGCACTGAGAAGGCTGCACTGACATGGCTGCACTGACATGGCTGCACTGACAAGGCTGCACTGGGGAAGGCTGCACTGACAAGGCTGCACTGACAAGGCTGCACTGACATGGCTGCACTGACAAGGCTGCACTGGGGAAGGCTGCACTGAGAAGGCTGCAATGATGGGCATTTAAATGTAAGTTTTTTTCCCTTCAACTTCCCTCCTAAAAGTTTTTTTTTCCTTAAAATTCCCTCCTAAATTGGGGTGCGTGTTATACGCCGGTGCGTGTTATACGTCGATAAATACGGTATATATCTTGATTTTATGTGCGGTATGAGCTTTTGCTCTTATTTTTTCTTTCAGTCCTTCTTTCTCTATTTTTGTGGTATGCACGGACACCCGGGGCACTTAGCTACTCTTTTCCTAATCAATGTCTTGATTGCTCTGTTGCCCTTTAGCTGACACCTAGTGCTGCTTTCCCCTCTCCCGGTTATCTACATATACGGTACAATTATGCATTAATATCTAGGCTTTAGCCCTAAGGCTTCCTTAGTGCCATATTCAGGACATAGAATCCTTAAAGATGGCCGCAGGTCAGTTACGCTACATCAGACGCCGCCCATGCCGCCCGCTTTGCTTATACCTATAGTTTAATCTCTATCTTGAGCCTTGTGAACTTCCGTAGTGCCAGATTGAGGGCACAGGATTTTTCAAGATGGCCGCCGGTCAGTCTTATATGTCTGACGCCGCTGACGTCTATTTCCGTTGAAGAATCGGGATGCGCAGTTGTCATTTTCGGTCCGCAGCGTGACGATGAGTCAGACGTCGTCACGCTGGAGAGGCTTTAAAAGCGGGGTTTTCCCCGCCAGCTTCTGTCATTCCCCCTGCTGATACGCTGGGCAGACGGACGCTCCTTATGGCAATGCTGTTTTAAACAAAACTCGACCATTAGCAGTAAGTTCATTACCTACTTCTTCTTTAGCAACCATCTATTTTTGTACATATGATCTAAAACTTAGTTTACTTTTTATGCCTATATCTTTAGGTTCTTTGTGGTAGTTTGCAGACGTATCTTCAGGGCTGGCTCACCCACCAGCTGTATGTGGGCGTTCCGGCTCTGTATACTGCCCACTTTCCGACTGCTATCCTACTGCAGCATAAGAACCGTCCTTCTATATATACAGCAATTTGGCTCCTTACCCTCTTTTGGATGTAACCCCTCGCTACCTATGAATTGATTCTATTAGAGGTACACCTTTATATCTCCATTTTGGATTTTATCCCCAGACATAATGCTATTACTAGTCAACTCTATTGAAACTGATATGACTATAATACCCATGTATTTGATTTTTCTCCTCTTTAGAGTATTTTATTTACTTCTAGAATTTTTATCCCTCTCTGCATGCCTTTTCAGTGAGGTGGGGACTGAAGAGCAAAACATCTGCCATCGCACAAATCTCTATTTTTTAACTATATCTTTTTCTACAGGTAAGACCGAAAAAGCAAATTGTGACGTGGTGGTTGATGTGGTTTTTTTTTTTTTGGTTTTTTTTTTTGTTTGTTATAATATCTTTTTTTGATACACATATGCTGTATATATTTTTTTTGATGTATGATATGTATATATATTTTTGTATTTTTCATTTATTATATTTTCTCTTCATGATTAAATCAATATATATTATGATTGCAATTTACAAGCAGACATTTGTTTACATATATATTTTTTCTATTTTCATAGTTGACCATAATATCACTATATACCTCCTGAAGAAGCTTAGGAAAGCGAAACATGTTGAGAGAGTGGTATTAATCCCTGTATCAATGAATTACTTTATTAGCTTTGTATGTTGTCTTTGGCCAATGCCTGTTTTTAAAGATTGTTAAATAAAATTTATTTTATTCTACGCTCTCTACCTTATTGATCCTAGCACCGTTTAAAGTCCCTGGGGCCAATTTAAGGCCTCAATGTCCCTTTCTAGTTGTCGTTTTATTGTTAATCTATTCTCTCTCTATTGTTCTGCTCTTTTTTAATGTATTCTATTCTGCATGTTTTATTGTTATTATGTTTTATCATGTTTGCTTTTCGTGTATGTAATTTTTTTATACTTTACTGTTTACTGTGTTTTATTGTTAACCATTTTTTTGTTTTCAGGTATGCCATTCAGCTGCAGCGCGGATTTATTTATCTTGACAGCAACAGCGTTTGCTCCCATGATACATAAAGCCATGACTCCAGCACTGTAGGAGGTGATTTCACCACCACAGTTAAAAAAAAGAGCATATATGCCGGAGCATGGGGGCAGCAGGGGCGGAGGAGCGATATGCTCCTACCTTTTGCGGGTGGATGCCCCCATGCTTCTGCATATAAATATTTTAGGCACAGGTTGCGTTAAAAAATGTTTTATATTTTACTATTTTTTTTTTGTATCTGCTTTGCAGGTATGGTATGTCTTATGCCGCGTACACATGAGCAGACTTTTCGACCGGACTGGTCCGACGGATTATCCGACGGACTTTCGGCGGACTTCCAACTGACTTTCCCAATGAACGGACTTGTCTACACACGATCACACCAAAGCCTGACGGATTCGTACGTGATGACGTGCGACTGGACTAAAATAAGGAAGTTGATAGCCAGTAGCCAATAGCTGCCCTAGCGTCGGTTTTCGTCCGTCGGACTAGCATACAGACAAGCGGACTTTGGATAGGAACTGGGACCGGCGGAGTTCCGATGTAAAGATTTGAAACATGTTCCAAATCTAAAGTCCGTCAGATTTTTGACCAAAAAAGTCCGCTGCAGGTTCGATGAAGCCCACACATGGTTTGTATTGTCTGCCGGACTCGGTCCGTCGGACCAGTCCGGTCGAAAAGTCTGCTCGTGTGTACGCGGCATTACTGTTATACTGTAATGTTACTTTGTTTTATTGTTAACCATCATTTGCTTAGCAGGTACGCCATTCAGTTGCAGCGCGGATTTATTTATCTTGACAGCAACAGCGTTTGCTCCCATGATACATAAAGCCATGACTCCAGCGCTGTAGGAGGTGATTTCACCACCACAGTTAAAAAAAAGAGCATATATACTGAAGCATGGGGACAGCAGGGGCGGAGGAGCGATTTGCTCCTACCTTTTGCGGGTGGATGCCCCCATGATTCGGTATATATATATTTTAGGCACAGATTGCATTAAAAAATGTTTTATTTTTCACTATTTTTTTTTGTATTTGCTTTGCAGGTATGGTATTTCTTACTGTTATAGGGCGTACACACGGTCGGACTTTGTTCGGACATTCCGACAACAAAATCCTAGGATTTTTTCCGACGGATGTTGGCTCAAACTTGTTTTGCCTACACACGGTCGCACAAAGTTGTCGGAATTTCCGATCGACAACCACGCGGTCACGTACACCACGTACGACGAGACTAGAAAAGGCCGGTTCAGAACCAAGCACGGAACCCTTTGGGCTCCTTTTGCTAATCTCGTGTTAGTAAAAGTTTGGTGAGAGACGATTCACAATTTTTCAGACTCGTGGCTTTCAGATCGTTTTCTGCCATTCAGTTTGTGCTTGTGGGTTTGTATCTGCTCTTCAGTGCGTGCAAGCAAGTTCCGCGTGACTTTAAGTAGTCATTGTATTCTTGTTCATTCGTTACTGGTTTTCAGGTCGCTCTTCACAGGCCTTGCTGTTCTTCAGTGCGTTCTGTTACTTCGTTCTGAGCAGCCGACCGTTTTCTAGCCATGTTTCGTATGCGTACTCCTCGTACAGTTCGTGCTGCACGGGGGCTTGGTGTTGGGGTCCTGAACTTGACACAAGTCCAGTCCATGAACAGGGTGAGGAGGAGTTCATGGACCAAGAATTGGTTGCTTCAGCGTGACCAGTTCTCTCATATGCCTTTGCTCCGTGAGATCCGTGAGAATAATCCTGATGATTTCAGGAACTTTCTCAGGATGACGGACCCCGTGTTTCACCGTTTGTTGGCTTCGCTGACCCCCTATATCAGCAGGCAGGATACCTGCATGAGGCAAGCCATCACTCCGGAGCAGAGGTTGGTCGCTACCCTGCGGTATTTGGCTGCAGGCTTCTCCCTGTGGCCAAATTCTCGACAGGCATCTCCCCCCAGGCTCTTCTTTGTGGACATTTACTGCTTGTGTTTGTTTGAGCTGACCCTGACAGAAATGTGTGGAGTGCAGAAAATGTCGTGATTGTGTAACCTTACAAAGCACTGTTGGCTGTTATTTACTAAATGCAAAGACACTTTTCACTACAAGTGCACTTGCAACTGCACTTGTAGTGCAAAGAGGATTTGCCCTTAGGAAATTACCCCCATTTTCTCATAAAACAACAATTACATCACCCCAAAAGTGTTGTAGCGTTGAGACAATAATCCACACATTCTTGATGAACAATCTTTTTAATACCAGCACAATCACATGTGCATTTACCAAAGGTTTTTCTGACAAACCGACATGTTTGTTGTATAACAATTTTTGTGGTGTCATTATCCAAAATCAAAATGTGCATTTTATAGAAAACAGGCCTGTGTAAAACCCACAAGAAAGACACAAATCTTGATCTTACAAAGTTCACATTTGGTAGAACCTGAAGGCAATATCAGACATGAGTATTTAGGAACTGTGTTTGATATTGCGTTCAGATGGGGTGAAAAGCCAAATTTGGAAGATGCACACAAATTTCACAATGTCAACATGTGCTACCTGCCATCACGGGGGATCAAGGGACGTGTTTTGGGGGAGAAAGCCCTTCCTCACCGCTACTTTATTATTGAGGAAGGGGTTGCACCCCCAAAACGCGTCCATTGATCTCCCGTGATGGCAGATAGCACATGTTGACACACTGTGTGCATCCTCCAAATTTGGCTTTGGGAAAAATCACAAAAACATTTCGCACATTGTAGCACACAAAAGAAGAAAGTGATTTGGAGGGGTTTTAAACTCGCCCCAAAACATCAATGATGTTTTTATATTTTGGAATAACATCATTGATGTTTTGCTTGATGTTTTCCAATTGTAAATTACACCCCATGATCTCCCCGATCAGGATCTGGGCACTTTCGGATGTGAAAGGATCTTCATCCACAACCTCACGATCACCTAAAAAGAGAGGAACCCCAAAATAAATTAGGTTTCCCAAAAAATGCCGCCATCCATCTCTTATCTGAGCCTGTGGTTGCAGACACTCACCTGTTGTGGTGACTAGTTCCACCACGTCTTCTTCCTCCTGCTCATCTTGTGTTGGGGGGATTTCCCCTTCTTCCAGAGGGGGGGGGGCTCTGGTCTCCTCGGATGAGGGGTGTCCTCCGAGTCTTTTTTCCCCTATGTAAAACAAAAATGGTATACTTAGCACACAGATATTTGATGGCAGAACAATAAAGATGAAACATTGCTTGGAAGTGGGGTACAATTATTTAAGCCGAGTTCCAAGATGTAGCTTTTTTAGTGTCTTTTGTCAAGCTGCAATACTTTACCCGTTTAGTACAAGCTTCACAGATGTAGCCCCCCCTATAGTATACACTGGAGCACCTGTGTGGCCCCCCTAATAAAAATGGTGTTCTTGTGTCCCACATTAGTGCTCCAGTGTCCAGATGTGAAAACAGCTGCTCAGTGTCCTCTCCTTACACAGAATATAGTTTGCATTTCATTCTAGTAACAAAGCCATCTACACAACCCAATTCTTTGAAGACAAGTATAGGGCGTCAAAATGGTGGCCATATGCATATGGCCTAAACAATGGTATTTTATCGTCCGAAATAAAAATGTGTGATCCGAACGAATAATGTGCCTATGAACATGAAAGTTGCCATTTTAAACTGTACAACAGTTCCTAAAAGCACATGGAGCAGCACGAACGTCATAAACATAAAAAGAATAGGAACACAGCACAACTACTTACTTTTTTGCAGCACTCTCCGGATCTTTCTGTACTGCTCATGTTCTCGTAATTTCAGGTCTGACCACCGCTTCCTGAGCTGATCTTTCGATCGTCGTACCCCGAATTTCCGGTGCAGACTCCTGACCACTTTCGCCATGATCTTGGCCTTTCGGACATTGTGGTTGGGGTAAGGCCCATACTTTCCATCATAGTCGGCCTTCTTCATGTCCACCATCTCCAACATCTCCCCAAAGGACATATTTGAGTCCTTTAATCTCCTTCTGGATCGGGACGTTTCAGGCTCCGGCCTTTCCTCCTCCTCCTCCTCCTCCTCGTTGCTGTAATTAGCACGATCCTGCTGTCTATCTGCCATGTGCTCTTCCTCCACTGCGCCGAACGAAAAGGGGCGGGGAATAGACTAGAAAGAACGTCAGGGGCGGGCAGAGTTATACGCATGCGCAGTGTGTATAAATCGTAATGTGCGCGTCTTACGTACGATCTGTGAGCGGAGGAAGGAGCATCGGAGACGCTGATCGTGCTAATGAAGGTAGGATCTAAACTTGGGCCTATACTGCTTCGAAATGGAAGCCTATATTGTAACAAGATTAGGGGAGTTTGGCCTGACATTAGGATTTGTCTTGTGTTGTGTCTTGCAGAGAAAATGGATGGGTTCAACGACCACAATTTCCTGCCCCTGTTCATTGACAAGTACAGGGAGCTGCCCTGTCTGTGGCAAGTCAGACACCCCCACTATAACCGCAAACAGAAGAGGCAGGCAGCGCTGGAGAAACTGCTGGAGTTGGTGAAGCTGGTGGTCCCCACAGCAACCATCCCTTATTTAAAAGCAAAAATTGGTGGCCTGAGGAGCACGTATCTTAGGGAGCGCAAGAAGGTCACAGATTCCCAGAGGTCCGGAGCTACAGCAGATGACATTTATGTCCCCAGGCTGTGGTACTACGAGAGACTGCGATTTCTGTCAGACCACACTGAAGTCAGGGAATCCCTCTCCACTCTTCCTTCCACACTTCCTTCCATACCAGCTGAGGCTTCTGATGTCCAACCTGGGCCTTCCAGCCAGGAAGAAGTGGAGGAGCCCAGCTGGAGTCAGGTATAGCATTCTTCTACAGATTTCTGGGCAATAAATAAATGATGTTTATTAGATGTTATTATTGATCACTAATTGTTGATTTCATAAAGTGTTTTACATATCAATAGACAGTAGTGGGCACCCAAAATTGGGACAAGAATGCAAAATGCTGGGCTCAGAAGGATAGTCTGTTATATTTGTTAACATTCAATTTGCAGCAGTCAGGAGGTGAAAATTGTGTGTGATTGATGTAAAAAATACTAAAACTATGTCCCTTTTTCATACACAGGAAGACCTCAGCCAGGAGGAGGTTGTGGAATGTGGCAGCCAGGAGGAGGCGGGGATTAGTGTCAGCCAGGAGGAGGCGGGGCTAAGTGTCAGCCAAGAGAAGCCTGGGACAAGTCGCAGCCTGACTGAGTCTCAGGTTCCTCCCCTCCGCCTGCCACATAAACGAGCCAGGAAGATGACTCCCAGTCTTGTGCAGGATTCAGCATACAGGCTGATCCAGGAGGCTTCGGCGTCCCTCAGAGCCTTCCCCAGTCCTGAAGAGGCCTTTGCCTGCATGGCTGCCACCAAATTGCAGGGCATGCAGGAGGGCCAACGCAAGATCTCTGAGGACCTGATTTATAAAGTCCTACGTAAGGGGGAGAGTGGGGAACTGACACACAAGATGGATGTCATTGAGATCGACGATCCTCCTCCTCCTCCTCCTCCTGCTGCCACAACTCCACCACCACAGCCAAAGCCTGGAAGGAAGCGTGGAAGGAAGACCTGAGAGTGATTGCCCTTGGTTCAGTCTGGTCTGACAGAAGATGCAGTCTCTCGTATGACCACAGCCTGGGGACACAGATGTCATCTGCTGCTTTCCGGATCTCTGGGACTTCTGGACCAGACTGCACTCCCTTAGATATGGACTCCTCAGGCCACCAATTTTGCTTTTAAATAATTGATGTCTGCCCTGGGGGTCCAAGGCTTCGCCAATTTCTGCAGTTTCTCCAGCATTGCCTCCCTCTTTGTTTATAGTTGTGACCCCTTAATAAAAAAATTTTCGGTAAATTCTACTCTCCTGTGTGTGTTTTCATCCAAAAAGGACAGTTTGTTGGTGACGATTCAGGTACATTTCTAAAAACATAAAATGTGAAATTAACAAGGGACAACAACACCAAACAATCTCCTACAGATTAAATAGAACAACATATTAGTGGTGTTGTGTGGAACTTGTCACAAAAAACACACAAACATTTTTGGGAGTACAAATCAAAATCACCAAAAAAAAAACAATTAAAAAAGAGAAACACAAAAAAAGAATCTACATTAAAGTAAAAAAAAAATAAAAAAATATGTTGTCAGATGTGAGAAATCAAAATATATTGAGGGAATCCCGATAAATAGTAACGAAAGAAGTTTGTGAGGAGTGTGTGTGAATATGAGCATCAAAACTATTTAATTCTTGTCACAGTATAAAGAAGAAGAGAATGCGCTTTATTAAACCATTTTGAACATTGCAGCGTGACGAAAGTGCTGTATCCATTGCGAATGCTAAGTTTACCAGAACGAGCTGTCCCGTGTCGGAATTTCTTCTGAGCATGCGTGGCACGTTGTGCGTCGGAACAGGCCACACACGGTCAGAATTGACGCGATCGGATTTTGTTGTCGGAAAATTTTATCTCCTGCTGTCCAACTTTGTGTGTCGGAAAATCCGATGGAAAATGTCCGATGGAGCCCACACACGGTCGGAATTTCCGACAACACGCTCCGATCGGACATTGTCCATCGGAAAATCCGACCGTGTGTACGGGGCATTATACTGTAATGTTACTTTGTTTTATTGTTAACCATCATTTGCTTAGCAGGTACGCCATTCAGTTGCAGCACGGATTTATTTATCTTGACAGCAACAGCGTTTGCTCCCACGATACAGAAAGCGGTGACTCCAGCACTGTAGGGGGTGATTTCACCACCACAGTTAAAAAAAAGAGCATATATGCCGAAGCATGGGGGCAGCAGGGGCGGAGGAGCGATTTGCTCCTAACTTTTGGGGCGGATGCCCCCATGCTTCGGCATATATAAATGGTGCATGTATGCCCATCATTAGAAGTGGGTGGATGAAGGGAGGTATTATTCTAATGGTGGGCATACTCACCGATCAATCTCTTTTTTTCGTTCAGCCCACAGGCTGCATGAAAAAAAAAGATTACAATATACAGTGCCTTGCGAAAGTATTCGGCCCCCTTGAACTTTTCAACCTTTTGCCACATTTCAGGCTTCAAACATAAAGATATAAAATTTTTATTTTTTGTGAAGAATCACCAAGTGGGACACAATTGTGAAGTGGAACGAAATCTATTGGATTGTTGAAACTTTTTTAACTAATAAAAAAATGAAAAGTGGGGCGTGCAAAATTATTCGGCCCCCTTGCGTTAATACTTTGTAGAGCCACCTTTTGCTGCGATTACAGCTGCAAGTCGCTTGGGGTATGTCTCTATCAGTTTTGCACATCGAGAGACTGAAATTCTTGCCTATTCTTCCTTGCAAAACAGCTCGAGCTCAGTGAGGTTGGATGGAGAGCGTTTGTGAACAGCAGTTTTCAGCTCTTTCCACAGATTCTCGTTTGGATTCAGGTCTGGACTTTGACTTGGCCATTCTAACACCTGGATACGTTTATTTGTGAACCATTCCTTTGTAGATTTTGCTGTATGTTTGGGATCATTGTCTTGTTGGAAGATAAATCTCCGTCCCAGTTTCAGGTCTTTTGCAGACTCCAACAGGTTTTCATCCAGAATGGCCCTGTATTTGGCTGCATCCATCTTCCCCTCAATTTTAACCATCTTCCCTGTCCCTGCTGAAGAAAAGCAGGCCCAAACCATGATGCTGCCACCACCATGTTTGACAGTGGGGATGGTGTGTTGAGTGTGATGAGCTGTGTTGCTTTTACGCCAAACATATCGTTTTGCATTGTGGCCAAAAAGTTCGATTTTGGTTTCATCGGACCAGAGCACCTTCTTCCACATGTTTGGTGTGTCTCCCAGGTGGCTTGTGGCAAACTTTAGACGAGACTTTTTATGGATATCTTTGAGAAATGGCTTTCTTCTTGCCACTCTTCCATAAAGGCCAGATTTGTGTAGTGTACGACTGATTGTTGTCCTATGGACAGACTCTCCCACCTCAGCTGTAGTTCTCTGCAGTTCATCCAGAGTGATCATGGGCCTCTTGGCTGCATCTCTGATCAGTCTTCTCCTTGTCTGAGCTGAAAGTTTAGAGGGACAGCCAGGTCTTGGTAGATTTTCAGTGGTCTGATACTCCTTCCATTTCAAAATGATCGCTTGCACAGTGCTCCTTGGGATGTTTAAAGCTTGGGAAATCTTTAAACTTCTCCACAACAGTATTATGGACCTGCCTGGTGTGTTCCTTAGTCTTCATGATGCTCTCTGCGCTTTCAACAGAACCCTGAGACTATCACAGAGCTGGTGTATTTATACAGAGACTTGATTACACACAGGTGGATTCTATTTATCACCATCAGTCATTTAGGACAACATTGGATCATTCAGAGATCCTCGCTGAACTTCTGGGGTGAGTTTGCTGCACTGAAAGTAAAGGGGCCGAATAATTTTGCACGCACCACTTTCAGTTTTTTATTTGCTAAAAAAGTTTAAAATATCCAATAGATTTCGTTCCACTTCACAATTGTGTCCCACTTGTTGGTGATTCTTCACAAAAAATTTAAATTTTATATCTTTATGTTTGAAGCCTGAAATGTGGCAAAAGGTTGAAAAGTTCAAGGGGGCCGAATACTTTTGCAAGGCACTGTATGCCCAACAAGGACCAGCAACGTACTGGTATGTTGCTGGACTTTGAGTGGTTATACCAGAATGATGCCTGCAGGTTTAGGTATCATCTTGGTATCGTTCTTTTCAGCCAGCGGTCGGCTTTCATGTAAAAGCAATCCTAGTGGCTAATTAGCCTCCAGACTGCTTTTACAAGCAGTGGGAGGGAGTGTCCCTCCTCCCACCGTCTTCCATGTTTTTCTCTGGCTCTCCTGTCCCAACAGGGAACCCGAGAATGCAGCCGGTGATTCGACCAGCTGACCATAGAGCTGATCAGAGGCCAGAATGGCTCCAATCATCTCTATGGCCTAAGAAACCGGAAGCTACGAGCATTTCATGACTTAGATTTCCCTGGATGTTAACAGCGCCATTGGGAAATTGGGAAAGCCTTTTATCACACCGATCTTGGTGTGGTCAGATGCTTTGAGGGCAGAGGAGAGATCTAGGGTCTAATAGACCCCAATTTTTTCAAAAAAGAGTACCTGTCACTACCTATTGCTATCATAGTGGATATTTACATTCCCTGAGATAACAATAAAAATTATTTTAAAAAATGAAAGGAACAGTGAAAAAATAAGATATAAAAGCAAAAAAAATAAATAAATAAATAAGCACCCCTGTCCCCCCCTGCTCTCGTACAAAGGCGAAAGCAAGCGTTGGTCTGGCGTCAAATGCACCATGCATGTGAGGTATCACCGTGAAGGTCAGATCGAGGGCAGTCATTTTAGCCGTAGACCTACTCTGTAAAGTGGTAACCTGTAAAGGCTTTTAAAGGCTTTTAAAATTGTATGCTGTTTGTCGCCACTGCACTGTTTGTGCGCAATTTTAAAGCTTGTCATGTTTGGTATCCATGTACTCGGCCTAAGATCATCTTTTTTATCTCATCAAACATTTGGCAATATAGTTGTGTTTTAGTGCAATAAAATGAAAAAAAGTGTGTTTTTTCCCCCAAAAAAGCATTTGAAAAATCGCTGCGCAAATACTGTGTGAAAAAAAAATGAAACACCCACCATTTTAATCTATGGGGCCTTTGCTTTAAAAAATATATAATGTTTGGGGGTTCAAAGTAATTTTCTTGCAAAAAAAAATATTTTTTCATGTAAACAAAAAGTGTCAGAAATGGCTTTGTCTTCATGTGGTTAGAAGAGTGGGTGATGTGTAACATAAGCTTCTAAATGTTGTGCATAAAATGCCAGGACAGTTCAACCCCTCCCCAAATGACCCCATTTTGGAAAGTAGACACTCCAAGCTATTTGCTGAGAGGCATGTCGAGTCCATGGAATATTTTATATTGTGACACAAGTTGCAGGAAAAAGACAATTTTTTTTTTTGCACAAAGTTGTCACTAAATGATATATTGCTCAAACATGCCATGGGCATATGTGAAAGTACACCCCAAAATATATTCTGTTGCTTCTCCTGAGTACAGGGATACCACATGTGTGAGACTTTTTGGGAGCCTAGCCGCGTACGGGACCCTGAAATCCAAGCACCACCTTCAGGGTTTCTTAGGGTGTAAATTTTTGATTTCACTCCTCACTGCCTATCACAGTTTTGGAGTCCATGGAATGCCCAGACGGCCCCAAATGACCCCATTTTGGAAAGTAGACACCCCAAGCTATTTGCTGAAAGGTATGGTGAATATTTTGCAGACCTCGCTTTTTGTCACAAAGTTTTGAAAATTGAAAAAAGAAAAAATAAATACATATTTCTTTTCTTTCTTCATTTTCAAAAACAAATGAGAGCTGAAAAATACTCACCATGCCTCTCAGCAAATAGCTTGGGGGGTCTACTTTCCAAAATGGGGTCATTTGGGGGGGTTTTGTGCCACCTTGGCATTTTATGGCCTTCGAAACTGTGATAGGTAGTGAGGAGTGAAATCAAAAATTTACGCCCTTAGAAATCCTGAAAGCGGTGATTGGTTTTTGGGGCCCCGTACACAGCAAGCCTCCCAAAAAGTCCCACACATGTGGTATCCCTGTACTCAGGAGAAGCAGCAAAATGTATTTTGGGGTGTAATTCCACATATGCCCATGGCATGTTTGAGAAATATATCATTTAGTGACAACTTTGTGCAAAAAAAAAAAAGCTTCTCATTTTCACACAACTTGTGGCAAAATATAAAATATTCCATGGACTCAACATGCCTCTCAGCAAATAGCTTGGGGTGTCCACGTTTGAAAATTGGGTCATTTGGGGGGGTTTTGTGCCATTTGAGCATTTTATGGCCTTCAAAACTGTGATAGGTAGTGAGGAGTGAAATCAAAAATTTACGACCTTAGAAATCCTGAAGACGGTGCTTGGGTTTTGGGGCCCCGTACGCGGCTAGGCTCCCAAAAAGTCCCACACATGTGGTATCTCTGTACTCAGGAGAAGCAGCAGGATGTAGTTTGGGGTGCAATTCCACATATGCCCATGGTCTGTATGAGCAATATGAAAGAGAGTATATAGGAGCATGAACCCACCAGTTAGTTTTAAGCACCACATCCCAAAATGAAATATTTTAGCAAGCAAGAAACATAGGGATTTTTAAGGTGTGAATCAATTGGGTAGATATCAAATATATTGTATAAAAAAATGTCTTTTATTTTGAAATTATACATAAAAATATATAAAAAGGAGAATAGATACAGAGATGGCACGTTTAGTTAGGCTATATATACCAACCATCCGGTATGAAAACTGGATGCGGACAAAACACTGTGCTGCGCATGTGCGAGCGTCGCCATGGTATCTTACTCACCCACTCGCCGCTGGGTCCTAAGGCCTGGTCAGGCGAGTAAAGGGGGAGCTCCCTCTGGTGGGAGGAAGAAATCTCACATGTCAGAAAGAAATGCTGAGATATCCAAACCACGGCGGCGAACACACCGCCAGCACAGTAAAATGGGTGCACTGCTGGGTTAGCAGGAACACCCTGGGTGTCCATACGGTCACCAATAGTGTGCATGGGAACCCAGACACGTCAGAAACAACCCCCCCAAAAAGGGGCAGGACAAACAGGTAGTAAAAAATAGGCTTAACTATAGGGCTAACTACAGCGCTAAAACCTAGGCAGTGGGACGCAAATACATTTACAGAATAATTTGCAAAGCATAACAAAACAATAATACAGTAGCTCAAAAAAAGGGGAGAAAGTAAACAGGATAGTAAAATAACATGTAATTTCATTTTAATAGCAACAGCAGATATTAAATAACAATGTTAAGTTATTAGTTCTGCAAATTATGATGAAGGTACATCAACTTTTTTGTATATAAATATTATTATTTAAGATGCTTACATCAAAATAGTCAAAATAATCAATTTGTTTCAGGCCAATGGGGGATAGACAGTAAAGGGAGAGGGATATGGTGTTAATATCCATAGGAAGACGAAGACAGGAAGGGGAGGGGGAGGGGAAGGGAGGGAAGGGAAGGGAAGGGAAGGGAAGGGAAGGGAAGGGAAGGGAAGGGAAGGGGGGGGCAATAAAAAGGGGGGGATTTGGGGGGATATGGTTGGGAAGGGGACAACGGGGAGGACAGAAGGCATTGGGGGCAAAGGGCAGATACTGAGATGCATATATTACAGAAAGGGTTTATAGCTGAGCATTTCATTTAACCCTGGATAAGCTGTAGCCTTTAATAAGTAGATCCATCGTGATTCCAATTGCAAAAGCTTTTGATCATTACTCCCCCCTCTACCATCAGGTGAAATGTGTTCAAGAGCCATAAATTTAATAGTGTTTAAACTGAACCCATGAAATAAACCAACATGGCGACCCATTGGCGTTTCCATCTTACGTATCTTAATAAGGGAAATGTGGTCATTTATTCTCTTGTGGAATGGATGTTTTGTTTTCCCAATATAAAAGCAATTGCATGTACATTGCATTAGATAAACAATGCCTGAAGTCTGACATGTTACTCTATATTTGATTGAGTGGACCCGACCATTGGGTAATCTCACTTCATTATTGTTAGGTAAGAAACGACACTTGTCACATTTACCACAAGAGAACGTACCTGGGAATTGACTCAATGGTAAGGGATTATAATAATGGCTATGAGTGAGACGATCCTTGAGAGATTTGGCACGTTTATACGTGATTTGAGCTTGTTTTTCGACATATTTGTTGGCGATCGGATCTGCTAGTAAGAGTGGCCAGTACTTTTCAATGATCCGTCTCGCTTGTTGATGCTGCTTGGTATATGAGGTGATAATTCTAACAGATTGAGAATTATCCCTAATCTTTTTCTTGTGGATCAAGGTATTTCTAGCCTGGGTTTTTGTCCTGTTAAATGCTTTCTTAAGAATACTGTGAGTATCACCTCTCTCCTGTAGGCAATCGTATAGGAGATTTGCTTCATTCAAAAAGTCACTATCCCTGCTGTAGTTGCATCGCAGTCTTAGATATTGACTATAGGGGATATTATTAATCAAAGATTTAGGATGGGAGCTTGATGCATGCAAAACTGCATTACTTGCTGATGGTTTCCTGAATAGGGTAGTACCCAGAGAGCCATCAGGTTCCACAAAAATCTTAATGTCAAGGAAGTTGACAGATTTTTTATCAGACAATATGGTAAACTTAAGATTGTACGTATTGTTACCAATGATGGTCATAAATTCCATCAATTCTTGCTGAGAACCTGTCCATATCATCAGTATGTCATCTATATAACGATGGAAAGTCATCACACAGTCCAAGTATTTTTTTATATCCTCGCTTGCAAACATATCTCTTTCAAATCCCCCAGGTACAGGTTGGCATACGATGGGGCACACCAAGTCCCCATCGCAACCCCCTGCAGTTGGAGGTAGTGGGAGGAGCCAAATACAAAACACATTTCTAGTAAGGATAAATTTTAACAGATCCAGTATAAATGCAATATACTGATCAGCAGTATGGCCGCGTTCCTGTAGATGTTCAGCCACGACCCTAAGTCCAAGTTCATGTGGAATCGTATTGTATAGATTCTCAACGTCTATAGTTACAAGCCATGCATTTTTAGGAATTGTAATACCTTCAATCAATTTGATAAGGTCAATTGTGTCTTGAACAAATGAAAACAAAGATTTAACATGGGGACTCAAATAGGTATCTATTAGACTGCTAGCATTTTCTGTCAGACATCCACACCCTGAGATAATGGGCCGACCAGGGGGATTTGTTAAATATTTGTGGACCTTCGGAAGAGCAGAGAAAGTCGGAACTACTGGTTCCTGAGTATTAAGATATGACCAAGTCTGTTTATCAATTAAACTTTTAGATAATGCCTTAGCAATAATGTTCCTGTACTCTCTGTAATATGATTCAATAACAGTTTGGGAAATAGGTTTATACCGTTCACGATTCTTAAGGATATGTAAACACATATGTTCATACCTGATACAATCCATGACTACAAGGTTACAACCTTTATCGGCCGATTTGATTATTAATTCCTTATCTCTTTGCAGAGATATTAGGGCTTGCCTAAGTTGTGGAGATAGGTTGTCAAAAAAGGAACCTTGACAACTCATCTCCTCCACTTCTTTGGTTATTTGTTGTACTAAAGCCCAAATATTTGGATTATTCCCCAATGAGGGAAAGCTCCTAGATTTGGGCTTAAAAAGTTGTGGGGGGGGGGACATCTAACTTCCGAGGTTTTGTGGGTCAGTACTATAGGAAACAACGATGAATCAATCGAGTCGCCATTTTGCTCCCATAGATCCATAAGATCTTGTATGGCTTGAACTTCTCTAATAGTGAGATTTTTTTCTCCTGTAGAGGAGGTAAAATGTGCAATTTCAACAGGTTTGTGATAGATGGTTTTAAATAATAACCAGTGAATATCCTTAATTAGGTCAAAGCGATCGATATTGGCGTCAGGGCAGAATATCGATCGTGTGAGCAATATATCATTTAGTGACAACTTTGTGCAAAAAAAGAAAGTTTGTAATTTTCCTGCAACTTGTGGCAAAATATAAAATATTCCATGGACTGAACATGCCTCTCAGCAAATAGCTAGGGGTCTCTACTTTCCAAAATGGGGTCATTTGGGGGGGGGGGTTGTGCCATCTTAGCATTTTATGGCCTTCAAAACTGTGAGAGGTAGTGAGTAGGGATGAGCCGAACACCCCCCTGTTTGGTTCGCACCAGAACATGCGAACAGGCAAAAAATTTGTTCGAACACACGAACACCGTTAAAGTCTATAGGACACGAACATGAATAATCAAAAGTGCTAATTTCAAAGGCTTATATGCAAGTTATTGTCATAAAAAGTGTTTGGGGACCTGGGTCCTGCCCCAGGGGACATGGATTAATGCAAAAAAAGTTTTAAAAACAGCCGTTTTTTCAGGAGCAGCTATTTTAATAATGCTTAAAGTGAAACAATAAAAGTGTAATATCCCTTTAAATTTCATACCTGGGAGGTATCTATAGTATGCCTGTAAAGGGGCGCATGTTTCCCGTGTTTAGAACAGTCTGACAGCAAAATGACATTTCAAAACTACTCGCGGCTATTAATGAATTGCCGGTCCGACAATACACATAAAAGTTCATTGATAAAAACGGCATGAGAACCACAGGGGAACCCCGAACCAAAATTTTTTAAAAAATGACGTGGGGGACCCCCTAAATTCCATACCAGGCCCTTCAGGTCTGGTATGGGTATTAAGGGGAACCCCGGCCAAAATTTTTTAAAAAAAAGGCGTGGGGCCCCCCTCAAAATCTATACCAGACCCTTTAGGTCTGGTATGGATTTTAAGGGGAACCCCGCGCCAAAATGTTTTTAAAAAATGGTGTGGGGTCTCCCCAAAAATCCATACCAGACCCTTATCCGAGCACGCAACCTGGCAGGCCGCAGGAAAAGAGGGGGGGGAGGAGAGAGCGCCCCCCCTCCTGGACCGTACCAGGCCACATGCCCTCAACATTGGGAGGGTGCTTTGGGGTAGCCCCCCAAAACACCTTGTCCCCATGATGGGGACAAAGGCCTCATCCCCACAACCCTTGCCTGGTGGTTGTGGGGGTCTGCGGGCGGGGGGCTTATCGGAATCTGGAAGCCCCCTTTAACAAAGGGACCCCCAGATCCTGGCCCTTCCCCCTGTGTGAAATGGTAAGGGGGTACCTACCATTTCACAAAAAAAGTGTCAAAAATGTTAAAAATGACAAGAGACAGTTTTTGACAATTCCTTTATTTAAATGCTTCTTCTTTCTTCTATCCTCCTTTGGTTTCTTCCTTCGTCTTCTTCTTCTTCTGGTTCTTCTGGTTCTTCCTCTGGTATTCTCGTCCGGCATCTTCCTCCGTGGTGTCTTCTGGGCCGCTCCGCATCCAGCATGATGGGATGGGAGGCTCCCGCTATGTGACGCTTCTCCTCTTCTGACTTCCCTGTGGCATTCCCCGTGACATCAGAGGGGGCGGACAGGAAAGTCACCGTGCATCAGAGGGGGGCAAGGTCACCGGGTGGCCCCACCCTCCGTTATTTAAGAACCGCCAGAAGAACAGAAGAGTGACACAGCGGGAGCCTCCCATCCCATCATGGTTCAGGGGTTCCCCTGTGGGGAATTCCCATGCCGTTTTTATCAATGAACTTTTATGTGTATTGTCGGACCGGCAATTCATTATAGCCGTGAGTAGTTTTAAATGACTTTTTTTCCTTTGAAATGTCATTTTGCTGTCAGACTGTTCTAAACACGGGAAACATGCACCCCTTTACAGGCATACTATAGACACCCCCCAGGTACGAAATTTAAAGGGATATTACACTTTTATTGTTTCACTTTAAGCATTATTAAAATCACTGCTCCTGAAAAAAACGGCCATTTTTAAAACTTTTTTTTGCATTGATCCATGTCCCCTGGGGCAGGACCCAGGTCCCCAAACACTTTTTATGACAATAACTTGCAAATAAGCCTTTAAAATTAGAACTTTTGATTTCTCCCATAGACTTTTAAAGGGTGTTCCGCGGCTTTCGAATTTGCCACCAAATTGTTCGCTGATCAGCGAACTGGCGAACAGCCAATGTTTGAGTCGAACATGAGTTCCACTCAAACTCGAAGCTCATGCCTAGTAGTGAGGAGTGAAATCAAAAATTTATGCCCTTAGAAATCCTGAAGGCGGTGTTTTCGGGGCCCCATACGCGGTTAGGCTCCCAAAAAGTCCCACACATGTGGTATCCCCGTACTCAGGAGAAGCAGCAGAATGTATTTTAGGGTGCAATTCCACATATGCCCATGGCATGTTTGAGCAATATATAATTTAGTGACAACTTTGTGCAAAAAAAAACAAAAATTTTGTCATTTTCCCGCAACTTGTGGCAAAATATAAAATAATCCATGGATGCAACATGCCTCTCAGCAAATAGCTTGGGGTGTCTACTTTCCAAAATGGGGTCATTTGGGGGGGGGTTGTGCCATCTTGGCATTGTATGGCCTTCAAAACTGTGATAGGTAGTGAGGAATGAAATCAAAAATTTTTGATCCTGAAGGTGGTGATTGGTTTTCGGGGGCCTCGTACGCGGCTATGCTCCCAAAAAGTCCCACACATGTGGTATCCCCGTACTCAGGAGAAGCAGCAAAATGTATTTTGGGGTGCAATTCCACATATAACCATGGCATGTGTGAGCAATATATAATTTAGTGACAACTTTCTGTAAAACATTTTTTTTTTGTCATTATTTAATCACTCGGGACAAAAAAATAAAATATTCAATGGGCTCAACATGCCTCTCAGCAATTTCCTTGGGGTGTCCACTTTCCAAAATGGGGTCATTTGGGGGGGTTTGTACTGCCCTGCCATTTTAGCACCTCAAGAAATGAGATAGGCAGTCATAAACTAAAAGCTGTGTAAATTCCAGAAAACGTACCCTAGTTTGTAGACGCTATAACTTTTGCGCAAACCAATAAATATACGCTTATGGACTTTTTTTTACCAAAGACATGTGGCTGAATATATTTTGGCCTAAATGTATGACTAGAATTGAGTTTATTGGATTTTTTTTAACAAAAAGTATAAAATATAATTTTTTTTCCAAAATTTTTGGTCTTTTTCCATTTATAGCACTAAAAATAAAGGTGATCAAATACCATCAACAGAAAGCTTTATTTGTGGGAAAAAAGGACGCAAATTTCATTTGGGTACAGCATTGCATGACCGCGCAATTAGCAGTTAAAGTGACGCAGTGCCAAATTGTAAAAAGTGCTCTGGTCAGGAAGGGGGTAAAACCTTCCGGGGCTGAAGTGGTTAAAGTGGTTGTGAACCCCATTCAACCCCAACATGCAGGGAGCACGTCCAGGCATTCTAGGAGCAAAATTACATATATAATTTCATGACGACCTGTCTCACTTTTGAAGGCCCTGGAGCACCAGGACAATGGATACGCCCACAAAATGACCCCATTTTGGAAAGCAAACACCCCAACGTATAATCTATGAGGCATAATGAGTCTTTAGAATGGTTCATTTTTTCCAGAAGTTTTCGGAAAACGTGGGGAAAAAATGAAAACACATTTTTTTTTTACACAAAGTTGTCCATTTATAAGATATTTCCAACACATAGCATGTGCATAGCAAAAATGACACCCCAAAATACATTCTGCTACTCCTCCTGAGTTTAATGATACCACATGTGTGACACTTTTACACAGCCTGGCCACATACAGAGGCACATTCTGTATACTGGAAATTAAGTGATATTTTTCTGTCAGTGATAACTTGTGTGTTCAAACCATTTTATTATGTCTACTCTTTATCTCAAGTAAACATTTCTGAGTGGTTCATTGATATTGTGTGAATCTCTATTTACTACCACAGCTGGAGATGTGATGGAACCCAGGCCTCTGTAAATATGCTTCATGGTTTATCAACACTGTGTTTCCTCTCTATTGCTGGGTTCCGCACTACTATTACCAAGTAGGTGTGCCTTTAGGGGTTGGGCCCGTTCTTGGGGTTGAGAGGCAGAGTACAGAACCAAACATACATTAAGCGGCTCCTCCGGGGGATAGCGCTACATATATAATTGTATAGGCAGAGTGTGGAGCTTTGGAGTATTGTGTCTGAGCAAAGAACACTGGGGATTCAGATTTCTCCAGATTTTGTAATCCTGGATCAGCGTCTGGAGTCCAAAGGCTTCAAAGAGTCTTGGGTAGGACAAAGCTTTCAATTCTGTGTTTAGGTCTTATTGGAGACCTGAGAATAAAATACAGGCGCCACTCTAAGTATGACAGCAGGTTTAATTTCACAAATGGAAATGGGTACTCACAATATGGTAAAATGGTAACAGGCATTTAGGCACAATTTGCCAGACATCCATGAGGTTGGTGCATCCATGGGGCTGCTTGCTGGGAGCTCAGAGCGGGCTGTGCCGGTGATCGCAGACACTTCCTGGGTCTGGAACACACACAAAGGGAGCCGAGGGATGCCGTCACTTCCGGGTAGAGGAGACCCAATAGGCGACGCGTTTGCGGCTCATGAGCTCCTTCTTTAGGCCTGACTTATTTCCTACTTGTCTTATTGGAAACCTGCAGTCTGTGGGAGTGTGCAGGTGAGCACACTCAGTTTAAGCAAGGCCAGGCCATAGTTCTGTGCTCCTGTTAGAAGACAGTTGTGGGCTCCATCCCGGAGAGAAGTGTACTCCCCTTAGGAGAGGTGACTCAGGAGACAGTACTCCACATTGTAGAGATTTCTAACCCATAGGACAGGGAGAGCTGGGACAGCTAAGTGAGTCTGGAGAACCAGACAGATGAGGTGACTAAGCAAGTCCAGAGGACTAAGGGGGCTTGTGAGTGTCGGTGAAATCAGAGAGCCCAGGGTGCCAGGAGATCCTATATTGGGAGGCTAGGGTGTGGGCCTGTGCAGCTAGGTGTGATAACTAAAGGCCAGGGAGCTGAGAGAGCTGGGTATAAAGGATTCTGGCAACAGCAGCGGAGCTGCTGAAGAGAAAGCCAGGTGGCTTGGCATTTTCATTATCTGTTTTCTTAGTGAAAATCCCCTGTGTGGGCATTTTTATTACCGAATTTATTGGTGTATAACACGCGCCGGTGTATAACACGCACCCCAAGTTTAGGAGGGAATTTTAAGGAAAAAAACTTTTTAAGGAAAAAAACTTACATTTAAATGCCCATCCATGCAGCCTTATCAGTGTCCATCTGCAGCCTTTCAGTGTCATTTGCAGCCTTTCAGTGTCATATGCAGCCTTGTTGTGTCATTTGCAGCCTTGTATCATCTGCAGCCTTGTGTCATCTGCAGCTAGGTTCGGCTAGCTCCGCTCACAATCACGCCCAGTCCCTGTGTTATGTCCATCTTAGAGCGGGACTGGGCGGGCTGTGAGCGGAGCTAGCCGAACCTAGCCGAGTACACTCGGCTATGTATGAATGTCAGGGGCACTCACTCCTCCGCTCACAGTCAGCGGGGGATCGGCGGGATCGGCGTATAACACGCACCCGCGATTTTCCCCTGATTTTAAGGGGAAAAAACTGCGTGTTATATGCCGATAAATACGGTAGTAAAAGTGGGCCGGCAAGTCATTAACTATAGTTTGGACTGGTGTGGGTTCACAGAATTGCATCTACCACTGAGCCAAACAACCTCCATATCAAAATAAATATATCATTTTAGACAGAGAGCTCCTGGAAAAAGTGTGCTGGCTCTTGAATAGTTATCTTATTTTTGACAATCCACACCCACCCCAGTTCTCTTATACAGACCTTAGATCAGTTGGCGGCCTGCTTTACCAATCAGTTCCAGTGTTTTTTTTGTCATCTTCCTGAGCTAGCTGAACTTGTGTAGTTTTTCTCTAAGCCCTATAAACTTACAATAAAAGGCATCACGATTTTTGAACTGTACTATATCTTCTATGCATAAAAAATAATCTATGAAATGACAAGGTGGACCTGTGAATAACCCACTTATTCACCATCCATAGATTGTTTTTCATTTACAGAAGCTATAATACAGCTTTTATTAATATAGGAAGTGGGAAGAAAGTGGCAGACATAGACAGGTAACCTCAACTAGTGCCTGTCACGGGCCTCTCAGCTCTATTAACCCCTGCTGCCATAATCTTCCAATGCAGAGGCAGAGGGGGTAGGAGGGAATTGGAGGAGGAAGATTTCAACTAAACCAGGAGCCAGCAGCACAAGGGACACATGGAATTGACAAATTTGCCTTGCGCTGATTTTTTTTTTTTGAGAAAGTTCAGCTTTAATCCTTGCATACAAAAAGGCTTCTTTGCAGTAGGAACTGTGAAAAATGTGGAAAACACTAACCTCAGGAACTAGGTCTAGTTGGAGCAAAATTGATGGATCATGGCTCTGGATCAACTGGTGTATATAGGTGTCAGGGACATGGCCGTCCTAGTACTGGCAATGTTGCCTAGACCCTCCATGGACGCCCACGGAGGAGCCTGAGATGTGCACGAGCGTGCGCCGTGCATCAGCGTGCATTGGCGCATCAGCGTGCATTGGTGCACGCCGGCGCGCATCGGCACACACACATAATACGGCATGCATCGGCGCACGTGCAATACGGCGCATGCGCAACAGCGCCCAAGTGGCGTGACTGATGCTGGTGCCAGTGGCCCTATTTAAACCAGCCTGTAACCATAGGACATTGCTGGATTATCTTCTCAGCTTCCTTGTGTACTTGACCTTGCTTCCTGATCTGTGGATACCCGTTGTGACCCGGCTTGCCTTGACCTTGCTTCCTAATCTCCTGGTTTAACCCTTGGCCTGCTTCTGGACTCCGCTTCTGCATCCTGATCTCCTGACCTTCGGCTTGTATCTGGACCCTGCCTGTGTATGACCACTGCTCACCCCTGTACTCTCTCTGGACGGATTTACCCGTGTATGACCCATGGCCTGTCTCCTGGTTTCTCCTTTTACCTGGACATAAAAGAGGATGACTGGTTCTCCTAGGTTAGAAAAAAAGGGGGCCGTGCCACATCCAGAAAGCTTTTTCAAAGAAAGAAAGTTCCCCTGATTGGATTTTTCCGGCACTTGCACATAAATTTATAAAGTGAGAAAGTACACATTCATATATAGAATAAAACAATGTTTATATTTATTTAAAGAGTTTTCATATTAAAAACAGTGCAAACATTTGCAAACAACGAAAACATATTATATAATAAACATGATTCAAGACAGTTCTGTATCTATGTCTGTTAATAGATAATACTTAGATGGTGGAGTTCTTTTCAAGCCCCACGCGTTTCGGGGTGCATTTTATTTCAGTCCTTCAGGGGCATGTTTGAAAAGAAAAATTCATCTAAATTGATTAAAGAGATATAATTGATCAATTGCCATATATATCTATATGCCAATAGTCATTTATAGGTTAAATGATCCATTGATCACCTACCTGTTGCGTTGTCGTTGATTTCTATGCAAAAGGATGATGTCAATTAGAACAAGGAGTAAGGGGTGCTTGCAGAAGAAGTGACGTTTACTTTAGTGTTTGTAGATGGGGAATGCTGTTCTCTGGGTACTCTTATCACATGTATAGTACTTCCCCAAAGAGGGGGGAAGGACGAAGGGGGGGGGTTTGTTTTTGTTATGTATATATAGCTTCACCTACCCCTGCCCTCCACGGATGCATGCAGGCCACAGCGGTATACTGGAGCATAGAGGAACAGTCCTATAGATAAAAATCCACATAATTTACATGAGTAATGGGTTCTCGCTGAACAGAGAGAGTCGTAGTAATTTTTAATTAGTGTGTAAAAGATTAATTAATTAAATACATTAGTGATACTAGATGGTATATTTTGGGAAAATAATTGTTGTGAAACAGTCCTGATATGCCGTTATGGATAAAGAAAGTTCATGAAGAATATGTTAAGTTTGTACTGTAGGCTCCCATCATTTTAACCAATATAATGTATGTTTAAGGTGTGATGACAAAGAGATTTTTTATACATATTTAACGCATATACCTATATATACATATATACATATCAATGAAAATGGGAGATCAGGGATTCCTACAGTAATGGCTCAGGTGTTGCATTTTACAATTTTAAAGATAGCAAGCAAAATATAAGTAGTGGCAAGCAGAGAGAATGTTTCACAAAAAATGCCCAAGTTTGTGAAGTAAAAGGAAAAAACCAAAGTTTAGGTAGCCAGGAGGAAGGATTCATTTACCTTGACTCAGACAGTATCCAAAATTGGCCAGCCACACATCCCAGCGTCCGGCAGGTACAGCGCCTGAGCTGGGAATGAGTGGGGCCAGTCTATATATAGGACGAGTTCCAATCAGCTGGCGTAATAATTGCGCTCAGCTGACTGGTAATACTCGTCAGCTGGAGAGCCTCATTCTTGCTCCCTGAGAAGGGGATGCGTGGCACCGCCCCTACCGCGCATGCGCGAGCGCAGTTACGTTGGGGCGGCGTCACGCACACCCGTCCCACCGGCACGGAATGCCTCACCGGCGGACTGTGCATGTCCGCCGGAGTGGCAATATGGAGGCAGTGGGCACAGTTGTTATGTTGCCTTGGTAACCTCCTGAGATGCCGCCCAGATAGGAATACTGGGCGGCCTTTCCGTGCCGGGCAACCGCTAGTGTCAGATGCACCCGGGGGGGCCTCGAGAGAGGTAAGCACGGAAGGATTAACGTATTTAACAATTGAATGACAGCTGACATACTTCGAAAATCTATTAGGGATTTGGTGACATGGGGGAGGGAGCATACAATAGTATTAATGAGTCATATATATAGAGAGATAAGCAAAGAACAGCAAGTATAGCACATAGTTGCAAATAATTGTGCTTACAGGTACTTTATATGAGTGATCTGCTTGTAAAAAAATGGAAAGAGGGGGGACTGGTTCTTATTGTGACTCTTTCAGGGGCTAAGAACAATACGCATAATGCAAGCTGTTATGAGTATATTATGACATTTATGGTAATGAAACGTATGACATAACTTATCTAGCTTCACGATGTGTCTCATAGCAGACGCTAACCATAATTAAAGAATAAGCATATTATATGTCTCGATATTGATGTTGACATGTGGACTAGTGATTTCAATACATGTAGGGTAGATAAACAGAGCTCAGTTCACAAGTCAATTGGTCTGTTACAACAATACAGCTTACATAAACATTCACAGGGAATCTGGCAAATTGGACATATGGTTAAATTGATACTATTGGGCTGTCTGCCTGTCCACACACACGCATCCCCAATTTAGTCATTACTAGATATGATGGGATCCCAATAATGTGACAGTTTCATATAGAGCAGTTAAGTCTTAACTTTTAAATAGTATAGGGTTAACCTTGCAAAGATGGAAATAAAGGAATCAGAATTGGCTATTATGGGATCGAGGCAATTCATGATATAGGGATCATATGTGTGAGCACCCAGACAACCCAAAAGTTTACAGAAAGGTGTCAAGCACAATATTATTTCATGGTATTTAAAGATGGTCAAAGATGTAAGATAGGTACAGATAAAAGACAGAAAATTTATTTTCCCTTTGTATGATAGAATAAGTATGGGGAATCTAATGATTTGGTATGTTGGTGTTGTTATTTCTCCATTCCACCGGAGTTGAAGCCTTCGAGGAATGGTTTAAAGCGAATAGCATCGTTTAGGCCCGGAGGCATGGTGGCCTTCAGCAAATAAATCCATTTTAATTCCCTCTGGAGTAAGATTTTGTTCCAGTCGCCCCCCCTAGGACTAGGGTGCACCCGATCCAGAATCAAAAATTTAATTCTGGGGAATTTGCCCCCATGTATCAGGGAGGTGTGGCGACCCAGAGGGAGATCGGGATCAGAAGTTTGCATCGACACGATGTGTCTGTATGCTCTTTTCCAAAATTCCATTTTAGTTTTTCCTATATAAAAGCAACCGCAGTCGCACTGGAGTAGGTAAACGACTCCAGTGGTTCTGCAGTTAGCAAAATGCTTTGGGTAGAATTTTTTGCCATTTGGAAGGCGAGGATTCTTTTGTGTCAACATATATCCGCAATACCGACACGAGTCACATATGAATGTTCCTTTATATTTGCAATGTGTTTTTGTTAATTCATTTTTGAATTCACTGCTGACTACTTTATCGCCAATAGATCTGGCTCTCCTGAATGTAAGCTGGGGTTTGTTTGGTATCAGATGACCTAAAGATGGATCAAGAGTTAATAGGTGCCAGTATTTTTCAATCATCTTTCTGATTTGACCGTGTTGCTGGTTATATGTTGTTATGATACGCAATGAGTTGGTCTCTTTGGGTTTGGGGGTCTGAAAAAGTGTACTCCTGGGTTTGTCCACTACCCTCTTGAAGGATTTTTTCAAAGACGTGCGTGTATATCCTCGTGCTAGTAATCTATCTCGTAGGTTGGCAGCTTCCCTTAGGAATATATCATTATCTGTACAGTTGCGTTTGATTCTCAAGTATTGTGAATAAGGTATAGAATCAATAAGGGGCTGAGGATGGAAACTTGCCGCATGCAGTATGGTGTTTCCTGAGGTAATTTTTCTAAATAGTTTACTAGATAGTCTGCCTCGTTCATCTTTGTAGATTTCCAGATCTAGGAAAGGTATCCGATTTATGTCGGAAGACATAGTAAATGTCAAGTTAAAGTCATTTTTATTCATTCTGAGTACGCACTGCTCGAGCACATCCGGGGGGCCATTCCAGATGATCAAAATGTCGTCTATGTATCTATACCAACCCATAATGTGGTTGGTATATTGAGAAAGGTTATCGTCAGATAAAAAGGTTTTCTCCCACTCCCCCAGGTACAGGTTGGCATACGATGGGGCACAACAAGTCCCCATCGCAACCCCCTGCACCTGGAGGTAGTGGGAGCCATCAAACGTAAACACGTTGTGGGTAAGGATGTGCTCGAGCAGTGCGATGATGAATTCATTGTATGTAAGATCTGGATTTGGGTTTTGTTGGAGTATGTGTCTGATTGCTGCTAGTCCGCGTTCGTGTGGGATAGAGCTGTAGAGCGTCTCCACGTCAATTGTGACTAGAAGCGCTTGATCCGGTACATACAGCTGGTCCAAGATTTGTAGGAGGTGGCTCGTGTCTTTTACATAGGATGTCAGTGAGACCACGAATGGTCTTAAGTGTTCGTCAATTAGTTTACTGGCATTGTCGCTGATTGAGCCAATGCCTGAAATAATTGGCCTGCCTGGAGGGTCTGTCAGGCTTTTGTGTACTTTTGGGAGTGTGTAAAAGGTCGGAGTCCTAGGAAAATTGTTCCTTATAAAGGTCCAAGTAGATTTGGTAATGGTGTTATTCAAAAATGCCGAGTCCACTAGCATGTAGAACTCTTTATTGTATTTTTCAACAATAGAGGCTGGCATCCGACGATACCAGTCTGTATTGTTGAGAATTTTTTTACAGATGGTGATGTAATGGTCATTATTTAGTACAACTATGTTCCCTCCCTTGTCTGATGGTTTTATCGTGATTTTATTATTGGTAGATAGAGAGGTTAGTGCATCTGATTCTTCTGAGCTTAGGTTAGGGGATCCCTTCATTTGTATTTTAAGTTTATCTAGGTCATTGTTTACAAGCTTCAAAAAGGCCGCTGCGTTGGGGCATGTGCTAGGTGGTGGGCACAGATCGGATTTTTTCTTCAATTTTGACATCGTTGGGCGGGTCCGGTCATCCACATCCAATTTTTCTATTGATTGTAAAATCTGAGCAAGATCTATTTGGTCAATCAGATCAGTTGTATCGCTCTCTTCTAGGAGAGCAATCAACTGGTCCAAGGCTTGATTCTCCTGAGGAGTATAGTTTACTGTGGTATCCTGTTTTTGATAGAGTTTTTTAAGGATTACTTTACGGACAAATAATTGAAGATCCTTGTACAGCTCAAATTTGTCTAGGTTATGATTAGGACAGAAATTCAGTCCTTTCTTTAAAACCGATATTTCACTCGCTGATAAAGAATGTGACGATAGATTGATTATACTAAGGTCAGAGTCCGTGTGTGTCGGTGTGTTGAGGTGAGTTCCTATAGTGTCATTTGTGTATAAGTGTTCAGATTGAGTGGTGGTGGTTTGACGCCTGCCAATACTTGATCTAAAAAAGATGAGTCATTACGGCTCAATTCCTGTACATTTGTCATGTCTTTATTTGTGCAGGGTTTGCCTTGTTGTAGTGCATGGTGAGATGTAGGTACATTAGTGGTTTTCTCAAAGGATACAGAGCTAGGGTGTGAGGATATGGGTGTCCTTTCTGAAACCTGTTTCTTAGATTTGTGGTCCTGTGTGGACTCGCCTTGAAATTGGCGTTTTGTACCAATTGTAGATTTTGATTTGGAAATATTTGGAGGAGGATTGTGGGATGAGGGTCTGGTAGGGTGCGAATTAGGTATTGTGTTAGTGTTTCTATTGATGTTCCTATTTTGGTTCCATTTATATGCCTTCCCAGCTTCGAATGCATTTTTGTCTCTTTGAAATTTTTGGTTTTTCTTAATCAGGATATCCTTATTAAAAGACTCCAAGTGAATCTTCAGTTTTTTCTCCTTGCTTGCAACGGAGTGGTGTGTTCTAAGTTTTTTTAGAAGTTCACAGATTTTGGTGATTTCTATATCCAATACGCTGGAACACTGCAAGTTCTGCTTTGCCAGCATTAACCATCCCTCCGTGGCTGAGCTCCTTGGACTGCAGACAAGCCCCTGGCCAACCGTGCTTCTTTGGGCACCGCGCTTCCTGTTCCCAAATCCAGGAACGCGCTGCACTTAGCCGCAAGGGGAGCCCTCTTAGCATCTCGATCTCCATACCCGCATCTGACAATAGGGTTCTCTTTAGGGAGGTTTTCTATATTGCTTAAAGTGATTGTAAAGGCTGAAGGTTTCTTACATTCTTACATATTCTATGCTTGAAGGTAAAAAACCTTCCGTGCGCTGCTCCCCCCTCAGTCCCCCTAATACTTACCTAAGCCCACAAGCAGCTTGCTATGGGGGCACTTGGCAAAGAGAGGGGCCCAGAGTGCTGGCGGGGGACCTGAAAAAAACAGGATCAGGGCTGCTCTGTACAAAGCCACTACACAGAGCAGGTAAGTATAACATTTTTGTTATTTTTTGTAATAACCTTTTTTCCTATACAATCACTTTAAACTTAATGGACTTATGTCCTTTTTCAAACGTACTAATTGTTACTACGTTACTGTATTGCTATGTTGGAAATTATTGGAAATGGTACTATTTGTACTAAAATAAAAAATATGCAAAATAAGTGTACAAAATGTGACAATAAATTAAAGTGTTTGTTCACCAATGCCAGAAATCTGCCAAGCAAAATAGGTGAGTCGGAGGCTTTGGTGCATTGAAGAGAACTGTGATTTAATTGGTATTGCTGAATTTTGGCTTCATTCTTCACATGACTGGGCTATTAATATTCCTGGCTATGCTCTATTTTGGAAAGACAGGGTAAAAAGGAAAGGTGGTGGTGTCTGTCTCTATGTGAGAAGTGATCTCAAAGTGAGTATGAAAGAGGACCTAGTTGATGGAGAGTGTGATGAGGTTGAAGCATTATGGGTGGATCTGTACATGGGTGTGCATACTACAAAAGTAATCTTTCAGATTTGTTATAGACTCAGCTCCTTGCACAGATTAAATGGGTTGCAAAAGCTGGGACAGTGATAATAATGGGAGATTTTAACTACCCAGAAATTGACTGGCGTAAGGGCACAGCAGGAACAGTTAAAGGGCAAAAATGTATACCTGTTACAAGACAATTTTACAAATTCCAGTTCATTGAGGCCCCGACTAGGAATGATGCTCTGCTGGACCTGGTAATCTCAACCCATGCTCTCCAACTTGGACTGGGAGGCAAGATTTGCATCCATGAACACAGAACAGAAATGGGAATTCTTCAAAACGACTGAATGGGAACTCACTCCAAAGCAGTGGCGGCATGGTCCATAAGGGGAGCAGGGGCGCCGCCTCTCTAGTTTGCATGCGGGGCACCGGACTAATAGCTTTCTATGAAGTCTGTCATTTTTTTACAAGCATGTGATTAATTAGCTTGTAAAAGGTTGTCCACGGGGCACAGAGCACTGTGCCCCAGACCCCCCACTTGTGATATTAGCGAATCAATATTCACCATTGGTTTCTGGCTTCTCGTCCTGGCCAATCAGGACAGGGGACTGATCTAATGAACACTGGGTTAACTTGGAAGCTGCAGTGCCGGGTATCAGGGGAACCGTGATTGCTGGAGGGCTCCGTTTTGGGGTGAGTGTGGACCTGGAGGGGTTTTTTTGCTCTCCTCCCAAATTTTAGCACCAGCCTCCACTGCTGCAAAGTATATTACTATGGGAAAAAAATGAAAAGGCTAAAAATAAAACCTATGTGGCTCACAGCCAAAGTTAAAAAAGCTAAAAATCATAAGAAAAGAGCTTTTAAAAAAAATAAAAATGAAGGAACACTATCATCGTTGAAATGTTACAAAGAATATAACAGAATATGTAAAAAGGAAATCAAGGGCACAAAAATTCAAAACGAACAACAGATTGCAAAAGTTAGTAGGACAAATCCCAAAAAATTCTTCAACTGTATTAAATACCTTCTTCATCTCCATGTATACAAAGTAGCATGGGGGAGCTCATGTCCATAATGGGGATGGTATTGACACAGCCCCAAATGATCCACATTGGCTCAAAAGTGATATGGTCCAGACATTTTTTAGACAGAATAAAGGTGAATAAAGCACCTGGACCAGAAGGCATACACCTACAGATCCTAAAAGAATTGAGCTCTGTTATTTCAAAGCCATTATTTCTCATTTTTAGGGACTCTTTAATGACTGGCATAGTAACACTGGATTGACATAAGGCCAATGTGGTGCCTGTATTTAAAAAAGGATCAAAGTCTTTACCAACTAACTATAGACCTGTTAGTTTAACTTCTATAGTTGGGAAGATACTAGAGAGCTTAATAAAAGACCACGTTCTTGCTGGAAAAAAATATTTTAAGCAACAGACAGCATGAATTCATGAAAGACAAAAGTTGTCAAACAAATTTGATTTCTTTTTATGAGGAGGTAAGTAAAACCTTGGACAGAGGTGTGGCAGTGGAGGTGGTATACTTGGATTTTGCAAAAGCATTTGACACAGTTCCCCACACACGGCTAATGTGTAAGGTAAACTCTACAGGCTTGGAAAAGTCAGTTTGTAAATGGATAGAAAAAGACCGAATTCAGAGAGTAGTGGTTAATGATTCTTACTCTGAATGGTCTAATGCCGTATTCACACGGGTGGACTTTCCAACTGGACTGGTCCGACGGATCGAATCCGGCGGACAATCTGACCGTTTGTGGGCTGCATCGGAAATCCGACGGACTTTAAATTTGAAACCTGCTTCAAATCTTTACGTCGTAACTCTGCCGGACTCGCTTCCTAACGGAAAGCCCGTTCGTCTGTACGCTGGTCCGATGGACCAGATATGACGCAAGGGCAGGGTACTACATCTTGCGCTCGCTGCAATAGGAAAAACAAGTTTTCCTATTGCGGCGAGCGCGAGTGAGAGGTGACGATGTCCCTTAGGTCTGGTATGGATTTTAAGGGGAACCCCTATTTCAAAAAAACGGCGTTGTGTCCCACCAAAGTCCATACCAGACCCCTATCCGAGCACGCAGCACGGCCAGTCAGGAAAGGGGGTGGGGACGAGCGAGCGCCCCCCTCCTGAACAGGACCAGGCCGCATGCCCTCAACATGGGGGGGGTGCTTTAGGGGAGGGGGGTGCCCTGCGGCCACCCCTCCCCAAAGCACCTTGTCCCCATGTTGATGAGGACAAGGGCCTCTTCCCAACAACCCTGGCCGTTGTTTGTCGGGGTCTGCAGGCGGGGGGCTTATCGGAATCCAGGAGCCCCCTTTAATAAGGGGGCCCCCAGATCCTGGCCCCCCACCCTATGTGAATGAGTATAGGGTACATCGTACCCCTTCCCATTCACCTAGGGAAAAAATGTCAATAAAAAAACACACTACACAGGTTTTTAAATTAATTTATTAGACAGCTCCGGGGGTCTTCTTCCGACTTCGCCGCTCTCTCCGGCCTCTTTTCCCGGTGTCCGGTTCTTCTCCCGCTCTCCGGCCTCTTCTCCCGGTGTTCGACCTCTTCTCCCAGTGTCCAGTTCTTCTGCTGGCTCCTCTGCTATCTTCTGCCGCTCTTTTGCTAGCGGTGGCCCGGACTTCTGCATCGTCTTCTTCCCTCTCTTCTTCTTCCGATGTTGACACGGCGTTCTCCCACTATAATGCTGTGTGAGCACTCCTCAATGACCTATATAGGCGGTGACCCCACCCCCTTATGACGTCACAGTCCCGGGCATGCTGGGACTGTGACGTCATAAGGGGGCGTGGTCAACTGTGACTGGGAGACAAGGTGAAAACCTGGAGAAGAGGCCGGAGAGCGGGAGAAGAACCGGAAACTGGGAGAAGAGGCCGGAGAGAGCGTCGAAAGAAGACAACCGAAGTCGGAAGAAGACCCCCGGAGCTGTCTAATAAATTACTTTAAAAACCTGTGTAGTGTGTTTTTTTATTGACACTTTTTCCCTAGGTGAATGGGTAGGGGTACGATGTACCCTATACTCATTCACATAGAGTGGGGGGCCGGGATCTGGGGGCCCCCTTATTAAAGGGGGCTTCCGGATTCCGATAAGCCCCCCGCCCGCAGACCCCGACAACCAACGGCCAGGGTTGTCGGGAAGAGGCCCTTGTCCTCATCAACATGGGGACAAGGTGCTTTGGGGTGGGGAGCCGCAGGGCGCCCCCCTCCCCCAAAGCACCCACCCCCCATGTTGAGGGCATGCGGTCTGGTACAGTTCAGGAGGGGGGGCGCTTGCTCGTCCCCACCCCCTTTCCTGACCGGCCGGGCTGCGTGCTCAGATAGGGGTCTGGTATGTATTTTGGGGGCGTAGGGGGGCGTGGGGACTTCCCCTTAAAATCCATTCCAGACCTAAGGGCCTGGTATGCTCCACGACGGGGCTCACAAAGTGTCAATCTCGCCGATAAAAGCGGCGAGATTGACTTCCTTTTCTAGTCCCGTCGTACCCGAGTCACGTTCAAAATGAACGGACTTGCTCGTGTGTAGGCAAGTCTGTTCATTTGGAAAGTCCATCGTAACTCCGTCTGAAAGACCAGCAGACATAGTCCGTAGTCCGGTCGTGTGTAGGCAAGTCCGTTCGTAAAAAAAGTCCCTCGGAAGTCTGTCAAAAGTCCGTTGGAAAGTCTGTCGGATCAGTCCGGTTGGAAAGTCTGCCCGTGTGTACGCCCCATATCAGTGGTGTACCCCAAGGATCAGTGTTGGGACTCTTGCTTTTTAATATATTTGTAAATGATATAGGGTTTGGGATTTAACCAATTACCGCCCGCCCTATTACAAAATGACGGTGGCAAAGTGGTTTGAAAATCCTGACGTTCTTCAGGATTTACCGCTATTGCGCGCCACGGGGGCGCGCACCAAGGCGATCGGGGATGACGCTTGTCCCTCGGACACAGCGCATCCCCGATCGGGATAAATAGCCAATGATATGGGCTGTTTACCATGTGATCGGCTGTGTCCAATCACAGCCGGTCACAAGTATAAATACTGTGGCGGTTTCCAGGGATCTCTCCTTCTCTCTCCTTGCACACCGATCGTGTGAGGAGAGAAAAGGAGAGATCTGATCAGTGAGTGAAACACCTTTATTTTTACACATCTACTGTCTGCACAACACGCACCCTCCCACCAATAAAGAGAACCTATCACAGCCCATCAGGATCTGTCACAGCCCATCAGGATCTGTCACAGCCCATCAGAACCTGTCACAGCCCATCAGAACCTGTCACAGCCCGTTATCGGTACTGCCATCAACACAGCCACCGCCATCAGCACCAGTACCACCATTAGCACAGCCACCGCCATTAGCACAGCCACCGCCATCAGCACAGCCACCGCCATCAGCACCGCCACCGCCATCAGCACCACCATCGGTACAATCTGGACCTGACAGCCCATCTGTCACACAGGCCGCCATCAGTACCACTAACGGTACCGCTATTAGTACCGCCATCAGTACCGCCATTGGTACCATCTGGATCTGACAGCCCATCTGTCATAGCCCATCAGTCACACAGGCCCACCATCACTACCGTCGCACAGTCCCGCCATATGTACCATCACACAGGCCATCCGTAACCTGTCAGTACCATCACACAGGCCCACCATCAGTGAGCTGTCAGTAGCACCACCAGTTCCTTCGCACAGGCCCACCAAAAGTACCACCAACATGTCCCAAAGAGTTTACACAGCTGAGGAGGCATATAACATCCTTACCATGTCGGATGATGAGAGCAGCGGGGAGCTCTCATTATCCGATTCTGGTTCGGAATGCGAGCCAGTGGAGGGTAGTGGATCGGAGTCCGAGTCAGCGGAGGAAACCGCCCCTCCTAAAAGAGTAAGAAGATCAGGAGAAGATCAGTACCTAGATCAGAAAACCTGCCTACCACCATCAGCGCCAGACCCCAGGAAGAGGAGCCCAGTACAAGTACTGAAATTGCACATCCAGCCCAAAGAATCAGGGCCCAGTCCTACCTTCCCGATGCCCTGGCAAACCCCTTATGGTTGCCTGCCAACTCAGGATCTGCTACAATCCTCCCTTTCACTGCACAGCCAGGTGTGCAGCCCAACATTTCAAATATTTGGACTATTTCTATTTGTTTTTCCCGGAAGATTTGTTGCAGTACATGGTGGACCAAACAAATCTCTATGCAGAGCAATTTATTGCTGCCAACCCCAGTTTGTCCTACGCCCCTATGTTCCATTGGCGATGTCTCACACTAGACACATTCAAATTGTTCTTGGGCCTTACTTTTAATATGGGGCTTACAAAGAAAAATTAACTGCATGCCTACTGGTCCACTCACCCCATCCACCACATGCCCATATTTTCTTCTGTTATGTCCAGGACACGGTACGATATGATTATGCGTTTCCTACATTTCAATGCCCTCCCCAAGATTATCGCAACCATGACAAATTATATAAGCTTCGCCTCCTAATAAATTATTTTACCAAACGATTTTCTGAAGTCTTTATCCCTGACCAAAATATTTGTGTAGACGAATCCCTTATCCACTTTACTGGCCGGCTGAATATCAAGCAGTATATCCCAAGTAAGAGAGCCAGGTATGGGGTGAAATTTAATAAATTATGTGACTGAGCCACTGGATACGTGTACTCATTTCATATTTAGGGCAAAGACTCCCAGCTTCAGCCCCGTGAGTGCCCCACATACATAGGAACCAGTGGTAAAATTGTGTGGGACCTAGCATACCCCCTGTTCAAAAAAGGTTACCACTTATATGTAGATAATTACTACAGCAGCTTTCCCCTTTTCTGTCACCTGTATTGTGAAAAAACCCTGGCCTGCGGTAACTTCCGAAAAAATATGAAGGGCTTCCCACAGAATTTACTATCAAAAGGGCTACAAAAGGGGGAAGCCGCATTCATAAGGAATGAGGAGGTGTTGGCCATGAAGTGACGGGACAAGAAGGATGTTCACATGATGACTACCATTCACAATGACACCTCGGTGGAGGTTCAGAGAAGACGTGGCCCCGTAGTAAAGCCTGAATGTGTCCATGACTACAATCTGTATATGGGGGGGGGGATTTAAATGATCAGATGCTGCAACCATATTTGTCAACCTGCTAGTCCAATTATTGGTATAAAAAAGTTGCATTTCATCTGTTTCATATGGCCATGTTCAATTAATTTGTCTGCTATCAAAAATCACCCGAAAACCAACCCATCACCTACCTCAAATATATTGAAAACATTGTCACTGCCCTTATTTACCAGCAAGGACCCGCCCCAGGAAGCATTCGCTCTGATAGTGTGAGTCGACTTCATGAGCAACACTTTCCCTATAACATTCCCCCCACAGAATCCTGAAGAAGACGCCAAACGAGATGTCGTGTATGCTCAAGTGGAGGAGCTAGAAGAGATACAAGTTATTATTGTCCTCAATATCCCTCCCAACCTGGCCTGTGTATCGGTGATTGCTTCAAAAATTATCACACATCCATCAGATATTAGTTCCCCTTATTAGTAAAAGACTGCCATTTCCCCATTTCAATTTCCTGTGTGCATCATTTGCCTGCCACCATGTTTCTACCTTCCATGTTAACTGATCCTGGCAATGTCTTTGCCTGCCGTTTTAACCACGTTTCTGACTTCCACGTGCACCGACCTCAGCCTGTTTACCGACGATGCCTTTGCCTGCTGTTTTAACCATGTTTCTGACTTCCACGTGCACCAACCTCAGCCTGTTAAATCGAACATGTTTTTGCCTGCCACTTGGACTGATCTTTTGCCCTTCTACTTCAGTACACAGGAGTCTCACATATGTGAAGGACTTCAGAATAGCGTTCTGAATAGAGAAAATCAGTTTTTGGTTTTCTGTGTTCCCAGAACAGGATCTGGTTGCCCGGAGGCTTCAAAGAGATTTGGGTGGGAGAAGCCTCTACCCCTGTCCCCCTGGCCCTAAGCTTGATGGTCCTTCCTGCTGCCTGGACCAATACTTTGGCTGTGCTGACCATATCGCTGCCTGTAATGACCCAGGACTTTATGGACTGTGTTTATTTCTGCTGCCTGGACCAATACTTTGGCTGTGTTGAATATATCTCGGCCTGCTGCCTCTACTGACTATACACAGTATTTTTGCCTGGACATCTCTGCCTGCTACCTGGACCAATGCTTTGGCTGTGCTGACAGTATCTCTGCCTGAACTAACTATGGACAGTATTGCTGCCTGGACGAATGCTTTTGCTGTCGCTGACCACATCCCTGCCTGCTGCCTGGACCGATGCTCTCCTCTATGGACCACTACACTACTAAAACCACAGGTAATCTTTTGTTATTTGGTATGTACATGTTATGTGTTAGAAATATGAAGGGCCTTCAAAAATATGATCGGTAGTCATGAAATTATATGTGTAATTTATGCTCCTAGAACGACTGGAGGTGCTATTTGGATGTTGGGCCTCTGTATGTGGCCAGGCTGTGTAAAAGTGTCACACATGTGGTATCATTAAACTCAGGAGGAATAGCAGAATGTATTTTGTGGTTTCATTTTTGCTATGTACATGCTATGTGTTAAAAATATCTTATAAATCGACAACTTTGTGTAAAAAAAAAGTGTTTTCATTTTTTTCCCACGTTTTCCGAAAACTTCTGGAAAAAAATGAACCGTTCAAAAGACTCATTATGCCTCATAGATTATACGTTGGGGTGTTTGCTTTCCAAAATGGGGTAATTTTGTGGGAGATTCCATTGTCCTGGTGCTCCAGGGCCTTCAAAAGTGAGATAGGTCGTCATGAAATTATATGTGTAATTTTGCTCCTAGAATGCCTGGAGGTGCTACTTGAATGTTAGGTACCTTCGTTACCTAAAAAGGTATATGTGAACAGGTACACAGGGAGGTGAATAACCAACACCCTCAACGCATGTATTGGATATCCGTCCCCTAAGGCCACAGCACACAGACCAGCATAACGATCACCACAACATATTCATACAGTAACACAGTGCAACGTTTTTAGAATGTCCCAATAAAATGGCTCCCCCTAGGTTGTAGTACCATAATCAATCCTGCATATAGAGCAGCAGAGCTTGCCAGAAAAGGAAGATGGTAAAAGTTCTTTGACTCCAAATATCTTCAGCTAGCCTGTAGTTTAAACTGCAGTATTTGTAATTCACAAGGCAAAGGAGAAGAAATAACTGTAGAACAGAGGATAGGCTGATGACGGCTTATCTGAAGAAATATCACCACTTGTAGATTCCACCTTCAATGTGAGTGCAATACAGTACTTACTATACAGCGCAGGGAAGAAAGACAAGGCCCCAATGCCCAGCTGTATGACACCTGTGAAGAAGTAGATTCACATTTGTGGAACTACAAGTCTTACCGGCAGTCTGTAGGAAAGAACTCACTCAGCCATACTGTAATCTCTATCTGGATGGGCAGGTGCCCTCTCACCACAATAGACTCCAATAGCTGTCAGGCTCTGTCTAGTAAAAATGGTGCTGCCACGCCGTGCTGCCACTCCTGATCCTGATGCAGGTGGCTTCCAGTTGCTCTGAAGCGCTGGCTGGTCCGCTTGCTAGAGTAGCAGGGCTGTCTTCCATAGATCCCTCAGAGGCAGGCGATCTGGCTCTCTGCTGAGTAGGCTGCAGTCTTTCATTCCTGGTCATACACAGACCTCCTCCTAACAGGATTTTAATGGCTTCCAGAGAGGCTGAAAACAGGCTGCGCCTGTCCTTTTATCACTTCTCCCAGCAGGCAGTTCTGCACACGTTACATTGTCTGTCCTGTAGTTCAGGGCTAATCCAGCTAACAGAGTCACTTCCTCCTCCAGACTACATCGCCCACAGTGCTTTTCTGCATTTTCCTGGTGATTGGCTGTCAGCCTCTTCCAATGGGGAAGCTACAGAGCAAGCAGCTCTGTGTGTCTCTGTCTGTGTCTCTGTCTGTGTGAGGGAAAAGGAAGGGGGGGTGAAAAAGCCCACGCAGCTGCTGGCAGGTAGCTCTCCCCTCATGGATTATATCCCCTCATGGATTCAATCAGCCTGGAGAGGTACCTGCTACACACGCAAAAATCTGCAAGAGACATCATAGCTTTATACCAATACCACAGGGTGTAACCACACAGGTGTGTCCCATAACCCCATCTCTAATCTAAATTAACCCTTAACATTCTAAATCTAATTCAATCTATGCAAGCTAATACAAACATTGGACATTAATCACTTCTATTACTCCTCATCTACTCCTTCACCACTACTCATAGAAAGAAATACATATTTACACGATTAACAAAATTTATTATATTATGGAAAAGATTCCTGTAAGGGATGTATATTTGCATGGCTCATCTCCAAAATATACTCCATTCCTCCTATCCTGTACGATTCTGTCAAACCTGAAAGAGAACATGAAATTCAGACCTCATATTCTTTATAGGAATAAATACAGATCATATTTCAAATTCATTCATAAATGCACAGGCATATGGCAGTGCAGTGTTAGAGCCCATGGCAACTCCATTGAGCTGTAAAAAAAAAATGGTCAAACAAAAAAAAAATAGTCAAACAAAAAATAATTATTAGACAGAAGAACCTGAAACAATCTCTCAAACATTAGTATTTGCACCTCTGAGTAATTGTTACTTTCCCTGATCAATCCTTTCGCCTCATCAATACCAGCTTGATGCAGGATGGATGTGTACAAGCTGTTAACATCCCAGGTTACCAGTATCTCATCTCCCTGGCATTGTGGTATAATCTTAAGCTTTTGTAAAAAATCATTAGTATCCCTAATGTAAGATTTTGTGTTTTTCCCTAAGGGGGACAGGATTTTGTCCAAAAACTGTGCTATGGGAACAAAAATCGAGTCTCTCCCTGAGACAATAGGATGTCCAGGGGGGATTGGCTTTTCTTATGAATTTTGGACATCGTGTGTAAAACTGGAATCCATGTATGAGTAGGTAATAGAAATTCCAAGCGCTCACGAGTGATAGTCCCTTCCTCAAATGCAGGTTTCAAAATGCTTTCAAGCTGCTTCCTTACATGCCAAGTGGGACGACCTAATCAGGTATATCTCATCGGGCCATCTGTAAACCTGTTTTCTCTCATAGTCCTCAATGTCACGATCGAACCTATTCCTTTTTCTTGCTTCCAAATCAGATTGATGTTTATTGGTGTTTTCATCCACCAATTGAGTTTTTAAACTCTTCAGATGTCACAGAAGTTTTTAAATCCTGTTCCATCTTCACCAGTTGTTCAGATATAACAGTATGTTCCTTATGTATATATGAAATTGTGAGGGTTATAAGATCAAACGAACATTTGTTTAGGATTTGCATGAAGGTGCTTTTGCACTCATCATTATCATTAAAAAGTGTGGGGGTTAATCTCACCCGTAGACCTCTCAGAATCCGTTGTACCCGATGTTACTCAGCAAGGGTCAGTCCATGCAGTTCCAAAGACTATTGTGTGTATTGTGTGAATGGGGTATTCCCAATTAAAACGTTTCTGGATCCAGAGATTTGAGCCATAATCTGTGAGGCTTCTTCCTGGGTAAATAAAAAAGTTGATCCACTCGCTTCCATGATTATAGAAGTAACTTACTCACAGGGAATATTCAATATCTAGTAATAGGGTGAGTTACTTCCCTCTTATCTTACAGGATAGGAGGAATGGAGTATATTTGGAGATGGGCCATGCAAATATACAGCTCTTAGAGGAATTCTTTACCATAAATAATACATTTTGTTAATAGTGTCAATATGTATTTATGCTCTTCAAAGCCTGATGAAGAGCATGGTATGCTCGTAACTGTACAGTATACATGTTTTGAAGAGAAATCAGTAAATCACTGTATTTGAGATCGTGCCCCATCGTTTTTTTCTACTGAATATTGGTGGATTGTTGGAAGCCCACCCTGACACTGCTCCAAGAAAACACAGAAAAAGATAAGAGGGAAGTAACTCACCCTATTACTGAAGAATATATATATATATATATATATATATATATATATATATATATATATATATACATATACACACACACACACACAGTATCTCACAAAAGTGAGTACACCCCTCACATTTTTTGTAAATATTTTATTATATCTTTATACACTGAAGAAATTATACTTTGCTACAATGTAAAGTAGGGTACACCCTTAAGTGAAAATATCCAAATTGGGCCCAATTATCCATTTTCCCTCCCCGGTGTCATGTGACTCCTTAGTGTTACAAGGTCTCAGGTGTGAATTGGGAGCAGGTGTGTTAAATTTGGTGTTATCGCTCTCACTCTCTCATACTGGTCACTGGAAGTTCAACATGGCACCTCATGGCAAAGAACTCTCTGAGGATGTGAAAAAAAGAATTATTGCTCTACATAAAGATGGCCTAGGCTATATGAAGATTGCCAAGACCCTGAAATTGAGCTGCAGCAATATGGACAAGACCATACAGCGGTTTAACAGGACAGGTTCCACACAGAACAGGCCTTGCCATGATCTACCAAAGAAGTTGAATGCACATGCTCAGCGTCATATTTAGAGGTTGTCTTTGGGAAATAGACGTATGAGTGCTGCCAGCATTGCTGCAGAGGTTGAAGGGGTGTGGGGTCAGTCTGTCAGTGCTCAGACCATATGCCGCATACTGCATCAAATTGGTCTGCCTGGCTGTCGCCCAGAAGGAAGCCTCTTCTAAAGATGATGCAAAGGAAAGCCCGCAAACAGTTTGCTGAAGACAAGCAGACTAAGGACATGGATTACTGGAACCATGTCCTGTGGTCTGATGAGACCAAGATAAACTTATTTGGTTCAGATGGTTTCAATCGTGTGTGGTGGCATCCAGGTGAGGAGTACAAAGACAAGTTTGTGTTGCCTACAGTCAAGCATGGTGGTGGGAGTATCGTGGTCTGAGGCTGCATGAGTGCTGCCAGCACTGGGGAGCTACAGTTTATTGAGGGAACCATGAATGCCAACATGTAATGTGACATAATGCAGCAGAGCATGATCCCTTCCCTCCAGAGACTGGGCCGCAGGGCAGTATTCCAACATGATAACGATCCCAAACACACCTCCAAGACGACCACTGCCTTGTTAAAGAAGCTAAGGGTAAAGGTGATGGACTGGCCAAGCATTTTCTCCAGACTTCAACCCTATTGAGCATCTGTGGGGCATCCTCAAACGGTAGGTGGAGGAGCGCAAGGCCTCTAACATCCACCAGATCTGTTATGTCGTCATCGAGGAGTGGAAGAGGATTCCAGTGGCAACCTGTGAAGCTCTGGTGAACTCCATGCCAAGAGGGTTAAGGCAGAGCTGGAAAATAATGGCGGCCACACAAAATACAATCCCCCAGACTTTTATATATATGTATATGTATGTGTGTTATATATACAGCAGGGGTCTTAAAGTACCGGCCCGCGGACCGGTTAAAAATGGCCCGCAGGCAGGGCCGATCCAGGACTAGAGGTCGACCGATATTTGGCCATTAGGCCAATATATAACACTGGCCGCCATTCCTCCTCCCTGCTCCACACTCAGCGCTTGATGCTTGTGTGAAATTGACACGTAACACAGAGAGAGACAGAGGAATCTGTCAGAATTGAGGTTGATGTTGGGGGTGCGCAGGACCCGGCCGCGCACAGCCAATATCAAACACCAGCCAATGGGATCTGGGCGGGCCGCTACGTGTATGTGGCCCGCCCCTTTTCTCAAGCAGCCCAATCATTGGCTGGTGTTTGACAGCTGCTGGGTCCGGCCCACCCCGACATTAAGCTCAATTCTGACAGCTCCTCTCTGTAACTTGTCAGTTTCACACACAGTTACACCCCGCTCAGTGTGAAACGTGCCAGTGCCAATCAGTGCCATCTGTCAGTGCCACCTGCCAATGCCAACCAGTGCGTCCACCAATCAGTGCCACCTGCCAGTGCCAACCAGTGCCAGTGCCGTCGCCAATCAGTGCCACCTGCCAGTGCCAACCAGTCTGCCAGTGCCACCTCCAACCAGTGCCACCTGCCACTGCAAACCAGTGCCACTGCCAATCAGTGCCACCTGCCAGTGCCGCCTACCAGTGCCTGCCAGTTCCAGCACCAACCAGTGCCACCGCCAATCAGTGCCACCTGCCAGTGCCAACCAGTGCCTGCCAGTGCCACCGCCAACCAGTGCCACTGCCAATCAGTGCCACCTGCCAGTGCCAACCAGTGCCTGCCAGTGCCACCTGCTACCTCCAACCAGTGCCACGCCAATCAGTGCCACCTGCCAGTGCCACGCCAATCAGTGCCACCTGCCAGTACCAATAGTGCCACCTGCCAGTTCCAAACCAGTGCCACCTGCCAGTCCCAAACCAGTGCCACTGGCCAATGCCTGCCAGTGCCACCTTCCAGTGCCAACCAGTGCCACCTGCCAGTGCCATTGCCAATCAGTGCCACCTGCCAGTGCCATCTGTCAGTGCCAATCAGTGCCATCTGCCAATCAGTGCCACGTGCCCCCTGTCAGTGCCACCTGCCAGTGACAGCCAGTGCCACCTGCCTAAGCCAACCAGTGCCACCTGCCACAGCCAACCAGTGGCATCTGTACTGAGGACATCAAGTGTGTGGTAGAGTGACAGGAGCAAGCAGGGAGGAGTGGAGTGGGTGAGGTTTTTTTTTTAAATCGGCCTAAAATATCGGTCACAAAAATCGGCATTATATTTCGGCCATTGGCTGCCCCGATTTCTAAATATCGGTATCGGCATCGGCCAGAGAAAAACCCATATCGGTCAACCTCTTTGCAGGACGTCTTTTTGAACTGCACCCAGGCACCGCAGAGGGGGAGGCGCCAAAGAGTTTTACCTCTCCATCTCCTCTGTCCTCTCCGCTGCATTCTGCTGCAGCCCAGAGAGAGAACAGAGCAGAGAAAGGAGTGGAGGAAGGATCCGCTCATCGATCCGCCCACCTAGGCATTGACGATCGACCAGAGCCCCGATCCAAGGTCCTGCTGCCACTTCAGGGTGGGGGATTGTGTTCTCTGGGTCCCCTGTCACTAGGCCTGTGTGGAAGCCAGGAGGAGAGGACTCGGGAGTCAGATGATCCTGACTGCCAGGAGAGGTGAGTAAGCCATCACACTGAGGCAAAGTCCTTAGTGGGGTGACTGGGGTAGAAATTTGTGCAGTGTGGGGGGTATTTTATGCAGTGTGGAGGGTGATTGTGCAGTGTGGGGGTTAATTGTGTAGTGTGGGGGAAATTATGGAGTGTGGGTTGATTTGTGCAGTGTGGGGCTATTTGTGCAGTGTGGGGCTATTTGTGCAGTGGGGGGTAATTATGGAGTGTGGGGGGTATTTGTGCAGTGTGGGGGGTAATGTTGGGGGTTAATAATGCGTTTGCTGACACCAATGCTGGGGGTTAATAATGCGTTTGCTGACACCATTGCTGGGGGTTAATAATGCATTTGCTGACACCAGTGCTGGGGGTTAATAATGGGTTTGCTGACACCAGTGCTGGGTTTAACAATGCGTTTGCTGACATCAGTGCTGGGGGTTAATAATGCGTTTGCTGACACCAGTGCTGGGTTTAATAATGCGTTTGTTGACATCAGTGCTGGGTTAATAATGCGTTTGCTGACACCAGTGCTGGGGGTTAATAATGCGTTTGCTGACACCAATGTTGGGGGTTAATAATGCGTTTGCTGACACCATTGCTGGGTTAATAATGCGTTTACTGACATCAGTGCTGGGGGTTAATAATGCGTTTGCTGACACCAGTGCTGGGGGTTAATAATGCATTTGCTGACACCAGTGCTGGGGGTTAATAATGCGTTTGCTGACACCAGTGCTGGGTTTAACAATGCGTTTGCTGACACCAGTGCTGGGGGTTAATAATGCGTTTGGTGACACCAGTGCTGGGTTTAATAATGCGTTTGTTGACATCAGTGCTGGGTTTAATAATGCGTTTGTTGACACCAGTGCTGGGGGTTAATAATGTGTTTGTTGACACCAGTGCTGGGAGTTAATAAGCGTTTGCTGACACCAGTGCTGGGTTAATAATGCGTTTGCTGACACCATTGCTGAAGGTTAATAATGCATTTGCTGACACCAGTGCTGGGTTTAATAATGCATCTGCTGACATCAGTGCTGGGGGTTAATAATGCGTTTGCTGACACCAGTGCTGGGGGTTAATAATGCGTTTGCTGACACCAGTGCTGGGGGTTAATAATGCGTTTGTTGACACCAGTGCTGGGGGTTAATAATGGGTTTGCTGACACCAGTACTGGGGGTTAATAATGGGTTTGCTGACACCAGTGCTGGGTTTAACAATGCGTTTGCTGACACCAGTGCTGGGGGTTAATAATGCGTTTGCTGACACCAGTGCTGGGTTTAATAATGCGTTTGTTGACGTCAGTGCTGGGTTAATAATGCGTTTGCTGACACCAGTGCTGGGTTAATAACGCGTTTGCTGACACCAGTGCTGGGGGTTAATAATGCATTTGCTGACACCAGTGCTGGGTTAATAATGCATTTGCTGACACCAGTGCTGGGGGTTAATAATGCATTTGCTGACACCAGTGCTGGGTTAATAATGCATTTGCTGACACCAGTGTTGGGTTTAATAATGCGTCTGCTGACACCAGTGCTGGGTATAGTATAGTATATTATTGCTGGTATAGTTTATTGTTATTGAAGTTTTGATTGTTTGCATGCGGCCCCCATGGGATATGAAAACTTGTCATGTGTCCCTCAGGCAATTTGAGTTTGAGACCCCTGATATACAGTATCCCCTTTAGATGATACTTAAAGTACTTACTTATATGAGAGCACAGACATGCAGTAGTAGCATTTTTCCGGCATGATTAGTGGACCATTATACCTTGAATGTCATTGACAATAAGTGGCACTCAAGCTTTTTAAATTACAGGCCTGTTCTAGATCACTGCCCCGAAGTCTTAAACTAATTCTCTTTATGATGAATTCAATATATTTCAACTGACACTAAATGATAAAAAATAAAGTAAACGAGTTGCTTATTTGCATTTTTAAAGTTCACATTTTTTTCTCCTAAAAACCTTTGTATAAATGTAATTTAAACTAAAATTGCAAAGTATTGTTCATAGTCTATTCTTTTAAGTGTGTGACCAGGTGATTCACTCGTTTCTTTGTATGGACAACTTTTCAGGGTCAGAACAAACTGATCTCAAGGCCACAGCAAGCACACAACCCTTTTTTCTCTACAGATTGTCTCTATGTGGCTTTATACAAAGCATCCATGGTCTGAGTTTTGTAGCAACTGTACTGCTGTCAGTAGATTGTTATAAATAACTGCATACATCCTTTAGATGTGAATATTTATTTACACTAGAAAGTACTACCAGTTCCACATTGATTTACAGATCATATAGAATAGTGATATCAGTCTATGCCCCCGCAGGAGCTTAGCATCTAATGTGCCTATTACACAAGCATACAGACTCGGATAACACTTGGATCAGCTATGAATTAAGACAGTTGACCTACCAATATGTTTGTGAATTGTGGAAGAAATTTAAATCACACATAGCTTGACGATGCATACGTTCTGCAGGTAGTATCTGTCACGGTTCCTACCGTGCCATGCAAACGGCCAGGCGTGGTCACGCCCCAAGTGGCTCAAAGAGGTATTGAACCCATGACTTTCTATGTACTGCTCCTGCTGTATTATCTCTGAGCCACACCTCAGCTCATTATTCAGCCTGGTTTCTAGCTATGCCTTGTCCTTCATGCAGCACTGAGGGTTATACTCTGGATCTTGCTTTGCAATAAGCACCTGTCACTCCTGGTTCAGCTGAGGCAGTTTATCTAATCAGCTGGGTATAAAACATTGCCTGACCCTGAGGGCTCTGTCAGTTCATTGTCTCTTGTATTGCCAAAGGTTCCTGGTTTCCTGTGTTCTTATTTTCAAGTTTCAGTGTTCCAAGACTGACCCCAGCTTTTGACCCTGGCTCTGTTCATCATTAACTCTGACTTCTGGAATCCCTGACTACGGCTTCACCTCGACAATCCTTTGGTAAATTACATTTTAAAGCCCTCATGCTCAGATTCACAGCCCAGCCCAACTTTTATCTAGTTACCGTGGGCTGTGTGTATTTGCAAGGGTGAGCATACATCTCTGCACTATGGACTCCAACCAAGCTAAGCCATTACAGTATCCTTGGTAGGAATGCAAACCAGGAACCCAGTACTGCAAAAAAAGCAAGCTGTCCAGTTACCAACTCTACTGTAATAGGGAAGTTAAAAGTAACCTGTACCTACAAGATATAAAGTGCAGTTGTTACAGTACTGAAAAACTGTTTCAAAGTTCTGGTCAGTTGTACTAGAGAGATCTTAGCAAGGACTAACTTTGCCTTGCATTGTTTGAAGATGCTCCAAAGAAACATGGAGTGTCTTTGGTCTTATCAAAGAAAGACTCAAGAAAGTCCAGTAGTTTATTTGTTCCTTTTAATAGTTTATTTTTTATTTTTGTATTATTCAGCATACAGAGTAAAACATTCCACATATATCTGTCTAGAACTAAACAGTACCTATGCTACATAGACAAAATATAGAGGCTATGTCACTTCCAAATGAGCCTTTCAATGCTTTGACACCGTGATTTTTTTTTTAGATAGTAACATCGCCTGGAAATAGTATTAATGGGCTTAAACTCAAAGTACAGTCACCTACTCAGCTGTGTATACCAAATCCTTATAGCAATGAGGCTGAGAGCAGTGAAAGTGGGAGTATGCTCCTTCACTAGAATTTTTGGCTATAGCACTGAAGAACAGACTTGTTGCAAATTAGTAATTTTTGATAGCTTGTAAGTTAAAGGGTAGATATACCCAAAACTTATCTTTTAGTTTTGAAAAGCATAAGGAAGATTTAGAACCTCTGTCGGTTGTTTTACTACTGCCTCTGTTCCTGCTGGGGTAATAACACTCTCTAATTTTGCCTTGTGACCATACTCATCAGGAAAGAAATGATGGAATATTAAACAATTAGGCTGGGTTCACATACACTATATTACCAAAAGTATTGGGACACCTGCATTTATATGCACATGAACTTTAATGGCATCCTAGTCTTAGTCTGTAAGGTTTCAATACTGAGTTTGCGGCTATAACAGCTTCAACTCTTCTGGGAAGGCTGTCCACAAGGTTTAGGAGTGTGTCTATGGGAATGTTTGACCATTATTCCAGAAGCGCTTTTGTGAGGTCAGACACTGATGTGGACGAAAAGGTCTGGCTTGCAGTCTCTGCGCTAATTCATCCCAAAGGCATTCTATCGGGTTGAGGTCAGGACTCTGTGCAGGCCAGGCAAGTTCCTCTACCCCAAACCCTGCTCATCCATGTCTTTATGGACCTTGCTTTGTGCACTGGTCCAAATCATTTGGTGGAGGGGAGATTATCGTGCAGGATTGTTTTTCAGGGGTTGGGCTTGGCCCCTTAGTTCCAGTGAAGGGAAATCTTAAGGCATTAGCATACCAGGACATTTTGGACAATTTTATGCTCCAAACTTTGTAGGAACAGTTTGGGGATAGTACCTTCCTGTTCCAACATGACTGTGCACCAGTGAACAAACAAGGTCCATAAGGACATGGATGAGCGAGTTTGGGGTGGAGGAACTTGACTAGCCTGCACAGAGTCCTGACCTCAACCCGATAGAAGACCTTTGGGATGAATTGGAGTAGAGACTGCAAGCCAGGCCTTCTTGTCCACATCAGTGCCTGACCTCACAAATATGCTTCTTGAAAAATGGTCAAACATTCCCATAGACATAATCCTAAACCTTGTGGACACCTTCCCAGAAGAGTTCAAGCTGTTATAGCTGCAAAGGGTGGGCCAACTCCATATTGAACCCTGCAGACTAAGACTAGGATGCCATTAAAGTTCATGTGCATGTAAAGGCAGGCATCCCAATACTTTTGGTAATATAGTGTACGGGTTTCCCTGCATCCAATGTGCATGACATGCGAGTGTAACCAGCTCCTAATGGTGCTGGTTGACACAGGTCCTGGGCCGCCGCAGTCCGCATTCCAAAAGGGTCCTGTGCGTGTTTTGGGTCCGGTTCAGGTGTGAATTCAGGCAAAAATTCAGACCCGATTCACACCTGAACTGGTAAACAGGAATGCACCGGACCCCATGCTGGGAACTGCAGTTGCACATATCTGAACCTGGACTTACTGTTGTCACCAAAACATGAGATGAGGATACATATATACTGTTGGGCACCAGGGATTCCCAAGAGCCCTATTCCCATTGGACTCCAGCACCAATGAATTGGTGATTTTGTTTTCAGATCCTTCTCAAAATATCACCCTACTACTGAAGCTCTTCTGGTCTCATGATGTCATGAGAGTATCAGCTTGTATTTCTGCTGTGCTGGGCTGGTAGAATCAGGAGAGGACACATCAATATGCTTTAAAGAATTTAGGTTCATCACTATGGAGATCACAAGCACTGTATTCACTGGTCTCACATTTGCTGCTAAAATAAGATACTGTAATTTAAACATTCTCCAGCATTCATACTGTATACAATGCATATAAACATGCTGGAATTTTTTAATATGCCCCTTTTAATATAGGCATAAATCTCTTCCAAAAGGTGGCCTTGCATTTCTGGTCATTTCTGAAAATACATATTTTTAGATGTATATATAAAGTGATCTTGCGCGGTTATGGAAAATCACTAAAAAACTGAAACAAAAATGCACTATAAGATAAATAACAGTGACAAAGTGATAGGGTCACCACAGGGAGATGCAGATAATAAAAAAGTGCATAACATGTGCAAAATAGCACATAGGACCAATCCAGAAACCGTGACAAAGGGGGGTTCTGTGTGGCCACAGGGGGCATACAGGGACCAGGATAAACTGCTTGTTGGAAAATGTGGGTACAGGGGTGCCAAGAAACCAAAATGCAGGTTGAAAATATAAACCCGTCATGAACAAGCCTCCTTCTGGTGGTAGTAGAGACGGTGATAGGAAGAGAGGAAACAAAGACCACTGTATAACGTCCTGTTATAGTGGGCAGATGTATGGTATAGTAATGTCCATAAATAACTTTCTCTCTCATAACACCTCTCTTTGGTGGTGCAATGGTCTTAGCCATTTATTAAAATAGAGCTAATTAGGCCACTTATACATTTTTAAGGCCTCTGTGGTATATGAATGGAGGACTTATATTATGTTGTCTTATTATATATTAAAGTGGAGTTCTACGCCAAAAAAATAAAAAATAAATTAGTAATGTGCTTAAAAAAAAAATAAAAAAAAACATTTGGAGAAATGTTTTTTTTTTACTTACGTCTAAATGCCTGTTTCTAGGGGGTCCCTCGTAGTCTGCCTCCTTTGGGGCCTGGGCTCCTGACGTCACTTCCCTCGGCGCAGGAAGGGAGATCGCCTCCCCCCCTCCCTCTTGTCAATCATCTGGGACACGTGACCGGTCCCAGATGATTGCGGGGCCAGTGACGGCGCAGCTTGCGCATTCGGAGTTGGGTCCTCAGCTGGGAAGCCACAGCCGTGCGCCCACAGTTAAAATGCTGGCGCCGCCGAGCGGAGGGGGGGACGAGCGGGGCTTCGTTCCCCCACATCACTGGACCCTGGGACAGGTAAGTGTCCGATTAAAAGTCAGCAGCTGCAGTATTTGTAGCTGCTGACTTTTATTTATTTATTTTTTCAAATGGGAACACTGCTTTAAATACCTATTACTGATTCTTTATTTTTAACTATGCCCCTCTGCGTTTATATTGATAGAGTGATTAGTTCAGCTCTTTATTCATTAACAATTTTTAGCCTTTTTGATGAATATTACCAATTAACATAGACGCGGCTGTTTGATTTTGCTATTTGCTATGTGATTAAACTACAAGAAAATGGCCCCTAATGCGCGCCGTATTGATAACCAACAAAATGGCCGTGATGTAAACATGAACCACAAGAAAATGAACACTACACCCGCCATATAGATAACCAACAAAATGGCCACAATGTAAATATATAATGAACTACAAAAAAATGGCCGCTCTACTATTTCCGGTTTCACGTCACATAAAACAGGTCTGTACAACCAATCCGTTTCCTGTTTTCCTGTTTGTTATATCCCCTATGTAAGAGTCCAACAATTTGGTACCTAATAAATATTACCCCAGTTTTTAACCTACTACACTATTGGAGGCATTCTTTCTCTCTTTCTCCCATTGTGGCTGTGGTGACATATCGGAGCATACTAGGACGGCTCTTTGGAGGATTGATACAGTTGGAGAAGTGCCTGTGGTTCCATTAGCGATGTATGTTTACATAATGAGGCCCCAATAGGATGCTGAGAAGAGCTCTATTTACCTATTGATGCGTTTTACTTCATTGCCATAAGGTGAGAGTTCTGTGAGACTATAGGTTGAAGAGGGAATCCGTGGAGTTATTTATGGACATTACAATACCATACATCTGCCCACTATAACAGGACATTATACAGTGGTCTTTGTTTTTATCCACGCATTTACTTATTCTACCTCTAAGGATCTTGCACTTATTTTGGACATTTTTTACATATGTACATATTATGGAAACACCTTATTTTAATATTGCTGCACTTCAATTATTCTACAGTGGATCTTCTTCTATTAGTTGTTTTTGGCACATTATTTGGACACTAATTGGCTATTTTGCACATGTTATGCACTTGATTTTCCATAACCGCACAAGATCACTATATATATATATATATATATATATATATATATATATATATATATATATATATATATAAATTATTTGTTGCATTTGTGTATTGTGAACACTATTAGGTTTTGCTGTGGATTCATTTATTAATTTTTATCACTATTTCTGTAGACAGGCACATTACACTAGTTACTCCCAGTAGCCGGAGGGACACCTTCGCATATGTACGCATTTATTCACATTTTTCACCCTTGCTGCTACGATGAATGTTTTTACATGCATGGAGAATAGGAATGTCAACCTAGATGAGATATTTAACCCAAAGAATAAAACACGGAATATGGATTTAGAAAGCCTAGTTAGAAAACTAGGACATCATATGGAGAAAAAAGTAAATCTATGGTGGGATACTAACCTTTTGAGAGATATATAAAGGAAAACATTGTCCCTAGATGTCTACGGTGGGAATTACCACCTAATGACAGTCTAGTGGACAAAGAGTCAATGGAAGAATGGTTTAATTTCTTCAATGACAAAAGTATTGAGGGTCTTAAGTTCTTGTTACAAAGAAAGCAAAATAAAACTAGATTTATAGAACAACAAATTGAAGAGATTAAACAAAAAAAAATAGAACCACATAAGGAGTCCACAGACTTTAAAAAACTTGACACACAGTTGAATAAAGATCTGATTGCGAAAGATCTAGAAGTACAACAACGCAAAATGAAGAAGTACCAACGTGATATGACAGATTATAAAACAGACCAAGTCTTCAAATGGCAGAGCAAAATTGAACAAACACAACCCAGTTCAACATATTCCACACCGGAAAGAGAAGTTAGAATTCAAGACCCTACCACATCCCATGCATATAATCCACCAAGATGGGATGATAGAGATACATACATCGAAACAACAAGACTTCAACAAGACCAACGAAATAATAATAATTACAGATATCAAACCCCGAAGAAAACGTGGAAGAAACCATTTAAGAAGCCTTTTAAAAAACCCTATAATAATTTGCAACACAATGAGAGAAATCAGAGGGAGAATAGAGGGCCCCCATACCAACAAGACTATTATGGGGGACAGGATAGAACACCTATATCCACCTATAACAGATTTGAGTCAATCAGATATTATCTAGATCAGTACCACAATGACCAATGCCACTACCAGTATGACTATAATACACAACGTTCTTTTTTAGACAGAGAGAGGAGAGGTCACTCTCCTTGGAGACAACCACAAGACACAAGCCGCTCACCCAGGAGACGACCCTAAGAAGACAGGGCAAGAAACAGCCCAGAACGAAGAGAGGCCACAGAGTGGGAAAGAGACTCCAAGCGAAAAAGAGAGTAATTGGAGAGAACGTTGTGAATCTGAGTGGCATATCCATCACAGCTAGATTGAAACATGCACCTGTTCAAAATCTCAACAAATTTAATACCTGTATAGGGATACAAAAGTATATAAGGAAGATAAACGTTAAGAAGTACATTATGAACAACCCCCGGAGGCCAACTAATGAAGTTAGAAATACCTCCCCGACACCTGTTCATAGTATGTTATGCAATAACTCTTTGTATAATCCACAAGTTTCTGACAGTCAACACATAGACGTATTTAAGAAATTAGTTTTACAAGATTTAGAATTTCTGAAACTGAAGAAGAAATTTGATCCAATACATATAAAGAAAGGAATCAAATTGCTTATTGAGAGGAATGATATTGTAATACATGCAGTGGACAAAGGCGGAGCAGTGGTACTACAATCTAAAGAACAATACCAGAGTGAACTAAATAGACAACTACAAGATGAAGAAACGTACATCAAATTATTGAGTGATCCAACCATTACATACAAAAAGGAATTAGAACTTCTGGTGAATTTAGGAAGCAAGAAGGGCATCTTGAATACAAAGGAATCAAAATATCTCATACCAGAGTCATGCAGAATTCCGGTTATATACACAGTCCCAAAAATCCACAAATGTAGAGAAAAATCACCAGGGAGACCCATCGTGAATGGGATAGACTCCTTGAAATCAAGGATGGGCCAGTATATAGACCACTATATACAACCAGCTGTTCAGCATACTCAAGCATACCGTAAGGACACCAAGCACGTACTACAATTGCTGGAAACATTGCCAGTCTTAGAAGGCAGAACTTTGTTTGCCACGGCCGACATCACATCTTTGCATACGATTGTTCAACACCATGAGGCCTGCTTAGCCACCAAGTGGCACCTTAGGAATCATAGCAACTTAATCTGCAAACAAAGGAAGTATTTAATCAAGTGTCTTGACTTTTGTCTGAAATATAATTTTTTCTGGCATAATCAGACCTATTATAAACAAGCTATAAGAATCGCAATGGGTGCAAAATTTGCACCAGGCATGGTAAATGCCTTTATGGCTCAATGGAGAAAGAAGTTTATACAAATACCCCACCCAAACTCACCCTATATAAAAGGTATATCGATGACCTGATTATAGTTTGGAATGGTGATAAGGACACTCTTGAAAGTTTTTTGAACAAACTAAATAATAATGAAAAAAACATTTGCTTGCTGTGGAAAATAGATGAAAAATAGGTTGACTTCTTAGATTTGAACATTAGTCTAGAGGGAGATAAGGTTGTGACGAAAACTTTTTTCAAGAACGTGGACACCAATAACTATCTGTCAACTGATAGCTGCCACTTTAAACCCTGGCTATATAATATCCTTAAGGGGTAACTAACAAAAATAAAAAGGAATTGTACGAGAGAAGAAGACTACAGGATCCAAACCAAACAAATTGGAGAACGATTTAAATCAAAAGCGTATGATGACTCATGGATAGAGAACCAGATACAGCAAGTGAATTAAATGGACAGGATAGATATGCTACAAAACAAGCCAAAAAAGCTATTCCAACATGAGGCACCCTGTCTCATATTGGATTACAATATCCAACATAAAGAGGTAGCAAAACTGATCCAACATCACTGGCATATTCTGAAAAATGATAAAGACCTGAAAAAGATCCTACCAAATCAACCCAATATTATCTATAAAAGAGCCCCTACTATCAGAGATTTAATTGTGAAAACGGTAGTTGAACCGCCTCCAAAAGCAACATACACTTTCTTTACTGGAAAGGGATTTTACCCCTGCAGAAACTGTTATGCTTGCTGACACTCATAAAAAATCCAGAAAAAGAGAATAGAATATCTACCAATACAGGACAATCCTTTACCATTAGAGACTTTATAGGTTGCCATATTGAGGGAGTCGTATATGTACTACAATGTAGTTGCAATTTACAATACGTAGGCAGGACTAAGAGAGCCCTTAAAGTAAGGATACAGGAACATATCCAAAACATTCTAAATGGCTTCCCTACGCATAATGTATCAAGACATTTTGCACTGGTGCACAATAAGGATCCTTCACAACTCCAATTTTGGGGTATAGAAAAATATAATACGTCGTGGAGGGAAAGCCATAAAGTTAGGACAATCAGCCAAAAGGAGTCTAAATGGATATATACCATGCATACACTCACACCTGGAGGTATGAACATAGAGTTCAACCTCAATTGTTTCCTCAGCAATTTCTAATTTACTCATTACCGTTATGCATTCATTCTGCAAGTTTATATATGTATTGATATATATTGATATATATTTTTACATGTGTTTTTTATTACCTTTTTTTTACCACTATTTATATTTTTTAATATTTAATATTTTTTATTAGAGCTGTATATACTTACTATAAGTTCTATAGTCACCTTTTTTCGTCTCTTTGGTGGTGCAATTATTGTAGCCATTTAATAAAATAGAGCTAATTAGGCCACTTATACATTTTTAAGGCCTCTGTGGTATATGAATGGAGGACTTATATTATCTTATTATATATTAAATACCTATTGCTGATTCTTTATTTTTAACTATGCCCCTCTGTATTTATATTGATAGAGTGATTAGTTCAACTCTTTATTCATTAACAATTTTTTAGCCTTTTTGATCAATATTACCAATTAACATAGACACGGCCGTCTGATTTGCTATTTGTTATGTCGATTAAACTACAAGAAGATGGCCGCTAATGCATGCCGTATTGATAACCAACAACATGGCCGTGATGTAAACATGAACCACAAGAAAATGGCCGCCACACCCGCCATATAGATAACCAACAAAATGGCCACAATGTAAATATATAATGAACTACAAAAAAATGGCCGCTGTACTATTTCCGGTTTCAAGTCACATAAAACAGGTCTGTACAACCAATCCGTTTCCACAGATGAAAACATGTGACGTGTCGTAACGCGTAGGGATTGGCTGGAATTGAATGCACACCGCAATCGACGTGAGAAGGCGCTGAGAACGCTGATGGTTTTTGCTTTTTGCCTGTTTGTTATATCCCCTATGTAAGAGTCCAACTGTTTGGTACCTAATAAATATTACCCCAGTTTTTAACCTACTACACTATTGGAGGCATTCTTTCTCTCTTTCTCCCATTGTTGCTGTGGTGACATATCAGAGCATACTAGGACGGCTCTTTGTACGATTGATACAGTTGGAGAAGTGCCTGTGGTTCCATTAGCAGTGTATGTTTACATAATGAGGCCCCAATAGGATGCTGGGAAGAGCTCTATTTATCTATTGATGCGTTTTACTTCATTGCCATAAGGTGAGAGTTCTGTGGGACTATAGGTTGCAGAGGGAATCCATGGCGTTATTTATGGACATTACTATACCATACATCTGCCCACTATAACAGGACGTTATACAGTGGTCTTTGTTTTTGTCCACGCATTTACCTATTCTTCCTCTAAGGATCTTGCACTTATTTTGGACATTTTTTACATATGTACAAATGTAAGTGTGGAGACACCTTATTTTTATATTTTAATATTGCTGCACTTCAATTATTCTACAGTGGATCTTTTTCTTTTAGTTGTTTTTGGCACATTATTTGGACACTAATTGGCTATTTTGCACGTTATGCACTTTTTTATTATCTGCATCTCTGTGGTGACCCTATCACTTTGCACTTTAATACTTTGTCACTGTTATTTATCTTATAGTGCATTTTTGTTTGCGCGAGTTCACATATATATATATATATATATATATATATATATATATATATATATATATATATATATATATATATATATATATATATATATATATATATATATATATATATATATATATATATATATATATATATATATATTTTTTTTTTTGCATTTGTGTATTGTGAACACTATTAGGTTTTGCTGCGGTTTCATTTATTCATTTTTATCACTATTTCTGTAGACAGGCACATTACACTAGTTACTCCCAATAGCACGAGGGACACCTTCACATATTTACATATTTTTAAGTGGTCTGCTTCTCAGAACTAGCTCATCAGATCACTGCTTTATTCTATGCATAAGCTGTACACCAATAAAGTAAACTATGAACCATTGGTGCGCTAATATCAATCTTTGACAAATGCACAGTGCCGTCTGATATATATGAACGAAGTGGCAGTGTATACCAAAAAGTGAAAATAAATCAATCAATAAAAATACAATACAAGTCTTTTATGTCGGAAAATAATAATCCAATAGTGATGATCTCCTATGCAGTATCCAGGAGGTAAAACCTTCCAGAGCTGAAGTGGTTAAGGTAACAAATATCTAGCCTTTAGAACCACTTTACATTCCTTTGGTCTAGAGATACGCAAGGCTTCAAGCAAAATGGACAATTTAGCATTATTTCCCAACTTTGAGCATTCATTCCTAATCATCTCTGTTTATTTTTTACATTTCTTGGTCCCCACACACCCTTAGTGAATTTGTTTTTATCAATGCAATTCACATGGATTTGGTTATAACCAACTTTTACCTCAGATCATCCATACAAATCATCTCTTCCTTTCCAAAATCCTGCTGTGACTGCTAGCAACACTTGCATGTTGAGAGATTACTATGGTAGTATATTTTGGGGAATCCCTCCTTTTTCCTAAGCCACAGTTGTGGTTACCAGGAGCTTCATGGATGTCACTGTCACTCTCCCCCCTCTGCAGGTCTGTCAGTGTTCTGCTAGCAGTGATCCAGGATTAGGGATGAGCCGAATACCCCCTGGTTTGGTTTGCAGCAGAACATGCGAACAGGCAAAAAATTTGTGCGAACACCGTTAAAGTCTATGGCATGCGAATGTGAAAAATCATATTTTTTTTTTTTTTTTTTTTTTTGCTCATTTTAAAGGCTTATATGCAAGTTATTGCCATAAAAAGTGTTTTGGGACCCGGGTCCTGCCCCAGGGGACATGTATCAATGCAAAAAAATTTTTTTTTTAAACTGCAGTTTTTTCGGGAGCAGTGATTTTAATAATGCTTAAAGTGAAATAATAAAAATTAAATATTAATTTAACCATTTGCCGACTGGCTCACGCCGATATACGTCGGCAAAGTGGCACAGGTGCGCAAAACAACGTACCCATATGTCGCTGCGTCATCCGTGGCTAACGGGCGTGTGTACGGGTCCAGCGGACTCGATATTCCCCCGATGACCGCGATCGTGGCATGGAGAGGCAGAACGGGGAAATACCTATGTAAACAAGGCATTTCCCTGTTCTGCCTAGCAACATGACAGGGATCTACTGCTCCCAGTGATCAGGAGCAGTGATCTCTGTCATGTTCTAGTGAGCCCATCCCCCCTACATTTAGAACATGCTGAGGAAACAGTTAACCCCTTGATCGCCCGCTAGTGTTTAACCTCTTCCCTGCCAGTGACATTGGTCCCAAAATAGTGTCAAAAGTGTCCGATCTGTCTGCCGCAATGTTGCAGTCATGATAAAAATGGCAGGTCGCCGCCATTACTAATAAAAAAAATTATTAATAAAAATGTCATAAATCTACCCCCTATTTTGTAGATGTGATAACTTTTGTGCAAACCAATCAATATACGCTTATTGCGTTTTTTCTTTTACCAAAAATATATAGAAGAATACATATTGGCCTAAACTGTGGAAGAAATGAGTTTTTTTATATATTTTTGGGGTGATATTTATTATAGCAAAAAGTAAAAATATTGCTTTTTTTTCCAAATTGTCGCTCTTTTTTTGTTTATAGCGCAAAAAATAAAAAACGCAGAGGTGATCAAATACCACCAAAAAGCTCTATTTGTGGGAGAAAAAAAGACATTAATTTTGTTTGGGTACAAAATCACACGGTCGCGCCATTGTCAGTTAAAGTGACACAGTGCCGTATCGCAAAAAAGGGCTTGGTCAGGAAGGCGGTAAATCCTTCCAGAGCAGAAGTGGTTAAATATCGTGCCTGGGGGGTGTCCTTAGTATGCCTGTAAATAGCGCATCTTTCCCATGTTTATAATAGTGCCACAGCAAAATGACATTTCTAAAGGAAAAAATGTAATTTAAAACTTAAATTTAAAATTTTAAAACTGCTCGCGGCTGTAATGTATTGTCGGATAGATATAGATATAAAAATACCCAGCATGGGGATGACTGGGACCGAATTTCTTTTTACGGATCAGCAACTGGGGTAGGAAAATGTACCTGCTAAAATCAATTGGTGGTGTACTGATAGCAGATTGGCTGCAAGTACTTGGGACACCTATTGGTATATCTTCATTCCTCTCAGTGCAGGTTTTTGAGAGGACTGGAGGCATAGAAGGGTTGGAGATCCCAGATGAGGAGTAGGGAGAAGTCCGCCTTTTTCTTTGATGTGGGTCTTTCAAGTGCTGTTGCCAAGGGACTGCATGGCAGCTTGTCATATGTCTGGTCAAGCATGTGGTGCCCAAGCGGCTGCTGTTCTGTCCACTCTTGATCAGCTTCAGACATAGGTTTCAAACAGCAACAGTAAGATCTGCTGCACATGTCAAAAAAGGTCCACACCAAGGAACTTTTAAAAGTAAGCGGGTGGTCAGCAGCGCCCTGCACCTCCGGAGCTCTTCGATGTGATGCAAGAGGGTGGCTGCCCTTAAGCTGCCCCCTAGAGGACATCCTGCCTCATTGGAGTTGTGCCTCCTCCTCTCTTCTCTCAGGCACCCAAGTACAGTCAGTGACCTCATCATCCCCTCCCTCCTCGTCACTGGAGCAAACTTGGCAGTATGCTGCAGCTGGGGGAACATGACTGCCAGTTTCTTGTCCTTCTGTGGCACCCCCTCTTTCTAGGCTCACGTTACTCCCTTCCTCAACCTGGGAACCAACATCAGAGCCTTCAAATCGCTGTGCATCCTCAAGCCTCATGTACCCGACACTGTGGTCGAATAATTCTGGGGACTCCTTTGTGCATGATGGTGGGGCTACGAAAGAAGTGACTGTGGACAAGGAGCCGGTGGAATAGGCTGCTTTGGCAGCTGCTTTGGAAGACAAACTACTCTGAGCCTGGGTGACAGAGGATAAGGAGGAGGAGGACAGCTTTGTTATCCACTCCACAAACTCTTCTGCATGTTGTGGCTCAATAACACAGCCAGCAGCAGAAAAAAAGTACAAGCGTGCCACACAGCCACCTGCAGAGGATGCACCATGTCCACGGCCACCACTGTTGACTGTGGACACAGAGGCTGCTTGCCCTCTTTTAGTGGCCTGTGAGCATCTGCCTCTCCTTGGTGGCCTTCCGGACATGATGCATTTTTTGTTTTGCAACACCACACTACACTGTATTAGATACTGTGTACACTGCCTGTAGTGTATTAGAAACTGTACACACTGTATTAGATACTGTGTACACCACTAGAAAAGTAGTAGAACCTGTACACACTGTATTAGATACTGTATACACCACCTGCACCGTATTAGAAACTGTACTATGGCTGCACTGTATTGTATACTGTGTACACCACCAGAAGTGTAGTAGAAACTGTACACACTGTATTAGATACTGTGTGTAACAACACCCCGAGTATGAAAGGGGTTAAAGTCGTTTAAGACATTTCAAACCCAAACACAAAGGCAGCTACCGAACACTCCAATCAGCCAAACAAGGAACCCATACAAATAATCCACCCCAAAAACGAGACACGGCTCTGTCTTCAGGTTTCAAGCAGGAATGAATCTTTATTCCAAAAAAACACATGTTATACAGATCCCACTTCAAAACATTCCCCCCCCCACCCTTGGAAAACAGGGTGGGTTAAACTGTCCAATGACAATGGACACACAGGTCAGGTGTGCTTAACTTCCCATCAGTTAACAGTCTTAACAGGGGGGCAGCTGGAGGAATCCCCCCCTCCCTCTTTCCTCACAGCAATACACATCCTGTGATCCAAGGCAGACAAACACAATAGAACATTGGAATACAGCCCCACCCCAAACTAGCAAAGCAAACAGTACACATATATACAGCATTGAGTCTCTGACTAGCACAGATCATAGTGGGGTTCTCATTCACCCTGTGCCCCATTAGTGACTCCCGTCACACTGTGTACACTGCCTGAAGTGTAGAAACAGTACACCACCGAATGCACTATAGATATAGGGGCTACACTGGATGCAGAGTATATAGAGTCCTAAGTATTCAAACCCTTTGCTCAGTATTTAGCAGAAGCACCCTTTTGATCTAATACAGCCATGAGTCTTTTTGGGAAAAATGCAAGTTTTTCACACTTGGATTTGGGCATCCTCTGCCATTTCTCCTTGCAGATCCTCTCCAGTTCTGTCAGGTTGGATGGTAAACATTGGTGGACAGCCATTTTTAGGTCTCTCCAGAGATACTCAATTGGGTTTAAGTCAGGGCTCTGGCTGGGCCATTCAAGAACAGTCACGGAGTTGTTGTGAAGCCACTCCTTCATTATTTTAGCTGTGTGCTTAGGGTGTGCTTAGGGTCATTGTCTTATTGGAAGGTAAACCTTTGGCCCGGTCTGAGGTTCTGAGCACTCTGGAGAAGGTTTTCGTCCAGGATATCCCTGTACTTGGCCGCATTCATCTTTTCCTCGATTTCAACCAGTCGTCCTGTCCCTGCAGCTGAAAAACACCCCCACAGCATGATGCTGCCACCATCGTGCTTCACTGTTGGGGCTGTATTGGACAGGTGATGAGCAGTGCCTGGTTTTCTCCACACATACCGCTTAGAATTAAGGCCAAAAAGTTCTATCTTGGTCTCATCAGACCAGAGAATCTTATTTCTCACCATCTTGGAGTCATTCAGGTGTTTTTTTTAGCAAACTCCATGCAGGTTTTCATGTGTCTTGCACTGAGGGGAGGCTTCTGTCTGGCCACTCTGCCATAAAGCCCTGACTGATGGAGGGCTGCAGTGATGGTTGACTTTCTACAACTTTCTCCCATCTCCCGACTGCATCTCTGGAGGTCAGCCACAGTGAATTTTTTTTGTAACCTTGGCCAGATCTGTTCCTTGCCACAATTCTGTCTCTGAGCTCCTCAGGCAGTTCCTTTGCCCTCATGATTCTCATTCGCTCTGACATGCACTGTGAGCTGTAAGGTCTTTTATAGACAGGTGTGTGGCTTTTCTAATCAAGTCCAATCAGTATAATCAAACACAGCTGGACTCAAATGAAGGTGTAGAACCATCTCAAGGATGATCAGAAGAAATGGACAGCACCTGAGTTAAATATATGAGTGTCACAGCAAAGGGTCTGAATACTTAGGACCATGTGATATTTCAGTTTTTCTTTTTTAATAAATCTGCAAAAATGTCAACAATTCTGTGATTTTCTGTCAATATGGGGTGCTGTGTGTACATTAATGAGGAAAAAAATTAACTTAAATGATTTTAGCAAATGGCTGCAATATAACAAAGAGTGAAAAATTTAAGGGGGTCTGAATACTTTCCGTCCCCACTGTGTATATATATACATATATCTAAAATACACTGCCACTAACTGAATAACCTGCCTGCTTAATCTAACGCAAGCTATCTCTCTGTCCACGCCAACAACACTACGCACGGTCACCGTGTAAGCAGACTTATATAGTGTGGGGCATGGACTTTGTCCCCCTGAGCCATGATTGGCCAAAGGCACCCTGCCTTTGGCCAATTATGGCTCTCTTAGCAGAGCGCACTGTGATTGGCCAAGGCATGCAGGTCAGGTGCATGCTTTGGCCAATCATCATACAGCAATGCACTGCCAGATCACAGTGCATTATGGGGCATTCCGCGGTGTTTGAATTTCCCGCAAACGCTCCATAATGTTCGCTGTTCTGCAAACGGGCGAACACCCTATGTTCGAGTCAAATTTATGTTTGACCCGAACATCGAGCTCATCCCTACCCAGGATATTCCCAGCTTAATTATGCAGGGTTGCTTGATGTCATCCACATGCTCTGACAGGCAATATTTTTCTGGAGCATTTGTGAGTGCATTTTATATTTTTATAATAAATGTATTCATTTGTTTAATGCACAAGATCGCTGCACCCTTCTATTCTTCTTGTATTTTTGTACAGTGGCTGAACTAACCAAATCTATGTTTGAAAATTATGGATATTAGCTGTCAAAGTAGATTGGCAAGTGCAGTTATTATTGTAGTTATTATTGCAGCCATAAGTGAAGTAAAGTAAGTAAAGTAAAGCATCTGTCCCTTCCTGCATTTCAGAGTCAGTCTGTGTCTCCATGTTGGATATGGAGGCTGTAGGCCTAGGGGATGTACAGTAATTGTCTTGCTTGTAGAGTGGGCTGTAATTAAAACTCTCCTGCCTTTTGTTATACGCACTGACATGTAGGGAAGTCAAAAAGACAGCATTGCTGATTGTATACTGTGACAGACCTAGCCGGGACAGAGGCTGTTGGAGAGGACTGAATGCAAGGCTCTTGCCTTTTGATTATGGGCCCTGGATTTTCAAGGGAACAATACTCTTTGTGAGGTGAATTAGAAATCCAGTCTGAACTGTACTAGTCAGACTCAGTCGTGTATATATGTATATAATGTATATTGTCTCATTCTGTTGTGGACTCTTTGCTGTGAACATTTGGGATGTATGTCCCTGTAGAGGGAGGGGGGATTCCTCCAGCAGCCCCCCTGCTGATAAGACAGTTTACTGAGGAGAAGTTTGAACACACCTGACCTGTGTGTCCATTGTCTTTGGACAGTTTAACCCGTCCTCTTTTCCAAGGGTGGGGGGGAAGAGTCTCTGAGTTATTTTATCTGTTGTGTCCGTGTGTGATATAAAATAGTCCATGTTAGCAGTGAAGCAAGTGTCGCTTTGTTTTGTGCTTGGGAGCGGTTGGAATATCTGATATCTGTATTCAGACTGGGAGGAAGTGGTAAACTGACGGAAGCACTCAAGTGGAGTGTGGGATGTTCCATGACATTGGTGGCAAGCAGCGGGACACTTCCTGCAGTCTGGGACATCCAAACTTCCACCTGAGCCACCTTCCACCTTCCGTGAGCAGCGACACCAGGGAAAAGTTCTCCCCTCCATCCAGGAAAGGTACTGGTCGCAGTACGGACTGCGGGTGTGGTTTTTGGGAGAAAAAACGCACAAGGAGCAGCCTGCTGAATTAAGCAGGCTGGTCTGGGCAGAGATGAAGCTGGAAGAGAGCTACAAAGTCCTTTGGTGGCATGTATCCCAAGCATGTCCCTGGATAGTGGATGACAGCCCAATGGAAGGCTTAAGCTACGGTGGCTTGGGACTGTTGTATTTGAAGCTGACAGGGGACCCTAACTTTGGGAGTGATTTGGAGTGGCGGGTGGATGAAATAATGGATTTCAGAGAAGTGCTACTGAACATTTCGGAAGTGCACTGGAAGATATAGAGTTTCTGGCCCTTCAGAAATGGGAGCTGGAGATCGCCTACAGAAGGCTGCTAGACATTGCTCAGTGCCAGGGCTGGGCTCCCTTTGCCTGGGGCTATCAAGAAATACCAGTTGACAACCCTGAAATCCTGGCTGAAGAGTCGCCAATGTGGCAGAGTAATAGTCTGCCTTGCCAACCTGCCCCCACAGCTATGGACGCAGAGGTCTTATGGCGGATGCAGCAAGTGCTGACTGACCTTGATGATCCTGTTTCTGCATGGGATGATCTTGGATGGAGGAATGTGCCTGTCCATCAGAATACCAGAGAATAAGCAGTGGAAAATCTGGAGATTACATCCCCAAAGCTGAAGTTCTGACAACAGGGCAGAGCTCTGCTAACCTCTGCTCAGCACCGATAGCATCTTCTGAGTTCCATGGACAGGAGATGGTGAACCTCTATCCCCAGACACCAGTTGTAGAGACAGGGGATTTGATAGACTTTTCTGCTGAGAAAGAACAATCGGGTGAGCCCCCAGCAGAAGAGCTGGTATTAGGGCCAAACTTCACTGTGCTCTGCTCAGCACCAACAGTGGCTTCAGCCTTCTTGAGAGAAGAGGTAGTCGGCCTTTCTCCCACAACACTGACAGGGACATGTGATTTTCTGCCAGCAGCATCTATGGAGTTACAACAAACTTCTCCAGCTGAAGATCTGGTAACTGAACAGTGGGTCCAAGACCTCTGTCCCACACTTTTAGCAATTCCAGAGACTGGGGATTTAATAGACTTTTCTGTAGAGGAGGAACCACCTAGCAAACCCCCAGCAGAAGTGCTGGCAACCAGACAGAGGGTCCAAGACCTCTGCCCCACACCTGCAGCAATTCTGAAGGCCCAGGGTGAGGAGGTGGCAGTCTATCGCAGTGTTTCTCAACTCCAGTCCTCAAGGCGCACCAACAGGTCATGTTTTCAGGATTTCCCTAAGATGAAACGGCTGTGGTAATTACTAAGGCAGTGAAACTGATCAAATCACCTGTGCAAAATAAAGGGAAGCCTGAAAACATGACCTGTTGGGGCGCCTTGAGGACTGGATTTGAGAAACACTGGTCTATCGTGAGCTGCAGATCAGGATCCAAGGAGAGAATGCAGTCATCACCTCACAACTGCAGCTTGATCTGGTGTCGGTGGATGGGGCTTCAGTCCCTACCTGTATACCCCAGGGATGCTGGGCAGTCGGCCCAGATCCCCAACAGCATGATGGAGTGAGCCCAGTCCCCCTGACTTCTCTCCAGCGGCAGAAAGAACTCCAGGGAGAAGGGCCAGTCCGGGCCTCTCCCCAGCGGCGGATATGTTCTCTGAGAGAGGCAGAGGTTGGCTGGGTGAGTAATACTCTGTTTGGAACAATTTGTTTGGGGTACTGTGTGGGTACAGGCAGTAGAGGACTGGAACTATGGACTAACTTCTGAGTCAACCCATCTGGGGTCTCCTCCTGTGTTAGTCTCCTGCCGAAAGGGGAGAAATGTGACAGACCTAGCCAGGACAGAGGCTGTTGGAGAGGACTGAATGCAAGGCTCTTGCCTTTTGATTATGGGCCCTGGATTTTCAAGGGAACAATACTCTTTGTGAGGTGAATTAGAAATCCAGTCTGAACTGTACTAGTTGGACTCAGTCGTGTATATAATGTATATTGTCTCATTCTGTTGTGGACTCTTTGCTGTGATCATTTGGAAAGTGTGTCCCTGTAGAGGGAGGGGGGATTCCTCCAGCAGCCCTCCTGTTGATAAGACTACTGAGGAGAAGTTTGAACACACCTGACCTGTGTGTCCATTGTCTTTGGACAGTTTAACCCGCCCTCTTTTCCAAGGGTGGGGGGGAAGAGTCTCTGAGTTATTTTATCTGTTGTGTCCGTGTGTGATATAAAATAGTCCATGTTAGCAGTGAAGCAAGTGTCGCCTTGTTTTGTGCTTGGGAGAGGTTGGAATATCTGATATCTGTATTCAGACTGGGAGGAAGTGGTATACTGACGGAAGCACTCAAGTGGAGTGTGGGACGTTCCGTGACATATACCATGACTGCTGAGGAGCATAGGCCTAAAGCCATAAATAACCATACATATCAATAACCTTGGCCAATAAACGACACTCAGATAGGCTAAGTTGGAAAGGGCAAGGCCACAGCTTTATTAAAATTTCTTCCACATAAGCAATTTTCCAACATAAACATTAAACCTGTGCCAGTCACAGTTGCACTGTGAGCACCTATTGAAACCTTAACTGGATCTAGTCTAAAAGGCCTGCCCTTACCATAATTTCCAGACAGACATAGACTGGTCAAACATCCACTGAAGGGCATAGCCCATAAAATGAAACATTTATCGATGGCGAGGTAAAAACTGTGACAACTGACCTGAAAAGAAAGAAAGTTGGGGCCAGCAATTCTTCTTTCTGCTCTTCCATTGGTGAGTGAAAGTTTTACCTCAGAGAGGAACTTTTTTAGAGTTTAGGCCCATCCCCATCCATTGCCCAACTAGCCAATCATCTTGATACGTTTGAATTCATATCTCTTGACCACACCCTTGTCATTAGGCCATGCTCCCTGCCATCAAGGCTTCCTTTCCCTATGGGATCAAGGGGCCTTCATGACTGCTGAGGAGCATAGGCCTAAAGCAATAAGTATCCATACCTACCAATAACCTTGCCAAAAACATGACACTCAGACAGGTTAAGCTGGAAAGGGCATGGCCACAGCTTTATTAAAATTTCTTCGACATAAGCAGGGGCGTAACTAGAAATAGCAGGGCCCCATAGCAAAATGTTGTATGGGGCCCCCCTGCAAACAGCCCCCCCCACAGCTGCCCTAGTGTCAATGCAGCGTGACCTGTGCCACATATAGCGTGACCTGTGCCACATATAGCATGACCTGTGCACAATGCAGCGTGACCTGTGCCCAATGCAGTGTGACCTGTGCCCAATGCAGCGTGACCTGTGCCCCATACAGCGTGACCTGTGCCCCATACAGCGTGACCTGTGCCCCATACAACGTGACCTGTGCCCCATACAACGTGACCTGTGCCCAATGGAGCGTGACCTGTGCCCCATACAGCGTGACCTGTGCCCCATACAGCGTGACCTGTGCCCCATACAGCGTGACCTGTGCCCCATACGGGGTGACCTGTGCCCAATACAGCATTGCCTGTGCCCAATACAGCCTGGTCTGCCTGTGCCCCATACAACCTCACCTGTGCAGAAGAAGAGGCAAGCCACCCGGATCAGCAGAGAGCGGGATTGCCCGCTGTAATAGCTTTCATTTGAATTTCCCGTCTTCCCGGGTCTCTTCGTCACATAGTCCCACCTCTTGGCCTGACGCCTTTGATGACGTCACACGTCCCACATTGGATTGGCGTTCTGTCTATCTAGGCGCCGGGCCAAGAGGTGGAGCTATGTGACGTGAGCCCCGGGAACACTGGAAGTTCTAATGAAAGCTATTACATCGGGCAATTCAGCTCTCTGCTGATCCAGGTGGCTTGCCTCTTCCTCTGCACAGGGGAGGCTGTATGGGGCACAGGCAGACCAGGCTGTATTGGGCACAGGCAACGCTGTATTGGGCACAGGTCACGCTGCATTGACCACAGGTCACAGCTTGCCTCTTCCTCTCCTCTCTCTTCCCCTGGCTGGGAGACTGTGCCGGCGGTGCTCTCATCCTCACTGGGCCCCACTTGGCTGCGGGCCCCATAGCGCCCACATGGGTCGCTATGGTGGTAGTTACGCCCCTGGACATAAGCAATTTTCCAACAAAACACTGTGAGCACCTCTTGAAACCTGAACTGGACCTAGTCTAAGGCCTATTCTTCTTACCATAAGTTCCAGACAGCCATAGATAGGTCGAACTTCCTATCATTGGCAAAGTAAAAACCGCCACCCACGAGTCAATGGTTAACTGACTAGCGCCCCACCACAGCCAATGCTTGTTCAATACCAATCTGGATACCAAGGTTGAAAATGGCCAGACCAATACGATTCAAATGAACGCTGTCAGGGCGTAACAGGTTGGTATTGTCCCCTTCCAAATCCCTATGACAGATGACAACACTGCCTATCTGCCGAACAAATTTGGAAACCTGAGAATCAACTTTTCATCTAAATTGTTCCTGGCAAGGTCCAGGAACATGGCATGCCCAGATTAAATGAGGCACAGACTCTGGCCAAACAGCAACCAAACTTGTGAAGACAGCTCAACAGTGGGTGATGTCTTGTTTGATGGAGGAAATAAGGTTCACAGAATGGGCATAACCCACATCATTACCCCCAGCATGTGGAACTAGCACAATAGGACCAGAAGGTAATTGTCGGAGACTAAGGTATTCAGGCAATTCCTGTGACCAGCATAAACCCCGAAAACCACGCCAATGGACCCTGACCTTCTCGGGTGCAAAACCCAGGTTTCTCTCATAGTGCCTGAACTCAGCCCACTTTGAAGCCCAGTAAACAAAGGAATCTAAGATTATTCAGATCAAAGCTGGAAGGAAGCCTGAAATTAAAACAGAAGGTGTGGGCAGACATACAAAAAAACAGGATGATTCCCACAAACCCAAATTCTGAAGTTCAACATTTGAGAATACCATGCATGAAGCGGTAGTAGCCGCATCTATATGGAAGGAGTGAGAGGAAAAATCCATAGGAGGAAGACCTAATTTACAGAGGCAAAAACAAAAGATCCTTGCAAATTGAAATCTTCTCAAGCTAGACGAATCAGCAAGGACCAGAAAAGACGGAGAGGAGGGGCGGACCACAAAAAAATGAGACACCAAATGGACAGGACAAAAAGGACCGCTGTACATGTGCAGCACTATTCTTTTAACCTTGCCGGCCTGGTTGGTCTTAGAGGAATGCAGAGAAATGGATACACACCTGTCCGAGATCAACACATCCTCAGCTCTAATACCACCAGCCATTCGTCTGTCTTTCAAAACAAGCTCACCAATGCGGAAGACACCAAAAAATGCCCACGGAAAGGCGACTTGAAACAAAATGGACGGTAGCACAGAGAGCACACCAGCAAGGATCTGCAATGAGACTGGGTGATGGGAGTCAGGGACCTGCGTTGTCTGCCTCCAGCCCTTCAAAAAGAGTTGGATAGAAAAATCCTTTGTGGCATCCTCCCAACCAAAAGGCTTAAACCAAAGGGCTAGGGCCAACAGAGCCAAGCCCACTGAGGAACCCAATGTGCCTTTGCCATGTAAAAACACGAGATACGAGAACAGGGTCTGGCAGCAGAATAGGGAAGGCATAGAAAATGAGGATCCACAAATATTTTGGGCAGGTAAGGCCCTCCGGTGCAGCTGACGGAACCAGGGAGCAGAAACTGTCGAGCTGAAAACAAGAAAGTGCATCGGCAATGTTATTTGATACACCAGGGACATGCTTCACCTTCAACCAAATATTTAATTGAAGCATCTAAGTATGCAAAAAAAACTAAGTAAAGAAACCACTGGGGTGAGCTGGCCAAAAGAATGTGAACCACACTCACGTTGTCTGTCCAAAACACCACCCATCTGTTCCGCAATCTCTCACAGCAGAGCTCAATGGCCACGATGATAGGAAACAACTCCAGTAATGTGAGATTGCTCAACAATTCCCTTGGGCCCATGAGGCCAGCCAGGGCTCTGCAGACCATTTCCACTGAAAAAAGGCACCGAACCCACAGGACCCTGCCGCATCTGTGAAAAGCTCCAGCTGCTAGTTTCGGATCTCCTCCAATTGTCAACAGGAATGACCATTGAAAGTTTGCAAAAAGGTCAACCAATCAAAATCATCACGCTTTGATCTGGTGATCCGGACATAATAAAGGGGAGCCGAAATACCTTTCATAGATAGATTTTCCTAGGATAGATGCCATCAGAAGGCCCTGCCCATGGGCATCACTCTACAGGCAGAAACGAGGTGACCCAGTAAGGACTGAAGCTGCCACAGCTGGATCTTCCTGGTGTCCCTTGCCAGTCGGCGGAAGGATAAGAGCCTAGCCAATTTGTCATCAGGCAAGCAAGAGACCATCCAAATTGTGTCAATTTTTATGCCCAAAAAGGATAACACATGGACAAGGCCCTCAGTCTTGTCAGCCAACAGCAGAATGCCAAGCTGCCCACAAATATCCTGGAATGAGGAAAGGAGAAGCTGACACTGGTCAATATTCACCGAGCCTACAAAAAGAAAATCATCCAGATAATGCTGTGAGGACTGGAGACCAGAGACCTGTCCCACAATCCATTCAAAAAAACTGCTAAAGAGTTCAAAATAATAACATCCCATGGGAAGGCACATAGCAACAAATTGAAAACAACAGCCCAACAAGTGAAAACAATCAGGAGGAACGGGAAGGAGGAGTAAGGCCAACTCAATATCGGCCTTTGCCAACCATACCAAGCAATCTGCAATCCTAATTAGGTGTAGCCCTCTATCAAAAGAGGCCTATTGCACCTGGGATTCCTCTTGGTCAATGCCATCATAACTGAAGGGCCAGAAGGGTAAGAAAGGTGGTGTATGAGGCAGAATTTTCCCTGCTCCTTTTTAGGGACCACTGTCCCTCAGGTTTAGAACTTCCCTATTGTGGGGGTACCAGCCAATACAACATCCTTCTGACGTTCACAGGAGTCCTCAGGTTTAGGTAGTTCAGGTCTAGCACCGGGCTTTGTAGGCAGTTGCTTCTCCATCCTAAAGCAGCGGACTGCTGAGTGGGCTCCCTTGCAAAGTGAACACTCTTGCTTGAACCAACACGTAGTGTACCTCTTGCAGTGGCTCTCGTTTAACAAGCAGCAGATACTTTTCTTGGAGACTGCCAGGAGTGCTGGTAGCCAAATGAAAGGACACCAGCCTATGCGGAGACATTAACAGCAGCCAACGGCTGCCTTTTAGCAGGTTATTGAATCATGCGCTTGGAAGCTTGTTGTATGCAGAGAATTCTTTACTTTCATGAAGGATGTCTTTATCATGTCTTACAGGAAACAAGGCAATACAAGTACACACTTAGATGTGTACATCCTGTGAGTACATTACCACAGAGAATATACACTATAATACTGCAGTGCCACTTACTGGTATAGATAGGTATAATGTATATATATATAGTTCACAATATAGAAAGCTACTTGCTGTTGTTATTTTTCCAACACTGCCATCCTGACAGTCAAAGCAAAGCTCTTTACGAGCAGCCATCTTTTGTCTAAACTAGGTGTCATAATTGAACCAACATTGACCCCCTTAAAATTTTGTAAGCCCCCATATCAGGTCAAGGTAGCAAAATAAAGAAGGGGCCAAATCCAAAAATCGTTCACAGAGGACGCCAGTGTAGGTGCAGAAACCCTTAAACCAGTTCCCAAAGGTAAGGGGAAGCTGCTTTGATTTCTCAGTCTGAACAATAACATCAATGCCCCTAGGATTGCCGACTATCTCCTTATCTGGGGGTAGCAGGCAGAGCAAATCAATGAACTTATGTTTCAAAATCAGAGTACTGAGCAGCAGCAGGGGGAAAGGAGCCCGTCGCCTCTGTGTATGCAGTGACCCTGGGGCTCTGGGAGCGGGGAGAGCGGGGGGAGGGGAATGCCACTGAGGAGAAACATGATCAGGGCCATGTTTCCACCAGGAGGTAGCCTGGCAGTGGGTAGAGGAGCAAGAAATAGGGGGAAGAGCAAGGCCCATCAGTGCCAGTGGCTCTTACTGAAGTCGATGTCCCACCATGTCTTTCCATACCAGCAGGATGGTCTGAGCCGCGATGGAGACTGGGTACGTCTCCTTACCTGTGAAGAAAGAGGTCTGGTTGCTGGAATCACATCCTGAGGTATCATGGACGAAGGGGAAGAAGCAGCAGAAAGCAGGGTTAGAAGCCATTCCACCAAACCCTTCTTAAAGCTCCGTGACCTTGGAGGCAAGGAATTCAGTGTCCATGATGAACGCAGATGACAGGCAGCAACTCTTCTTTCTGCTCTTCCAACAGTCAGTGAAGATTTTACTTCAGAGAAGAACTTTTATAGACTTCAGGCCCAGCCCCTAATCCAGGGCCATACTAGCAAATCATCTTGACCCGTTTGAATTCATATCTCTTGACCAAGCCCCTGTTCCCCCCGATGCCTCCACCTCGACTCCACCACCATAGTGCAGCCAAAGGAGCAAAAAGCCTCCTTGCCCACAGATGATAGGTGACGATTCCTTAGACATTCCACATCATTCAATATCATTCATCTCCTCCAGATTCTATTTACATTATTTACATTAAAGAGAATTTATTTACAATATACACTGTATACAATACAATTCCGATCAACATATAGTGTCCTAGGTTTGATATACCAACAGGCGGAAATTGAGAATATCTGTACCAGAGAGTAATATAGGGGTGGGGAGAAAAAAAACACGGGGTATCCGCACCGGACAATAGTGTAAGTTTAAGGGGGTGCACCTATACCTTCCATTATCCTGGTTACTCTACAAAAATGGTCTGAAGCTAAAGGAATCATTCAGGCCCTGTGCGTGTGTAGCATTCAGTCTAAAGATCCATTTAGCTTCACGCTGAAGCAATTTCTGGTCAATGTTTCCACCCCGTGGGTCCTCTCTGATCCTTTCAAGGACAGTGAAGCAGACCATTGAAGTGTCATTTTTGTGCTTTAATGCAACATGCCGACCAATTGGTGTATACAGTAGATTTTTTCTAATATAATATGTGGTCGTACATTCTCCTCCAGAAATTCCTGAAGGTTTTACCAACATAAAACAAACCACATTGGCAGAATACTATATATATAACCCCCTTGGTTTGGCAATCTGCAGAAAATCTCATGTTGTGAATTTCCCCATTAGGTAGAGTATATATATGAGGAGCCTTCAAGTATCCAGTCACAGTACTCACATTTATTACATTTGTGCATCCCTTGTCTCTCCTGCAAACTACCCAGATTCTCCTGGAAGTAGCTATGGACTAAAAATAAAAAAGTGTAGCGCTATATACATTGAACAAAAAACGTGCCTAGAGGCAGTGAAATAAAACCTGAACAACCCTTATAGACAAAGGTATAAATAGTGAAACAAAGTGACACTATATGATTCGACACATCAATTTGAAATACAATATGAAAAATAGTGACCAAAAAATAATGACCAAAAAATATACAAAATGAAGTAAATACAGTAAATCTGAAAAACTGTGAAAGTATGGCAGATCAGCCACTCAAATTCATATATAAAGTTCAAAATAGAAATAATTAATAAACTTGTGAAAAAAAAAAAAAAATTAAAAAAAAGGAAAAAACCACCACTGAAAGTCTATGGGGGTTATGCATTTGGAAATGGTGGAAAAGTTACTTCCAACTTCACACGAAAATGAAATTTGTCACATCCAACAAGTTAGTGGATAACGGAGGGACCACAGGTGCATAAGGGATCTAGATGGGTGGCAGTACCATCACCGAAACATCAGGAGGCTTACCGGAACTTTATGACTTGAAAAGACCTACGTCTTACAAGTCAAAAAGGCTTGTTGACCAACCGGTCTGGACAGGGTACTCGTCAATCTCCAGCTCGCGATAAAAAGAGGGGTATCAGCAAAGCTTTCCACGTCCACCAACGATCCAATAGGGCCAAGCGAAAGTTTCATATATCATGCGAGAAATAAGCCTCACATAGCGTGATAACGTTTAAAACTTCAATTTATTAAATAAAAAAGTAAATTATGCACTCACATATTTCGGAGATCAAAACAGCTCAAAAATGGTCAAATAGCGGTAATCGTGAGGGATCCACCCGACATGTTTCAGCTACACAGCCGTCATCTGGGGTGAAGACTGTCCCCTGCTTATTGCAGAAAGTTATGTGTAGTGTTTACAGTGAAGCCTTGGCTTGCTAGTTCGGAAGTATCCCGAACGCAAACCAAGCCTCACTTTCATTATAACCAGCCTTCATTGGCTATGGGGGTAAAGCAGCGCTGCCGCGCTCCACCTCCCCAGCCAAGCCTCGTTGTCAGTGTGAGCGCAATGACATCATCTCCACATTCCCAGTGCGGCGTCGATGCGCTCCACCTTCCAGCCAAGCCTCACTTTCGTTCACTCATCCAGTATTACGTCCCGCATAAGGGACGTTGCGGCGCTCCGCTGAACCGGAAGCAACCCCAGTCTAAGAGCATCCACCATAGGTGTCAGCAGAGATGGTTGGGTATACAAAAATGCTAACCATCATCAAGTTTAATTGAAAATTAAAAGAAATTGATTAAAAACGAGGCACCCAAAAATGATGATTGGTAAAAATATTAAAATAATGAAAAATAAAAATAGAAAATTGGAGATGACACTACCAATAGGGGGCATCATATATTAATACAAGGTTGGAAAAAAACTTCATCAAATTCATGAAGGGGCATCAACCAAACAATAGTACATAAATAGATATGATTAAATATCAATAACTACATATGACCACATATAGATGCTGTCAATTGTTTTCTCAATAGGGATGCCTCTCTTGCACTACCCCAGGTAAATTTTATTGTTGATTTGATTGAGTTTGCCATGCAACTGAATTATTTTTGGTTCGATGGCAGTTTCTATCGTCAGCATAAGGGGGTGGCAATGGGAGCAACGTTTGCTCCCAGTCTGGCCAACCTATTCATGGCCAAGTGGGAGGAGGATGTCGTCTATGCCATGGAGAACCCACACCTGTTGTTGTGGGCCCGGTACATAGACAACATCCTCCTCCTATGGACTGGTAGCCATGAGGGTCTCACTGACTTTGTCGCGACCCTCAATGATAATGATAGGGGCATTGTTTTGTCCTTTGAGGCAAGTACAACTTCAGTCCATTTTTTAGACCTGACAATTGAGAGAAATGAACATCAATTTGTATTCAGTACCTATTTTAAATCCACCGATCGAAATAGGTATATATCAACCGATAGTTGCCATCATGCATCTTGGATCAGGTCAGTCCCTAAAAGTCAATTCCTACGGTTACGTAGGAACTGTACTGATCTGGATACCTTTAAGGCCCAGGCTGTTACCCTAAAAGACAGTTTTTTAGAGAAGGGCTACAACCCTTCCGATCTAGATAGGGAGATTGAAAATGCTTGTATGATTGATCGTCAATCTTTGTTGGAGGATAAACCTCGACAATCAAATGATGATTTCAAGTGGTCTTTTGTGACATCTTTTTCCACTCAGTATAAGCACGTTAAAAGAATTTTTAAACATCATTGGGATGTCTTAAGGACGGATAAGGTTTTGGGCCCTTTGCTGCCCAGCACTCTTAAGGTGGTTTTTAAAGGTGCCCCTTCTCTTAGAAACAGGTTGGCACCCAATGTCATTAACCCCCCTAGCAAACCTTCCTTTTTCCATGACTGGACTGGCTTTCACCCTTGCAAAAAGTGTCTAGTTTGCCAGTTCAACACCTGTGGTAGAAGGGTAAGTCATAGTTTTTCCTCTACCGTGACTGGTCGTACCTCTAAGATCAAACAGTTTTGTACTTGCGCTATTACAGGGGTTGTTTACCTTCTGACTTGCCTATGTGGTAAGCAGTATGTGGGACGGACCATTAGATCTTTTACAACCCGGGTGTCCGAACACATTAATCTTATTAAAGCAGGTAGTACTAAACATACTGTGCCTCGACACTAGGGAATCTCATGATCGAAACCCTGCGGGCACACAGTTTCTTATTATCGATAAGTATGTTGCCCCTTGGCGGGGGGGGTCGACCCTTAGGGGCGTCTCCCGTTTGGAGACGTACTGGATTTTTGAATTGGGGTCCCACTTTCCGAAAGGTATTAATGTAGAGTGGGACATCAATTCTTTTATTAATCAAGCTTAGTTCGTTTTATTTGTTTTTTCCGCTTTATAGGTTGTTGTAGCAGTTTATATGTAGCCAATGTCATTCAAGATACCTATATACATAATATTGGGGTTTGGTGACCTTTTAAAAATTATATATGTGGTCATATGTAGTTATTGATATTTAATCATATCTATTTATGTACTATTGTTTGGTTGATGCCCCTTCATGAATTTGATGAAGTTTTTTTCCAACCTTGTATTAATATATGATGCCCCCTATTGGTAGTGTCATCTCCAATTTTCTATTTTTATTTTTCATTATTTTAATATTTTTACCAATCATCAATTTTGGGTGCCTCGTTTTTAATCAATTTCTTTTAATTTTCAATTAAACTTGATGATGGTTGGCATTTTTGTATACCCAACCATCTCTGCTGACACCTATGGTGGATGCTCTTAGATTGGGGTTGCTTCCGGTTCAGCAGAGCGCCGCAACATCCCTTATGCGGGACGTAATACTGGATGAGTGAACAAAAGTGAGGCTTGGCTGGAAGGTGGAGCGCATCGACGCCGCACTGGGAATGCGGAGATGACGTCACTGCGCTCACACTGACAACGAGGCTTGGCTGGGGAGGTGGAGCGCGGCGGCGCTGCTTTACCCCCATAGCCAATGAAGGCTGGTTATAATGAAAGTGAGGCTTGGTTTGCGTTCGGGATACTTCCGAACTAGCAAGCCAAGGCTTCACTGTAAACACTACACATAACTTTCTGCAATAAGCGGGGGGATAGTCTTCATTGATTGCCACTTATTAAATCTTTACTTTTGTGGGATTTTTAACATTTATTAAACCTTTATCTAAACCGGAAGTGGTTTTCAGGCCACACTTCCGGTATTGTGACACTCCCAGTGGGGGTCATACTTTGTTTATTAAGCAGTGAGGTGGGGGGCTCCACACCCCAGATGACGGCTGTGTAGCTGAAACATGTCGGGTGGATCCCTCACGATTACCGCTATTTGACCATTTTTGAGCTGTTTTGATCTCCGAAATATGTGAGTGCATAGTTTACTTTTTTATTTAATAAATTGAAGTTTTAAACGTTATCACGCTATGTGAGCCTTATTTCTCGCATGATATATGAAACTTTCGCTTGGCCCTATTGGATCGTTGGTGGACGTCGAAAGCTTTGCTGATACCCCTCTTTTTATCGCGAGCTGGAGATTGATGACGAGTACCCTGTCCAGACCGGTTGGTCAACAAGCCTTTTTGACTTGTAAGACGTAGGTCTTTTCAAGTCATAAAGTTCCGGTAAGCCTCCTGATGTTTCGGTGATGGTACTGCCATCCATCTAGATCCCTTGTGCACCTGTGGTCCCTCCGTTATCCACTAACTTGTTGGATGTGACAAATTTCATTTTCGTGTGAAGTTGGAAGTAATTTTTCCTCCATTTCTAAACGCATAACCCCCATAGACTTTCGGTGGTGGTTTTTTCCTTTTTTTTTTTTTTCACAAGTTTATTGTTTATTTCTATTTTGGACTTTATATATGAATTTGAGTGGCTGATCTGCCATACTTTCACAGTTTTTCAGATTTACTGTATTTACTTCATTTTGTATATTTTTTGGTCATTATTTTTTGGTCACTATTTTTCATATTGTATTTCAAATTGATGTGTCGAATCATATAGTGTCACTTTGTTTCACTATTTATGCCTTTGTCTATAAGGGTTGTTCAGGTTTTATTTCACTGCCTCTAGGCACGTTTTTTGTTCAATGTATATAGCGCTACACTTTTTTTTTTTTTTTTTTTTGAACTTCAACCTAAGTCTATAGGTGTGTTAGCTGCTAATTGGTATATACATTTGTGTAATTTTTGGCGCAGCGCTGTACTTACCTTCACATATTAGTAGCTATTGACTAACCTTGTCCTTGAGGGATCGACATTTCCTATAAGTAATTTGTGGGGATCTCCCAACACACTTATTAGGAATGCGATCACCCGTCAACAAGTGCCAATGTTTACAGATAGCTTGTCTGACACATTCATGGTTACTCGAGTAAGTATTTATCACCCGTACAGTATCCATATGTTGTCTCCTTTGTCTTTCTCCACCAAACAACAATTCCTTTCGGTCCTTGTCAAGGGCCTTGTGAAAAGCCCTTTTGAGGATTGTCTTACTATATCCCCTATTGGCTAGCCTTGATCTGAACAAATTGGACTCCAATCTGAAAGATTCCTCTGTGGAGCAATTTCGCCTCAGATGCAGGTACTGCGAATAAGGAATGCTTCTAATCAATGGTAAGGGATGAGAACTCGCCGCATGGAGTATAGTATTCCCGGCGGTCTCCTTTCTAAATAATATGGTATTCAACATCCCGTCATTCCGCTTTACAATGGTCACATCCAAAAAAGGGAGGGACCATTTGCCGTAGTTCATGGTGAACTTAAAGTTGAAAGTATTCTCGGCCAGCCTACTCATAATCCTCTCCAATTCCTCAACAGTCCCCTTCCATACCATAAAAATATCATCAATGTATCTGTGCCAGCATACTATGCTGGCCAAATACATCGACATAGAATCATCTGAAAATTCAGTACGCTCTCACCCCCCCAGGCACAGGTTGGCGTACAATGAGGCACAACAAGTCCCCATCGCTACCCCCTGCACCTGGAGGTAGTGGGAGCCATCAAAAGAGAACACATTTTTGGTCAAAATATGTCGCAACAACTGTACAACAAAGGAATTATGCGGTCTAACCGACATGTCCCCTTCATTTAGAAAACCTTCCACCACAGAGAGTCCTAGAGAGTGCGGTATGCTACAATAGAGCGCCTCCACATCAATCGAGACTAAAAGGCTCCCTGTTGGGATCGCTCTATTGTATAGCAATCTCAACAGGGCCAATGTGTCCTGCAAATAGGACGGGAGTAATGTAACATGTGGTCGATCGAAGGCATCAATCAAACGACTACCCTTTTCGCTCTTTGCTCCTATGCCATAGATAATCGGGTGTCCTGGAGGTTTCAATAGATTTTTGTGCGTTTTTGGCAGGGAGTAAAAGGATGGAATACGTGGAAGGGTATTTCGTAAGGCCTTGAATATATCTTTATCGATGATTCCATTATTATATGCTTCAGTAATAATTATATTATAATCATTGTTGAAGGTTTGGATGTTCTCAAATGAAATTTGAGAATACAATTCCCTGTTTTGGAGAATATCAAGACACATTTGTCGGTATTTCTCTGTGTCCATCACCACTACATTGCCACCTTTGTCTGCCATCTTGATAGTAATCTCCCTGTTGTTCTGCAACTGGGTGATGGCCTGATGTTGCTGAAAGGTAATGTTCCTTTTACTGTTAGACCTAAATTCCAATTTCTTCACATCCGCTGTGACCTGTTGCAAAAATGTCTATATGTTGGGATCAGTTTTCAGGGAGGGAAAATTTGTAGATTTTTTCCAAAATCTGGGAATCTCCTTGGGTGGAGTCGCTTGAGGAGAGACACCCGCACAAGTAGGGAACCCTCCTCAGCGAGACCACCCGTAGGATCCTCGTTGTCATCTAATAGGTCCATCAAATCCTTAAGGGCCATAAAATCTTGCACTGTGAACCCCTTCCACTGTTCACGTTCAATAAGCTCCTGTTTTTTCTTTCTCCTCTCATCATCAAACATAAATTTGTACGTGAGGCGTCTTGCAAATAAGTTCAAATCCTTTACTATCTCAAAGCTGTCAATACATACAGCTGGGCAGAAACTTAAACCAAGAACTTCTAATTCCACCTGAGATAAACTCTTAGTTGACAAATTAATTACTTGTAGCTGATCCTCTACTTGGCATTGTACGCAAATGCATCCAGATTGTGACTGGGCATTTGTCTGTTTGGTGAATCTTGGGTGGGAGGGAACAACTGAAAATCTTATTCTTCGCAACTTTAGGAATTGCCCCCAAATTCCGTGGGGTATTAGTGTGTGCAAAGGCTGAGGGTGATGGGCATATCAATGCCCTATTACCTCCGGTAAGTACATCTGATCCTGATGCCCCTTTTAGGATTTGGACATCATTATTGGGCATATCACCCCTTGTAATATTAGCTGTAACAAAGCTAGGATCGTAATGTCGATCATCTAGATGTTCTTTAATTTTCTTGTCCCTATCACCTTCCATTCTGGTTATCACCAGTAGTTTGCCTATTTCTAGAACCCCTCTGTCTTCCTCTTTCTTTATTCGGGGGCTGCGAGAATTGGGAGAGACGTGAAGAGTATGAAACAGCAGACGAATCAGAATCCGTCCCATCTCTCAGGTCCCCATCACTAGTATGCTTATTTTTGTTTGAATTCCCTTTCTTGTTCTTCCCTCCTTGATTACTTTTCCTTTTACCACCTCCCTGTTGGGGTCATTTATATGCATATTTTCCATTGAATGTCATTTTATCAAGTACCAATTTAACATCCTTCCTATAGATTAAATCTTTATTGTACTTCTCCAAGTGCTCTTTTAATAACTTATCCTCCTCCAAAAATTTGGGGTGGGTGCACAGAGATACATTTTGTTTCTGAAATTCTATAATTTCGACATCAAGCTCCTTGATGTCCCTACTATAGTGTTCCAATCAGTGACATCATCATTTTTGCCGTACAATCCTGCAAATTGGCTTCCCATTGTGACCTAAACTCGCTCTTGATTTGCCAGAGGTTGGGGAACAAGTTGATCCTCAGGCTCTGTGGATTTAATCCCTCCTTAATATATCTCTCCAAGAATCTTACTTGCCAAAAGAGATTCGATTTACTCTCCAGGATTTGCTTTAGTTTCGTTATCAAAACCTCAATCTCAAGTTCGATACCATGATTATCACCACATTCCTTGTGGATTTTTGACATTAAACCATCCTACTCAGATCCAGTATAATCCGTCATGTTGGCATGCACCTTGAATATAAGAAGACCAAAAGAAGATACTAATATCAAAATTATTCAAACAAAGAATATAATTACAGTTTAATTGACCTCTCTATATCATAAATCATCCAGTTCCTGATAACAAAAACCCTTAGCCAATAGAAGGGGCATCTTCTTCCCAATTAGACATATATGGAAAGCTGAACATTAAGGCTATGGGGTACCTCATCCTTATTAAACATTGCATAAATAGAGAACCGACATGATGGATTATAGCGGTACCAGAGAGGAACTTTTTACACAAGTTAATAAAAATAAATGTATTATAACAAAGTTTATACATAGATCAGAACCTTATATCTCATGTAAGAAAATTTAGCAAAATAAATCAGAATATACCCAAAAAAGGGAAAAAAGAGGTGTATATATATATATATATATGTGTATATATATATATATATATTTAATATATATATATATATATATATATATATATATATATATATATATAATCTTATTAAACAAATAACTTACACGAGATAGCTTCACCTACTCCACCTCTAAGGAATCGATATGCCCATGTCAAAAAAAGGGGGGGAATTTATGGATGAACCGATGCAGGAATGCTGGTATACTGCAGCCCCTGGGTGAGAGCATTAACCAATAAAATATTATTGTATTCCAGACTACTTACAGTGCAACCAAAACTCTATTGATATCACAGGATAAGAGAATATTTGATATTGACCTCTACTACAAAATATATAGTGACTCAGTATGGTTGGCTGGCAGGGTTCTAACCCCAAAGGGAAAGTATATAGGGCACCTAAAAAATCCACAAGGTAACTCATATTAGATAGTTGAGCATATATTTCCAGACATCACAAAAGAGTGGGCAGGCATTAAAAAGTTACTATGAAGTTGTTTTTGCTGTACCTGAATGCTGTTGTCAAAAAAGAAACAACTCCTATCCACCACAAGAGATGTCCCACATATATCCAGAACTGATCTACTTCAAAGGAAGTCATGCATCTATTGCTTAGGATACGGCGTGAACAACCACAGATCACTACTGCTATATCGCTTCTCCTGACAATATCCAGCTATAAGAAAGCATAAATACAAATATAAGATGGGACAGGTAGATAAAAACTAAGCCCTAAATGTTAAATAACTGTTGTAATAATAACCCATCAAAGCAGACACACCATTAGTATCCTTAGACAACCGGAGAGATACAGGTCGCAGGGACACACCGCCACTACTGACCATTCATATCCTTAGACAACAGGAGAGGTACAACTCACAGGAACACACTGCTAACAATGTTTATAAAGGCAGTTTGGCACCAAAACAGCAGACCAACTGATTGCTCTCATCCAAAATCAGCTGGAGCTGCATAGAAACCGGAAACAGGATGCAGAATTAGCGCTATCCATAGAAGCAGTATCATACATGGAGTGTCCCAGTCAACAAAAACGAAACTGAAACCAAATGTAGGCACCAGCGGCATAGCGATCACATCAAGGAACAAGTTCAAAGACAACAGTACACATATGTAAGCCGGCCCGTCTTCATTGGCACTATATCCATATACACAGGACTCCACTTGCACTAGTGAGCATCCTCAATCGATCGACAATAATAGACAATAATTTTTAATGCTACAACCAAGGCGCGTTCTCACCATATTAAGGGTAAACGGCGGGGTTCCCCCCGACGCCTCCACCTTGACTCCACCACCATAGTGCGGCCAAAGGAGGCAAAAAGCCTCCTTGCCCACAGATGATAACCATGCAAGGTGAGGCCCACCATAACATAACTGCAGTAATAACAGCTCCACATAAGATCTCATCCATATCATTCCTTGCATCCAGCAAAAAAGGCTGGGAAGGGGTCCCCAATTGATCATAGGTGACGATTCCCTAGACATTCCACGTCATTCAATATCATTCATCTCCTCCAGATTCTATTTACATTAAAGAGAATTTATTTACAATATATACATTCCAATTCCAATCAACATATATTGTCCTAGGTTTGATATACCAACAGGCGGAAATAGAGAGTATCTGTACCAGAGAGTAGTATAGGGGTGGGGGGGAAACACGGGGTATCCGCACGGGACAATAGTGTAAGATTAAGGGGGCGCATTTATACCTTCCATTATCCTGGTTACTCTACAAAAATGGTCAGAAGCTCAAGGAATCATTTAGGCCCGGTGCGTGTGTAGCATTCAGTCTAAAGATCCATTTAGCTTCACGCTGAAGCAATTTCTGATCAATGTTTCCACCCCGTGGGTCCTCTCTGATCCTTTCAAGGACAAAGAAGCAGACCATTGAAGTGTCATTTTTGTGCTTTAATGCAACATGCCGACCAATTGGTGTATATTCCAGAGGATGGGCGAGGCTCGGGAGAAGTCCTGGAGGTGGATATGGGAGGAGGTGATGAGGGAGCTAAAGAGCTGGAGGTCTTGGGAGGAATGGAGAGGGCGATTAGGTTGGTATTTTGAGACTAGGCTAGTGATGTAGCTGGGGGCAGAGTTGTGGATGGCTTTGTAACTTATTGTTAGTATTTTGAATTTAATTCGTTGGGCGAGTGGCAGCCAAAGGAGGGATTGGCAGAGAGGGGTAGCAGACACTGAGCGGTTTGTAAGGTGGATGAGTCTGGCAGCAGCATTCATGATGGACTGAAGGGGGGATAGTCTATTTAAAGGTAAGCCATTGAGGAGGGAGTTGCAGTAGTCGAGGCGAGAGATAACCAGGGAGTGAATCAGGAGCTTTGTGTTTTCATTGGTTAGAAAGGGATGTAGTTTAGAGATGTTGCGGAGGTTGAGGCGGCAAGCTTTGGAAAGTGATTGGATGTGGGGCCAAAAGGAGAGTTCAGAATCCAGGGTAACACCTAGCACCCTGGCATGTGGGGACGGGTGGATGGTTGTGCCATTGCTCTTGACAGACAAGTCAGGGGAAGAGGCACGTGGGGGAGGAAATATTATAAGCTCAGTTTTGGACAAGTTGAGTTTCAGGAAGTGGTGTGACATCCATACAGATATGTGGGTTAGTAAGTTAGTGATGCGTGGGGAGACTGATGGAGTGAGTTGAGGGGTTGAGAGATAGATTTGTGTATCGTCAGCGTAGAAATGATATTGAAAGCCGTGAGAGGCTATCAGCTGACCCAGGGAAAAGGTGTAGATTAAAAATAAAAGAGGTCCAGAGAGCGCATGCGCAAGTGCTCCGACATGGCAGCTTGAGCCTGGAGCTCCGCACCACCCCGGACGAAAGAGCCGCACAACCCGCGATATAGCCCGAGAAGGTCCATCCCGATCACACACCCGGCTCCCAGAACAACAGGGGACCACGGTGGGATGTCCGGCCCCCAGGTTCGTCGTGACCTGGGCCCGCAATTTGACGCGGCGGCGACGGACGGTTGTACTAAGATGGCCGACGGCAAAGAATCCACCAGGCCTCAAGCTGCCACACAGTCTAAGGCACCGAATCACAGGCCGATACTGACACCCCCAACCCTGACTTATGCACAAGCAGCACAGGGAGGCTCCTGCACGAGTCTGGCAAGCTATCAGGGCCCTCATCAGTACCTAGCCCCCTCCGCGGCCCATACAGAGCTACAGCACAGCAACCAGCAGGAGGACTATGCACTTTCCTCATCCATGCTCTCCCAACTTTCCCCTACAGCAGATGCAGCCCCTGAATACTCAGTCAGGGACATCTCTGCCCTCCAGGAAGACCTTTTCACCAAATTCTCGGCCCTATTAGAAAAGGGACTGGCCAGCACAGCAACCCAGATCACCAATACCATAAAATCAGACCTATCTAGCCTGGTCGCCAGAATTGAAGCGATGGAAGACAAAATTGAACACACGGTTGTCAGAACCAACCAGAATGCTGCGCAGATCCAGACCGTTCAAGAACAACTGGATACGGCCCTCTCCAGGATCGATGAACTCAAGAACAGGTCCAGGAGGTACAATTTTAGAATAAGAGGCCTCCCGGAATCCTTCACGGATATCCCCATTACGGTGCAGGACTTTATTTCAGAACTCATCCCCAATATCCCGCCACATAGGCTAGAGCTGGACAGGGCTCACAGGGCTCTTGGTCACCCAAGAAAAGACGGAACACCCAGAGACATAATAGTGAAACCGCATTTTTACGCTGTCAAAGAAGAGATAATGCTCCAATCTCGCCTGAAGCCTAAGCTACAGCATAGAGGCCACCAAATTCAGGTGTTTGCAGACTTAGCCCAGTCCACCATACAAAGAAGACGTGCCCTTAAACCTCTCCTATCGGTTCTAATGGAACGGGACATCAAGTACCGTTGGTCCTTTCCCTTCGCCGTGAAGTTTTCACTACAGGGCAAGACTTACGCTTTTTCCAACCTCCAAGAAGGTGAGAGACTGCTCTTGTCCCTAAAACTAATATCCCAGGAAGCACCCATGGATTTCTCCTCATAATCTTCGGGATCGACTAAACGCCCCCCCCCCCCCGGCCAGTCCTGTTTCCCCCCTCTGGAACAAGGGACCCTCTAAGAAGAGCAAGGATGGAAGGCCACCGTAACGACTCATCAAGACCCCATCCTCTTTCAGCCCTACCACGGACTTCTCCGTTTGCGAAATAGTTCCCTCTGTTGACTGAGCTAGTGCTCAATACCCTTACCACCTGCCCCACTTGGGCCCCCTGATCCAAGACATTGCTTTAAACAAAAGGCCACTACATCTCAAGCCACCACAGCCCAGAAAGAAGAGACGTCTCCAGAGGTCAGCCCTCCAGCTCCCTATACATCCCAGAAGCAAGTTTTCGGTTGTCCACACCCCCTCCCAGGGGACTCTATGCCTAATAATCTGGCTCTGCTTTGGAAACAGCACTTTCCTCCCAGCCAGTTCTACGCTCCTGGGACTTGATCATCTGAGGCTTTTTTTTTTCTCAGATCGTTTATTTTTTACATGTGTTCACGGTTTTGATACGAGTTTGTTATTATCAATTCTGTTAGATTAGACATAGTTGTGCACAGTTTTTGAGACAGTCATATATAACTGCAGGGGTCCGGGTTGGTACCCTTGCGCCTCCTCTCATTCCTAGGGAACCGAATGGGTTCTCTTCGAGTGAGACTTTGCTCGCCCCCCCTGGGCGGGCGAAAGTTAAGAGTGGAGACTTGGCGGTCAGCCATACCGCCGCCCTCCACTGGTCTCGTTAGAAGACCCTTGTTATTGACTTTGTTTTTGTATGTCGTTGTATCTCTACCTTCTATCTCTCCCCACTCACTCTCTCTTTCTTTCCTAGCCTGTCGTCGGCAGTCGTCCCCAGTCATCTTTGATACAGAAGTAAGGCGTACCCTTCCCACCATGACCCTCACTGCAAATTGGCGTCATCGCAAGGTAGGTGGCTGCTGGGTTGTTGATCATCCCCCCCTTTGTTCCAATGACTGATTCAATTTCGAAGGGAGTAGATCTCAGGGTGGCATCTCATAACGCTCAGGGGCTTAATTCTCCTAGGAAAAGGAGATTAGCTTTTGACCACTACAAATCCCTCAAACTTGATATAGTGCTCCTGCAGGAGACGCACTTTCCGATTCGGTACAGTCCCAAGTTCTTACACCCCCACTACCCATCTTTTTTCATCGCCAATGCCCCAAACAAAAAAAAAAAGCAGTAAGCAATACTCCTCTCTAAAAACAGCAAATTTGCCCACATCTCGGACTTCAGAGACCCAGAGGGTAGGTTTATCCTTGTAAAGGGTACTCTGGAGGGAGTCCTATACTCAATCTCATACTATGCCCCCAAAAAGGGACAAGCTACTTTCTTTCAGAACCTCTTTGCAACTCTCAACCCTCTGCTGGAGGGCAAGGTCATTTGGGGGGGAGACTCCAACGTGGCGTTTGACCAGGGCCTGGACAAGACCAAACCACTAAAGGACCAGTTAACACGTCCCACAAAAATGAGTACCAAAATAGCCAAAACAATACATTCCCTGGGTTTAGTAGACATTTGGAGAGAGCTGAATCCCAAATGTAGGGACTTTACTAACTTTTCCTCCCCCCACCAGTCCTACGCCAGGATTGATCACATTCTCATTCCTACTAACCTTATCCCCCTGGCTAACAAGGCCTCTATCATTGACATATCGTGGTCGGACCACTCACTGGTCCTCCTTTCTTTCAGTAATGTACTGACGGGGAACAGGGGCTCTTTCTTGAGACTGAACGAGTCTCTCCTAAGCAACCCAATCCATACCAAGATAATAGCAGACGGTATAAAAGAATATTTCCGACTAAATGACGTAGAAAACACCTCTCCCGAAACCCTTTGGGCTGCCCACAAGGCTACAGTCCGGGGGGAGCTCATCAGGCTAGCGACCCAGGTTAAAAAGGAACGACTGATAGACATTAGGGATGAGCTTTGTGTTCGAGTCGAACCCATGTTCGACTCGAATATCATCTGTTCGCCCGTTCGCCGAATTGCGAACGATATGGGCCGTTCGTACCAAATTCGTGTGGCGCGTCACAGCCCATAATTCACTGCGGCATCGCAGTGCATTGCTGGCTGATGATTGGCCAAGCATGCACTATGCACTATGACCCGCATGCTTGGCCAATCACAGCGCCGTCTGAACAGAGAGCCGTAATTGGCCAAAGCCAAGGAGGCTTTGGCCAATTATGGCTCAGGGGATTTAGTACACGCCCCACACTATATAAGGCCGCCTGCACGGCGGCCCTGTGTAGTGTGTGTTCCGGCGTTCATTGAGAGACAGACAGTGACATTTGATTTGAGTTAGATAGATTAGGCAGAACAGTCAGTCAGTTAGCTGCACTTACAGTGTATTGTGTATATATATGCATCCCAGGTGTTGCATATATATATATATATACACTGTATTCAGTTATCTAGATCCGTTCCTGTTATGTCCTACTGACAGGCAGGCTTGTCTTGTTACAGTATTTACAGCTACCTGAAGAAAATTACTGGTGTTCTTTTGATCCTTTTAGTACCACAGTCAGGCAGCTAGACTATTTACAGTTAGTGCAGTGCGTCCTGCTCACAGTGTTCAGCTAGATCCGTTCCTGTTATCTTCTTACTGACAGGCAGGCTTGTCTTGTTACAGTATATACAGCTACCTGAAGAAAATTACGGGTGTTCTTTTGATCCTATTAGTACCACAGTCAGGCAGCTAGACTATTTACAGTTAGTGTAGTGCGTCCTGCTCACAGTGTTCAGCTAAACCTACAAGTTAGTGGGGTGCGTCCTGCTCACAGTGTTCAGCTAGATCCATTCCTGTTATCTTCTTACAGACAGGCAGGCTTGTCTTGTTACAGTATATACAGCTACCTGAAGAAAATTACTGGTGTTCTTTTGATCCTATTAGTACCACAGTCAGGCAGCTAGACTATTTACAGTTAGTGCAATGCGTCCTGCTCACAGTGTTCAGCTAAACCTACAAGTTAGTGGCGTGCGTCCTGCTCACAGCCAGGTTGGCCCAACTCACCGCTGTCTATTCTAAGGCAGAGAAAACAGACTGGATTCAGATAGAAAGACAGGCGGCCCCATCCTACACCCTGGATTTTCTTCTCTGGGTTCCCCCAAGACAGCGACCCCCAATACTTTCTCCATCTTTATCTCAATCTCTCAAACTATGGGACAACCTAAGAAATAACCCCATTCTAATCTCGAGATGTCACCCGCTAGTGCACATTTTCAATAATCCAGACTTCGCCCAAGGGTTGGACATAAAAGCTTTCAGATGGTGGCTGGACAAAGGACTGTACCGAATCGGACACTTCTTCACTAATGAGGGCCCTATTTCTCTTGAGTTCTGTCCCAATCATCTTGAAATACCAAATTCAGAGCGTTATAGATTTCACCAAATAAGACACTTCCTCCGCCATATTTGCGGGGGCAGAAAAGCCACGCCCCACACATTTACACCATATGAATTATTGTGTGGGCGATCCATGGAACAGAGGGGTGGGATCTCAATAATCTATCAGTCACTAGCCCTTTAACCCCAAAAGACTCCTTACATGCTAGCCTGGGAGAGTGAGCTTTCACTCAACTGGGAAGTCGACAAATGGAGAAGCACCTTTAACAGAGCCTTTAAGGGCATTAAGAATATCTCCCTCATTGAATCAAGTATCAAGGTCATTACCAGATGGTATCTCACCCCAGCCAAATTATCCAAAATGTTCCCAACGGCGGACCCCAAGTGCTTCCGAGGCTGTCAGCTACTGGGTTCAATGGCCCACGTATGGTGGGAATGCCCCAGACTGAGGTCCTTCTGGGGCAAGATAGTCGCCCTGATGCGGAAATTAACAAAGATCCAAATCCCGAAAACCCCAGCCATAGCACTTCTCAATGACAACTTACCTAAGACTCCAAAACGGTCACGTAAACTCATACACTTATCCTCCTAAATGCCAAATTAACCATCGCCAAAGCATGGAAACAACCCAAGGTTTCCTTTAAGGCAGCTATTCGTAAAGTTTCCTGGATTATGTCCCAAGAGAAACTTTTGAGCGTTCTATCTGACACCAAAGCGCAATTCGAAGCTATCTGGGAACCATGGGCGCAATTTATTGGTATATCCCTCATTCCCGGCGTCCAGCCTTAAAATTACGAGCATTTTAAATAGGGGGCGGGGGAACCTTCCGAAGGCAGGCTAGCTTCTCTCTTCCTTTACCCTCTTTCCACTATCTGCTACTCCTCTCTCCCTTTCTGTCACTACTCTTCTGCTCACCACCTTAGGGGGACTAGGAAAAGTCTTCCCGATTTGGGCGTAAAACATTCCCTGAAAGAAGCTCATTTTGTTTTTTCTAGAAAGTTACCAAACCAGGTTATCGCTATTTCTAAGCATTCTTAATGACTCCGAGGATCCATGGTAAACATAAGGAGGGGATGGTTTGCGGAGATTCTCCCGGGCACAGCTTGATCCCTTTTGGGGGGCCCGCAGATTCTCTTCGGGCCTCTCCTCGCAACAGTACTTAAACTTGGCGGTCTACCAGCTTTTGTGTTTCTTTTTTCTTCTTTTTACTTTTTTTTGTTTTCGGATAGACGAGATACAGCAGCTCCGCAGATTCTGGATATTAATTTATATAATAGACAGACCTTTACACCTGGCGTTGTCAGCATCTACGTCCCCCTCAGGGGTTTGTCATGTAATACTCTGATGTTATGTGCATTATTTTGTTTTGCTTGTGTTATTATTTTGTAAAACCAATAAAAGATTTTGAAAGAAAGGAAGAGATTGATCTGTGGGTATGCCCACCATTAGAATACCTCCCTTCATCCACCTACTTCTAATGATGGGCATACATGCACCATTTATATATGCCGAAACATGGGGGCATCCGCCCCAAAAGGTAGGAGCAAATCGCTCCTCCGCCCCTGCTGCTCCATATTTTTTTTAAATGTGGTGGTGAAATCACCTCCGACAGCGCTGGAGTCACAGCTTTATGTATCGTGGGAGCAAGCGCTGTTGCTGTCAAGATAAATAAATCCGCGCTGCAACTGAATGGCGTACCTGCTAAGCAAATGATGGTTAACAATAAAAAACAGTAAACAGAAAATAAAAGAGGTCCAAGAACAGAACCTTGGGGGACCCCGACAGAGAAGGGAAGAGGAGTGGAGGAAGTAGAATTGTAAGGGACACTGAAGGTGCGTTGGGATAGGTAGGATGAGAGCCACTGAAGAGCACAGTCACGGTGACCAAGGGAGTAAAGTTTTTTGAGGATGGGGGGGGTCAACTGTGTCAAAGGCAGCTGTAAGATCCAGAAGTAGGAGTACAGAATAGTTTCCGTTGGTTTTTGCAGTTAGTAGGTCATTTGTGAGTTTTAAAAGAGCAGTTTCTGTGGAGTGTTGAGGGCGAAATCCAGATTGAAGGGGATCAAGAAGGTTGTTTTTAATGAGGTGGTCACTTAGTTGGTTGTAAACCAGGCGTTCAAGGAGTTTAGAGGAAAAGGGGAGCAAGGAGATAGGGCATAGGTTGTTAAGATTAGTAGGGTCCAAGGATGGCTTTTTAAGTATGGGGGTGACCAGTGCATGTTTTAGAGCATTGGGGAAGATGCCAGAGGTGAGGGAGAGATTGAAGATGTGGGTTAGAGAGTGTAGAATAGAGTCAGAAGGCGACCGTAGCATATGAGAGGGAATAGGGTCCAGGGGACAGGTGATTAGGTGGGCAATAGAAAGGAGTTTAGCAACTTCGTCTGTAGTAGCAGATCTAAATAGGGGGAGTGTCAGTTGTACCTGTTGACATGGGGTCTTAGCTGGGGGAGATACCTGTAGAGTGGAGATTTCATCACAGAGTGTATCAATCTTGTTTTTGGAGTGATTAGCGATCTCCTGGGCAGTGAGTGAGTCAGTGGGTGGAGGCGGTGGAGGACAAAGTAGAGAGTTGAAGGTAGAGAAGAGTTTACAGGGACTGGATGAGGAGGTGTTAATAAGAGCTATAAAATAGTTTTGCTTGGCAGTGTGGAGGAAAGAATAGTGGAGGGCAGATTTGTATTGGTTGAAGTCTTTGAGAGACTTATGCCCCGTACACACGGTCGGATTTTCCGATGGAAAATGTCCAATCGGAGCGTGTTGTCGGAAATTCTGACCGTGTGTGGGCGCCATCGGACATTTTCCATCGGATTTTCCGACACACAAAGTTGGACAGCAGGAGATAAAATTTTCCGACAACAAAATCCGATCGCGTCAATTCCGATCGTGTGTGGCCTGTTCCGACGCACAAAGTGCCACGCATGCTCAGAAGAAATTCCGAGATGGGACAGCTCGTTCTGGTAAACTTAGCGTTCGCAATGGATACAGCACTTTCGTCACGCTGCAATGTTCAAAATGGTTTAATACAGCGCGCTCTCTTCTTCCTTATAATGTGACAAGAATTAAGTAGTTTTGCTGCTCATATTCACACACACTTCTCACAAAGTTTTATTTGTGTTTTTTTAGTGGGATTCCCTGAATATATTGTTATTAGTTGTCACATCTGACAGTTTTTATATATATATATTTTTTTGGGGGGGATTTTCAGCCTTTTTTTTTCTTTAATGTTTGGATTTTTTCCAAGGCTGATCTTTGTTCAATGTTATTTTTATTTTTACTCCTGAATATTTTTGGGTGTGTTTTGTGTGTCAAGTTACCCCAACATCATTGATATCTTATATTATTTAATCTCCAGGAGATTGTTTGTTGTTGGTGTCCCTTGTTCATTTCACATTGTATATTTGAAATGTACCTGAATCCTCACAAACAAACTGTCATTTTTGAAGTAAAACACATAGGAGAGTATAATTCAAAACAAAAATCCTTTATTAAGGGATCAGAACCAAACAAAGAGGAAGGCAACACTGGATCAACAGCTGAAATTAGCGAAGCCTGGGACCCCCACGGCAGACATCAATTCTTGAACATCAAAATTGGTGGCCTGAGGAGTCCATATGTAAGGGAGGGCAGTCTGGTCCAGAATTCGCAGAGATCCGGATAGCAGCAGATGACATGTATGTCCCCAGGCTGTGGTACCACAAGAGGCTGCATTTTTTGGCCGACCAGACTGAACCCAGGGCAATCACTGTCTGGTCTTCCTTTCACGCTTCCTTCCCGGCTGTGGCTGTGCAGTTGGAGATGTGGCAGGAGGAGGAGTAGGACCTGGAGGAGGAGGAGGACCTGCAGGAGGAGGAGGACCTGCAGGAGGAGGAGGACTGGGAGGACCTGGAGGAGGACTGGGAGGACCTGGAGGAGAGGGAGGCGGAGGAGGAGGACCTGCAGGAGGAGGAGGAGGACCATCGCGAAGGTGTGTCTGAGGTGTATTTTGGCCCCTCATACCTTTCTCCAGAGCCTCCGATATGAGGGCCTCACACATTACTTTTTGGCCCTTCTCCATCCTCTGCATTTTATATGCAATGAAGGCAGCAATGTTCTCTTCCATGGTGTGGGGTGCTCCCAGGACCTCTGTAGCCCTCCAAAAGAATCCTATAGCAGCCTCCTCTAGGGCACTCCTCCTACTGCCACTTTCTGTTTTCAGGGGGGGTGGAGGGACCTGCAGATCCGCCAGCCGGCTCGGCCCGGCCACCTCCTGGCTGAGACTTCCCTGTGTATGAAAAAGGGACATGGTTTTAGTTTTTGCTTCATCAATCACAATCCTAAATTAGTACTCCCAACTAACATCTAGTTAACATCATTGATTGGACAAGCAGAAATATTTAGAGGAATGCTATACCTGGCTCAATCTGGGCTCCTCCACATGTGGCCTGGAAGGCCCAGGTTGGGCGTCAGAAGCCTCAGCCGGGGGGGGAAGGAAGTGTGGAAGGAAGGCTGGAGAGGGATGGCCTGGGTTCAGTCTGGCCTGCCAGAAAGTGCAGCCTGTCGTAGTACAACATCCTGGGGTCATAGATGTCATCTGCTGCTCCGGATCTCTGTGAATCCAGGACTTTCTTGCGCTCCCTTAGATATGTGCTCCTCAGGCAACCAATTAATATCTTTAAATAGGTGATGTCTGCCGTGGGGATCACCTGCTTCACAATTTCACACAATTGCTCCAGTGCTGCCTTCCTCTTTGCTTGGTTCTTGAAATGGGGGTGGTTAATCTCCCACAGACATGGCAGCTCCCTTAGCATCTCTATGAATACTGACATGAAGTCATTATCTTTGAGTACCATATCCATGTTCACTGCAAGACACAACACAAGACAAAGCCTAATGTCCGACAAAACTCTCCTAATCTTGTTACAATATAGGCCTCAATCTAGAAGCAGTATAGGCACAAGTTTGTCTCTTACCTTCGTTCTTACGATCGTCCAATGCTCCTTCCTCCGTTCACAGATCATACGTAATACGCACGCGTGTTACGCTTTATACACACTGCGCATGCGTGTAACTCCGCCCACCCCTGACGTTCTTTCTAGTCTATTCCCCACCCCTTTTCGTTCGGCGCAGTAGGTGAAGAGCAAATGGCGGAGTTACAGCAGGTGCATGCTAATTCTAGCAACGAGGAGGAGGAGGAGGAAAGCCCGGATCCAGGCACATCCCGATCCAGAAGGAGGCATTTTAAGGCCACAAATATGTCCTTTGGGGAGATGTTGGAGATGGTCGACATCATGAGGAAGTCCGACTATGACGGAAAATATGGGCCTTACCCCCACCCCAACATCCGAAAGGCCAAAATCATTGCTAAAGTGGTCAAAAGCCTTCACAGGAATTTTGGGGTACGAAGATCTAAAGATCAGCTCAGGAAGCGGTTGTCGGACCTGAAGTTGAGAGAGCCAGAGCAGTACTGAAAGATCCGGAGAGTGCTGCAAAAAAGTAAGTAGTTGTGCTGTGTTCCTATTCTTTCTGTCTTTATTCTGTTCGTTCTGCTCCATATGCTTTTATTAATTGTAACGTTTAAAATGGCAACTTTAATGTTCATGGGCCCATTATTTGTTCGTATCAAACATTTTTCTTTCGGCCTCTAGAACACCATTGTTTAGGCCATATGCATTTTCACACATTTTTTTTGGGCCTACTTGGATGCCAAATATTTGTTTGTGTAGATGGGTTTGTTACTAGAATGAAATACCAACTAGATTGTGTGTAAGGAGAGGACACTGAGCAGCTGTTTTCACATCTGGACACTGGAGCACTAGTGTGGGACACAAGAACAACATTTTTATTAGGGGGCCACACAGGTGCTCCAGTGTATACTATAGGGGGGTCTCCATCTGTGAAGCTTGTACTAAACAGGTAAAGTATTGCAGCTTGACAAAGGCCAATAAAAAATATACATCTTGGAACTCTGCTAAAATAGACAATTTTACCCCACTTCCAAGCAATGTTTTCTATTTCTAGTTCTGCCATCAAATATCTGTGTGCTAATTATACCATTTTTGTTTTACATAGGGGAGAAAAGACTCGGAGGACACCCCTCATCCGAGGAGACCACAGACCCCCCACCTATGGAAGAAGGTGAAATACCCCCAAACGAAGCTGAGCAGGAGGAAGAAGAAGATGTGGTGGAGATTGGCACCACAACAGGTGAGTGTCTGCGACCACAGGCTCAGGTAAACGAGATGGATGGTGGCAGATTTTTGAGACCTATTTTTTTTTTATTTGTCTCTTTTTAGGTGAGCGTAAGGTTGTGGATCCCCAACTCTTTACTTCTGAAAGTGCCCAGATCCTGATCGGGGAGATCATGGGGTGTAATGCCGAACTGCAAAACATCCAGCACAAAATCCATGATGTTATTAAAAAAAATAATAACATCATTGATGTTTTGGGGCGAATTTAAACCCCACAAAATCACTTTTTGTATTGTGGTTCAATCTTTTAAATTTTTTTGCAATGTTTAGAAAAGCCAAATTTGGAGGATGCACACAGTGTGCCAACATGTGCTATCTGCCATCACAGGAGATCAATGGACGCGTTTTGGGGGTGCAACCCCTTCCTCAATTATAAAGTAGCATTGAGGAAGGGCTTGCTCCCCCAAAACACGTCCCTTGATCCCCCCTGATGGCAGATAGCACATGTTGACATTCGTAAATTGGTGTGCATCTTCCAAATTTGGCTTTTCCAGGGGTGATTTCCCCCCATCTGAACGCTATATCAAACCCAGTTCCTAAATACTGATGTCTGATATAGCCTTCAGGTTTTACCATATGTGAACTTTGTAAGTTCTAGTTTTTTGGCTTTCTTGTTGGTTTTACACAGGCCTGTTTTATCTGAAATGGATATTTCGATTTTTGATAATGCTACTGCAAAAATAGTTATACAACAAACATGTTGGTTTGTTTTAAAAACCTTTGGTAAATGCACATGTGGTTGTGCAGGTATAAAAAAGTGGCTTCCTCAAGAATGTGTGGATTATTGTCTCAACACTACAACACTTTTGGGGTGATGTAATAGCTGTTTTATGCAAAAGTGGGGGTTATTTCCTAAGGGCAAATCCACTTTGCACTACAAGTGCAGGTTCAGTGCAGTTGCAAGTGCACTTGTAGTGAAATGTGTTTTTGCATTTAGGAAATACCAGCCAACAGTGCTTTGTATAAGGTTACCCAATCACGACATTTTCTGCACTCAAAACATTTCTGTCAGAGTCAGCTAAAACAAACACAAGCAGTAAATATCCACAAAGAATTTCTTTTTTTTTTTTTATTTGAAAAAGGCTTCACATATTGTCTGGCATATTGATAGCCCCCCTACCCGCAAAGAACTCCAGGTATCGTAACCGGACATCACGGGCACTCAGGGAGGGCAAGCCAGGACGGCCACTTTCAAGCGCCGTCAGTGTTGTTGGATGTAGGATTCCGGCCTCAGGCCCAACTGAGCCAGCATAGTTGGCAGAATGTTTTCTTAAAAAATTATGGAGAACACAGCACGCCAGTATTATATGGTTCAGTTTATACTCCGCCATATGGATGGGTGTCAGAAATAGTCGGAACCGGCTGGCCAGGATTCCAAATGTGTTCTCCACCACTCTTCGGGCTCTGGCCAGCCGGTAATTAAAAACCCTCTGTTCCGGGGTGAGGGTCCTCATCGGGAATGGCTGCATCAGGTGGTCCCCAGCGCAAACGCTTCATCAGCAACGAAAACAAAGGGGAGACCTTCCACATTGTCCTCTGGAGCTGGCAAGTCCAAGCTACCATTCTGGAGACGCCTGTAGAACTCCGTCTGGGCGATGACTCCACCATCGGACATCCGGCCATTCTTCCCCACGTCCACATACAAGAAGTCGTAATTAGCCAACACCACTATACTATCACTATACTATTAAACCCCTTGTAATTATAATAGTACGACCCCGAGTTAGGTGGTGGGACGATGTGGACGTGCTTCCCATCAATTACCCCTCCGCAGTTAGGAAAGTCCCACCGCTGGGCAAAGTGGGAGGCCACAGTCTGCCATTCCTGTGGCGTGGAAGGAAACTGTTGAGGAAAAAACAATAAACATTACTATTTTTTCACAGATTAGACAAACATTCTGGGGCAACCTCTAGATAGCATTTATTAAGGGGAATTTAACAAGGCCAAAGTATAAGGTACACCTATCATATTCCCCCCCCCCACTCTCATGGGCCATTTCTAACATTATAGGGGGGGAACTCTTGGACAGGTAACCCTCTTCACTTCATTGAGAGATGAATGCCTAAATAATGGGTATTACTTGGAACAGCCCCTCCTTAGTTACGCTATTGGCAGACCACTGGACAGGTAAGAAGTGTCACAATACAAAGATATAAATACACATTGTACACATTTGAGGACATTTGGACATTCTGCTATTACCTATCATGATAATAATAGGATACAAAAACTTTAAACAGTACCATTGGAAAGTATACAGGCAGGCCCTTGCACTACATGCTTTGGGGAATTCATCCGTAAATCTGAGCACAAAATAGATGGGTATAGTGTGTATGGGCTTGGCAAAGTCAGCAGATAGATGATTGAGGATACATAGAGAATTGGGATCAGCTGACTTAGCAGTTGGGGGAGGGAGGGTTACTAAAAATTATTTGGGGACACCACAAAAAAAAGCCTCTGCCACTCTGCCTGAATTTAAATCAAAAATAACATTTAGAAACATTTTAGGGGTGTTTGGGGTAAAGCACTACTATGGAGCTGATAAAATACATTGTTAAGTGACTACATGAGGTGAATATAGGGCAGGAGACACCATGCTGGGGAGGTAAGTGAAGGGCAAATATGTATGAAGGACCTAAAATAATAATTACATAACAATCCAGCATGCATGAGGACAAAGGGGACATTCACAGCATATTACAATCATGGTAATTAGGGAATGAGGAAAGAAATAAAATATATTAGCAAACATTCAATACAATAAAATGTGATATTAAAGGATAAAAATCTTACCTTCATATACTCCTTCTGCAGGACCTGGATGATGGCAGAAAAGGTCTCTGGGATAATGATACCCAGAGCCTGGGGGGAGATGCCTGTCAAGAACTTCAAGTCCTGCAGACTTCTCCCTGTGGCCAAATACCGCAAGGTAGCGACCAACCTCTGCTCCGGAGTGATGGCTTGCCTCATGCAGGTATCCTGCCTGCTAATATAGGGGGTCAGCGAAGCCAACAAACGGTGAAACACGGGGTCCGTCATTCTGAGAAAGTTCCTGAAATCATCAGGATTATTCTCACGGATCTCACGGAGCAAAGGCATATGACAGAACTGGTCAAGCTGAAGCAACCAATTCTTGGTCCATGAACTCCTCCTCACCCTGTTCATGGACCGGACTTGTGTCAAGGTCAAGACCCCAACACCAAGCCCCCGCACAGCACGAAATCTACGAGGAGTACGCATACGAAACATGGCTAGAAAACGGTCGGCTGCTCAGAACGAAGTAACAGAACGCACTGAAGAACAGCAAGGCCTGTGAAGAGCGACCTGAAAAACAGCAACGAGCAGGCAAGATCACACAGAAAACTCTGATACGAACTGACTGCACGCACTGAAGAGCAGATACAAACCCACAAGCACAAACTGAATGGCAGAAAACGATCTGAAAGCCACGAGTCTGAAAAAGCGCGAATCGTCTCTCACCAAACTTTTACTAACACGAGATTAGCAAAAGGAGCCCAAAGGGTGCCGCGCTTGGTTCTGAACCGACCTTTTCTAGTCTCGTCGTACGTGGTGTAAGTGAACACGTGGTTGGCGATCGGAAATTCTGACAACTTTGTGCGACCGTGTGTAGGCAAAACAAGTTTGAGCCAACATCCATCGGAAAAAATCCTAGGATTTTGTTGTCGGAATGTCCGAACAAAGTCCGACCGTGTGTACACCCTATTAGTCTTGTGCCACAGACGCTCAAGAGCGTGACTATGTTTTTTGAGAATTTTAGTGTCATCTGTTTGCCAGGGCTGTAGGGGTCGAGGCCTGATTCTGCGTGTAGTGAGGGGAGCGAGCTTGTCCAGGGTGGAGAACAGGGATTTATTGTAGATGGACACAAAATCACAAAATCTACCTGGGACGTGGAAGTGTAGACACTTCCCAGCAACCAACCCCTACACAAGATGACCAGACGATTGGTTACTGGTCGCTGTCAACACCCCCTTTGATTTGACGGAAAAGAGGAGATGCCAAGACAATGGTCAGTTCTCCTTTTACCATCCAAGAAGAAACATCTGCCAAGTTGAGAACCGATTACCTAGCTCATCGATTGAACTCTGATCAACCCTCGGACATTAATTGCAAGTATTCTTCCTTCCCAATTCTACCTTATTGCTTTGTGGCTGTATATTGTCTTTATCTTTTGAAACATCTTTTTTCTGTAAATGTTTTATTTGCATCATCTTTGACCTTTTCATAATAAACCCTTATGTTGAAAAGTGTTAACCTTGTTTTTAAAGCTCTTAATGCAAGCTGCATAAACGAACCTGCCTCTTGAAGGGCGCTACTGTTGTAGAGTAAGACTCTGAGGAGACCTGTCTGTGGTGGCAGTGTGTGTGGCAGACGCTTATTCTAAAATTATAATTGGTGTTGCTAAAATTACGAGTCTCCCCCGGCTCGGTCTTTTAAACGGGGGTGGTGGCGGTTAAAGGGTTAATTGTGTAATTAGCCCAGTGACAATCACTCTCAGGCTGCTCGCACCTAGATTGTGGTCCCGCAAGCTGGAAAATCTTTGTGCTGGGCGCAGCTGAGAGTGGCATTTTTATGTAAGTGACAGCGTGGTGTGAGATTGGGCGGTCCTTCGTTGCAAGTTAGCGAGGAGGGCAGGGAGCTGACACCCGCGTTCGTCACACATTTTTATAAATTTTCTTACATGAGGTATGTGCACTCCATACTTGTCTGACATGAAACTATCCTCGGTGTCATCTTTTTTCCCCTCCAGGTTTCTAATATAAGGTTCTGATGTTACTAATCACTGAGCAATTGGTTCTGAAGAAGCTAATAAGTGAAACGCTTCAACCTTCTCTGTGATACTTTTTGTAACTATTGTATTGAACTTCAGATTGAATTGGATGTTTTTACTATAGGTTTTTTCTATGTATAAACTCTGTTATAATAAATTTACTTTTAATTAACTTGTGTAAAAAGTTCCTCTCTGGTACCGCTATAATCCATCATGTCAGTTCTCTATTTATGCAATGTTTAGTAAGGATGAGGTACCCCCATAGCCTTAATGTTCAACTTTCCGCCATGAAATTACACTTTGCTAAAATGTAAAGTAGTGAGTGTACAGCTTGTATAACAGTGTAAATGAGCTGTCCCCTCAAAATAACTCAACACACAGCCATTAATGTCTAAACCGTTGGCAATAAAAGTGAGTACGCCCCTAAAATGAAAATGTCCAAATTGGGCCCAAAGTGTCAATATTTTGTGTGGCCACCATTATTTTCCAGCACTGCCTTAACCCCCTTGGGCATGGAGTTCACCAGAGCTTCACAGATTGTCACTGAAGTCCTTTTCCACTCCTCCATGACAACATCACGGAGCTGGTGGATGTTAGAGACCTTGCGCTCCTCCACCTTCTGTTTAAGGATGCCCCACAGATGCTCAATAGGGTTTAGGTCTGGGGACATGCTTGGCCAGTCCATCACCTTTACCCTCAGCTTCTTTAGCAAGGCAGTGGTCGTCTTGAAGGTGGTTTGGGGTCGTTATCTTGGAATACTGCCCTGCGGCCCAGTCTCTGAAAGGAGGGGATCATGCTCTGCTTCAGTATGTCACAGTACATGTTGGCATTCATGGTTCCTTCATTGAACTGTAGCTCCCCAGTGCCGGCAGAACTCATGAAGCTCCAGACCATGACACTCCAACCAACATGCTTGACTGTAGGCAAGACACACTTGTCTTTGAACTCCTCACCTGGTTGCCACGACACACGCTTGACACCATCTGAACCAAATAGGTTTATCTTGGTCTCATCAGACCACAGGATATGGTTCCAGTAATTCATGTTCTTGGTCTGCTTGTTTTCAGCAAACTGCGGGCTTTTCTGTGCATCATCTTTAGAACAGGCTTCCTTCTGGGATGACAGCCATGCAGAGCAATTTGATGCAGTATGTGGTGTATGGTCTGAGCACTGACAGGCTGACCCCCCCACCCCTTCAACCTCTGCAGCAATGCTGGCAGCAATCATACGTCTATTTTCCAAAGACAGCCTCTGGATATGACGCTGAGCACGTTCTTTTAACTTCTTTAGTCGACCATGGCAAGGCCTGTTCTGAGTGGAAACTGTCCTGTTAAACCACTCTATGGTCTTGGTCACTGTGCTGCAGCTCAGTTTCAGGGTCTTGAAAATCTTCTCATAGCCTAGGCCATCTTTATGTTGAGCAACAATTCTTTTTTTCAGATCCTCAGAGAGTTCTGTGCCATTAAGTGCCATGTTGAACTTCCAGTGACCAGTATGAGACAGTGAGAGCGATAGCACCAAATTTAACACACCTGCTCCCCATTCACACCTGAGACTTTGTAACACTAATGAGTCACATGACACCGGGAATGGGGAAATGGCCAATTTGAACATTTTTACTTAGGGGTGTACTCACTTTTGTTGCCAGCGGTTTAGACATTAAACACTTCCAGATTGCCCGCCTGCTGTCGTTATACATCGGTACTTTGACGTTGAATACTGTTGTTATGACAGCAGATAGCTGCCATAACCCCGGTATTTTCTGAAATGCCTAGCGGTCCGCATTAAGATAAAAGTGGTCTCGCTGCAAGATCACTTTTATCGGCAGGGGGAGAGGTGACCTCCCCCCTCCTGCCATGTTCCGGTCATCTCCGCCGCTTACCGGAGCCCTCGGTAGCGGCGGAGATGATCCGAACCTTTCCCCTCAGAGGCACTAAGTTGAGTGAGGGAATGATGGCCCCCATTCTACTCAATGACGTTGGATGATGGATGCAATGTCAAACAATTTAGGTGTAAATGTGAGATCTGAAGTATTTTTGACCCCAGGTCTCATATTAAAGAGGTCCTGTCATGCTTTTTTCTATTACAAAAAATTAAATTAAAATTAAAGCGCCCCATCCCTCCGTGTTAGAGCACAGAAGCGAACGCAAATATAAGTCGTGCCCACATATGTAAACAGTGTTGAAACCACACATGTGAGGTATTGCCGCAATCGTTAGAGCAAGTGCAATAATTCAAGCAAAAGACCTCCTCTGTAACTCAAAACTGGTAACCTGTAGAAATTTTTAAACGTCGCCTATGGAGATTTTTAAGTGTCAAAGTTTGTTGCCATTTCACGGGCAGGCGCAATTTGAAGTATGACATGTTGGGTATCAATTTACTCGGCATAACATTATCATTCACAATAATAGAGTAAATTGGACTAACTTTACTGTTTTATTATTTTTTCATAAAACAAAGTGTATTTTTTCCAAAAAAATTGCATTTGTAAGACCGCTGCACAAATACAGTGTGACATAAAGTATTGCAACAACTGCCATTTTATTATCTAGGGTGTCTGAAAAAAAATATAATGTTTGGGGGTTCTAAGTAATTAGCTAGCAAAAAAAAAACGATTTTTACTTGTAAACAACAAGTTTGAAAAATAGGCCTGGTCCTTAAGTTGTTAATGGCTGTGTGTTGAGTTATTTTGAGGGGACAACAAATTTACACTGTTATACAAGCTGTACACTCACTACTTTACATTGTAGCAAAGTGTAATTTCTTCAGTGTTGTCACATGAAAAGATATAATAAATTATTTACAAAAATGTGAGGGGTGTACTCACTTTTGTGAGATACTGTATACACAGTATATAAAGGTGTGTGTGTGTACCTTACAAGCTGACTGTTGGCTTTTCTTGTGAAAGTAATTTATGTTCCACTCGTACCAAAAAGGACACAAATTAAGGCTTGACATGTCAGGTATCCATTTGCTTGGCATAATCTCATCTTTTACACTTTACCAAATAATTGTGTAAGATATTGCATCTCTGTGCAACAAAATTTACATAAGTGTATTTGTACAGAAATATTGCATTTGAAAAACGATTACACTACAGTATTAACGTGTGACAAACATTGGAACTACCACCACTTTATTCTCCATGGTTTCTGCTTCCTGAAAATATATACTATTTGGGGGTTAACATGTAAGCAGAAAATGCCCACAAAGGGCTCTGGCAGTGAAATGGTTAAAATAACATTTGTGATTGTGTCACCTAGTGAACACCATAGTGTGTTACACCAGGGAGCCAGAGCAATGCTCCTTATTCACTCCCTACTAACTTTTGGATGCTCAAGACTGCTTACCCTTTTACCAATAGAGCTTTTTTTTTTTTTTAACAGTAAATAGTTTTTTTATTTAGAAGTATTAGAATTTACATTGACACAGTGTACATACAGATGGGAGGGGGGGAGAAGGAGCAGGTTAAAAAGTAGAGTGTAGAGCGCAATAGTGTCGCCTAGGACTTCACAATGAGCCTTAGGGCTCCGGACCATTTGCATCGATCCATTACGACCAGACCTTATCAAATTTTCTAGGACAGTTTCTGCTCTCATATGTCAGCTTATACAATGGTAGGACAGAGTTAATCGTGGTCACCCACACGTGCTACGTAGGTGGGGTAGGTTGCTTCCACTTGAGGAGAATCTCTCTTCTAGCGTAGTATAGAGCATAAAATAGAAATAGTTTCACATGCCTAGAGACCTCAATATTCTCCACATTGCCGAGTAATGCCATGACAGGATCCAAACTGAGAGACCAGTCACCAAAGGACCCCAGGGCTTCAATTACACTCTCCCAAAAGGGAGGTATCAGAGGACATGTTCATACCATGTGGAAGAATGTGCCCGGGGAGGAACTGCATCTAGAGCAGAGGACGCTAACATCAGGGTATATACTGGCCAGTCTCACAGGAGTAGAGTATGTTTGGTGGAGAAATTTAAGTTGGATGAAGCAATCCTACCAATAGAGCTTTATTGGTCTAGGTTGTGTATTAAGTCTTGTTATACTAGCATTCAGTACTGCTTTGTGACCCCAACACATGTAAATGATAGTTGTCCTTAAAAACAAATCAGATCAAATAGCAGCCAAAGTTAGTATTTATTGACTGCATTTAAAAAAAATAAAAGAAACACTGTAAATGAAATGCATAGCTTGCAGATAAAAGGCCTACCTTGTAATAACATCACACTTTGACCACTTCTCATAAATAAACTGATCTCTTACTACACACAGTACTTTTTCCTGGAGATTAAAGGAATTACATTTTAGACTGTGATTCATCTCTGGTAACACAGCTGAAAAAATAAAATCCATAACTAGATGTTGAAATGGACAGAGATTTTGTTCTCTAAGAGGATGCTATTATTATTGCATATTTCTAAAATTGCAGGGGATGAGAAGAGGGGTTATCAATACACTTATTTATACTGCATTAAAACTCAATTTTTAAGGCTGGTTTGTACTCCAGTGCAATGCAAAAGCATTTACAGCATAGCATAACAAACACTGTAAGAAATGACAACTTTAATCAGTGTTGGTTAAAGGCTTAGGCGCTGATAATGACAGCAAACCCATGACAATCCAGATGTTTGTGACTTTATTCCTTCATTTCAAAATTATAAGGACCTTTTTGTATTTTCCATTGAATTGTCAAAATGTATGTCTATCAGTTTGCCTGGGTAAAAAAGAGAAATCCAATCCAAAAGTATGCCATTGGCTGGCATTGTAGAAGAAAGTCACTGGTATTAAGGGAAATGGTGATGGTATAAGAGCATTCATAGATGCCAGGGAACACAGGCTAAACTGTTTGTTTTTCTAGGCCAAAGTGTCATTTGACACTTGGGGTGGTCAGTTAAACAGAATAGTGATTTTTTTAAAGCAGCACTGTGACCAGGTTATCACTGAACTTTGTAGCTGCAGGCACTGTGGGGTAACTGATTCTCAAACTTACAGTATAAAGTAATTTCAATTTCATTTAATCAAGTTCATCCTGCTCATCCAGTTAGAGGTGATTCAACAATCTTTATAAACAAGGCCAAGGATAAATCTAAGGGAAAAACCAAGCTTAACTTACCAACCAGCCCCCAGACAACCAAATAACCTGTCTAACGGTATGTGTTAAAAGCAGGGGTTTAGTCTGCACACATGTGCAAAATTAAACAATCTTCCAGTCATTTGATTAATGTAATTTCAGAGTTATGCACAATAAAAGAGGGAGAGAAGGGAGTGCTGAGACCTCACTTGAACAACTTAGGCCGGGTTCACACGTATGCAGCCACGAGTTTGTGCCTGGGCTCCGGTGCATCCCTGTTCACTGGTTCAGGTGCGAATCAGGTCTAAATTTTTGCCTGTTTTCGCACCTGAATCGGACCCAATGATGCACAGGACCCTTTTTGAATGCGAGCATCGTTGGGGGACCCCAGAGGACGATGATCGGGGCCACTCTGTGCAAAACGAACTACACGGTGGAGTTAAGTATGATATGCTTGTTATTTAAAAAAAACTAAAAAAAACTAGGGTTTACAACCCCTTTAACACTTTTCTCTATCCATGGTAGTGGGTCAAGTCTGCCTCTTAAATTTTGTGTGTGTGCTATTTATATAATCCTGGAATTATTTTACTGGTTTCTGATCACAGCTTCTGTAACTTTTCTCTGTCTGCTTCTGTCATCTATCTTTACTGCCAGGTATGATCAAAAGGGTCCAGCGCTTTAATGATAGGTAGGGGCTTTAGGTCACAAAGTGAGGAAGGTCCCTTGGCAACCTTTGCACATATTCAGGCCAACCTTTCGAGTCTGTAAACTTTAAGGTCCGCATTCCATATTCAAATTTTTCTGCATTGTATCTAGGAGAAAGAACAAAGAAATGGCTCATTACTTTACTTACCAATAACAGAGAGGAGAAGTAATAGTAGTGATCACAAAAGGTCGCTCGTGCTTTTTTCAGCAAGTATAGTGTGCTGTGTGCTATAGGATAGATTAATTTCTGTGTTGTTGTGTTTCTTTTTATGTTTTGTATATTTGTCTTTGAAATGATATGGAATGTTTTATATGTGCATAATAATTAAAAAAAAAAAAAAGTATAGTGTGCTGAAGAGATCATTGCATAAATAGCTTATACTGTATAGTACAGTAGGATATATGCATGGCACATCATACAGTCAGGCCCTATATATCATCATGGTTATTCTGAATCCCATTAGACTAGAAAAGTATTTTAACATTGTCCCCAGCAGAAAAAAAAGTTATTTCTTTTCACCCGATGACCTGTTATGTACAATTTCTCTTTTGCACGCTGGACTACGATAAACAGGATTGCATACACAGTAGTACTGAAAATAAAATAGACTAACTTTATATTTGACTGCACAGAATATATTTTGTTCTCTCTGCAGAATAAAAGTGTTGCCAATAGGTTTCAAAGCCCTGAAATGTTTACCACGCTCTGAATGCTTTTAGAAAATGCAATAAGCCAGTGTTCTGCGCACATGCTTTTTATTGGAGTGCTGATATATAGCAGCCTGCACATAGCTGATCAAGTGTCTCCTAAGGAACACGTTTATGACAAACACATTTTCAAGATAATGCATCTATGTAAATTCGATTCCCAGCTTCAAGTGCAATCTGTGCACTCTGAAATCCTGCCCTGTCTATACCTTTTCAAGAACTGCATCGGAATAGACACAGCTCCATTATAGCGAAGAGAAAAAATAAGCAAGTATAATAACAGTCTCTGCATCCTAATGACCTTATGTTGCTGAAGAAATCAGAAGTGCTATCACGCCTCACCTAGCACACAGCTCGACACCTCAGCCCAATGCACCATCACAATCTCTATCAGCCTGCAGTACCAAGTGATATTTTTGTGCTGTCAAACTAGGTTGTCTCACCTCAGTGATCAGGAGGCTGTCAATGACCTACATCAGCAGATTCAGGAATTAATGACTCCTCCAAGTTCCCTACTCGTTTTATCTTTTTTTTTTTTTTTTTTTTTCTTCAGAATATGTGACCTGGTTGGGTTTTTTTTTATTTTTTTTCTTAGTGCTAAATTACACCGCAGCCTTTTTTTTTTTTAGAACATTCTGAAAAGTCAATCTGAATAAAGATGTGCAGTACTCATGTTACCTAAGTGTTTTCCTTTCCCCATTACATCATGGACCAACAGTGGTAGCAGAGGTAAAACCCAACACTGGACCAGTAGAACTTGTATATGTGTTTTCCCTCCTTATTGCACTGAAAGAAAAATGATCTAGCAATTATCTGCTAGAAAAACCTTCATTTTTTTGTGTTTTTTTGTGCAGGATGTGCATATAACTGTTGTTATGACATATAACAAGATATTGGGCACCATTCTCGGAGCAGTATCTACCAGTTGACCTCTGGAAGATTTATCCTCCTTCATGACCAGGCCATTTTCTGTGATACTGGACTGCGTTACTTTTTTTTTGAAAATGTATTTTTATTAAAGTATATAGATACAAAACATAGCCTTTGGGCATTCCCTGGCTAGCAAGCACATAAAACATAACATTACTAATGGCCTGTACACACGGTCGGACATTGATCAGACATTCCGACAACAAAGTCCATGGATTTTTTCTGACGGATGTTGGCTCAAACTTGTCTTGCATACACACGGTCACACAAAGTTGTCGGAAAATCCGTTCGTTCTGAACGCGGTGACGTAAAACATGTACATCGGGACTATAAACGGGGCAGTAGCCAATAGCTTTTGTCTCTTAATTTATTCTGAGCATGCGTGGCACTTTGTGTGTCGGATTTGTGTACACACGATCGGAATTTCCAACAATGGATTTTGTTGTCGGAAAATTTTATAGCAAGCTCTCAAACTTTGTGTGTCGGAAATTCCCATGGAAAATGTGTGATGGAGCCCACACACACGGTCGGAATTTCCGACAACAAGGTCCTATCACACATTTTCCGTTGGAAAATCTGACAGTGTGTACAGGGCATTACTGTTGTCTTATCTAATAACAAAACCGCAACATTCCATATACTTCGCTCAAATGTTCTCGTATAAATTCAAAGCAAGGATCAATGGAAGTTAAGGAGATTTCTGTGCCCTCTCTACCTTCAGGATGATGTTACAGGAGAACATGAACTCATAATTGGAATTTATACCTGACCAAATGTAACATGAGTTGCTGCAGAGGAGTAAATTCACATAAATCCACAACCTTATCAGGAGCAAGTGGATTCAGTCTACAGACTCTGGTCATCAGCTGTATATTCTGAGTCTGTCCACAAGCAGCAGACCTTCTCAAATTTTTTAGGGCAACCCTGAGACAAATACGGCACTGAATTACTTTAACTGAAAACTGCAAGGTCGTACTCTAAAAAAATTTGTCATTTTTTTCCCCACAAATAGAGCTGTCTTTTGGTGGTATTTGATCACCTCCGCTTTTTTTTTTTGCAATAAACAAAAAAAGACCGACAATTTTGAAAAGAAAAAAAAACAATATTCTTTACATTCAGCTATAAAACACATCCAATTTAAAACATGTAAAAAATCAAATGTCTTCATAAATGTAGGCCAATATGTATTCTGCTACATGTTTTTGGTAAAAAAAAAATCAAAATAAGCGTATATTGATTGGTTTACGTGTACGTTATAGCATCAACAAACTATAAATAAATAAGTGCAGGGCTAAGGTTGCAAAAAAGCAAATTTGCATAAATTGTATAAATGTGACTTAAACATAAATATATCAAATAAACAGAGATTCATACACAGTGAAATGTGAATCAACCAAAGAAAAAGTGAAATTTCTGAAAAAATACAGGTATGGTGAAAAATGTGCTAGTATGGTGACTATACCATAAATAAGGCGAGAGATAGAAATTGGGGTGTTATTATTTAACAGAAACACATCAAATAAACAAGGATTAACACAATGAATGTGAGTTCAAACTCAGAAAAATGAGAATAATTTCTGAAAGATGTGCTAATATAATAATGTGCTAGTATAACTGCACAATAAACAAAGTTCAAAAAACAAAAATGGTGAATTGTAAAGTCCAAAGAAATCCAATTAGATGTGCAGTCCCGTTAGACATATGGGGGATTCCAATCACCGGTATGAACTGTGAAGGAAAAAACAGAAGAAGTACCTCCACCATAACCAGGGGGAGGCTTACCAGATCTTATTGACTTGGCGGGGCTTACACCACCCAAGTCTGCAGCGCTTATTAGGTTGAACACATCTGTTGGAAACAACTCTGGTCCTAGATCTGTATCAATCAATCGACCTTGGACTGTCACTGAATAGTGACTTGAAGGCTCGAATCATCGTGAGGAAGGTGGAAGGTAAATGCAGGAGGGATATATCATGCAATGAAAAGGTGGGCTAACATAACGTGATAACGTATAAAAAAGGCAATTTATTAAAAATAGAATAAAACACTCACTTTTGGAAGAGTAGAAAAAAGCATGTATATAACAAAGAGCGATGCAAACAGGAGGTCTAACTGATGTGTTTCGACTCCACGGTCGTCATCACGCTATGTTAGCCCATCTTTTCATTGCATGATATATCCCTCCTGGCATTTACCTTCCACCTTCCTCACAATGATTGGAGCCTTCAAGTCACTATTCAGTGACAGTCAAAGATCGATTGATTGATACAGATCTAGGACCAGTTGTTTCCAACAGATGTGTTCAACCTAATAAGCTCTGCAGACTTGGGTGGGTGTCTATAGTATGCTTGTAAAGGGGCGCATGTTTCCTGTGTTTAGAACAGTCTGACAGCAAAGGAAAAAAAGTCATTTAAAACTACTCGCGGCTATTAATGAATTGCCGGTCAGACAATACACATAATAACCCCGAACCAAAATTTTTTTAAAAAATTGACGTGGGGGGTCCCCCTAAATTCCATACCAGGCCCTTCAGGTCTGGTATGGATATTAAGGGGAACTCTGGCCAAAATTTTTTTTAAAAATGGCGTGGGGTCCCCCTCAATCTATATTAGACCCTTCAGGTCTGGTATGGATTTTAAGGGGAACCCCACGCCAAAATAAAAAAAAAACGGCGTGGGGCCCCCCCAAAAATCCATACCAGACCCTTATCCGAGCACATAACCTGGCAGGCCGCAGGAAAAGAGGGGGGATGAGAGAGCGTCCCCCCTGAACCGTACCAGGTCACACGCCCTCAACATTGGGAGGGTGCTTTGGGGTAGCCCCCCAAAACACCTTGTCCCCATGTTGATGGGGACAAGGGCCTCATCCCCACAACTCTTGCCCGGTGGTTGTGGGGGTTTGCGGGCAGGGGGCTTATCAGAATCTGAAAGCCCCCTTTAACCAGGGGACCCCCAGATCCCGGCCCTCCCCCCTGTGTGAAATGGTAAGGGGGTACAAAAGTACCCCTACCATTTCACAAAAAAAGTGTCAAAAATGTTAAAAATGACAAGAGACAGTTTTTGACAATTCCTTTATTTAAATGGTTCTTCTTTCTTCTATCTTCTATCTTCTTTCTTCTTTCTTCTATCCTCTTTCGGTTTCTTCCTCCATCTTCTTCTTCTTCTGGTTCTTCTGGTTCTTCCTCCGGTGTTCTCGTCCAGCATCTTCCTCCACGACTTCGGCGTCTTCTTTCCTTCTTCTCCTCGGGCCGCTCCGCATCCATGATGGCATGGAGGGAGGCTCCCGCTGTGTGACGCTTCTCCTCTTCTGACGGTTCTTAAATAATGGGGGGACGGGGCCACCCAGTGACCCCGCCCCCTCTGATGCATGGGGACTTCCCTGTGGCATTCCCCGTGATGTCAGAAGGGGTGGGGTTACGTAACGGATGACCCCGCCCCCCCTGACATCACGGGGAATGCCACAGGTAAGTCCCCATCAAGTTCCCGTGCGTTAGAGGGGGGCGGGGTCACCGGGTGGCCCCGCCCCCGTTATTTAAGAACCGTCAGAAGAGGAGAATCGTCACACAGCGGGAGCCTCCCTCCATGCTTTTGTACCCCCTTACCATTTCACACAGGGGGGAGGGCCGGGATCTGGGGGTCCCCTTGTTAACGGGGGCTTCCAGATTCCGATAAGCCCTCCGCCTGCAGACCCCCACAACCACCGGGCAAGGGTTGTGGGGATGAGGCTCTTGTCCCCATCAACATGGGGACAAGGTGTTTTGGGGGGCTACCACAAAGCACCCTCCCAATGTTGAGGGCATGTGGCCTGGTACGGTTCTTTTCCTGTGGCCTGCCAGGTTGCGTGCTCGGATAAGGGTCTGGTATGGATTTTTGGGGGGACCCCACGCCATTTTTTTTTAAGTTTTGGAGCGGGTTTCCCCTGTGGGGAATTCCCATGCCGTTTTTATCAATGAACTTTTATGTGTATTGTCAGACTGGCAATTCATTATAGCTGCTAATAGTTTTAAATGACTTTTTTTCCTTTGAAATGTCATTTTTCTGTCAGACTGTTCTAAACACGGGAGACATGCGCCCTTTACAGGCATACTATAGACACCCCCCAGGTACAAAATTTAAAGGTATATTACACTTTTATTGTTTCACTTTAAGCATTATTAAAATCACTGCTCCCGAAAAAACAGCCGTTTTTAAAACTTTTTTTTTGCATTGACACATGTCCCCTGGGGCAGGACCCAGGTCCCCAAACACTTTTTATGACAATACCATGCATATAAGACTTTAAAATTAGCACTTTTGATTTCTCCCATAGGCTTTTAAAGGGTGTTCCGCGGCTTTCGAATTTGCCGCGAACACCCCAAATTGTTCGCTGTTCGGTGAACTGGCGAACAGCCGATGTTCAAGTCGAACATGAGTTCGACTCGAACTCGAAGCTCATCCCTAATAGTCACCATACTAGCACATTTTTCATTATACCAGCATTTTTTCCTTATGTTTCTTTTTTAACAGGACTGCACATCTAATTGGATTTTTTTGGACTTTATAAATCACCATTTTCGTTTTTTGGACTTTGTTTATTGTGCAGTTGTTATACTAGCACATTATTATACTAGTACATTTTTCAGAAATTATTTTAATTTTTTCTGAGTTTGGACTCACATTCATTATGTGTTAATCCTTGTTTATTTGATGTGTTTCTGTTCAATATTAACACCCTAATTTCTATCTCTCACCTGATTTATGATAAAGTCACCATACTAGCACGTTTTTCACCATACCTGTATTTTTTCAGAAATTTCACTTTTTCTTTGGTTGATTCACATTTCACCATGTATAAATCTCTGTTTATTTGATATATTTATGTTTAAGTCACATTTATATCATTTATGCAAATTTGCTTTTTTTGCAACCTTAGCGCTGCACTTACTTATTCACAGTTTTTGCTTTTTGTCTACAAGCTGTGCTGGCTGCTAGGTTGCAGGTTCACAGCGCAGTATTCCTTTAACTTTATTTTTTGTATTAGCTTTTTAATGCTAGTAATGGCAGCGATCAGTGACTTATAGGACTGCGATATTGTGGTGGCCAATCAGATACTAACTGAAACTTTTGACACTTTGCAGGAACCAGTGACACTAATACAGTGATCAGGGCTAAAAATATGCACTGTCTGGGTGGGAAGGGGTTAAACAACTAGGGCGATCAAAGGGTTAAATGAGTGTCTACCCAGTGTTTGTGTTTACTATGTTTGCTGCTTTTGCTAAGGGAAGAGATGGATTCCAGTCCCTGCTTTGAAGGAACACAGAATCCATGTCTTCCCCCCTGCCATAACATGTATCTGTCTTGTTTATATAGGCAGATCCTTGCTATTAGGGATGAGCTTCAAGTTCGAGTCGAACTCATGTTCGACTCGAACATTGGCTGTTCGCAAGTTCGCCGAACACCGAACAATTTGGGGTGTTCGCGGCAAATTCGAATGCCGCGGAACACCCTTTAAAAGTCTATGGGAGAATTTAAAAGTGCTAATTTTAAAGGCTTATATGCAAGTTATTGTCATAAAAAGTGTTTGGGGACCCGGGTCCTGCCCCAGGGGACATGTATCAATGCAAAAAAAAGTTTTAAAAACGGACGTTTTTTCAGGAGCAGTGATTTTAATAATGCTTAAAGTCAAACAATAAAAGTGTAATATCCCTTTAAATTTCGTACCTGGGGGGTGTCTATAGTATGCCTGTAAAGGGGCGCATGTTTCCCGTGTTTAGAACAGTCTGACAGCAAAATGACATTTCGAAGGAAAAAACTCATTTAAAACTACCGCGGCTATTAATGAATTGCCGGTCCGACAATACACATAAAAGTTCATTGATAAAAACGGCATGGGAATTCCCCACAGGGAAACCCCGAACCAAAATTTAAAAAAAAAAAAAATGACGTGGGGGGTCCCCCTAAATTCCATACCAGGCCCTTCAGGTCTAGTATGGATATTAAGGGGAACCCCGGCCAAAATAAAAAAAAAAAATGACGTGGGGTTCCCCCTAAATTCCATACCAGACCCTTCAGGTCTGGTATGGATTTTAAGGGGAACCCCGCGCCAAAAAAAAAAAAAAAAACGGCGTGGGGTTCCCCCAAAAATCCATACCAGACCCTTATCCGAGCACGCAACCTGGCAGGCCGCAGGAAAAGAGGGGGGGACGAGAGTGCGGCCCCCCCCTCCTGAACCGTACCAGGCCACATGCCCTCAACATTGGGAGGGTGCTTTGGGGTAGCCCCCCAAAACACCTTGTCCCCATGTTGATGAGGACAAGGGCCTCATCCGAACAACCGTAGCCGGTGGTTGTGGGGGTCTGCGGGCGGGGGGCTTATCGGAATCTGAAGCCCCCTTTAACAAGGGGACCCCCAGATCCCGGCCCCCCCCCCTGTGTGAAATGGTAAGGGGGTACTTACCCCTACCATTTCACTAAAAAAGTGTTAAAATAGTTAAAAATGACAAGAGACAGTTTTTGACAATTCCTTTATTTAAATGCTTCTTCTATCTTCCTTCATCTTCTTCTTCTTCTGGTTCTTCTGGCTCTTCTGGTTCTTCCTCCGGCGTTCTCGTCCAGCATCTCCTCCGCGGCGTCTTCTATCTTCTTCTCCTCGGACCGCTCCGCACCCATGGCATGAGGGGGAGGCTCCCGCTCTTCTCTTCATCTTCTTCTTCATCCTCTTCTCTTCTTGATCTTCTTCATCTTCTTCATCTTCATCTTCTCTTCTTAATTTTCTTCTGCGGGCCGCTCCGCATCCATGCATGGAGGGAGGCTCCCGCTGTGTGACGGCGTCTCCTCGTCTGACGGTTCTTAAATAACGGGGGGCGGGGCCACCCGGTGACCCCGCCTCCCTCTGACGCACGGTGGCTTGACAGGACTTCCCTGTGACGTCACGGAGAATGCCACAGGGAAGTCCCGTCATGTCCCGTGCGTCAGAGGGGGGCGGGGTCACCGGGTGGCCCCGCCCCCCGTTATTTAAGAACCGTCAGACGAGGAGACGTCGTCACACAGCGGGAGCCTCCCTCCATGCATGGATGCGGAGCGGCCCGCAGAAGAAAATTAAGAAGAGAAGATGAAGATGAAGAAGATGAAGAAGATGAAGAAGAGAAGAGGATGAAGAAGAAGATGAAGAGAAGAGCGGGAGCCTCCCCTCATGCCATGGGTGCGGAGCGGCCCGAGGAGAAGAAGATAGAAGACGCCGCGGAGGAGATGCTGGACAAGAACGCCGGAGGAAGAACCAGAAGAGCCAGAAGAACCAGAAGAAGAAGAAGATGAAGGAAGATAGAAGAAGCATTTAAATAAAGGAATTGTCAAAAACTGTCTCTTGTCATTTTTAACTATTTTGACACTTTTTTAGTGAAATGGTAGGGGTAAGTACCCCCTTACCATTTCACACAGGGGGGGGCCGGGATCTGGGGGTCCCCTTGTTAAAGGGGGCTTCCAGATTCCGATAAGGCCCCCCGCCCGCAGACCCCCACAACCACCGGCCACGGTTGTGGGGATGAGGCCCTTGTCCTCATCAACATGGGGACAAGGTGTTTTGGGGGGCTACCCCAAAGCACCCTCCCAATGTTGAGGGCATGTGGCCTGGTACGGTTCAGAAGGGGGGGGGGCCGCACTCTCGTCCCCCCTCTTTTCCTGCGGCCTGCCAGGTTGCGTGCTCGGATAAGGATCTGGTATGGATTTTTGGGGGAACCCCACGCCGTTTTTTTTTTTTTTTTTTGGCGCGGGGTTCCCCTTAAAATCCATACCAGACCTGAAGGGTCTGGTATGGAATTTAGGGGGAACCCCACGTCATTTTTTTTTTTTAATTTTGGCCGGGGTTCCCCTTAATATTCATACCAGACCTGAAGGGCCTGGTATGGAATTTAGGGGGACCCCCCCACGTCATTTTTTTTTTTTTTAATTTTGGTTCGGGGTTTCCCTGTGGGGAATTCCCATGCCGTTTTTATCAATGAACTTTTATGTGTATTGTCGGACCGGCAATTCATTAATAGCCGCGGTAGTTTTAAATGAGTTTTTTCCTTCGAAATGTCATTTTGCTGTCAGACTGTTCTAAACACGGGAAACATGCGCCCCTTTACAGGCATACTATAGACACCCCCCAGGTACGAAATTTAAAGGGATATTACACTTTTATTGTTTGACTTTAAGCATTATTAAAATCACTGCTCCTGAAAAAACGGCCGTTTTTAAAACTTTTTTTTGCATTGATCCATGTCCCCTGGGGCAGGACCCAGGTCCCCAAACACTTTTTATGACAATAACTTGCATATATGCCTTTAAAATTAGCACTTTTGATTATTCATGTTCGTGTCCCATAGACTTTAACGGTGTTCGCGTGTTCGAGCGAACTTTTTTCCTGTTCGCATGTTCTGGTGCGAACCGAACAGGGGGGTGTTCGGCTCATTCCTACTCGCTATGTGTAGTTTACCAGAGATCGGCGGGTGCCGGAGAACATTGAGTGCCTGACTCCCGCAGATCTGCTTCTGCTGTGAATTTTCACAGCAGAAGCAGCCTGACGGCGGTGCACGATCGCCCCCTGCAGACAGAATTACTGAATCATGTATATATACACGACATCCGACACACAGCTGCCGCCCTGTAGCAGTAAAACTGATATAGGGCAGTCGATAAAAGATTAAGAAATGAGCTAAAATACCGCATAGCGTTTTTCAAAACAATTCTGCCATTCACTAAATAACGCTTCTAAATCACTGCAGGAGGAATTATTCAGTATTTATCTCATGAAACCATACGGTATTTTATCTCATGCGATATCCTTTGGGATGGATACAGTGGTGAAGAATTAGAACCCCTGTTCGTTTTTATTGCTTATTAAGAGGTAAAATGGTTTAAACCGTAGAAATAAGCCAACTCACAAAAAGTCAAAGTGAGTGCGGTCCCTGTAGCTTATGTATTAATACAAAATAAAAAAGGTGACTAGAATACCAGTCAAAAGGAAGCTGCTTTCACAGGACACACATGGTGTATCAAAAACAACACAGTTAAATTCTGTAAATACAAAATATCTTTATAAAATGTCAAATATTGAATGAAAATAGTATAAAAAAAAAAAAAATCACACACATATATAAATAATGATATTTGAAGCGCTTCACAATGTGCATGAAAATGAATATATAAGAATAAATATAAATAGTCAAATAAATCCAGCGGTGAGTAAAAATTCCTAAAAAAATCGAGCAATCAAAATAGTGTAAAATTATAAAAAATTAGTGACACCAAATGTGTAACAAATTCACATAAAAAATCCACATAAAAATAAATATATAGGGATGTATTCAGAAGGTTCAATTATACAGGTGTAGAATCCTGATTGGTATAGAGCTTTTGATCACTAGCAAAGCTGTTTAAAAACAGTGTACTGCACTGAATCTGCTCCTGTCTAAGGCGGCTGACTGCTATAGTAAAACCTGCATATGCCTTATCATTATAAGGCACACGTGAGTGGATTGAAGTTTGCCTGTGTACCTTGGTATCCTAACTATTGCACAATGATTGTTTTTTTCTCTTATCTGCCTGTTTATGATTCTCACATTGGTTGTGAATAGAAGCAAAAAACACATTGGTACTATCAATGAGCACCTTAATTAAGCAAGTGTTTTTAAACAGCTTTGCTAGTGATCAAAAACTCTATACCAATCAGGATTATACACCTGTATAATTGAACCTTCTGAATACATCCCTATATATTTATTTTTATGTGGATTTTTTATGTGAATTTTTTACACATTTGGTGTCACTAATTTTTTATAATTTTACACTATTTTGATTGCTGGATTTTTTAGGAATTTTTACTCACCGCTGGATTTATTTGACTATTTATATTTATTCTTATATATTCATTTTCATGCACATTGTGAAGCGCTTCAAATATCATTATTTATTCTTTTTAAGTGACTCTGAAAACACTCTCTTTTGATAGCAGCCTCACTTGGTTTTATGTGTAATTATCAGCTATTTAGCATCACAGCGCTTTGTGTTTTATATATATATATATATATATATTTTTTTTTTTCACACACATATATAAATACCCTTCTTCCACCAATAAAAAATACAACGTTGTCTTTTTTATTGGTGGAATAAGGAGATTTATATACAGTATGTGTGTGATTTTTTTTATACTATTTTCTTTCAGTATTTAACATTTTTAAACTTATGTTGTATTTATTTGAAGTATAACTAAAGGAAAAACTGTTGTTTTTAAATTTGGATAGGGTGGAGAGGTATTAGAACACCTATTAGGTTTTTACTGATGTCTGTGCCCTCATTAGGGAGAGTCACCGTCTCTATTTGTCCTACTTACCATTATCATTGAAAGTGAAAGTAAAAGAAAAATCCATATTTTGTGCTGTCCCCAAAAAAGTAGTAAAGGGTAAACTCTCCAGTGGGGACACTAGTTCTGGTGAATTGAGGGACCCCAAGGGATTCCCTTAATTTGCAGGGATTTCCTCCCATTTCCTGTTTTGGTAATGGGACAGGAAGTAAAGACAAACTTCCCCAATGGGACAGAGATGGCTAAAGATAAAATAAAAAGCTGACAGGGGTGATAACCCTCCATTACTCTATCCAAAAAGATAAATAAATCTTTACCTTTAGTTACACTTTCAAGCAGCCTTGCTTAACCTTTTCAACACAGAGGAACCCTTGAAATATTTTTGAAGTTTCAAGAAACCCCTGCTAGATATTACTATATCTACAACTCATGATACAGTACATGATTAGATTAGTGTGATGGTCAGTGGAAAGAATTTACCCCTTATAGATAGCTAAAAAAGATCAATGATGTCAGTGGGAACTTGTCAGTGGGGAGATAGCCCTAAAAATAATTGTGAAAAAATAAAGTATCCCCACTACATATGACATATGTTCTAACAAGGGACTAGACCATTGTTGTATTATGCTTGGAGTGATTGGGAGGTTTGCAGCAAATGATTTATATGCTTGTATATTCACAAAAAAGTCTAAAAATCTGGCGAAATGACAGGAGAAAATAAGTATATTTTACTACATGTAATGGGGTGGATTTACTAAAGGTAGAATGAGCAAGTTAAGTTGCTCCAGAGCTTAGTAAATGAGGCGGATCTTTGCTGACTTTCATCATCCAATCATGTGCAAGCAAAAATTCAGTTTTTTTTCCTTGCATGTGATTGGGGTATTCTTTGTAAAGTGAACCTTTACCTCATGTACTACACCCTGGAGCAACTTGCAAATTGCACAGTCTATTTACCTTAGACTCCTTTCACACCAGGGCGGTTTTCAGGCGCTTTAGCGCTGGAAATAGCCTCTGCTAAGTGCCTGAAAACCGCCTCCCATTTACTGCAGTGTGACTTTTCACACTGGGGCGGTGCGCTTTAGGATGTTACCAAAAGTCCTGCAAGCAGAATCTTTGGGGAGGGTTGGGAGCGCGGAATTTAACGCTCCCAAAACGCCCTGCCCATTGCAATGAATGGGCAGCTCTTCCAAAGCGCCTTAAAAGCACTTTGAAAGCACCGCAAAATAGGAGCTTTTAACCCCTTTTTTGTTTGTTTTAGTGGTGCTAAAGCACCACTAAAACGAACAGCGCTTTAGCGCTAACGGCAGGCGCTGTCAGTTTGAAAGGGGTATTAAAGTAAAACTATATGCAAAACGTGGATAGGGTAAGGGAGGGTTATAACCCCTTTTTTTTGCCCTGTGTGTCACTATTGGAAGATTTCCCCCTATTATTTTTCCTAGGGACAACCCAACATTTAGGATTTTTGTTTATTTTAACATTCAATAATATTGGTAAACAGGACAAATAGAGAGGGTGAATCTCACTAATGAGTGCACATACAGCAGTAAAAACCTGATTCTAATTCACCTCCACTTTATCCAAAACTAAAAAAAGTTTTTCCTTAGTTATACTTTAAGTAAATCAACCCCAATCATTTCCATAATTCTATATTTATATTTCTATGCATTACTGTTGGGAGAACTGATCCAAAAAGGCAGAGACTACACAAAATTTGCTTTTTATTCTTCCATTCCTTAACCACTTGTCGCCCGCCCTATTACAGAATGACGGCGGCAAAGTGGTTTGATATTAATGATCGGACATCATATGACGTGATCAGGAATATCGAGCCGCTGCGTGCCCCCGGGGGCGCGAATCGCGGCGATCGTTGTTGCGGGGTGTCAGTCTGACACCCTGCAACACCAATCTAGGTAAAGAGTCTCCGACGGAGACTCTTTACCACGTGATCAGCCGTGTCCAATCACGGCTGATCACGATGTAAATAGGAAGAGCCGGTGACCGGCTTTTCCTCACTCGCGTCTGACAGACGCGAGTAGAGGAGAGCCGATCAGCTGCTCTCCTGACAGGGGGGTCTGTGCTGATTGTTTATCAGCACAGCCCCCCCTCGGATCCTACCCAGGACCACCAGGGAAGCCGCCCAGGACCACCAGGGAAGCGATCCACACTGGACCACCAGGTATGCCCCTAGACCACCAGAGAAATGCCACTGTGTGCCCAGGCAGCTGCCAATCTGTGCCCAGGCAGCTGCCAGTCAGTGCCCACTGCAATGCCTACCACTGCCAGTGCCACCAGGGATGCCCATCAGTGCCTCATTTTAGTGCCACGTATCAGTGCCCATCAGTGCCCAGCAGTGCCGCCTATCAGTGCCGCCTATCAGTGCCCATCAGTGCCGCCTATCAGTGCCACCCTATCAGTGCCTAGTAGTACCCAGCAGTGCCGCCTTTCATTGCCCATCAGTGTCGCCCATCAATGCCAACCAGTGCCACCCAGTGCCACCCATCAGTGCCCATCAGTGCCGCCTATCAATGCCTATCAGTGCTGCATATGAGTGCCACCCATCAGTGCCGCCTACCAGTGCCCATCAGTGCGGCATATCAGTGCCCATCGTCAGTGCCCGCTCATTGGTGCCACCGTGTCAGTGCCGCCTTATCAGTAACCATCAGTGAAAGAGAAAACGTACTTATTTACATTTTTTTTAAACAGAAACAAAAGCAAAACTTTTATTTTTTTTTAAATTTTCGGTCTTTTTTTATTTGTTTAGCAAAAAATAAAAACCGCAGAGGTGATCAAATACCACCAAAAGAAAGCTCTATTTTTGGGAACAAAATGATAAAAATGTAGTTTGGGCACAGTGTAGCATGACCGCGCAATTGTCATTCAAACTGCGACAGCGCTGAAAGCTGAAAATTGGTCTGGGCAGGAAGGTGTCTAAGTGCCCTGTATTGAAGTGGTTAAATACTGCATTCCTGGACCACTACTTAATTACTGCATGCATTTAATTATTTATTTCCTCCTGTGAATTGAGTTTAACGCATTTTTTATGCGGTGTTTGCTGAGCGTTTTCGGTGTTTTGCAGTAATTGACAGTTTCAGGATCGCACGCGATATTTACCAGACAATGTGTCTGGACACGGACACCTAAATACCGCATGTGATCTGCTTTAATGAATGAAACCCTTTGTGGGACCCTAAATCCTATCTTTCATTTAGGTTAAAAGATCTTAGACATTAATTTTGCCAAAAAGCTATGTCCCCAAGACTTTGCATATTTACAAAAGTTAGATTTAGATTTAGGGATTTGATTTGATTTTTTTTTTTAGACAAAACATGGACAAAAACAAATTAGCTTCAGAAGTATGATTTTTATTGATTTGATTTGGAAGAAATCTGGCCTCAACTTAGATATTACTTAAAACGGAGTTCCACCTAAGATCGTCTGAGACCAGCCACCCGGACAACTGTTTGCATAACCAAAGAATTTCAGCACAAACTGTCAGAAACCGTCTCAGGGAAGCTTATCTGCATGCTCGTTGTCCTCATCAGGGTCTCAACCTGACTTCAGTTTGTCATCGTAACCGACTTGAGTGGGCAAATGCTCACATTTGATGATGTCTGTCACTTTGGAGAGGTGTTCTCTTCATGGATGAATCCTGGTTTTCACTGTACAGGGAAGAAGGCAGACAGCGTGTATGGTGTTGTGTGGGTGAGCGGTTTGCTGATGTCATTGTTGTGGATTGTGTGTCCCATGGTGACGGTGGGGTTATGGTATGGGCAGGCGTATGCTATGGACAACTAACACAGGTGTATTTTATTGATGGCATTTTGAATGCATAGAGATACCATGATGAGATCCTGAGGCCCATTGTTATGCCATTCATCCATGACCATCAGCTCATGTTGCAGCATGATAATGCAAGGCCCAATGTTGCAAGGATCTGTACACAATTCCTGGAAGCTAAAAGCATCCCAGTTCTTGCATGGCCAGCATACTCACCGGACATGTCACCCATTGAGCATGTTTGGAATGCCCTGGATCGGCGTATACGACAGCGTGTCCCAGTTACTGCCAATATCCAGCAACTTCGCGCAGCCATTGAAGAAGAATGGACCTACATTCCACAGGCCACAATCAGTAACCTAATCAGCTCTATGCGAAGAAGATGTGCTGCACTGCAAGAGGCAAATGGTGGTCACACCAGATACTGACTGGTTTTCTGACCCATCTGACCCCCCCAATACAGTAAAACTGCACATTTTAAATTGGCCTTTTCTTGTGGCCAGCCTTAGGCACACCTGTGCAATAATCATGCTGTCTAATCAGCATCTTGATATGCCACACCTGGGAGGTGGATGGATTATCTCGGCAAAGGAGAAGTGCTCACTAACACAGGTTTAGACAGATTTGTGAACAATATTTAAGAGAAATAGGCCTTTTGTGTACATAGAAAAAGTCGTAGATCTTTAAGTTCAGCCCATGATAAATAGGGGCAAACACAAATGTGTTGCACTTATAATTTTGCTCAGTGTGTGTATAATATATATATATATATATATATATATATATATATATATATATATATATATATATATATATATATATATATATATATATATACACCGTATTTATCGGCGTATAACACGCACCCCAAGTTTAGGAGGGAATTTTAAGGAAAAAAACTTACCTTTAAAAGCCCATCAATGCAGCTTTATCAGTGTCCATCTGTAGCCTTGTCAGTGTCCATCTGTAGCCAGTGTCAGTGTAGCCTTGTCAGTGTCCATTTGTAGCCAGTGTCAGTATAGTCAGTGTCCATCTGTAGCCAGTGTCAGTGTAGCCAGTGTCCATCTGTAGCAAGTGTCAGTGTCCATCTGTAGCCTTGTCCCTGTGTCATTTGCAAACTCAGTGGCTTTCGGACGCACTCGGCTGCTCTCAGCCGCTCTCGGCGGCTTTTGGATGCACTCGGCCGTTCTCGTCGGCTTTCGGCCGCTCTCGGTGGCTTTCGGACACAGTGGGACTGCCAGAGCCGCCGAGAATGGCCGAGAGCCACCGAGAACAGCTGAAAGCGGCCAAGAGCCGCCGAGAATGGCCAAAAGGCTCACAAACGGCATATAACACAAAAGGTGCGTGTTGCACGCCGATAAATACGGTGTGTGTGTGTGTGTGTGTGTGTGTGTGTGTGTGTGTGTGTGTGTGTGTGTGTGTGTATATATATATATATATATATATATATATATATATATATATATATATATATATATATATATATATATATATATATATATAATTTTATTTTTTTTACAGAAACACTAACCTTTAGTTTGTTTATTAAGAAAGATTTTAGCAAAAGCCATTGCACTGATAGATAGAAATTTGGAAGAAGCATGTGGCCAAGATGATATATGGTAACAGCAGGTAAATACCTGCAAGAAGCAGGACTCATCCTCTCTTTATCCATTCCTATCCCATCCACTGATGAACATCATCCAACCCTTAGTGTCGGTTCACACTGAGGCAGCACAACTTGCAGCGCGACTGCCTCAGGCGACCTGGACACGACAGGAGCGGCGACTTGCAAAACGACTTCTGTATAGAAGTCAATGCAAGTCGCCCAAAGTCGTACAGGAACCTTTTACTTGCGTCGCGGGACGCGGCTAAGTCACCTGACAAGTCGTCCCAGTGTGAACCGGCACTTACTAAGCACAATGAAATCTGGTCCCGTCATGGTCTGCAGCAAATTCAGACCGTGCTATGTACACACCTATATGGTGTTCTGGGTCATTTAGCTGGGCGCTAATAAATTATATATTACTCTAAATTTACTTGAGAATACTCATGACAAAAACATAAAAAAAGTTATAAATAAAAAAAAAAAATCTTGATAGCTGTAACTAATTACACAAAAGTTACTCAAAGCTAAGCTGTAAAACTATGAAAATTGAAAGTCATTATGATTATATAAATACAGATGATCACACCTATAGAAATATTGGATGAATTACAAAGGATAAAAAAAAAATCAGGCTAAAGAAACTTTCAAACCAGTAAAATGATAGCAACAGAGAAAATAGGAGTCATGTACTTTTGCGGTGATATTGACCACCACTAGATGGCAATAATGAATCTTATCCTAAGAATAAATAGCAAAGAAATATTTATAAAGACTCTGGCTATGTGGGTATCAACTCAAATATAAAAACAACCAACTAATATAAATATAATTATAAATATAATAATGAACAAATAGCAACCATACTAAATATCACTAAAATTAGTACAAATAGCATTTAATCATGTGCAAGCACAAGTTTGTGAAAATCCAGATTTACGATGATTCATCTCCCCTCCACACAGTGGGAAAGTTTACAAAGGTGAAAAAGTTAATGAAATGAAAAGATCAAAGCACTGATATTCAAGATTGTAATGAAATCTAAAGCATAAATACAATGTGTAGGTTTTATTGTTCATTCCACAGGTACTGTAATATTGAGAGCCACCACCACAGCTATCCCAAAGAGAACACACTCAATTTAACTTTCTGAAATGTGCCCCCTGCGCCCCCCTTTATGGGAGAATTGTAAAAAAAAAAGATTAGTTAAACCCACAAGTGCCTTTTTACTATTACTATTCCTTTATATTGGCTTTTGGAATTTACAATTGCAGCAATTTAGAAATTGGATGAAATGTTTATCACTGTAAAACATTTTTAGATAGATAAGTAGTGCATTTTTATATACAACTATATAAATCAGACCAAAATGAGGGTTTCCGTGTAGCCACACACCGACACGTTTTGTCACAGTCACAGGGGGTGTGTGATGAAGTCGATAGTGACGAAACGCATAGGGGCGTGGCTACACAGAAACACTGAGACGTTGACTCCACACCTACGAAGGAAGCTATGAGGAGATCGCAACACTGAGTCACTTGACATGTTTGGAATTTTAACAAGGTGATTTCGAATCTTTTATGATGTAAATGTATTACTTTTAATAAACCGATTACCTTAAGATGTTTTTACACTATTGGAGGCTCTGTCTCAATTTCTATCCCCACATGTGGAGAGTGTCTTTATTGATCTGGATGGAGATTGGCATGTATAATAATCTCTTCAATAATATCTAATAAGGCAACAGCATCTGGTGAGCTTTATCCTTAAGGGAGTGGAATTGGCACACATCACTTTATTGAAGGATTTTGGTGGATCAACGAGATTTTGTTTCACTATCTTTTCATCACTGGACTGTAATACATTATTAATTTGCAAATGTTGGAGCATATATTTTTTGGATATGCTATATTGACGCTTGTTATTATGCATGGGGGTTTTATGTTGATCATTTCACAATGCTAATATTTAGGAGATTTGTAGATTAATTAGTGCGCTAATGTGGAATTATTTGTCTCTTTCTTACATTGACATTTGTTTCACCTCATTTGCAAGACAGTATGTGCACCATTGATAAACTTCTTAAAAGAGTAGTAAAGGCAGAAGGTTTTTTTTTTTATCCTAATGAATTCTTTGCATTAAGATAAAAAAACCTTTTGTGTGTAGCAGCCTCTCCAGCACCTCCCTAATTACGTACATGAGCCCCATCTCTCTCCAGTGATGTCCAAAAATGTCTAAGTCGTCTGGGACACTCCTCCTGATTGGCTGAGACACAGCAGCAGTGCCATTGGCTCCCGCGGCTGTAAATCAAAGTCAGTCAGCCAATCAGGGAGGAGAAGGGGTGGGGCCAGGTCGGGGCTCCGTGTTTGAATGGACACACGGAGCTGTGACTTGGCACTCAATAGGAGGGAGGGGCCAGGAGCAGCAAAGAGGGACCAGAGAAAAGAAGGATTCAAGCTGCTCTGTGCAAAACGAACTACACAGGGCAGGTAAGTATAACAGGTTTCTTATTTATTTTTTTAAACGAGATGTTACAATTACTTTAATTTGTTGCTGTGTGTCACAAACATTAACACTATTTTGACACATGCTGCAACCATTTAGATTTTTTGAATGCCATATAAGATGTCACCTTTCACTTTCTGCTTATGATGCGCAGTGTAAGGTATATCCATACACCTTGATCTAAATTGCCTTCAGGATACTTCTGAGTAAAATGTGAACAAAACAGACATACAATGCATCCTACAAAAAGAAGGTTATGTGTACCTTTTGATTTATATACAAAGAGAGCAAAACAAAAATAGTCTTTAAGGCCAAGAAACTTATTTAGGTTACCGAAATGAACTTTATAACTTTTCAAATGGCCAGGAGCAATATATTTCCTATATTTTAGTTTTATGAATACTAGTTTTGTCTTCTCAGGAAGAATATTAAATAACTAAGGAGCCTGCAGAAAATATATGTTTTACATTAATATGATATATTAAATAGCATAATACATAGAATTATACTGTGTGCTAAGAAAAACTTTGCAGTCTTATTTCTCTCTCCCATCTCAGCTTTGTTAAAGGCAATTGTTTTTATATAAGTAGGAACCACTAGCACTGAGCTGGAGTGTGGTATCTTTGAGCTAAAGAGATTATGGGTATTGTGTGTAGCGCTAACCCTTTAGGAGCCTCTGGAGTATTTTGGGTACCCTGTTCACTACTAAGCCCTGAGCAGAGTATTGCCCCTGCTGACAACATCGAAATAAGTTAGCCAAGTGACTCCTTGGCTGTCACACAAGAGTTAACACGTACACACTGACGAGATACAGGTTTTACTTGTATTAGTGTCACAGAAATGGCAAAACAGGCAAAAGAAACAATTGGCAGAGTCTTTCAACAAAACACCAGAAGGAAAAAGGCAATATAACACAATACAGTCCCTGACAAAAGTCTTGTCGCTTCTCTATTTTGTAGAAACTCCTGCTATTAACCTGACTTTTAATTAAACAATTGGTGTTAGAAATAGCTCATATGAAAAGCTAAAGCCCTCCCAAATCATGTTTAATGCACTGAAATAAATTAGTTTCACTGAAAAAAGATTTATCATTTAATCAAGACAGACAGGTCAAATTTTGGCAAGACAAAAGTTTTGTCGCCTATACAGAAATGGAACAACTTTACTGAAAATCCAAAAATATGTCAGCAAATTAAGTAGTGGTGCTGTGAGATCCAAATTTAATATCGTGTATGACTTCCATGAGCTTGAAGGACAGCATCCATGCGGTTTGGCAAGGATTCATACAATTTATTGATGAAGTCATCAGGAAAAGCAAAGAAAACAGTCTTGCATGCCTCCCAGAGTCAATATTCTTTGGTTTCGTCTTCCATGCTTCATCTTTCATCCTACACCACATATGCTCAATGATGTTCATGTCTGGTGACTGGGCTGGCCAATCCAGGAGCATCTTGATTTTCTTTGCCTTAAGGAACTTTGATGCGAAGATGGAAGTATGCGATGGAGCACCATCCTGCTGCAAAATTTGGCCTTTTTTATGGTTGGGAATATAAGAGGTAGCTAAGATTTCTTGGTATTTTAGACTATTGATGTTGCCTTCCACCCTGCAGATCCCTTGCACACCCCCATACTGGATGTAACCCCAGACCATGATTTTGCCTCCACCAAACTTCACTGTTTTCTGGGTAAATCTCGGCTTCATGCAGGTTCTAGTAGGTCTCCTGCAATATTTGTGGCGACTGTGGTGTAATTCAACAGAAGATTCATCTGAAAAATCCACCTTCTGCCACTTTTCCAGAGTTCATCCTTTTAGCAGGCTGTGGCCCTTGCCAAATGCCACACGGTTTTTCAATTGTCTTTTGTTTTGTGCTGGCTTATGGGCACTGATTCGACCATGGAGGCCATTTCGAGACAGAATCCGACAAACTGTTCTGGTTGACACAGGGACTTCAGGTGACCAGGTCTCATGGAGCTCTGTTGCAGTGGAAAATGGGCTGGCCTTGGATTTTCGAGCCAACAAACGGTCCTCTCGAGCAGTTGTCTTGCGGGATCGGCCTTACCTGGCCTTGTCCAAAACGTCTCCACTCTCTTCAAATCTTTTTTTTATCCTCTGAACTTGACGCTGAGACACATTGAAGGTGTCTGCCACATCAGCAGTGGATCTGGTCTTCAGCCTCTTGATAATCAACACTTTAGTCTCCGGGTGAATCTTAGGCATGTTTGCAGAGGTCTAGTTGCAGTTGAGAAGGTCTAGTGTACTGGTGTTCTTTTTATACACACCTGAGACCTAATTGATCCATTATTAGTCACAGGTAAAGCTCATATAACAAGGGGACAACACTTATGTCTTGGCAAAAATTGACTCAATGGGCTTTACCAAGCTGTGAATATTAGAATACTTTTTGTCAGTTTCGTTTTGCACTGAAACATTATTACAAAAGCTGTTGGGATTAAAATGACCCATTTCTTGTAACAAAATCTTAATTAGAAATATATTTTAGCAGCACTTCAGGTCAATTTGTACACAAGCGACAAGACTTTTGTCAGGGACTGTACAGTACAACTTTTAACTACTCCCACCACCCCTCCTGCAGGACTGAAGATTTAAATGTGAGCTCCCAAACTGAGAGATTTTCCCCAACTGAGCAAAAGAGATGAGAAAGAAGGACAAACTCTGGGCTGGTTATCTTGCGGGCTCTCAGTGAGAAGAGTCAGGGTTTAACTCTCAGGAATTTAGGCAAGTAATTTTTTAGCAGATACCCCAAGCACATATTGAACTCTTTTGCCAGCTAGTTAGGGCCCCTACATTGGTGCATAATAGAGATGTAGTCTCTTTCAAGAAAACTGAGTTACCCAAAGGATGGTAAAATGCCAAACAGCGTTCCCCTTTAATAAAGCATTGCTAAGGTGAAGAGACACCGTCAGGGACAGCCGAAGCTCCTAGGCAGAGGCAGATACGCATGTGCAGAAGCACTCCTGCTGGTGCCCTTCCTGCCGGGCATAAGCTAATGCCTATGCGCATGTGAGAAAATTTGAACATATATGTGCATGGGTGCCTGTGTTAGCCATTAATGCTGGCGCCAAATGGCCTATATAAGGGCAGCAGCTGCACTAGTGCAGTGCTGTTTGATCTGCTGCTTTACCCATATACCTGTTCCTGTGATCTGTGCTTGATTCCTGTGTTATACCCGGCTCATCCTGACCACACTTGCTGTCCACCTATCCTGACCTTGGTTTGCCTTAAAGACTTTGTTTTATCTTCCATCTGCCTAATATCCTGTTCCCAACCTCTGCCTGCATCTTGACCATTCTCTGCCTGCTATTTATGCTCATATCTGATCCTCCATTGCTAACCTGGCTTGTCTCACCCTGCATCCAGTTATCCATCTGTCCTGCTCTGCAGAGTGCCTGGTGACGCTAGTCCTCCCATCTGCTGTGTGCTTGCATCTGCTGTTCCTGTTGCCATCCGCTGCTTCAGCCATCCAGCCTAGCTCAGATGATGCACCTGCCACCCACTTCTGCAAACCAACGGAAGATCTTGCAGGCACTTCTACCTCCCTGGTTGCAACACCAGTGGCCCTTGAGCCGGGGCTGTATGAGAGGTCTCCTTCTATACGTCAGGCTCTGCCACAAGGTATGTGTCAGTCACTTTAAGGATGTCAGATTGAGGTGAAGTTTTACTTTAAGAATATCAGATGGTAATAGAAATTGCTTTGGAAGGAAAAGAAGGGGAAACAGATTCCGGCTATCCCTCTAAATGGAAGTCAATTAATTTCTTCCTTGGATGGCTGATGTCTGAAGTGGGATGTGTGTAACATTCCTGCCTAGCAGGCCAGCAAAGAGGTGAATCCTGGTTGATAAAAGTGTTGATAAAAGGCAGTAAGGAGATTAGCCTGCAGCACTGGATGGGTTATAGTGTCTGTGCCTAAAAATATAGAACTGTACTATAAACAGTTCTGGACTCTAGCAACTGGATGCAAACAACAGGCTTGAGTGCAAAGACAGCAATGCGTGGGTTAAGAACTCTCTCACCCAGTTCCACAGCGCAGCAGGGCAAAGTAATGAGGTATTGTGGAGGAGAACCCCCTTTGTCCTCCTCTGGGATGGCTGTAAATGTGGCAATGACCTGCATCCTGTGGATGATCACTTTTCTGGTGGCTTTTGTGACCTATCGACTCTATCCAGTCCGGCCTGGGCTGGCCAGGATCCTTTCTACTCTTTCCCTCACGTCTGTCCTCTAACACAGTCTCTACCCCCATGTTCCCAGGTTTTTCTCCTTTTAAATGATCCAGCCCCTTTTTTATCCTTTCAGAGCCTGGACCGGGTCTGTGACATCAGTGGATAGCAAGCTAAAGCCTGCTGACAGCTGAAAACGGGTCACAGGAGTGCAGAATTAACTGCACTCCTGTGATCCATAAGAGAAGTATAGTCAAAAAAGCTTTGGCTATACTTCTTTATTATTTCAATATTGTACACATTCTGGTATAGTTTTAATGGAGTCTTCCCAGATAATGATATAATTAATGCTGTAGACATTGTGGGTGAGACATACATAAAATGGGTACTGAGTTCAGATAGTATTGTCATCCTAGTAGCCCATAAAAAAACTAGTACAGCTAGAAGCATAACCTGCCCCATAGCAGTAGCACACACCTGGTGGTTAAAAAATATGAAGAAAATTGTGTAATTATATTCAAGAACAAATTTTACACACCTCAGAAGAAATTCTGTTTGTGTGCTGTGCACAATGTCATTGAGATAAAAAAAAATGAACACTGTGTGACTACACTGGTGTGTAAAACAATGTCACATATAAAAAAAGCTGTATGTAGCTACTGTTGTATTGGGGAGATTAACCTCATGTAGTAAGTGCTTTTTCAAGAGTTGTGCCATTCAAAACTGAATTTAAGTGCATGGCAGCCCACTTTTATTAAATAACACGAAAGTTAACATAGAAATCAGCTGCCCCTGCAGGAGTTCTTTCACATCAATATGAACAAATGAAAATACCAAGTCACCTGGATCCCTTGTTAGCAGCACTGCTGCTCTTCTTATTAGTCCCTCTGACTGTGTTGTCCAGCTTTCCTGGCTCACTTGTCTCTCTTAGCCTTTATTCGCAGCGCCCTTATCCTGACTTTTGACTCCTGGAATGAGACCTCCTGTATCCTAGCTGCTGGCTGGGGCACCTTTGACCCCTGGGTGAGACCTCCTGTGTCTTGGCTCCTAGCTGGGGCTTTTATGACCCGTGGGTGAGCCCTTCTGTCTCCCACACTGGGATCTGTCTCCAAACTGGGAGCTCTGAGCTATCCTCAAGCTTGCATGTATAACAACCCTGCAGGCACCTAGTAAAATCGTGAAACAGGATTAAAAGTTCCGATCCAGAACTACAGAATCCGGAGAAAACCCAAAAACACAGCTTTCTCCGTTCAGAAATGATAGTCCGGAAACTCGCATTAACCCGCAATGCAAATAATGTGTCATAATCTCCTTCATTTTAATAGTGCCAGGGTATCTCTATATCACACTACTGTAGCACTACCATGGGGCTTCTGGTAACTGGATCCCCTACTCCTGCACAGCCAGGCAACAAGCATTTTTCACTTACATCCAGACACAAGAAACAGTGTCTGAACTTGGTTTTGTTGTTTTATTAGGGGATGCTGAGCTTGACTAAAACAATAAACGGGCACACACTCCTTCCTATGTACAAGATACTGAACTGTCCTTCTTCTTGGACACTGACAGTCTATGGTGATCAAAAGCCACCTGAGAACTCTCAGTCCCTTTTAGAAAATAGCACAGTGGGGTTTATTTACTAAAGCTGGAGAGTGCAAAATCAGACTCACTTCTGCATAGAAACCAATCAGCTTCCAGGTTTTATTGCCAAAGCTTAATTGAACAAGCTGAAGTTAAAAGCTGATTGGATGTGATGCACAGCTGCAGCAGATTCGGAGTGCACCAGCCTTGGTAAATTTACCCCTATGTGTTATAAGCTGCATTCAGGAGTATCTTTCACTCCTATGTAGAAATTGCTCCCAGCTCCACTGCCTGCAGGAACTACCAGCCCACCTGGCTGCTTGTCCACCAGCCCACCTGGGAACATCTACCAGAGCAAGGAATGGGAAGGGTTAAGCACAATGCTGTCCTCCTTGTCCCCTTGTGTAGTATTAAAACAATATTATTTATTGCACAAGATTAAAATCACTTACAAGAAATAAGTGGGAGTAATGCTCGTCATAAGTATGTAGTCCTGGCAGTTCTACTGCGTCCCACAGGCTTCTCGCGCGGTCCGGGTAGCCGGGAGAGGTCCTGGTGTGATGTTGTGCTGAATAGCTGTACATTAAGGAAAACCAGGAAGTAGTCAGCTCCATGCTGCCCAGCTTGAACCAGAAGAGGAAATGATGTCACCAGCAGGGGGCAGGAGGAAGGGGTCAGGACTGTCTCTGTGGAATGAACCTCTGCCCCAGTCTCAAGCCTTTTGCAGATTTTCTTCTAAGATTGCCCTTTATTTGGCTCCATCCATCTTCCCATCAACTCTGACCAGCTTCCCTGTCCCTGCTGAAGAAAAGCATCCCCACAACATGATGCTGCCACCACCATGTTTTACGGTGGGGATAGTGTGTTCAGGGTGATGTGCAGTGTTAGTTTTCTGCCAAACGTTACATTTTGGTCTCATCTGACCAGAGCACCTTCTTCCACTTGTTTGCTTTGTCCCCCACATGGCTTCTCGCAAACTGCAAATTGGACTTCTTATGGCTTTCTTTCAACTATGGCTTTCTTCTTGTCACTCTTCTAGAAAAGGCCAGATTTGTGGAGTGGACGACTAATAGATGTCCTGTGGACAGATTCTCCCACCTGAGCTGTGGATCTCTGCAGCTCCTCCAGAGTTACCATGGGCCTTTTGGCTGCTTCTCTGATTAATGCTCTCCTTGCCTGGCCTGTCAGTTTAGGTGGACGGCCATGTCTTGGTAGCTTTGCAGTTGTGCCATACTCTTTCCATTTTCAGATGATGGATTGAACAGTAATCCGTGAGATGTTCAAAGCTTAGGATATTTTTTATAACCTAACTCTGCTTTAAACTTCTTCACAACTTTATTCCTGACCTGTCTGGTGTGTTCCTTGGCCTTCATGATGCTGTTTGTTCACTAAGGTCCTCTAACAAACCTCTGCGGGCTTCATAGAACAGCTGTATTTATACTGAGAATAAATTACACACATGTAGACTCTATTTACTTATTAGATGACTTCTGAAGGCAGTTGATTCCACTAGATTTAAGTTAGGGGTATCAGAGTATAGGGGGCTGAATACAAATGCATGCCACACTTTTCAGATATTTATTTGTAAAAAATGTTGAAAACCATTTATCATTTTTCTTCCACTTCTCCATTTTGCCTTTCCGTCTGGTGGATTCTGCCCCCTTCCATGAAGTTGCAGAATGTGCTGTACCACAATGGCAGGTTCCCAGTAGCTATTTCTTTTCATGTAAGGCCATTCCAGCTCTGTACCATCACGTGGAAGGCAATGTTGTGGCATCGTTGGGCAAGGGAGTCAGCCGCAAAGTCCATGTTACTGCTGACATGTGGTCCAGCAAGCATGGTCAGGGACCATATATTTTGTTCACAGCACACTGGGGAACTCTACTTACATCACAAAAGGATGCAGGACAGGGCTCAGTGCTGCAGCTTATTGTGCCCCTATGTCTCTATACAGCTAGTGGTTATGATGTGAGATTTGGCCACTCTATCCCCTCCTCCTCCTCCTCCTCCTCTTCCTCCATGCCCTCCTCTGCTGAATTGTCCTATGGACCAAAAGTACCCCCTAAGCATTCAAGGGGCTTTTCAATGAGTCAGGCTAAAAGGTGTCATGCAGTGCTTCAGCTGGTGTGTCTAGGGGACACGAACCACACTGGAGCAGAGATTCTTGGAGCTCTGCGGGGGCAGTCCCAGAGGTGGTTCACACCATGCCAGCTGGAGCCAGGAATGGTGGTGTGCGATAATGGCACAAACCTCCTGTCTACCCTTAGGGAAAGTTGACACATGGGCCATGCCTGGCACATGTCCTCAATTTGGTGGTGCAGTGTTTCCTAAATAGGTACCCAGGATTGGAAGATCTGCTAAAGCAGGCCAGAAGAGTGTGTAGCTATTTCAGGCGGTCATACACAGCCAGTGCTCGGTTGGCTGAAATTCAGCGAGAATTCCATCTGGCCGTAAACCGCCTGATTTGTGACATGCCCACCAGGTGGAACTTGACTTTGTCAATGCTGCAGCAGCTACACATGCAGCAGAGGGCTGTCAACAAGTACCTGTGTGAGTATGGCACAACGACAGGCTTAGGCCGGCTCGGCTTTTTTATCCCTACGCCAATGGCTGCTCATAAAGGATGCATGCACTGCACTGTCACCATTTGAGTAGGCAACAATGATGATGAGCCGTGACAATGCATGCATCAGTGACACAATATTCTGTTGTGTTCCTGCTGGAGCAGACTCTGCGTGGCATTATGGACAGGGCACTTGATGCAGAGCAGCAGGAGGAAGATGAGGACTTCCTTTTCTCTCAAGGTCCACTTTATGCAGACATCATTCTTCCTACACCACAGAACACACAAGAGGAGAGGGAGAGGAGGAGGAGGAGGGATCTGGCAGTTTTGGAGGCATTGAAGCAGAGGAAGACATACAACAAACAGTAAGAGATGGTTTTCAATCCACAGAACCCTTGGAAGTAGTATGTGGCTGGGAGGAGGCAGTTCCAGATACTATAATCCTCAGTGACCCCAAGGAGTCTGCTTCTCATGCCCCTGCAAATTTGCGGTGCATGGGCTCCCTCATGCTTCAAAGCCTGCAAATGGATCCAAGAATACGTAGTGTAAAGGAGAAGGATCACTATTGGTTGGCAACACTCCTTGACCACTGTTACAAGGAGAAAGTCTCAGAACGCATCCTGTTCCCACAGAGGGTGTAGAGAATGAAATCTCTCGGACACATTAACCACTTGAGCCCCGGACCATTATGCTGCCTAAGGACCAGAGGTCTTTTTCCAATTTGGCACTGCGTCGCTTTAACTGCTAATTGCGCGGGCATCCAATGCTGTACCCAAACGAAATTTGCGTCCTTTTCTTCCCACAAATAGAGCTTTCTTTTGATGGTATTTGATCACCACTGCGGTTTTTATTTTTTGCGCTATAAACAGAAAAAGACTGAAAATTTTGAAAAAAAATGATATTTTCTACTTTTTGTTATAAAAAAAATCCAATAAACTAAATTTTAGTCATACATTTAGGCCAAAATGTATTCGGCCACATGTCTTTGGTAAAAAAAATGTCAATAAGCGTATATTTATTGGTTTGCGCAAAAGTTATAGCGTCTACAAACTAGGGTACATTTTCTGTAATTTACACAGCTTTTAGTTTATGACTGCCTATGTCATTTCTTGAGGTGCTAAAATGGCAGGGCAGTACAAAACCCCCCCAAATGACCCCATTTTGGAAAGTAGACACCCCAAGGAAATTGCTGAGAGGCATGTTGAACCCATTGAATATTTATTTTTTTTGTCCCAAGTGATTGAAAAATGACAAAAAAAAAAAAATATTTACAAAAAGTTGTCACTAAATGATATATTGCTCACACAGGCCATGGGCCTATGTGGAATTGCACCCCAAAATACATTCAGCTGCTTCTCCTGAGTATGGGGATACCACATGTGTGGTACTTTTTGGGAGCCTAGCCGCGTACGGGGCCCTGAAAACCAATCACCGCCTTCAGGATTTCTAAGGGTGTAAATTTTTGATTTCACTCTTCACTGCCTATCACAGTTTCGGAGGCCATGGAATGCCCAGGTGGCACAAAACCCCCCAAAATGACCCCATTTTGGAAAGTAGACACCCCAAGCTATTTGCTGAGAGGCATATTGAGTCCATGGAATATTTTATATTCTGACACAAGTTGCGGGAAAGTGACACTTTTTTTTTTTTTTTTTTTTCATAAAGTTGTCACTAAATGATATATTGCTCACACAGGCCATGGGTATATGTGGAATTGCACCCCAAAATACATTTAGCTGCTTCTCCTGAGTATGGGGATACCACATGTGTGGGACTTTTTGGGAGCCTAGCCGCGTACGGGACCCCGAAAACCAATCACTGCCTTCAGGATTTCTAAGGGTGAAAATTTTTGATTTCACTCTTTACTGTCTATCACAGTTTCGGAGGCCATGGAATGCCCAGGTGGCACAAAACCCCCCCAAATGACCCCATTTTGGAAAGTAGACACCCCAAGCTATTTGCTGAGAGGCATGGTGAGTATTTTGCAGCTCTCATTTGTTTTTGAAAATGAAGAAAGACAAGAAAAAACATTTTTTTTTTCTTTTTTCAATTTTCAAAACTTTGTGACAAAAAGTGAGGTCTGCAAAATACTCACTATACCTCTCAGCAAATAGCTTGGGGTGTCTACTTTCCAAAATGGGGTCATTTGGGGGGGTTTTGTGCCACCTGGGCATTCCATGGCCTCCGAAACTGTGATAGGCAGTGAAGAGTGAAATCAAAAATTCACGCCCTTAGAAAGCCTGAAGGCGGTGCTTGGTTTTCGGGGTCCCGTACGCGGCTAGGCTCCCAAAAAGTCTCACACATGTGGTATCCCCGTACTCAGGAGAAGCAGCAGAATGTATTTTGGGGTGTAATTTCACATATTTCCATGGCATGTTTGAGCAATATATCATTTAGTGACAACTTTGTGCAAAAAAAAAAAAAAAAAATTTGTCTCTTTCCCGCAACTTGTGTCGCAATATAAAATATTCCATGGACTCGACATGCCTCTCAGCAAATAGCTTGGGGTGTCTACTTTCCAAAATGGGGTCATTTGGGGGGGTTTTGAACTGTCCTGGCATTTTATGCACAACATTTAGAAGCTTATGTCACACATCACCCACTCTTCTAACCACTTGAAGACAACGCCCTTTCTGACACTTATTGTTTACATGAAAAAGTTATTTTTTTTTGCAAAAAAATTACTTTGAACCCCCAAACATTATATATTTTTTTAAAGCAAATGCCCTACAGATTAAAATGGTGGGTGTTTCATTTTTTTTTTTCACACAGTAATTGCGCAGCGATTTTTCAAACGCATTTTTTGGGGAAAAAAACACACTTTTTTAAATTTGAATGCACTAAAACACACTATATTGCCCAAATGTTTGATGAAATAAAAAAGATGATCTTAGGCCGAGTACATGGATACCAAACATGACATGCTTTAAAATTGCGCACAAACGTGCAGTGGCAACAAAATAAATACATGTTTAAAATCCTTCAAAAGCCTTTACAGGTTACCACTTTAGATTTACAGAGGAGGTCTACTGGAAAAATTACTGCCCTCGATCTGGCCTTCGCGGTGATACCTCACATGTATGGTGGAATTGCTGTTTACGTTTGACGACAGACCGCCGCTTGCGTTCGCCTTAGCGCGAGAGCAGGGGGCGACAGGGGTGCTTTTTTTTTTTTTCTTTATTATTTTTTTGCTTTTTTAATCTTACTTTTAAACTGTTCCTTTCATATTTTTTTTTTTAATCATTTTTATTGTTATCTCGGGGAATGTAAATATCCCCTATGATAGCAATAGGTAGTGACAGGTACTCTTTTTTGAAAAAATTGTGGTCTATTAGACCCTAGATCTCTCCTCTGCCCTCAAAGCATCTGACCACACCAAGATCGGTGTGATAAAATGCTTCCCCAATTTCCCAATGGCGCTATTTACATCCGGCGAAATCTAAGTCATAAAATGCTCGTAGCTTCCGGTTTCTTAGGCCATAGAGATGTTTGGAGCCACTCTGGTCTCTGATCAGCTCTATGGTCAGCTGGCTGAATCACCGGCTGCATTCTCAGGTTCCCTGTTGAGACAGGAGAGCCAGAGAAAAACACGGAAGACGGTGGGGGGGGGGCATTCCCTCCCACGGCTTGTAAAAGCAGTCTAGAGGCTAATTAGCCGCTAGGATTGCTTTTACATGAAAGCCGACCGCTGGCTGAAAAGAATGATACCAAGATGATACCTAAACCTGCAGGCATCATTCTGGTATAACCACTCAAAGTCGTGAATGGCGTACCTGAAGACAAAAAAATGGTTAACAATGGTTAACAATAAAGCACAGTAAACAGTAAAGTATAAATAATTACATACCTGAAAAACAAACATGATAAAACATAATAACAATAACAATAACAATAAAACATTGCAGAATAGAATACAGTAAAAAAGAGCAGAACAATAGAGAGAGAGAATAGAGAGAGAGAGAACAATAAAACGACAACTATTTTTTTTTATTTCATATATTTTTTTTTTTTACACTTTTTTTGTAACTAACTTTTATAACTGTAACCGGTTCCAGGTTCGGGTCTCTCAAAATGTGATGGCATCTTGGGAGACCCTGTGAAAGTGCGCCTAGTCTGTGGAATGCTGTACCCTACGCTAATACTCAACTAGTGTATGGTAGCGTTCAAAACATTCACCAATGCAAAGACCAGGATTGTCAGGACAGGAGGGACAATAATAGCGAGTGTCACGCCTAAATCCGCGCTTGCTGCAGACACAACATCTTTTTTGGGGGGGTTCGTTGGGTAGGGGTACTCGGGAGGACATAAAAATGCCTCTCATGCAGCCGACTGCATTTGGTTGGGGATGTGAATGGGGGAAGTACGGGCGCTGCAGAAGTGGTGGGCTCCCAATTAGGATTGGCGAATGCAGCAGGAAGGGCACTATGGGCACGACGGGCCTGTGTTTGTCTTTTTGGTGGCAGCGGGACACTACTTGTGCTTGCCACCTCACCAGCTTGAACTGCACTTATGGGACTCGCCACGTCACCAAGTGTTACTGCAGTGCTGGTTTGACTATGACCGGGGTGTACTACGCCGCTGGTGCTTGCCAGTTCCCCAAAACGCTACCAAAAAAACTGTTAGCGATCGCAGGGATCAGGCCTGATTCTGCGAACGCTGCAGTTATGCGTTTAGAGTTTTGTAAGTGACAGTGATCGATCGATACTGCACTTGGGTGGGCTGGGCTGGGCCAGGCGGAGGGGCAAAACGCAGGTGCTAGCAGGTATCTGGGCTGATCCCGCTAACACTGCGTTTTTGGGAACCCTAAACTGCTGGGGACGCTAGTATAGATCAGATCGGATCAGATATTGATGCGATCAGATACTATACCACTAAGGGAGGTGTATGCTGCGTGCGTGGGTGTTAGCGGTACTGGCGCTAACCTGACGCTGCCTGGGGCTGGTGCTTGCCAGTTCACCAAAATGCTACCAAAAAAACTGTTAGCGATCGCAGGGATCAGGCCTGACTCTGTGAACGCTGCAGTTATGCGTTTAGTGTTTTGTAAGTGACAGTGATCGATCGATACTGCACTTGGGTGGGCTGGGCTCGCCTGGGCGGAGGGGCAAAACGCAGGTGCTAGCAGGTATCTGTGCTGATCCCGCTAACACTGCGTTTTTGGGAACCCTAAACTGCTGGGGACACTAGTATAGATCTGATCGGATCAGATATTGATCCGTTCAGATACTATACCACTAAGGGAGGCGTATGCTGCGTGCGTGGGTGTTAGCGGTACTGGCGCTAACCTGACGCTGCCTGGGGCTGGTGCTTGCCAGTTCACCAAAATGCTACCAAAAAAACTGTTAGCGATCGCAGGGATCAGGCCTGACTCTGCGAACGCTGCAGTTATGCGTTTAGTGTTTTGTAAGTGACAGTGATCGATCGATACTGCACTTGGGTGGGCTGGGCGGAGGCGCAAAACGCAGGTGCTAGCGGGTATCTAGGCTGATCCCACTAACACTCCGTTTTTGGGAACCCTAAACTGCTGGGGACGCTAGTATAGATCTGATCGGATCAGATATTGATGCGATCAGATACTATACCACTAAGGGAGGCGTATGCTGCGTGCGTGGGTGTTAGCGGTACTGGCGCTAATCTGACGCTGCCTGGGGCGACGCATATCACCGCCGGGCGATCGGGGGGCTAAACCTTTATTCGGTAATAAACGGCGGGTCCCCTGACACTATAAAAAATAAACTAACTAACCAGCGTCACCCGTAACGGTTATATGGTGATCAGTGGTGAAAGGGTTAACTAGGGGCAATCAAGGGGTTAAAACATTTATTAGGTAGTATATGGGGGTCCCTGACGCTATAAAACGCTGACGGCGAACCTAAATATTTACCTCACTAACTAGCGTCACCAGCGACACTAATACAGCGATCAGAAAAATGATCGCTTAGCGACACTGGTGACGGGGGGTGATCAAGAGGTTAAAACTTTATTAGTGGGGGTTAGGGGGGTACCCTAGAGCTACAGGGGGGTAACAGTAACTGTGCTAACACAGTAACTGTCACAAACTGACACCTAGCAGTAATCAGAAAAAAAAAAAAAAAACCTGCTGGTGTCAGTTTGTGACAGGGGGGGGGGGTGATTGGGGGGGATCTGGGGGGCGATCGGGGGGGGGGGGATCGGGGTGTTTTGTATGCCTGGCATGTTCTACTGTGTGTGTGTGTGTTGGTGCACTCACATAGATGTCTTCTCTCCTCGGGCCGGAACGGAAAATAACGACCCGAGGGGAGATGACATCACTTCCTTTGCTGCTGTTTAGCATACAGCAGCAAAGGAGTGTTCTCATTGGCCGGCGGCGATCGCGAGGGGGGGGCCACGAACGGATGGCCTCCCCCTCGTCTCTGATCGCCGGGGGACAGAACGGGACCGCCTCGGGCGGCGGGGGGGGGTCCGATCGGACCCCCCACCCGCGGGAGGCAAATCACGTACATGTACGTGATTTTGCCTGCCCGTGCCACCTTGCCGACGTACATCGGCGTGAGGCGGTCCTTAAGTGGTTAAAGAGGAGTTTATCCAAAGCTTTTCCTGACTCTGGTAGGTTACTGTGTCGTGGTAAACGTAGTTTTGAGACTTCTGTTGGTCAAAAGAGGAGCGATGGAGAAGGCGCCCACCTAAGTGATGCATTTAACAATTTATTTAGTCCTTGCCACCCAGGGCTGTCAGCTTCCACATCCCATCAGCAGCATCTGCATCACATGGTGGATGATTATCTAAGGGCAAAAACAGAGATGGAGAGCTTTCCAGTTGACGATCCACTGGCTTACTGGGAAAAAAAGCCAAGCCGGCCTGAGCCTGTCGTTGTGCTATACTCACACAGGTACTTGTTGAAGGCCCGCTGTTGCATGTGCAGCTGCTGCAGCATTGCCAAAGTCAAGTTCCACCTGGTGGGCATGTCACAAATCAGGCGGTTTACGGCCAGATGGAATTCCCGCTGAATTTCAGCCAAGCAAGCACTGGCTGTGTATGACCACCTGAAATGGCTACAGACTCTTCTGGCCTGCTTTAGCAGATCTTCCAATCCTGAGTGCCTATTTAGGAAACACTGCACCACCAAATTTAGGACATGTGCCAGGCATGGCCCATGTGTCAACTTTCCCTGTCTAAGGGTAGACAGGAGGTTTGGCTTACTGGGTCATGATAATAGACCACTGGCCAGAACTTGCCCAGTATGCAATTGAGCTGCTGGGCTGCCCTACATCCAGTGTGCTTTATGAACAGGCATTCAGTGCTGCTGGAGGTTTTGTTACTGCTAATAAAACGTGTCTGTCCACAGACTCCATAGACCAGCTGGCATTTATCAGAATTAATCAGTCTTGGATTACCAGCAGCTAGGAAGCCCCTGATGCCGATGATTAAGTGTTTTTGGGATGTAGAATATCTGCAGGACTTCTAGGCTGCCTAGTGTTGTGGGTGTTGATTTCATCTGGAAGATTTTTTTTGGTGTAGGTTTCATGGGCACAATTAAAACCCAAAGGCCAATTTTTGACAGCAAGGCCAATTCTTGCTTTCATCAAGAGTACCTCTATAAGGTTACAGTGTGAAGGCGCCACCAACACCTGAAGACCAATTTTTCCACACCTGTTACTTCTATCCAAAGTCTGTGAAAAGACAACAGAATTAATCCAAAAAATCTCTAATCTTGTTCCCAGTGCACTACATTGTGGCCTCATAATACAGACTGGCTCAGCAAGCCGTTGTTTACAAAATAAAGAAAGCTTGCAGGGAAAATTACATTTTTTTTGGCTTTATAAATGCAATTATTGCTGCAGCAGCTTTTATACACAGTACAGATGTGCCAAATACAGGCAGACTATTGGGACCCCCCAGGCACTAAATTGAAAGGAATTTTTCATTTTTATGCTTTCACCTTAAGCATCAATAAATCAATAAATTACTTGCCTAACGATGGGGCCCTGCGTGGCTCTGAAACAGTGCTGTATGTTTAGGTGACCACAGAAATAAAGCTTTGGACCCTTTCAAGGAATCCCTTTCAAGGAATCCTTGGTGTGCTGATGACATTCCTTTACTTTGATCATCCTTGGTTTCTAGCCTGTGGTAATTGCATCACCCAGCATTACTGAATAGCCAGTTTCTTGAATGTGTGCGTGGGGTGCATTTGTCCCAGTTAGACAGGATTCAACTTTCAGGAATTTTGACAAAAATATACCCCACAAAGTCCTGTGAGTATGCAAAAAGCTCTTCTGCTGTTTAGTCGGGATCCATACGGTGGTGCACAATAAAGGCGAAGTCTCTTCAAGAAGACACAGAGGGGGTCATTTACTATAGCGCTATGGCGCTAATTCACGCAAATTGCCACGAATTAGCGCTAATTCGTGCTAAAACGGTATTCACTATAGCGCTGGTGAGAAAATCCTCCCAAAATCAAATTTACTATAGCTCCCTGAATCTAAATAGTGCCCAAACCCTTACTGTGCTAAAACCTAGAGAATTGCACATGGAAATAATGTTTAGAACATGATATAATTGTCTAAATGGTACTGAAATATGCGGTATATTATTTAAAGATAATCTGCTTTTAAACTGTGTGGAAAAGTGATTTCTACACTGAAATATCTTTAAAAGTCTGAAAAGTGAAAAAATCCCCGTTTTGGACAACTAGGTGCCAACACAACTGAGCATGCTCAGACCTGAAAATAACTCTAATTTTATCTCCAGTGTCTTTTTTACCTGGAGCTATAGTAAGCACCAAAATGAGAGCTAATTAGAGAACATTTTTTGGAAGTTAAAATCTGCTCTAATTTAGTCCAAATGAAGTTTCAGTCACCGATTCTAATGGAACAATTCTAACTTTCACAAAAAAACCTTTTAATGTTGAGATGAAATGTATCTTTCTGTGAAATAAATATTCCTTTGCAACATTGTTGCTTCTACTTAAAATATTTTGATTTTAAGAATGCTACAATGTGGAATGTTTTGATGTTTTGATAAAATATATTTTTCTCTGTCACTTTCACTTGTTACTCTTCATCTCACAACAATCTTTAACCTAAACTCACACAGGAGTCTTTATAATCCACAAACAATACCATTGCTGATGCAAATTTAAAATGAATCACATTTTTTTGTGCTTTTTATTATTTCCAAATATTCATAATTTGAGCCCAAAAAATGTGATATGTGTACCAACATCAGAAATCAAAATGTAATTCCCAAAAATTTGAGGGTAATATTCTACTCTCACCCACAAAAAAACACCAAATATCACAGAATAAATCAAGAAGAATAACTCTTGAGTAATGTAATTCCATCACTTGTATGTCCATAGAAATGCAGTATTTATATGTGTATTTATGTGTATTTATGTTATGTGTAGGAGACTCTCACATGTGGTAGCTCTGTGGCTTAGAGGTTAGAACTTCTGCTTAGTATCCCTGAGGGTCTGGGTTCAAATCCCAACCATGTTACTGCCAGTGGAGAAGTTGTCTCATCTCCCAGGTCCTATAATTATGTCTAAATGTAGTAGTTATGTCTAGGAGGGTTCCACCACCATTGTAAGTCTTTTCCAGATACACTATTTAGCCAAAAGTATTGGGACACCTGCCTTCACACACACATGAACTTTAATGGCAGCCCAGTCTTAGTCTGTAGGGTTAAAATTTGATTTGGTCCACCCTTTGCAGGTAGAACAGCTTCTGGGAAGGCTGTCCACAAGGTTTAGTGTGCCTATGGGAATGTTTGATCATTCTTCCAGAAGTGCATTTGTGAGGCCAGGCACTGATGTTGGATGAGAAGGCCTGGCTCGCAGTCTCTACTCTAATTCAGCCAAAGGGTGTTCTATCGGGTTGAGGCCAGGACTCTGTGCAGGCCAGTCAAGTTTCCCCACCCCAAACTTGCTCATCCATGTCTTTATGGACCTTGCTTTGTGTACTGGTGTGCAAACATGTTGGAACAGGAAGGGGCTTTCCCCAAACTGTTCACACAAAGTTGGGAGCATGAAATTGTCCAAAATGTCTTGGTATGCTGATGCCTTAAGAGTTCCCTTAACTGGAACTAAGAGGCCAAGCCCAACCCCTGAAAAACAACCCCAAATCATAATTACCCCTCCACCAAATCATTTGGACCAGTGCACAAAGCAAGGTCCATAAAGACATGGATGAGTGATTTTGGGGTGGAGGAACTTGACTGGCCTGCACAGAGTCCTGACCTCAACACAACAGAACACCTTGGGGATGAATTAGAGAGGAGACTGTAGGTCAGGCCTTCTCGTCCAACATCAGTGCCTGACCTCACAAATGCACTTGGAAGAATGGTCAAACATTCCCATAGACACACTCCTTAACCTTGTGGACAAGAAGAGTTGAAGCTGTTATAGCTGCAAAGGGTGGGCCAAATGAGTTTTGAACCCAATACTAATCCTGGGATGCTATTACAGTTCATGTGCGTTTAAAGGCAGGCATCCCAATACTTAGGCCAATATATTGTATATTGCTTGTGACACTGAGCATGGCTATGGACTTAGGGCTGGTTCACACCACAGAGATGCAGAGAACATGTGTGGGGATGCCTGGTGGGTAGCAGTTCTGTCTAGCAGCACCTGGGATGTTGGTTCAATCCCCCAACATGCTAATCCTTGTGTTGAAGTTTATATGTTCTCCCGGTGTGGGTTTCTCACCACAATCCAAAGACATGCTGGCATTTTATTTGTCTCCTGTCAAAATAGGTTCTAAGAACGTAAGAACGTTAATTTTGGACTTTTTTTATTGGAAGCTCATTGCAGCCAGGGACTGATGTTAATGTTTATTAGCACTAATCATGCCCAGGGAATTGGACAATTCAAATTTTAGGGTTTACACTGCACGGGTACATATGCTTAGAAAACTGTTGCTTTGTTTATGTGGATGCACATGGACTTTGGTCTTTGTCCTGTAGTTGGAGATTTGATGCACATAGCCAAGGGCTAACACAGTTGCAAATACTATTATGTGTTCCTGCACATCAGGTGCAATCACTTTAGACATACATGAAGAGACAGATTGAAAGATACTGCTGGGCGTGTACTTCTATTGGGCGTGTCAGTGTGCTAACAATACAACCTCTCTTATATAAAGGCCTGCAGTAGGGGGTTCGTTTGGCCTGAGAAGGTCAGGTTTTTTGCTGTGATTTGTGGGGGAGAAGGAATGCTATTGGGAGATTTGATGAAATTCTTGTGCATTTTTTCAATCAAAAGTGGGTTTATGTGGCCATGCTGTCAATGTTGTGTGTGTATTGTTCCTGTCTGATCATGCAAACATCGTTTGGAAGCATCTGCTGACCTACTCTTTTTTTTTTTTTTTTATCTCGTTTAATCGTGTACACCGAAATGCAGCTTCCAGCAGAACGTGGTCACCAATGTATGTATGTGTGGATTGTGGGCTGGTGGTGGGTGTTTTGAATAAGTCTTTTGTAATATTATGTTGGAATGCTTTGTAAGAATGACTGTTAAGTATGTTTCTATAATCTTGCAGATAACAATGTGATGTGTTGCCCATTATACACAGAAATTAAAGGTGTGTCCACTCTAAGGTTTTGTCTAATTTTAGATTGTAAGCTCCTATGAGCAGGGCCCTTAAAATCCCATTGCTAAATGTAGCACCATATATCCTGTCCAAAATTTTTTGAAACTAGTAAATGAATGTAATTTTTTATTTTTCTGCTGGTAAAATAAAAGAACATTATTGAGCCTTGTTGTGGTGTTTTTTTTTTTTTTCTTCTACTTTCTTCTCTTTAGTTTGTGGGTGGTGGTTTTGTGAAAGTGCAATATCTCTTATATTTTATTTCAATATGTATTTGTGCACCAAAAAACTAATCTCTTTGCCCTGGTTCACATTGATGCTACTTTGAAATCGCGCTACTTCACTTGAAGTAGCACGATTTCAAAGTAGCAAGGTCAGCGTGATTTTAGGTGCTACTTGATAGACATCCGCGTGGCTTCATACACAAATGTCTATTGAAGTCACACCAGAAATCGGCAAAAGTAGTGCAGGAACTACTTTAGCAAATTGGTGCGGTGCCACAAAAAAAATGTTGCATCGATTGGAACAGTGCCATTGCTGCCAATAGTCATGCGATTTCATCTCTCAAATTGCATGACAAATTGCTCCAATGTAAACCTAGGCTTCTGCACACCTGCAAGTAAATGATAAAGGTAGAATCTTTATTTAACAGCTGTGGAGAATTTCAGGTAATGAATTCAGCTGGTGGATAGGCAGTGTTTGCGTCAGCTTTAGTTCACATTGGTGCGATTTGACATGTCAAAGCGGTGACAATTGCACTGTTTTAATTGTTGTGACTTTGGGGTGCAATTTGTATTGATATCAGTGCAGAAACCTGCACAGATGTCTCTGAAATTGCCCCTGCAGTCGGGACTGACAAGCGGGAATGAAAGATTTCCTCCTGCTGCTAACCCAGGGACACCATTTCTTATCGAACACCTTTAAATATCATAAGTAGAAATACAAATTTGCATATCTGCAAATAAACAAAAATAATAAAATTCTAATAGTGGTTGCGATCAAATATTTGCAGCAGCGATCAAAAGAGTGTAGTTTCGCCTTCTGACCCAGAAATAAGTCATTGTAATCACCCAGAAGTCCCTGTGCTGGTCAAGATCTCCATCTAGGTGGACATGGCAAGGTCCCTCTTTAGCAAAGAGGAGGTGTGGCTCATTTTCCGGATAAGGGTATGATATGTACTTGTGCTTAATCAATGCGGGGGTGGAATTGGTAGTTAGATTTGGTGTGGGTGGGGTTCATTGATTTGTTTGGCATCCCCACACATTTGCTTCTGGCCCATGTGCACACATCACTTCCTGCATTTGTTCTGCTGATGTAAATGCAAGTATAAATGAGAGCTCCTTTCTATTAAAATATATATGACTTATTTCACAGTTGGGCGACTTTGGAATTCCGAGTTGCTTGACAAGTTGTACCCCCATGATTCTTAATGAGAACCAGCATAACATGCGAACAGACAAATAAATTTGTGCGAACACCATTAAAACCGCTTCCTGCCAGCCCGCCGTACGCCAAATGATGTCCTCGGCTTTGAGCGGGGATATCTGAGTGATGCCTGTAGCTACAGACATCATCCAGATATTTTAGAGCCTGCGAATCTGCACACCATAAGAATGATCATAGTGGCTGTTCCACTGCTTGATCATTCTAACAGGAGGCGAGAGGGGACGCCCCCCCCTCCCGCCACCCTCCGGTGCTTGTACCGACTTACTGCTACGATCGGTGAGTCGGTCACAGGATCTGCCAGCCCCGGATGTTTAGCATAGAGATTTCTGGTGGACCAGATGGTCGCCGGAATCTCTATGATCGTTCGGAGGCCGGGCGTGATGTTATGACGTCACGCCCGGCCTCTGTATTTAAAAAAAACGGCGCCGCTTCGGCTGGGAAGCAGAGATCTTTTTTTTATTTTTTATTTCAGGCTTCTAAGCCTAGAGGTGAGATGTGGGGTCTTATTTACCCCACATCTCACTGTAAAGAGCACCTGTCATGCTTATTCCTATTACAAGGGATGTTTACATTCCTTGTAATAGAAACAAAAGTGATCAAAAAAAATTTTCTGGGGAAAAAAGTGTCAAGCTAAAATAAAAAAAAGTAAAATTAACAATAAAAAAAAAAAAAACTTTTAAAGTACCCCTGTCCCTGTGAGCTCGCATGCAGAAGCGAACGCATACATAAGTTCCGCCCACATATGAAAATGTTGTTCAAACCACACATGTGAGGTGTCACCGCGAACGTTAGAGCGAGAGCAATAATTTTGGTCCTGGACCTCCTCTGTAACTCAAAACATGTAACCAGTAAAAATTTTTAAAGCGTCGCCTAAGGGGATTTTCAAATAGCGAAGTTTGGCGCCATTCCACGAGCGTGTGCAATTTTGAAGCGTGACATGTTGGGTATCTATTTACTTGGCGTAACTTCATCTTTCACATTATGCAAAAACATTGGGCTAACTTTCTTGTTTTTTTTTTAAAGCCCAAAACTGTTTTTTTCCCCCAAAAAACGCATTCAAAAAATTGCTGCGCAAATAAAGTTGCAATGACCGCCATTGTATTCTCTAGGGTCTCTGCTAAATTTGGGGGTTCTATGTAATTTTCTAGCCAAAAAATTATGATTTTTACATGTAAGGGAGAAATGTCAGAATTGGCCTGGTAGGCAAGTGGTTAAAGTCTATGGGACACGAACATGAATAATCAAAAGTGCTAATTTTAAAGGCTTATATGCATGGTATTGTCATAAAAAGTGTTTGGGGACCTGGGTCCTGCCCCAGAGGACATGTTTAAATGCAAAAAAGTTTTAAAAATGGCTGTTTTTTCGGGAACAGTGATTTTAATAATGCTTAAAGTGAAACAATAAAAGTGTAATATTCCTTTAAATTTCGTACCTGGGGGGTGTCTATAGTATGCATGTAAAGGGGCGCATGTTTCCCGTGTTTAGTACAGTCTGACAGCAAAATGACATTTCAAAGGAATAAAGTCATTTAAAACTACTCACGGCTATACTGAATCGCCGGTGTCTTGCCGAGAAAATTCCCTCGGCGGATAAGGTCCCCCCTGTACTGCGCAAGTGCTGCGCTTGCTCAGTACCAACGACTAGCAGCCACCGAAAATAGCCAAAGATGAAAATCTTCAATCATCTGTACACGGCGCCTGCACCCTGGGTCCAGGCTGAAGCCCCACCATCCAAGTGGACCTAGAGGGGTAATAAAAAAGTGCCGAGCAAAGTGAGGCCGTGCCTGAAGCGTGGCGAGAGAAGCGAGCCCGCGGGGGACCCTCTTACAGGCGCCGTGTACAGCTGATTTCTTCTCTATTTCGCTTCGGCTATTTCCGCCGGCTCCTACTGCGCAGGCGCTGCGCCTGCGCAGTGGAGGGGGGTCCTTATCCGCCGAGAGAAACTTTCTCGGCAGAACACCGGCCCGACAATACACATAAAGGTTAATTGATAAAATGACATTTGAAAGGAAAAAAAGTTATTTAAAACTACTCGCGGCTATACTGAATTGCCGGCTCGACAATACACATAAAAGTTCATTGATAAAAACTGCATGGGAATTCCCCAAAGGGGAACCCCGAACCAAAATTTTAAAAAAAAATGACGTGGGGGTCCGCTAAATTCCATACCAGGCCCTTCAGGTCTGGTATGGATATTAAGGGGAACCCCGGCCAAAATTTAAAAAAAAATTGGAGTGGGGGTCCCCCTCAAAATCGATACCAGACCCTTCAGGTCTGGTATGGATTTTAAGGGGAACCCCACGCCAAAATTTTTTTTAAAAATGGCGTGGGTTACCCCCAAAAATCCATACCAGACCCTTATCCGAGCACGCAACCTGGCAGGCCGCAGGAAGAGAGGGGGGGACGAGAGAGCGCCCCCCCCTCCTGAACCGTACCAGGCCACATGCCCTCAACATTGGGAGGGTGCTTTGGGGGTAGCCCCCCAAAGAACCTTGTCCCCATGTTGATGAGGACAAGGGCCTCATCCCCACAACCCTGGCCCGGTGGTTGTGGGGGTCTGCGGGCAGGGGGCTTATCGGAATCTGGAAGCCCCTTTAACAAGGGGGCCCCCAGATCCCGGACCTCCCCCCTGTGTGAAATGGTAGGGGGATACAAAAGTACCCCTACCATTTTACCAAAAAAATGTCAAAAATGTTAAAAATGACAAGAGACAGTTTTTGACAATTCCTTTATTTAAATGCATTTTCTTTCTTCTATTTTCTATCTTCTTTCCTCTATCTTCCTTAGGTATAGATTTTGAGGGGGACCCCACGCCAATTTTTTTTTAAATTTTGGCCAGGGTTCCCCTTAATATCCATACCAGACCTGAAGGGCCTGGTATGGAATTTAGGGGGACCCCCACGTCATTTTTTTTAAATTCTGGTTCGGGGTTCCCCTTTGGGGAATTCCCATGCAGTTTTTATCAATGAACTTTTATGTGTATTGTCGAGCCGGCAATTCAGTATAGCCGCGAGTAGTTTTAAATAACTTTTTTTCCTTTCAAATGTCATTTTGCTGTCAGACTGTTCTAAACACGGGAAACATGCGCCCCTTTACAGGCATACTATAGACAGCCCCCAGGTACGAAATTTAAAGGAATATTACACTTTTATTGTTTCACACAAAGCATTATTAAAAAAAATTTGGCATTGATCCATGTCCCCTGGGGCAGAACCCGGGTCTCCAAACACTTTTTATGGCAAAGAACTTGCATATAAGCCTTCAGTGAGAACTTTGGATTTTGCAGGTTCGAGCCCCACTGACTTCCACTATTCCAGCATATGTGATCTGACAGGCATTATTGCCGCAATAGCGCTGCTTTCCATTTGCATTAGCACTGACTTTCTGAGAGTTGAAGTCTTCCTGGCCTTTTTTGAGAGTTATTTTTTGGTACTGCAGGAGAATTTTTTGGCGCTATAGTAAAATGACCCCCAGAGTTACCCAAGGGATGGCAAAGAAACCAACAGAGATCTATTTTAATAGGCCTGGAGGGGGGTTGCGAAGGGTCTCTTTAAGGACAACTGAGATGGAACAAAGGTTGCTTCAGCAGAAAAGGATGGGGGACACATATGATTTAGTAGAAGTAGGTCCCTTTAACTGGAGAGCTAAACTTGGAAAGCTAATCTCTTCCTTTGATGGCTGGAACCTGGGATGAAGTAAGTTCATGGCAGGCATAGTAAAAGAATTGGTTTGGTTCCCTGCAGACAAGGTTGGTTAAGCAGTTAAATGTGGTTAAGAACCCTTCCATCCAGTCTATTGGTGCAGCAGGGTGTAGCGATGACCTCCTTGTTGGGGGGGCCCCTTTGTCCTCCCTGGCTATGCAGATGGCAATGGCCTGGCTGGTCTGCCTGCAGGTTCTACGAATCTACTTCCTCAGGATGCTCGGCTCACTAGTGTCTTGTGCCTCTTCAATCCAGCTTCGGACTGCATGGATCCACTCTGCTCTCTCTCTCTCTCTCATGTCCAGTCTTTAACACCGAACAAAATATTACAGCGCACACGTACGAGAATGGAAGATCCTGCTTCTCTGAACCATGGAAGAAATAAACTCCTCTATATGGAAGAACTAAAGGACTCCTCCTATAACACAGGTGAACACTAATGAGAGGCAATGATGGAGCACCCGATTCCCTCATCATTGCCTCTCATTAGTGTCCACCTGTGTAATAGGAGGAGTCCTTTAGTTCTCCCATATAGAGGAGTGTATTTCTCCCATGGTTAAGAGAAGCAGGATCTTCCATTCTATGGATAGCGTAGGGCCCACTAATAATGGGGTACTTTGTCGCAGTAAGTGGGCTTAAGCACCATATAGCCATATGGTGTGACCAAATCCCCACATTTTTTGAAAATGTTCAAGTGTTTTAAATAGCCTTGCAGGATTTAAATGTTATTTTTTCCATGTGTGCGCTGTAATATTTTGTTCTGTTTTATGGTCTTATGGCTGCACCATCTCTAATGCATCTTTTAGGGTGTGCCCCCCAAATCTTTGTCAGTCTCTAACACCGTCTCTCCTATCTACCCCCGTGTTCCCGGGCTTTCTGCTTTTTACATGCCCCAGCCCCCTTATCAGCTCTCTGGCTGTGTAGAATCCTGCTTACAGCATACAAGTCCCAGCATTCCTGTAAGGCTGTGTGATATCTAAGTTATTTAGCATTGCCATCTTGTGGTCAAATACTATTCTGTATGACAGCAACATTGCACCATGTTAAAAACACCATACTGCCACTGGCCAATGGGAGCAGAGAAGGCTAGGCAGACAGAGCTAACCCACCTGAGGGAAGTGACATCACCTACCAGCAGAGCACACCCCTCAGGCTGGGGGTTAAACACTGGCTGAGTGAACTGCAGGGATGTAGAGACCAGCAGTGCAGAAGCCTATGGGACACTCCTAACACATTTACTTTTTATAACCTTTACCCATAATGCTTTTTCATGCTTTTTTAAAGTCTTGTGATGTTGTATTTAGGTAAGTAGGTTTGGTAGGATGGAACTAATCTTTCTTTCTTTCTTTCTCTTTCTTTCTCTTTTTATTTCTTAAGTTATCCTAGAGTCTGAGACTGTGATGACTGCAGTAATTTACTTACTGTAATTACAGAAACATGTTTTATATTTAGCTCTGTCAGTGCATATACTTACCTAAAATTATTTACTTTTTTTTTGGGGGGGGGGTTAATTTGTTTTTTTTTGTTTGTTTCATTTTTAGCTTTAAAATTGTATTATCCTGCTTTTTTAAAAACTGATTCCGCTTGATTATCATACCGTAAATATAATATCTGCTTTAGTGCACCTTAGATACTTGATACTGTAACCACAAAACAGCAAGTCCTGTACTAAGGATATCACAAACACATTTTTATGTTTTATGTTAAGCAGGCTATAGAATAATCATCCAAATGTTTGACTTGATAATATTAAAGGCGCCATGCATAAAAATGTCTGAAAGTGTCTTTATTGCCCAAAGCACATGATGATAACCCGTGTAATTTTTTAACCTATACTAGAAAAGTCTTATCTTCCGATTTTGCACCCTCTTCTTCCCCTAGGAGTCAAGGGTTTCAGTAATCCTTCTCAATATTCCAATCCCCTGGCAGCCTTTTTATGTTTGTTATTGCCAAGTATTTTACCCATTTCCCTTTTTCGTGTTTGCATTCTGTTTTAATCTTCCTTGCTATCTTTGGGAAAATTCCTTATTCCTTATTCATCACATTTACAAAATCTTCTGAAGGTACTCCACCTTAAACCTATTTTTTTTTGTTCCTAACTCTTCTACAACGTGGTTTATGTTCTTTTCTTTTTTCTTTTTTTTTTTTTTAAAGGTACCTAATTTTTCATGTTTATAATCTTTATAAACAAGTGTCCAGGTTTCCAAACTGTATGTTAATACAAGAATCCTATTCTGGGAGACTGAAATACAGTATTTCCCTTTTACCTGTTCTTCAGTTAGGTTTTTTTTTTTTACCTGTTTTGACTGGGCTGGTAGTTTGTGAGTACCTGAGAACTTACAGCTTGTATAAGCTTTAATACATTTCCCCCAATGCTAAATTATTTTGTTTATGATCTAGAAACATTCTGTTGGCTTTGGAAAAGCGATTAAATTATTAAAATTACATATCAGTTAAAGGGCAGAGAAAAGTAAGATTAACAACAATCAAAAATTAAATGCAGGTTACTAAAGAAAGTAGAACAAGCACTCCAAAAAATATACTAATTACAAACAAACAACTGAGGCCACCAAAACCAAATAGTAGGTAAGAGTGAACATTCTCAAAAGCCAGAGCTTTGTCAGACAAAATAAAAATTGATAATTCCAGGATCTCTTTATTTCCTGACTTCTCTGCCGAACTACAAAAACGACATGCAACCTTCAATGATGTTAAAAAGCTGCTCAGAGAATTAAATGTGCAATATGGTATGCTGTATCCCGCCCGGCTCCAGGTAACAGCTCTTGGCACGACTCACTTCTTTGATCGACCTACAGCGGCTGCACAATGGTTGTATCGAGAGGATAGAGCTCTTAAAGATGCTAGGAGACAGCATTCAGATCAGCATTGAGGATCCATCACCTTCTATGGAACAGAGACTTATCCTTACATGTCCGGTGGAGAGAGAAGTACTTTGAATCTTTTGAATTGCAAATAGCCAGCATCTGTGAAACCCTGTTTACCAACTGGAAGTTACTTTTCCGGGTGTTTCCACTGCCTCTCCCTCCCCAGGATGACTTATCCGGGAACAGTTTCTATGTTAGCCCAAGTGGATGAGAGCATGGTTGGCTCCACGATCGTTGACATTGATGATCTATGTTCTTTTGAGTGGTTCTTTTTTCTCCTGTCCCCCCTTTTTTTTCTTCCCCCCTCCCCCTTCTTTTTTTCTTCCAATTTTTTCTTTTTAGGATTCTCTGGGACACTGTGTGTTTATCCAACCCTTCCGCATTGCAACCATGGTCTTGTGTTAAAATGTACACCAATAATGTGAATAGAGGTAAAGCAGGTAACATAGACATTAGGTCTATTTTATATAGTGCTCTATTGCCTAAAAGTCAATCAAATGTAGTACAGTCACGCAATGGCAACCAGTGTGGTAATATACATACAATTAACTCATACAAATGACAGCGAGTATTAAGGTTTTATCATTGAATATTAGGGGTCTTGGTAATCCTGTGAAAAGAGTGGCGTCACTTAGACATTTTAAGTCCACACAGGCGGATATTGTATGTCTACAAGAGACCCATTTTCCCCTGAGGCTATCCCTAGTTTTGGTTCCCGGATATATAATACCCAAATTCACTCTACACACTCAACATGCAAGTGGGGTGAGTGTCCTGACTCATCGGGACAATATTTTTTTACTCTGTACAATATCAAATTTGGTGTGTATCATAGCCAATATATACATACCACCCCCCTACTCAGCAGAGACCCTTAGGCACCTGGCTAAGTTCATGGCACAATATCCAAATATACCTCTAGTGGCGGTGGGAGACTTCAATAATTATTTGCACCATACATGGGATAAATTGCCTGCACCCACCACCGTAAATATCTGTAACAAGGAATTGACACCCTTTGCTGGTTTATTATCAGAGTTGGGCTTGACTGAGATGTGGCGCAGGAGTCATATCCATACTAGACAATAATCCTGCTGTTCCACAGCTCACGGGAGCCTGTCCAGAATAGACCTAGGACTGGGTACTGCTGCTCTGCTCCCATTAGTTATTGAATCCGGGTATGGAGACAGGCACATCTCTGATCATTCCTCCTTCTGGGTGAGAATTGCGTTACCTGTTGGCGCTAAATCCAGGACTTGGAAACTCAATCTCTTTTGGCTACCTTTATTCCCTACTCCTGATCCGATTAGAGAATGCCTTGTATTTTTTCTGAAGGACAATCTAAACTCAACTCAATTAACCACTTGAGCCCCGGACCATTATGCTGCCTAAGGACCAGAGGTCTTTTTCCAATTTGGCACTGCGTCGCTTTAACTGCTAATTGCGCGGTCATGCAATGCTGTACCCAAACGAAATTTGCGTCCTTTTCTTCCCACAAATAGAGCTTTCTTTTGATGGTATTTGATCACCTCTGCGGTTTTTATTTTTTGCGCTATAAACGGAAAAAGACCGAAAATTTTGAAAAAAAATGATATTTTCTACTTTTTGTTATTAAAAAAATCCAATAAACTAAATTTTAGTCATACATTTAGGCCAAAATGTATTCGGCCACATGTCTTTGGTAAAAAAAATGTCAATAAGCGTATATTTATTGGTTTGCGCAAAAGTTATAGCGTCTACAAACTAGGGTACATTTTCTGTAATTTACACAGCTTTTAGTTTATGACTGCCTATGTCATTTCTTGAGGTGCTAAAATGGCAGGGCAGTACAAAACCCCCCCAAATGACCCCATTTTGGAAAGTAGACACCCCAAGGAAATTGCTGAGAGGCATGTTGAACCCATTGAATATTTATTTTTTTTGTCCCAAGTGATTGAAAAATGACAAAAAAAAAAAAAAAAAAAAATATTTACAAAAAGTTGTCACTAAATGATATATTGCTCACACAGGCCATGGGCCTATGTGGAATTGCACCCCAAAATACATTCAGCTGCTTCTCCTGAGTATGGGGATACCACATGTGTGGGACTTTTTGGGAGCCTAGCCGCGTACGGGGCCCCGAAAACCAATCACCGCCTTCAGGATTTCTAAGGGTGTAAATTTTTGATTTCACTCTTTACTGCCTATCACAGTTTCGGAGGCCATGGAATGCCCAGGTGGCACAAAACCCCCCAAAATGACCCCATTTTGGAAAGTAGACACCCCAAGCTATTTGCTGAGAGGCATATTGAGTCCATGGAATATTTTATATTTTGACACAAGTTGCGGGAAAGTGAAACTTTTTTTTTTTTTTTTTTTTTTTTTCATAAAGTTGTCACTAAATGATATATTGCTCACACAGGCCATGGGCCTATGTGGAATTGCACCCCAAAATACATTTAGCTGCTTCTCCTGAGTATGGGGATACCACATGTGTGGGACTTTTTGGGAGCCTAGCCGCGTACGGGACCCCGAAAACCAATCACTGCCTTCAGGATTTCTAAGGGTGAAAATTTTTGATTTCACTCTTTACTGCCTATCACAGTTTCGGAGGCCATGGAATGCCCAGGTGGCACAAACCCCCCCCCAAATGACCCCATTTTGGAAAGTAGACACCCCAAGCTATTTGCTGAGAGGCATGGTGAGTATTTTGCAGCTCTCATTTGTTTTTGAAAATGAAGAAAGACAAGAAAAAACATTTTTTTTTTTCTTTTTTCAATTTTCAAAACTTTGTGACAAAAAGTGAGGTCTGCAAAATACTCACTATACCTCTCAGCAAATAGCTTGGGGTGTCTACTTTCCAAAATGGGGTCATTTGGGGGGGTTTTGTGCCACCTGGGCATTCCATGGCCTCCGAAACTGTGATAGGCAGTGAAGAGTGAAATCAAAAATTCACGCCCTTAGAAAGCCTGAAGGCGGTGATTGGTTTTCGGGGTCCCGTACGCGGCTAGGCTCCCAAAAAGTCTCACACATGTGGTATCCCCGTACTCAGGAGAAGCAGCAGAATGTATTTTGGGGTGTAATTTCACATGTTTCCATGGCATGTTTGAGCAATATATCATTTAGTGACAACTTTGTGCAAAAAAAAAAAAAAAAAAAAAAATTTGTCTCTTTCCCGCAACTTGTGTCGCAATATAAAATATTCCATGGACTCGACATGCCTCTCAGCAAATAGCTTGGGGTGTCTACTTTCCAAAATGGGGTCATTTGGGGGGGTTTTGAACTGTCCTGGCATTTTATGCACAACATTTAGAAGCTTATGTCACACATCACCCACTCTTCTAACCACTTGAAGACAAAGCCCTTTCTGACACTTATTGTTTACATGAAAAAGTTATTTTTTTTTGCAAAAAAATTACTTTGAACCCCCAAACATTATATATTTTTTTAAAGCAAATGCCCTACAGATTAAAATGGTGGGTGTTTCATTTTTTTTTTTCACACAGTAATTGCGCAGCGATTTTTCAAACGCATTTTTTGGGGAAAAAACACACTTTTTTAAATTTTAATGCACTAAAACACACTATATTGCCCAAATGTTTGATGAGATAAAAAAGATGATCTTAGGCCGAGTACATGGATACCAAACATGACATGCTTTAAAATTGCGCACAAACGTGCAGTGGCAACAAAATAAATACATGTTTAAAAGCCTTTAAAAGCCTTTACAGGTTACCACTTTAGATTTACAGAGGAGGTCTACTGGAAAAATTACTGCACTCGATCTGGCCTTCGCGGTGATACCTCACATGCATGGTGCAATTGCTGTTTACGTTTGACGACAGACCGCCGCTTGCGCTCGCCTTAGCGCGAGAGCAGGGGGCGACAGGGGTGCTTTTTTTTTTTTTTTTTTTTCTTTATTATTTTTTTGCTTTTTTAATCTTACTTTTAAACTGTTCCTTTCATATTTTTTTTTTTTAATCATTTTTATTGTTATCTCGGGGAATGTAAATATCCCCTATGATAGCAATAGGTAGTGACAGGTACTCTTTTTTAAAAAAATTGGGGTCTATTAGACCCTAGATCTCTCCTCTGCCCTCAAAGCATCTGACCACACCAAGATCGGTGTGATAAAATGCTTCCCCAATTTCCCAATGGCGCTATTTACATCCGGCGAAATCTAAGTCATGAAATGCTCGTAGCTTCCGGTTTCTTAGGCCATAGAGATGTTTGGAGCCACTCTGGTCTCTGATCAGCTCTATGGTCAGCTGGCTGAATCACCGGCTGCATTCTCAGGTTCCCTGTTGAGACAGGAGAGCCAGAGAAAAACACGAAAGACGGTGGGGGGGGGGGCATTCCCTCCCACGGCTTGTAAAAGCAGTCTAGAGGCTAATTAGCCGCTAGGATTGCTTTTACATGAAAGCCGACCGCTGGCTGAAAAGAATGATACCAAGATGATACCTAAACCTGCAGGCATCATTCTGGTATAACCACTCAAAGTCGTGAATGGCGTACCTGAAGACAAAAAAATGGTTAACAATGGTTAACAATAAACAGTAAACAGTAAAGTATAAATAATTACATACCTGAAAAACAAACATGATAAAACATAATAACAATAACAATAACAATAAAACATTGCAGAATAGAATACAGTAAAAAAAGAGCAGAACAATAGAGAGAGAGAATAGAGAGAGAGAGAACAATAAAACGACAACTATTTTTTTTTATTTTATATATTTTTTTTTTTTACACTTTTTTTGTAACTAACTTTTATAACGGTAACCGGTTCCAGGTTCGGGTCTCTCAAAATGCGATGGCATCTTGGGAGACCCTGTGAAAGTGCGCCTAGTCTGTGCAATGCTGTACCCTACGCTATTACTCAACTAGTGTATAGTAGCGTTCAAAACATTCACCAATGCAAAGACCAGGATTGTCAGGACAGGAGGGACAATAATAGCGGGTGTCACGCCTATATCCGCGCTTGCTGCAGACACGACATCTTTTTTTGGGGGGTTCGTTGGGTAGGGGTACTCGGGAGGACATATAAATGCCTCTCATGCAGCCGACTGCATTTGGTTGGGGATGTGAATGGGGGAAGTACGGGTGCTGCAGAAGCGGTGGGTTCCCAATTAGGATTGGCGAATGCAGCAGGAAGGGCACTATGGGCACTATGGGCCTGTGTTTGTCTTCTTGGTGACAGCGGGACACTACTTGTGCTTGCCACCTCACCAGCTTGAACTGCACTTATGGGACTCGCCACGTCACCACGTGTTACTGCAGTGCTGGTTTGACTACGACCGGGGTGTACTACGCCGCTGGTGCTTGCCAGTTCCCCAAAACGCTACCAAAAAAACTGTTAGCGATCGCAGGGATCAGGCCTGACTCTGCGAACGCTGCAGTTATGCGTTTAGTCTTTTGTAAGTGACAGTGATCGATCGATACTGCACTTGGGTGGGCTGGGCCGGGCCGGGCGGAGGGGCAAAACGCAGGTGCTAGCAGGTATCTGGGCTGATCCCGCTAACACTGCGTTTTTGGGAACCCTAAACTGCTGGTGACACTAGTATAGATCTGATCAGATCAGATATTGATCCGTTCAGATACTATACCACTAAGGGAGGTGTACGGTGCGTGCGTGGGTGTTAGCGGTACTGGCGCTAACCTGACGCTGCCTGGGGCTGGTGCTTGCCAGTTCACCAAAACGCTACCAAAAAAACTGTTAGCGATCACAGGGATCAGGCCTGACTCTGCGAACGCTGCAGTTATGCGTTTAGTGTTCTGTAAGTGACAGTGATCAATCGATACTGCACTTAGATGGGCTGGGCTGGGCCGGGCGGAGGGGCAAAACGCAGGTGCTAGCAGGTATCTGGGCTGATCCCGCTAACACTGCATTTTTGGGAACCCTAAACTGCTGGTGACGCTAGTATAGATCTGATCGGATCAGATATTGATCCGTTCAGATACTATACCACTAAGGGAGGTGTACGGTGCGTGCGTGGGTGTTAGCGCTACTGGCGCTAACCTGACGCTGCCTGGGGCTGGTGCTTGCCAGTTCACCAAAATGCTACCAAAAAAACTGTTAGCAATCGCAGGGATCAGGCCTGACGCTGCGAACGCTGCAGTTATGCGTTTAGTGTTTTGTGTCAGTGATCGATCGATACTGCACTTGGGTGGGCTGGGCGGAGGCGCAAAACGCAGGTGCTAGCAGGTATCTGGGCTGATCCCGCTAACACTGCGTTTTTGGGAACCCTAAACTGCTGGGGACGCTAGTATAGATTTGATCGGATCAGATATTGATCCGATCAGATACTATACCACTAAGGGAGGTGTATGCTGCGTGCGTGGGTGTTAGCGGTACTGGCGCTAATCTGACGCTGCCTGGGGCGACGCATATCACAGCCGGGCGATCGGGGGGCTAAACCTTTATTCGGTAATAAACAGCGGGTGCCCTGACACTATAAAAAATAAACAAACTAACCAGCGTCAACCGTATCGGTTATACGGTGATCAGTGGTGAAAGGGTTAACTAGGGGGCAATCAAGGGGTTAAAACATTTATTAGATAGTATATGGGGGTCCCTGACGCTATAAAACGCTGACGGCAAACCTAAATATTTACCTCACTAACTAGCGTCACCAGCGACACTAATACAGCGATCAGAAAAATGATCGCTTAGCGACACTGGTGACAGGGGGTCATCAAGGGGTTAAAACTTTATTAGGGGGGGTTAGGGGGGTACCCTAGACCTACAGGGGGGTAACAGTAACTGTGCTAACACAGTAACTGTCACAAACTGACACAGCAGTAATCAGAAAAAAAAAAAAAAAAAAAACGGCTGGTGTCAGTTTGTGACAGGGGGGGGGGGTGGTGATCGGGGGGGATCGGGGGGCGATCGGGGGGGGGATCGGGGTGTTTAGTGTGCCTGGCATGTTCTACTGTGTGTGTAGTGTTGGTGCACTCACTCACATGTCGTCTCTCCTCGGGCCGGAACGGAAGCTACCGACCCGAGGGGAGATGACATCACTTCCTTTGCTGCTGTTTAGCATACAGCAGCAAAGGAGTGTTCCTATTGGCCGGCGGCGATCGCGAGGGGGGGGCCACGATCGGATGGCCTCCCCCTCGTCTCCGATCGCCGGGGGACAAAACGGGACCGCCTCGGGCGGCGGGGGGGGGGTCCGATCGGACCCCCCACCCACGGGAGGCAAATCACGTACATGTACGTGATTTTGCCTGCCCGTGCCGCCTTGCCGACGTACATCGGCGTGAGGCGGTCCTTAAGTGGTTAAGTATGGTCTGGGAGGCTGCAAAGGCATTCTTACGTGGTCAGTTTATAACCACGATCAATAGGCTAAAGTCAAATACAAAGGCCTGGGAAACAGAAGTTTGTAGGGTACTAAGGGAATCAGAGGATGCATACATCTCTAATCCTACTGAGGATACAAAAAAAGCATGGTTGGGTGTACAGTCTATGTCTAGCCAGCTGGCACTTCAGCTGGCTGAAAATAAGAGATTTTTCCTGCAGCAAACCCATTTTGAAGAGGGGGAATCTACTGGGCACATGCTGGCGTTGCTGGCGCAGGCACAGGATACCCCTTCTGTGGTCTCCTCCTTGTGTGATGCACAGGGAGTTGTTCAAACGAGTAACTCAGAAATACTAAAAATCTTCCAGTCATTTTATGCTGACTTGTACATATCCAAGGTGCGCCCCAGGGAGGGGGACATCGTGGATTACGAATGTGAGTTGCCTCATTTTTCCACCTCGGACGTGGCCCTCTTAGATGCTCCAATATCAGCGGAGTAACTGGCATTAGCCCTAGCACAAACACATAATAATAAGGCTCCGGGAGCTGATGGCCTACCGTCCGAGGTGTACAAAAGATATGCTGATACATTACTACCTACACTACTAAAAGTCTATAACGATGCATTAGAGAGGGGTATGCTGCCTGTTTCTATGAATGAGGCAATTGTAATAGTATTATTGAAACCCGGTAAAGAAGCCACGTCCCCTGATTCTTATAGGCCTATCTCCCTACTTACAACTGATGTCAAATTGCTAGCTAGAGTGTTAGCGACGAGACTATCCCAAGTCATCCAAAAGTTAGTCCACAGAGATCAATCTGGATTCATACCCACCAGATCCACAGCCCAAAATATTAGACGCCTCTTCTTAAACATTCAAATCCCAGTTGAGAACCCCGGTAATCAGGCAATTTTTTCGATAGATGCAGCTAGGGCCTTTGCCAGTGTCGAGTGGCCTTACTAGTGGAAGGCGTTGGAACACATGGGCTTAGGTCGTACTTTAATTAGGTGGGTTAAACTGCTATATGCACAGCCATCGACCAGAATTAGGGTCAATGGGGAACTCTCGGAACCATTTCCACTGTTCAGGGGCACAAGGCAGGGGTGTCCTTTGTCACCCCTGCTGTTTTTCCTGGCTCTGGAACCACTGGCTGCTAGACTGAGAGGTGACCACAGGGTTGTAGGATTCCGACGCGATACGGGGACGGACGTTATATCGCTATATGCTGATGATACCTTGTTGTATCTCAGCGATACTCAAGATTCTCTGGTGGCAGCTATGAGTCTTATTAAAGTCTTCGGTACATTATCCGGCTTTTCTATTAATTGGAATAAATCAGTAATAATGCCCTTAGATCCGCTGACTGCCCCACTGCCTGATTGTGCTTTAATGGTGCAGATAGTGTCCTCTTTTCGATATTTAGGTGTGCAGGTATCCCCAGATGTTACCCAATATATCAATCTTAATCTTATCCCCCTACTTACTAAATTTAGAGAAAAATGTAATACTTGGTGCAAATTACCATTGTCGGCAGTTGGGAGGGCAAACCTCATAAAAATGGTGTGGTCTCCACAACTATTGTACATATGCCATAATTCACCAGTGTGGATATGCCGGTGTTGGTTCGATAAGGTAGATTCCCAGTTCAGAGAATTAATCCGGCGTAAAAAAAAGCTAGAATCAGTCTGTCCACTCTGTAATACAATAAAGAGGAAGGTGGCCTGGCAGTTCCGCATGCTAGAGCCTATTTCCTCGCCTCCCAGCTGCAGCAGTTGGGAGGTTGGGGACTGGTAGATAACTTGGACCCCATATGTAGGCTTCTCTGCACATCATCAAGTGAGGTCACTGTGCTGACTAACTTGGAGGCCGGTTACACACACTTAGCCAGGAGACTCCCGTCCATAATCTTGTTAAAAAGGTTGTGGACCTATCTCAAACGATTACTGGGTATAAGAGGCTTCCTAGCAAGTACCCCAATTTGAAGAAATGCCAATTATAGAGAAATACTTAAACTGAAGGGCTTTAGGTAGTGGGAGATAGCAGGGATTCAATTCCTATCACAACTATACAGAGGTCAGGTTCTCAAGTCCTTTACGGAGTCCTTATCCCACAAACTAATTTCTTTAGATACTTGCAATTAGGCATGCTCTACAGCTGCAATCTAGATATACTCTTCTCCAGCTGACTGGTCATGTCATTTTGCAAGGGATCTTGATGGAAAAAAAGAAACAAAAGGTATGATCTCTAGAGCAAATAGTATTATCCTTGCTGCACTTCTGGACCCCACTGGTTTACCATGCAAAAGCAAATGGGAGGAAGATATAGGGCCGCTGGAGTCTTTGTCTCACCTCTGCTCTGAAGGTGTCAGTATCAGCCTCACAGAAACTCTCTCACCTCTATCTGCTACATAGAGCCTACAGAACGCCTGCTAAATTACATAAATGGGGGATTTGTGATACATCACTCTGCCCTAAGTGCATGAGGGACCAAGGAGACCTCATGCACATGTTTTGGAGGTGCCCAAAACTCTTTCGGTATTGGTCGGAAATTTTAGAGATGATTTCACAAGTGTTTACCTTTACAATTCCAAAAGATCCTACAGTGTACCTGTTGGGTGCCCTGGATGAGGAGTCACTGACTCCCTCTGTCCATACAGCGATTATTCAGCTGCTTAATGTAGCACGGAAATTGATAGCTCGACACTGGATCACCTCCAGGGTCCCCACCAGGCAACAATGGATTGACCAAGTGAATGAAATGTTAATACGTGAAAAAATGACATACCAACACAGAAATGTACCTCGTAAATTTTACATGTTGTGGCACAATTGGCTGGATGTCCCAGGCTTAGCACCCCATCAATTGGTTAAATATAGATTGTTGCAGGGATAACCGTTAGATTGAAACATCTGAACTCAAATTAATCGATATTATATACTATATATCAAGTAAAGAAAGATTGTTGACGCTGTTGGGTTGGGCAATCTAACCAAATGAGCAAAGTTCCCAGAATATGGGAAATAGATCTTATGTTGTGTTATACATCATGCATTATGTTTTAGACGCATTGATGTTTACTCCTTTTGTTTTTAGTTTTGATGGCTTTGAGAGAGGTCACATGATGTATGATGTACTCACTGTTATATCAATGTTTTGTATGACTTGTACAGTATATGGCTGTGCGGAAATCCAAATAAAATGTGTTCTGATTTAAAAAAAAGAGTGAACATTCTCAAGGTAATTCCTCTGTTCTCACCATTTAAAGTAGACCTTTTGTTAAATGCTTCCACCCCCAAAGTTAAATTGTCTGCAAAGGTGATTTAAAAATAAATCTAAATGCTAAAAAAAGAAAACAAAATACTCACCTCGTCCTCTGATGCCTTTGGTAGGCAGGGGTTTCCTGGGATAGCTGGCTGCTTTAAATTTTGTGAGAATACACTCCTGCATTGTGCTGGAGTGAATTCTTATAGAATGTACATTTTCATGGAAATTTCACTTAAAAATAAAGACCTGAGAAAAATAATTGCAGCCAAAAACAATTAGGGAATATGTCCTGTGAAAAAACACTTGCCTCCCGTTACTATAGTGCATGTAGATAGGGGTACACTTCATTCTGCTACCTACATTTAGCAAGTGTTTACATGTACATTCACGAGCCTTCCAGGGTGTACAAGCCCTACACTAATCTCTCCCTATGCACTTTATCAGCATGACTCTCCAAAAGACCTTCTAAACCAGCTGACCGAACGCTGGCCATAGATGAAATAATGTTTTCAGCTCTCTGGCTAAATGAAAAAACAAACAGATTCCTCTATTCACACAATTGAGGTGAGTAGAGAAGTCCTCCCCACTAAGACATTGTATTCTCATAGCCATGACTCTCTGCTGTCGGAGTAAATTAGGCAAGAAAAATGTTTTAATAATCCCGTTCAACTGATGCTGACCGTTAAATTGATCCACCTCCCTGACTCTGCTTTCCAGTCCCTCAGGTGTAGTTATTATTACTTTACAGAATTTCTATAGTAGCAAAAGTTTGCACAATGCTGTACAAAATAAAGGGGAGGCCCCATAGCAGCCAAATTCAGAGAATGCATGTGATAAGGAGGGCGCAGCTTCCCACAGTAAACTACTGTGTGAGAGGCAGCTGCCCCTCTTCTGCCACATTCCTTCCTTCCAGTCCCTCTGTCATGGTCAGGGGTCAGGTTTGGAGACCAGTAAGTATAGAGAGGCTCCCACTGACCAGCATGATAAGTACACAAGCAGGTCATCCTGGCAGATGACTCACCCGAGGTGCTGGGTCTAAGTACTAACTGCATTTACTAGAACTCCTGATGGGGGAGATTGGTTTTGCAGTGTGTTAATACCAGGTCGCGGTCCTCAGGTTTGCCTTACCAGAGGGTGAGTAAGCCAATAGCAGATATAACAGGTAGAGCAGAGGAGTAGTAAGTAAACAAGCTAAAGGTCAGTACCAAATGGTTGCACAGGTTGGGATCAAGCAGAAGCGTAGTCAAGAAACAAGCCAAAAGGTCAATAACAAATGGTTGCATGTTGGGATCAAACAGAAGTGCAGTCCAGGAACGACACCACAGATGTAGCAGGTTCAGATCCAGACCCTAAAACTCTCAGTTGTAATTTATTATTAAACAGGATTTATATAGCACCAACAGTGAGATAGTACAGTTATAATATAATTCAAGACAAGGGGGGTAATAGAAGGGGCCTGCTCATGGGAGCTTACAATCTAAAAGGAAGAGCAAGTGATACAAACAGTAGTACCTATATGGGATTAGCTTTTTGAGAAAGTAAAATATATTTGTTAGATAGAGATGGGGCAGAATAGGAGATAGCAAGACAGATTGGCGTAATGTCCACTCTGTATCTATTCAAGTGCTTTCAGTTTTTTTAGTACAAAAATATAGCAGCCTTAAAGGTTTTAATTGCATGATCCATCTCTCAATGCTGAACAGGAGGATTACAACTGAGAGAAGCTACCAGCTATGAAATCAGGCACCTCCAAACAGAATGGTCTTATGAATGGTCTTTAGGGCACTCACAAAACCATATAGATAAATGTCTTTTAACCAGTCTGAAATTTTCCCTATTTTATAGTTTATGAAATATATAGTATACTGATGACAGTAATGTAATTGTATCATCTTGTCCAGAGAGGCTATAACTGTATCAAAGTAAGTGTTTAGGGCTTCATTGCAGGCATCATATGACAAAGCTGGTACATGGACTGTATCTGACTAAGGGCAGTATAGTATCTAGAGAATAATTGAATATGCTCCAGCAAACGGAGAAGAGATTCTGTTTTAGTATTTAGCAGGGTCACTTCCTGTAGACCATGTTGTCCTGCAGCTACATGTTGCAGCTAAACGTATTTATAGTACCAAGACAAGGAGATTTTTCATTCCTGTGCTAGTACCGCTAAAAACTATTGTCAGTGTATAGATGATGAACATACTTCATACCATATTTTGCCCATTTAGCACCCTCTCTAAGGCAGATCATTTTACCAAGCCAGGGGTTGAAGGACAATGGTTTTTATCAGCAACAGTTTTCTCACATAAAAGAAATTTTTCCACAGGAACTTTGCAATCAGTCCACTTGCTCTCACCTATCCATCAGAATGCATGTGCCTCCACTGTGGGGACACTTATAAATTACTGTTAGGTACCACAGATACCAGGGTGCCTTGACGAGGATCTGCGGCTTACGCATGCATTTGCAAATGTGTGCAGACTAAACTCCTGCATTTAACGCATACTGTTAGACGGGTTATTTGGTTGTCTGCAGGCTGGTGGTAAGATAAGCTTAGTTTTTCCCTTGGATTTATCCTTGGCCTTGTTGTACTTTGCAATCAAAACCCACTTCTGTTGTACATGTTTCCCAAGGGGTTGCTTTAATTCCTCCTATTTTGTATCTACAGAGAGGTAGGAGTTTTTTTTACAATAGCTTTGAATAGCTTAGAAGGCATCTAATTTGGATATTATTATTGTGATTCCACATACAGTTCATTCTCCAGTAATTTAAACAAAATAAGATGTATTTACAGGGTCAGGTGTTTCTTCATATAGTAGCCACTGTAAGCAATTATGTAAAGCTTCCATGTGCATATGTTTGAGTTTAGTGATCAGGGTATCCACGATTGCCAGTGTGCTCTCTATCATCTAGCTAGTGACTGGCTTCCTAGGGGATAGTGAAGAAATGAACTTTGCCTTTAGCAATCACCTGCAATTTAGTGGGATAAAACATACTGTAAGTACCGTTTTGCTTTCTAAGCCTTATTTTAATATTGAAGAAACTTGCACACTGTTTGCAGCTGAAAACCCCAGGTAGATTGCATTGGTATTGTTGTATTTGATAGATGTGGCTGCCTTGAGGATATTTTCTCAATTATCTTTAAAAGGAATGCGTATCTCTAAAATGTAATATGCATGCAATAAGGGGGTGGAGGCGGTTCTCATACAATTGCAAAAAAGATGGGAAAACACATCAGCATTCATAATTCAGTTAAGCCGATTCTCCAAGAAATCTCCATGATTTTTACCATCTGATCCTTCAAACAATCCCACTAGTCTTAATTTTTCAGGGAATTCCAATAGTCTTAAATAGTCCTCAATTTATTTTTATTATGCAAAAGTTTCTTCTGAATAGCTCTCATGTCCTGACCAAACTAATGCACAGTGTCTTTTAAGTTATGTATTCTCTGTTCAGTTAAACTGACTCTTTCTCACATAAAATGTATATCTTGTTTGGGGAATGATATATTTACTGTATATATATATTTATCCCAATGTCTATACCAATTTACACTTTGCTTAGTAATGTTTTTATCTGAACAATTTTCTTCATTTACAGTATGTCTGGATCTAATTGGGAGCAATGTGTGTAAAAAATGTTTTATATGATATTCTGTAAAAAAAAAAAAAAAAAATATATATATATATATATTTTTTTTTTGATAGTGGGAAATGCCAACTATGCAAAATGTTTTGTGTCAGGAAAATAACAAAGTGGGAGGATTAGGCAAATTTGCTGATATAACAAAAATAAATAAAAATTGGAGAAACCGCGCTAGAAAACCTAAACATGAAAACAAGAAAACAAAACTATAGCTGCACAAATAAACACCAATATCTGCGTAAAATAAACAAAAAAATCTAAATAAGTGCGCTTACAGCCTGTATGCAAAAAATAGTGACATTAATTAAATAAAAAATGGATTAATTGAACGTGCATAAATAAAAGTGCAATAAAATAAATGGCATGAGAAGAGTGTGCACTTGTGTGCAAAAACACATATATAGACAATTCAGATAAAACATATACTGAATGAGTGATCACTTCAAATTATCACTAAACAGAGCGAAATTCATCAGTGGTGAAAATACGTAAACATGGTGGTTTTAGTCCTTAAACTGAAGAGCAAAAAAGTTTCATGAGTATGTATCAACTTCATGAAAGTAGGGAAACACATCCACATTCCATCCCGCCGTGCCCCATATAGGTGAAGGGAGAAGAGAGGAGTATAAAGATGTGACTCTGTGTTGAGATAAATCCAAAGAAATGCTAAAGGTGGACCCTTACCCTGAATGGTGGACCTCCCTATTAGCAAGGTCTTACAAGCAAGCAGATTAAGCCCTCTGCGGGGACCGTGAAGTGGTGGAGTCCAACACAGCTGATGCGTCCACCTTCTCCAACCTGGCGTTATCCAAATCGTCCACCTGGTATAGGGGGAAGCGCCCACTAGCCCCCAAGGTATTGGATGAAAAACAGAGAAGGGCTCCGATGGTGTAGTATATACCACCGCTTCTATCTGTCAGCCTTCCACCTCCCGGTCCCGTTGGATGTCCTTCCGCCTCCTCTGTCTGCGTCTGTGGGGTGATTACTGTCCTCAGTACACCCCCTCCGCACCACGATGTCCCGCTCTGCCACCGATGTAAGTCCCCGGGACACCCGCTGCCACTCTCGGGGGTGGGGGGTCTGGTCCAGTCCTCTGCTCGCTGCTCACACACTCCCTCTCACTCCATGCTGTCCCAGCACTGACTTCTGCGCCAAAAAACTCTGAAACAGAACCACCTGCTAGCAGCTTCAGTAATGTGTCCCGATCTGCCTGGTCTGAACATGAGCAGAGGAGTTGGCCGGCGATCGGGACACATTACTGAAGCTGCTAGCGGAGCCGGGAGGTGGAAGGCTGACAGATAGAAGCGGCGGAATATACTACACCATCGGAGCCCTTCTCTGTTTTTCATCCAATACCTCGGGGGCTAGTGGGCGCTTCCCCCTATACTAGGTGGACGATTTGGATAACGCCAGGTTGGAGAAGTTGGACGCATCAGCTGTGTTGGACGCCACCACTTCACGGTCCCCGCAGAGGGCTTAATCTGCTTGCTTGTAAGACCTTGTTAATAGGGAGGTCCACCATTCAGGGTAAGGGTCCACCTTTAGCATTTCTTTGGATTTATCTCAACACAGAGTCACATCTTTATACTCCTCTTCTCCCTTCACCTATATGGGGCACGGCGGGATGGAACGTGGATGTGTTTCCCTACTTTCATGAAGTTGATACACACTCATGGAACTTTTTGCTCTTCAGTTTAAGGACTAAAACCACCATTTTTACGTTATTTCACCACTGATGAATTTCGCTCTGTTTAGTGATAATTTGAAGTGATCACTCATTCAGTATATGTTTTATCTGAATTGTCTATATATGTGTTTTTGCACACAAGTGCACAATCTTCTCATGTCATTTATTTTATTGCACTTTTATTTATGCACGTTCAATTAATCCATTTTTTATTCAATTAATGTCACTATTTTTTGCATACAGGCTGTAAGCGCACCTATTTAGATTTTTTAAATTTGCTGATATGTAAGGCCTTTGTCCTGTGCGTTTTAATTTGTATCAGTTTATATCCCTACATAAAAAAAAAAAACTTTGTGTGGAATGCAGAATTGTCACCAGTAAATGCAGATCTGTATTAAGAAATTTTTGCTGATTTACTAAAGGAGTTGAACATCTTCGCTCAATAAATTGTAGCAGTGTTCACTTTCACTACCTAATCATGTGCAAATTAAATAAATAGAAATACTGTATGCTTTTGACACCGTTGGATTGTTGAAGTAAATCTTTTTAATGAGTGAAGATTCCTGATATGTGTCTGTTGTACCATGTACTTGTATTAAAAGTTTCCTGTTCACTTTGTATTTCTTCCTTTGTGTGAAATACCTGGTGACTCTGCCAGTCCCCCCCCCCCCCCCCCCCCGCTTTCCTTTTTAAAACTGACCAATCTAGACATAGAAGCATATCCACCCCAACATGGTCAGTGTTCTGGCTGTGAGCATGGTAACACAGTTCTTCACTGGGAATTTCTCTGCCGCCTGCTGACACCCCCCCTTTCCCCCTTTCCCCCCCTGCAGTCTCCATCCCCACTTATGAGAGAGAGAGAGAGAGAGAGAGATCCCAATAAGTGTATATTGATTGGCTTACACAAATGTTATAGCTTCTACAAACTATGGGATATGTTTATGGGATTTTATTATTTTTATTTTTTTTATACTAATGGCAACTTACAGTGGGCCTGCGATATTGTGGTGGACATTCTGACACTAACTGACACTTTGTCTGAAACCACTGCCACTAATACAGTGATCAGTGCTAAAAATATGCACTGTCATTGTACTAATGGCAACGGCTGGGAAAGGGTTAACATCTAGGGTGATCTAGGGGTTAACGGTGTGCCTAGCCAGTGTTTGTGTGTTAACTGTGTGAAGCTTTTACTAGGGAAAGTAATGGATTCTTTGCAGGAACACAGAATCCATTCCTTCCCCCCTGTCAGAACTGAGATATGCCTTGTTTATATAGGCATATCTCAGTTCTTTGTGTATAGCCGTTGATTGGCGGGTGCCAGAGGACATTGAGTGCCCGCCACCTGCAGATCAGCTTCTGCTGTGAATTGTCACAGCAGAAGCGGCCTGCCGGCAGCATGTGCGGGCCCCCTGCAGACGGAAGTCTGAAATCACGTATACATACGTGATCTGACACACAGCTGCCGCCCTGTAGCAGTAAACCTGCTATAGGGCGGTCAGCAAGCGGTTAAACATAATGGGTTATTTTACAAGGTCAGGGTTCACATGTGCTTTATATCCCTTAATAAATCTGTGTCCAAATGTAAGCTGACATCGCTGTGCTCACCTTTTGAAAATGCAATGAACAGGTATGCAGATCTAAAGTTCAGATTTTTCTCTGACATCACTAGCGACCCTGCACAGGACAACCAAAGAACTATTTTTTTTAGAAGGAGGTTAGCAATTGCAGCCTCTGTATTTCTTATATCACAAATTTCCTTTTTTAGCCACATACAGTATAACAATAGCAGAATTTTACAATAGTTTATGCCATTTACAACCATCTGCAAAAGACCACTAAACAGAAACTAAAAGTTGCAGAACTGCAGCCCAACATTTTATCAATTTTTTATAGAATTGAGAAGATTTAGAACATCAGGTAAGCTTTTAAGTTCTGTCAGTGTCTTCACCACAGGCATCTCCTGGAACAGAAATTAAGTAAATCTTCTCAACTGAAGATAAAAAAAAAAAAAAGCACTGGTGCCCCTGTTTAGATCCCCCTCACTCTCTCTAAGTGACCACCTATCTCTAGAGATGGCAGCACATTGGAGAGCCAGGCTTCTGCTCTTGCACACAATTTAATGGGCTGGGTTTTCAGCTGTCTGATGCTCCCCTGTGCATTGCTCCAATCAACAGCATTGGTCAGGGAGCATGAGCACTGCTGATTGGGCCAGTAGAGTGCGGGGAGGCATTAGGACCACTGGAGACCTGAACTGCTGCATTCTGTGTGAAAGCAGCAATCTTTATCTTCAAACTGCGGTCAGTGTATGGTATTTTAACAATTGATGCAGCATATAGTATGTAAAAAAAATGCAAACATACAACATACCTCCCAACTTTTTGAGATCATTATGAGGGACACCTATTAGCGAAAGTATCTAGGCATAGGACACTCCCCCTGCCATGTCCCCCTTAGAAGAAAATTATACAGGTTGATGGTTCCTTTCTTTAATAATCTGAAACTGTAACAGTATCCTGCTGGACAAGCAAAATAGATTTTCGAGATTTGGACCCCGTGGTTACAATATGCACATCCATCACTGTCCATGTAAAGCTATACCTCATTATAATAGTCCAGATTTAGGATGCTGGTTTCGGGAATTCCTCGCGCTCACTCCCCTCACTCTTACCTCACTTCTCTTTCCCACCTTCAAAATGTGAACACCCTTCCTCCCTCTTTCCTTCTTTCTTATTTCCTTGTTGCAGATCATGCTGTTTATTGAGAATTGATGCTTTGACCTACTTCCTGTTTCACAGCCTGCGACAAATTTACCAGACTCATTGATACCTACACTAACTTGCAGTTGTTACGTTTGGTTTATTACTATGCTATTTAAACTGTTAGATTTTTTTACATTCTTGGTAACTATGTTCCAGCTGTCTAATATTTCTTTGGCAATTACAAAAATTACAAAAATTGGTTTATGCAATGTTTTGTACTTAGATTTTTCAATAAAAATGTATTGTAAGTGAAAATTATACAAAAAAAAAGAAAAAAGATTTTTTTAAACCCACAAGTGAAAGGAAAAAGTAGGTATTCTGGATGACCACCCTTCTATTAAGTACACCACTAGGGCCCTTAGATATCTGAAGACATTGAATGAAAACGAGAGGCAGGTTGTGCATTCATAAATTGTCTGCCTTCATTAGGTGTGTTACAGCTTATATATAGTTCAACATACCAATAGAAAAATGGGAGGGGGGGGAGTGGATAGTAAATGATGTATTTGTATAGAAATATATAGTTATATGGTTATACAAGTCAGTGACCCTTTAAGATACATTATCATGAGTTAACACGGGTCAACAGGCCACCTGGTTATGAGTCATAAGTCATGCATCCTGTCCCATGGCCTACAGAACAGAGAAGGGCAAACCAACCCACAATGATATATATCGAGTACAATGCTTGTATAAGCATCTTTCTAAGCATTCTTTTATAGTTGCAGATTTAAGCTATCTTGTATACTGAAATAGCAGCGCATTTCAAAGCATATCAGTCACAGTTGTTTGGGCATATTATTACAAGTACTTTTTTTTACCAATACTATTCCTTTATATTGGCTTTTGAAATTTACAAATGCAGCACTTGAAAAGTTGGATGAAAGGTTTAGCTCAAAATGAGGGACAAATGAGGAGGAAAGAGGGACAGAGGGACTTTGTTCCAAATCATGGACAGTCCCTCTAAATCAGGGACAGTTGGGAGGTATGAATTACAAACATGTTTATAAAAAGGAAGGTTCAGTTGGCTTTTAAGAGGGATACAAGACACAATAACAACCATACATATGTTTTAACCTTTCCAGACTATCTGAAGCACAAATAAAATTGTTTGCCAGAGTTCCACTAATAGCATTCACAATTGGGTGATTACCTTCCACTGTAAAGTAATTACAATATGCAATTTTGCCATACAGTTTTTCGTTCTGTTAGCTGGCAAGTTATGTGTAAGGAGCCATCACAATAAAGGTTGACTTTTTTTCTAATGGATTATTGGACTAGAATTAAAATGTTTATTATATTTTCATCTACAATTCCCTATTTTAAGATGTCTTCTGCTTTGATAATGTTCCAAACCTTTTACATATGTAGCGGCCACATTTTTGTTCAATAAACTAATGTTATAGCTTAGTATTTGGCGCCATCTAGCGGCCAAAATTGTGAATAGACTTTATTCTATTTTCTTTCTTTCTGAAGAATGTGAGAAGATGATAGGAAGTGACTATTTTGTTTACGTATCCACATTAACTTGACCTACCCACAATGCATAGTGACCTCCCATGAGCATCAAGAGACTGAACTGCATTCTGTGAAGGCTATAAAAGGACTCGGTGTGGCCATCTTAGGTCTCTTGGGAACGCATGGCCAGCCTGTGAGGATCTGTGTGGAGGTCTCCCTGCAGCACATCAGTGAGCTGGACTGACGGCGAGGTGAAACTGATGAGGATCCAGTGAAGCCTGTGGGAGCCATCTGAGAGTCCCAGAGCATCTCGCTGAGTGGAGCGGAGCATTGTAGCAGTGTCGGCCGACCGGAAACAGAACCCTGTGTACCGGAGCAGAACTGTTCTACATTGCAGACCTGCTTGGGTGAGAGAGCTGTTGCCCAAAGTTTCATTGACGCACTTTTACACATTTGCACTTACAGTGCAGTGCTGCTGGGACCTGTAGTCCCACAGAGGAAATTCAAAGTATTAAGACTGAGTTCAATATAGGCCTCAAGCCTGTATTTCATTACAATTCTGACACTGTGTTACTTGCACCAGAGACAGTTGTAGTGCTGCCGCACCACAACACTAGTTCAACATTCAGTTTACTCTGACTCAGGAGTTGTTAAACATTGGATTACAATTTTAATCTACACATAGCTAGCAGAAGACAGAAGAAAAGAAGGACTGCCTCTTTAAACGCAAGGCCTTGTAATTTATTGCTCTTTAAAGTCATTGTAATATCAAGCAGTGGGAGCTCTCTAGGTATTGTGCTATGATTTGTTAAAATAGCATTTGTCTTTTCTACAGTTACAGAGCGTGCTGAGAGTGGGACAGTGTCCATAGTGAAGTCAGTTCACTCTGTCATTGGTCCCATCTCATAAACGCATTGCTAAGAGGTTAATTTAAACACTTTCCATTTGTGTAATATTCTATTGTGAATTCAATCTCTTGGCTGTCACACTATGTTGGCCTGACGGTGCAACTGCTGTAATCAGTATTTTGAAGTAGTTACAGTAAAACATTATTCTTGTTTAAGTATTCCTGTGTGGAGTGTTGTTTCCTTTGATTTGCTGACCAGGTGGAAGCTTGAGGTTAAAAGGTAAAAACAAAAAAGGTATATTATATTATATATTGTGAAATTGTCTTTACCGCACACTAACATTACACCACAGCTGTGTCAAGGGGACTGAGTCAAAATTAAGGGGGCATAATAGCAGAGTACAGGCCCAAATTAATCATCAGCAGCTCCTTTGAGGGTCAGTGCTACACATATGTACACCTGCATGTTATTAGATACTGTTCTACAAAAAAACAGTTAGCCTCGGTTCACACTGAGGCAGCATGACTTACAGCGCGACTGCCTCAGGCGACCCAGGACACGACTCAGCGACGGCTTGCAAAACGACTTCTATATAGAAGTCAATGCAAGTCGCCCCCAAAGTCGTACAGGAGCCTTTTTCTAAGTCAGAGCGACTTGCGTCGCTCTGATTAGAACGGTTCCATTGCAGAGAATGGGACAAGTCGTCCCAGTGTGAACCGAGCCTCAGTAGAAGCATTGTGTCTTTTTACTCTTTAAGCTCTTACTAAAGTGAAATCAGCTTACATAATTTACCTGGTTAAAAAACATTTGTTTTATGTACATGTATATGCAACCACTGATCTGTTAGCAAATTGTAACATTGCAGTTTAGTTAGAAGAAATGCTATATTTGGCTCAGAGACAGATAAAAAAAGCCTATGAAACAGATGGGATGTGTGCATCAGAGATTATTGTAATTATGGTTGTGGAAAATAAAATAAAAGAAATCTTTATGGAACAAAATGAATTTGAAGTTAGGTACTGCGTGAACAAATTTTTGGACTGTATCATCACAACAGTCCTGAGAAAAAAAGGTAGCGACGACCAGTTCTTTTAGCATGACAGCTCATTCCACAGAATTATTTGTTAGTCACAAGAAGGTAAACAAGGCTCCTAATTACTTATTATGCAGAACGATGCTGGACAAAGTAATTCCCATGTATATGTTTAGCAATTTACAGGTGCTCTTTCTATTTCATGCTTTCTTACACACAACAAATGTAAATGGTAAAAGCAAGCTTGAAAAAAAAAAAGTGTTTTAGCAGAGTAGACTCTGTTGCAAGGAATGTTAAATGCAACCTAATCTATTTGTACACTACAGAAGATAAAACACATATTGCCTGGTATTTCATCTGATAATTCAGTCTACAAATCAACAACCAAACTCTTTACTGTTCTGGAATGCAATATGACCCTCTGGAGAGCTCTAGGGAGCTGTAAAACACTGTATGAATGATGTAGCATTTTCAAATATATTTTTCTGACTATACAGCTAAACATTTTTTTCTTTAAGAACATATGTTCTAAACACAAGATTTGTGGAATATTCTCTATAAATAATGTAAGCTGTGCTGCTTTTTTTGCTGACCATGTATTCTTTGAATTTTTCTAATGTGGGTCAGTAGACCTTTTTCTTTTTTCCTTCTGTGTTACTGGAAACTAATATTTCCTTTTTTTTACTATGCTCTGCAGAACAATTTTGTGTTTTAATGGTTTGTCATAGCCATGATGATGTCATCAACCTACACACTATAATATAATACTCATCTTGGCCCTGCTGAATCTTAGATATACTCCCAACAGCAGTTATCATACAAATTATTGCAATACTACTGTAAGATGAATCAACAAAACAACTTTTACAATTTGCTTTGATGTTTTACTTTTTTCAGCCTTGTCTCATCAACTCTAGAAACTTGGAAATATATCTAAAAGCAGAACTTGAGTGGAAAGAAAGTATAGGGACTGGCACAAATTATTTGGCTTCAGACTTTTATGTGTTATTACAAAGAATTATCTATACTGCATAAGACGAGGGATGAGGTTCAGGTTCACCACTACAATGAGTTCAAATCCTGTGCATTCAAGGTACGTAAACAAATGCAGGAATTTACCAGACTGAATTATTTGTAACAGTGCACTGCCTAGCTTTTTAATTTAGGACAGCTGACATAGAAGCGCCAATAGGAAGGCTTTTCGATAAGGCGTCACCTCACTATTACCCTCTTCCTGCCCACGCTATAGCCAAAAGATGGCCACATTTCCGGGAGGGTGCCAATAGACATCCTACTATGATCGCTCTGCTCATGCGCCCCCTGCGACATGCAGGTGGTGCACTCTGTGATTGCTGCGTCCTTAGGACACAGCTGATGACAGATCGGTGTTAAAGTCCAATCACAAGGGCCCTTTACCACGTGATCAGCTGTGCCCAATGACAGATAATCACGATGTAAACACAATCTGGTCATCAGCATTCCTTTCCTCACGCTGACAGCATGAGGAGAGCAGAGGAGAGCCTATAACTGGCTTGTGTGAAAGGGACATATACACTGATGATCAGGGCACTGATTATCAGTGTCCTGATAATAATTGCAGTCTCAACAGTGCCCATCAGTGCTGCCTATCAGTGCCCATCAGTGCTACTAATCAGTGCCCATCAGTGCCTCCTCATCAGTGTCACTTATCAGTGCTTCTTACCAGTGCCTATCAGTGCCCATCAATGCCACCTATCAGTGTCCATCAGAGCCATCGATCAGTGCCCATCAGTGCAGCCTGATCAGTGCCTCCTCATCAGTGTCCACCAGTGCCGCCTTATCAGTGCAGCCTATCAATGCCCATCAGTGCAATCTCATCAGTGCCCTTCAGTGCAGCCTATCAGTGCCCATCAAATCAGCCTCATCAGCGCACATCAGTGAAAGAGACAAATTACCTGTTTGTGACATTTTTAACCACTTGCCTACAGGGCACTTTCACCCCCTTCCTGCCCATACCAATTTTCAGCTTTCAGCGCTCTTACACTTTGAATGACAATTACTCAGTCATGCAACACTGTACCCAAATTAAATTTGCATCCTTTTTATTCACACAAATAGAGCTTTCTTTTGGTGGTATTTAATCACTAGTGGGTTTTTTTATTTTTTGTGCTATAAATAAAAAAAGACTGAAAATTTTGTGAAAAAATGCCTTTATCTTTGTTTATGTCATAAAATTTTGCAAATTAGTAATATTTCTTCATAACTTTTGGCCAAAATCTATACTACTACATATCTTTGGTAAAAATAACCCTAACTAGTGTATATTATTTGTTTTTTGTGAAGCATAAATTACACATCTCATTTCCTGACAACCTATTATTTTTGAAGGCCCTTATATTTCTAACACATAGCATTTACATACCAAAAATTACACTCCAAAATAAATTCTACTGAGTGAAGGGTAAAAAAAAAGTATTACCTGTGGTTTTAGTAGTGTCCCCAGAGGAGAGAATTGGTGCAGGCAGCAGGTAGGGATGTGCTTAGCAACAATAATAATTATTCAGGCAGCAGGCAGAAATATTGTCTATAGTCAGCACAAGGATATCGTCAGCACAGCCAAAGCATTTGTCCATAGAAATTGTCCAGGCAGAGACAGCCAGCACAGCCATAATATTGGTCCTGGTACACCGTTACCTTCCTGCACTCATTATTGTACCGCTCTCCAGCCTTTCATAGACACACTGCCTCTTGCTACAGCTAATTATTTCCATAGTCCAGGTAGCAGGCAGAGGTGTGGTCAGTTTATGCTGCAGGCAGGGGGATGGCGGCAGTAAGTCAGCAGCAGGCTGAGGGCCGCAATCAGGTAAGACCTGTGTACAGGGGCACAGGGGTAGAGGCTTCGACCCACCCAAATCTCTATGATGCCTTCGGACTCCAGACCCTAATCCGGAAATTATGAAACCCAAGGACAACAAAAAACATTTCTGGAGCCCCTCACATGTGAGACCCCTGTGTCCTACAGTAGCAGGGCAACAGATCAGTCCAAGCGGTAGGCAAAAGCATAGTCTATAAAACAGGCCAGGGTCAGATCACATGCAAGCAGTCCAAGTGGTGGGTAGAAGCGTAGTTAGAAAAACAGGCCATGGTCAGTTCACATGTAAGCAGTCCAAACAGTTGGCAGAGGCATAGTCAAAAAACAGGCCAGGGTCAGTTTACATAGAAGGCAGTGGCATGGTTATTTGAGGAAGCATGGGAAATGGTCAGCACAGATGATGAAAATGGGGAAATGGTTAAGAATATGGGCTAATATTTTAGGGATGTGTGATATAGTCTGAAGCATTCACCAATGCAAAGGCCGGGTTCGGAGGGACACTGGGGACAATGGTAGCTGGTATCTGTCAGGAAGGGTTCTGGTGTCTGGTTCTTTCAGTCCCGCTTCACCTGCTCCTGCCGCATCCGCTTCAGATGCATCTAAACCCATGAAGCTTGGTCTCCTCCGTCCTTCTCTGACTACAGAAGAACGCCAGCGCAGACGCCAGCTAAATCTTTGCCTGTACTGTGGAGGATCAGGACATTATGTGAGATCTTAAATCGTCAGTTACATCCGCTTCTCCTCCATCTCTACCCAATCACTCTGCTCATCTTGCTCTTCTCATTTTGTTACAGCTCCCAGGAGGAACTATCCAGACCCCCGCTATAATTGACTCTGGAGCTTGCAGCTGTTTCATAGATTTAGCTTTTGCTGCCAAACATCACATTCCTCTACTACCCAAGGCTCAGAGACTTTCTGTACATCTGGCAGACGGATCCACCATTAAATCTGTATTGGTTACTCACGAAACCATCCCGTTATCTACCACCATTGACGAGAACCATCAAGAGCTTCTACGCCTACATGCAATCGCTTCCCCTCTGTTCCCAATCATTCTGGGTATGCCTTGGTTAAAAGCTCATAACCCTCACATTAACTGGGTTACAGAAGAAATCAAGTTTCTTTCCCCCTATTGCCTTCAGCATTGTTGGCAAGAGAATCATCAGGACCAATCTCCCCTGCTGTGCATTGATTTGGAGTCCGAAGCCCGCCAAGTCATTTCAGTAGCATATCACGACTTTCTGGATGTTTTATGCAAAAAAGGGGCAGAAATACTTCCTCATCATAGGGCTTATGACTGTCCTATTGAGCTCCTTCCTGGGGTTGAAGTTCCTTTTGGCAGGATCTTTCCTCTATCTGAATCTGAACTTGTTGCTTTGAAAGACTACATTGATGACAACCTTAAAAAGGGGTTTATTCGCCCCTCCACATATCCTGCCGGTGCGGGGATCTTCTTTGTAGAAAAAAAGGACCACTCATTGCAGCCCTGTGTGGACTACCGTGCAAAAAAACGTTACCCTCTTCCACTTGTGCCTGAATTATTCCAGCGACTTGGTATGGCCACCATTTTCACAAAATTGGTTCGCATACAAGAGGGGGATGAGAGGAAGACGGCGTTCCGCACACGGTTTGGGCATTTTGAATACCTTGTGATGCCCTTTGGACTTTGCAATGCCCCAGCTACCTTTCAGCACTTCATCAACAACGTCATCCAAGATTTCCTGGATCTATTTGTTGTTGTTTATCTTGATGATATACTAATCTTCTCTCCCTCTCTAGATCACCACCGTAGTCACGTCAAGAATGTATTGAGTCGCCTTCGACAACACGGACTTTATGCAAAACCAGAGAAATGTATATTTGAACGCCAAAGCATCCAATTCTTGGGTTTAATCATTTCCACCGAAGGCATCCAGATGGATCCCCAGAAGGTTACTGTTTCGTGGGGTTTGCAGATTTTTATCGAAAATTCATCAGAAATTTATTCTGCAATCATATCCCCCATTACAAGTTTAACCAAACAAGGTACAAGATTCTCTTGGTCTCTGGAAGCTCAGAAAGCTTTTGACACCCTAAAAAGACTTTTCACATCTGCATCTGTCCTGAAACACCCTGACCCAGCCTTGCCCTACATCTTGGAAGTAGACGCCTCAGAAACAGCGGTCGGAGCAATATTGTCTCAGAGGCGGGGAGCTAAGGCTCTACTGCATCCAGTTGCTTTTTTTTCCCGCAAGCTGTCAAATGGCGAAAGGAACTACGACGTCGGGGACCGTGGACTTTTGGCCATCAAAGCCGCCCTGGAGGAATGGAGGTACCTTCTAGAGGGGGCTGCACACCCAATCTTAATCTATACCAATCATATGAATCTCGAGTATTTAAGAACAGCAAAAAGATTGAAACCCTGACAAGCCAGGGGGGCACTATTCTTTTCTAGATTCAATTTTCACTTAACGTTCAGGCCCGGATCCAAGAATGCAAAACCCGATGCGTTATCACGCATGTTCAGCAAACCTGAAGAAATCTCATCTCCAGATACCATTCTATCCCCTGGGAACTTCCTGTCACTTCAAGGAGAGTTAACAAAACAAATTAAACAAACTCTAGAAAGGAACCCTTCACCAGCCGGGGTCTCTCTACTGGCAAAGGATGGGCTACTTTGGCATGAAGACAAGGTCTTTGTGCCAGAAGACCTCCGAATGGCCATCCTGGTGCGATGCCATGATCATGTGCTGGCAGGTCATTTTGGCATTGGCAAGACAACTGAATTAGTACAACGGACATTTTGGTGGCCTGGAGTGAAAAAAGATTGTAGGAAATATGTGGAATTTTGCACCACTTGCATCCGCAATAAAACCAGCAGATCCAGAGCCTGGGGTCTGCTAAAACCCTTACCTGTCCCCAGTAGACCTTGGAAGATGATCTCAATAGATTTTATTGTAGAACTTCCCCCATCTGAGGGCCACAACACCATTTTTGTAGTTGTCGGTAGACTATCTAAGATGGCACACTTCCTGCCCATGAAGGGCACACCATCTGCTCGAGAAACAGCTCAAACCTTTGTCAAGGAGATCGTAAGGCTTCACGGGATTCTGGCCAATATTGTGTCCGACCGTGGGGTGCAGTTTACATCCAGATTCTGGAGAGCCTTATGTGATTCACTCGGGATTGAACTTTCATTTTCTTCTGCATATCACCCACAAATGAATGGGCAGACAGAGAGGCACTAATCAAACCCTCGAACAATACCGGAGATGTTTCTCCTCATTTTCTCAAGACGATTGGGCTTCTCTGCTTCCCCTGGCCGAGTTTTCTTATAACAATTCTGTACACTCTGCTACAAAGCAATCTCCATTTTTTTCAAACTACGGTTTCCACCCTTCTTTTTTGTCTAATACAATTCCAGATTCCCTTGTACCAGCTGTTTCCGAAACTATAAATTTCTTCAACGCCAATAACAAACTGCCACAGGAAACAATGGCCAAGACACAGGCATACAATAAGGAAGTTATTGACAGGAAAAAAAGGGGAGAATTGATCTTGAACCCTGGTGAACAAGTGTGGCTAGCAACTACTAATTTGAAACTAGTCTGTCCCTCGAAGAAACTGGGCCCTAAAATTTATAGGACCATTTCCGTTGAAGAGACAGATCAATGATGTTGCGTATGAATTAGAGTTGCCTGAGTCATTTAGAATCCACCCTGTGTTCCACATAACCTTGTTGAAACCTGCCATTCCTGACCCCTTCCCAGGATGAAGTTCCGGCCCGCCTGAACCTGTAATTATTGATGGGGAGGAAGAGTTTGAGGTGGAAACTTAGACTGCAGGAAGAGAAGAAATCAGATCCAGTTCCTGATAAAATGGAAAGGGTATGGGCCAGAGGACAACTCCTGGGAACCTGAAGGTAATATCCATGCCCGAAATTTGGTTTAAGCTTTTAAGAACTCCCATCCTGACAAGTGGGCCAACTTGGGCATCCGGAGGCTGCCCTTTGGGGGGGGGGCAGTGTCAGGAAGGGCATGCCAGCACCCAAGATGGCTGCCGAAGAAGATGACCTGTTACCTCTGCCCCTATCAGAATGCCATTGGTGCACACACACCCTGTGACAGCTTTTGACACCCAAACTGGCTACTTAAACTCAGTCAGTTTCCAGACTCAGTGCTGTCTGCTCTGCAGCGTTCCCTGTGTATCCTGCAATTACCTACCTGACTTCCGTTCCTGTTGTGACCCGGCTTGCTTCTTAACGTTCCTGTTTCCTGCCTGCATCCGACCCCAGCTTGTCCTCTACTCTGCATCTGCCTGCTCCTTCTGCCACTTCGCTGCCAGTCTGCTGACGACCCGGCCTGTAATCGGATTCCGCTTCCGCTTCAGCCTCTGTTCCTGACGTGCCCGTTTGTGTATGACCCGGCCTGCCTGTACCTGCCTTCTCTTCAGCCTCGAGGGTGCCACCATCCCTTCTGCTGCACCTGCACTTCTGCCTGTGGGGACTGGTTGTCTACTCACTCCAGCTGTCTACCACTGCTCTGGGTTTCCTACAGACACCTCTACAGCCCGGCCGAGTGCTCCGATCCAGCTCCAGGTTCAGCGATCCCGCCAGGCACTCGTGCGACTCTGCATCTCGGTGCTTCCTGTCAGCTCTATCAGGGGCTCCAAGTCAGAGTTGGTAAGAGAGGCCGTCCTCTGCATATCAGGCTCCTTTACCAGGTATGTGACAGTATCTCTTCGAAATCCTTTATTGCTGCATACTCAACATCTTTTTTGGCGTCTTCGGCCTGCTTCAGATGGTGGAATGTGGTCCGGCAAGTGGCGTTCATGAAGTCGGCTAACAGCATCAGAGCGAAGGTTTTCTGGGGGGGGTCTTTGTTGGTAGATGAGGGACGTGACAACTTCTATGAATTTCAGGAAGTGGGCAGGGCTTTCGGTAGATTTGGTGTAAATTATGTAGGCATTATAAATGGCCAAATGAATTAAATAGAGTGCTACTTTCTTGTTCCAGAAACAGGACCTCCTTATTGCTAAATAGGGCTGAAGCATTTGGTCGTTGAAATTCACCCCCCCTATGTACAGATTGTAATCTTGTACACATTTTGGCTTTACAATGGGACCTCGTCTTCTCTGAACTTCAACTGTAGTGTCGTCATGGATGGTAGGCATCATGTACACATTCCTGGTATCCTTCCACCTCATACGCATACAGATATCCCGTGACTTTCTCGCAAAGCTTATAAAATTGCACTCCGTATTTGGCCCTTTTGCTAGGAATGTATTGTTTTATTCCTAGCCGGCCTGAAAAGGGTACCAGGGACGCATCTACGCATATATGCTTATCGGGGACATAGAGTTCTTCAAATCGTTGGGAAAAGAAATGAATGAGTGGGCGAATTTTATATAATTTATCGTAATTTGGATGAATTCGGGGAGGGCACTGGGTGTTGTCACTGAAATGAAGAAAATGCATTATTATCTCGTATCGGGACCTGGACATTACAGAAGAATAAATGGGCATGTGGTGAGAGGGGTGAGTGGACCAATAGGCATGTCCTTCATTTTTTTTTGTAAGCCCCATGTTTATGGTGAGGCCCATAAACATTTTGAACTCCTACAGAGTCAAATCCTTCCACTCAAATGGACGGGCGTATGAAGATTGGGGGTTGTTGGCAATATGCTGCTGGGCATATAAATTGGTCTGGTCCACGATGAGTTGCAGCAAAGTGATGGGCAAAAATAAATCAAAACAATCCATTTCAGAAAAATTTTGGGTATTGGCCTGCACACCTGGCTGTGCGGTGAAAGGGGAAATTCTTGCGGATCCTGAGTCGGAAGGCATCCATGTTGGATTGGCAAGACCATCTGGGAGATATGTAGTGGCCTTGGCTCTTGGGGGACGTGGCACTCCAGTGCTGGTAGTTGGAGTTCCTGTGCTGGCATTTGGGCGTGATGCTGCAGAAGTTCTGGTACTGGGCATTTCTTGTGGCCTTTCACTGGTGGCAGCTCTGGTACTGGGCCTTTGGTTTTGGGGTCTGTCGCTGGCAGCAGCGCTGGTACTGGGCCTGGGAATTTGATCCTGGGGTATATTGCTGGTGGCTGCCTGGTTTCCAGAGTGCCGTGCTCTTTTAGGAGGGATCCATTCTTCCTCTGATTCGTTTTCTGATCCACTGCTATCAATCGATTCAAATGCTGAATTTGATTCACAATCGGAATTGGAATTTGAATCTGATGAGAACTCCCTGCTGCTCTCATCAGCCATGGAGAGTCACAGGTGATCGGTGACAGGTGACGGTCACTGATGGGTGACAGGTGACATGTCACAGTCATTGGTAGGTAGCAGGTGACGTGCGACGGTCACTGGTGGGTGACAGGTGACGGTCACTGGTGTGTGTGACAGGTGACAGTCACTGATGGCAGTCGCTGATGGTGACTGGTGCACTTTATGGGACTGATAGGTGACAGATGAGGGTCATGGATGGGTCACTGGCGATGGTCACTGATGGGTGACAGGTGCACCGCTGACGACAATCTCTGACGGTGACAGGTGCACTTTGTGGACACTGATGGGTGACAGGTGCACTTTGTGGGCACTGATAGGTGACTGGTGCACTTTGTGGGCACTGATGGGTGACAGGTGCACTTTGTGGGCACTGATGGGTGACAGGTGCACTTTTATAAACACTGATGTGGTGATTGTTGGGTGAGAGCTGTAATGGGGGGTGTGACAGGTTCTCTTTGTGGTGTTGGTGCAGTACACTACAATACACACATAGATTGGTCACTCACTGCTCCTGGCTCTTCTCTCCTCAAACTGGAAAAGGTGTGTGAGGAGAGAAGAGCCGGTAACAGCTAGTAACCGGTCTTTGTTTACATTTAGTGATGGGCTGTGAATGGATCACAGCCGATCAAGTGGTAAACAGCCGCCAGCCATTGGCTGTTCACCCTTGTCGGTGACGAGCAGTGTTCCTGGGAACACGCCGCCACCGACGTGACCGCGATGGGCGCTCCCGATCGTGCGCATGCACAGTCTAAAGTGGGGAATACCCCTTTGTGATTGGCCGTGACGTAATCGCAGCTGATCACATGGTGAACAGCCATGCCCAATGGCTGTTCACCCCTGTCGGTGACGCGCTGTGTCCCGGGGACACGGCAACACCGACAGAGCAGGGCTGCGCACCCACAATCGCGTTCATGCCATGTGTGAATCAGCCGACGTCATATGACGGCGGCCCAGAACAAAAACCCCACCCCCTGCCGTCATATGACGGTGGGCGGGTGGCAACTGGTTAAACTACTGTATAAAAAACATATTTTTTTCCGAATTTGTTGTCTTTTGTTTGTTTAGCAAAAAATAAAAAACCCAGTGGTGATTAAATACCACCAAAATAAAGCTCTATTTATGTGAGAAAAATGATAAAAATGTAATATGGGTACAGTGTAGCATGACCACGCAATTGTCATTCAAAGTGTGGCAGCGTTGAAAGCTGAAAATTAGCCTGGGCAGGAAGGGGGTAAAAGTGCCAATAGGCAAGTGGTTAATGGGTGAGGTCACAGCAGTCATATTGACAATGTGCTTTAGCTGTGATAGGGAAGAAATAATAAGTGCTGCTGATAAAGTGGATAGAGAGAGATTAGCATAGGACTCGTAGACACCGAAAGGTACGTTAAAATAGATGTAAACCTTTACTGACTGTCATGTAGGTTGCAAAATGCATTTCTCAGAGAAATCGAGGGTAGGGAAAGGGTTTTTACTTTTTTTAATCCTTTGTTCTTAATGCTGCTAAAATACTGCAGCCTCTTTACAACCCGTCCCTGTCCACTACAGTGAAAACAGGTTGTATTTGTTCTTCATAGGGCATATTTCCTAATTGTTTCTGGGTGCAATTTGTTTTCATGAGCCTTCCTTTGAAAGCAGACCCTCCTGGAAAATGGGAAGTCTGCTCTATAAAATGCCCAAAAGTCAAATGTAACAATAAGGCTGTTATTTAAAAAAAAAAAACGAAGAAACATACATCTGCCTTAGCTTTTAGAGCACTTTCACACTGGGGGGGGGGGGTCGGCAGTAAAGCACCGCTATTTTTAGCTGCGCTTTACTGTAGTTTTAGCTGTGCTTTTCGGCCGCTAGTGGGGGCTTAAAAGCGCCGCTACAACAGTTAATAGCGCCGCTTTGCGGGCGATTCAGCAGCACTGGCTATTGATTTCAATGGCAGGGGCGTTTTAGGAGCAGTTTATTCACTGCTCTCGCAACGCCCCAAAGATGCTGCTTGCAGGACTTTTTTTTCCCGTCCTGCAAGCGCACCGTTCCAGTGTGAAAGCACTGGAGCTTTCATACTGGAGAGGCAGGGAGGCATTTTTAAAGCACCTCAGTGTGAAAGTAGCCTTATGCCCCGTACAAACGGCCAAATTTTCCAACGGAAAATGTTCGATGGGAGCTTGTTGTCGGAAATTCCGACTGTGTGTAGGCTCCATTGGACATTTTCCATCGGAATTTCCATTTACGACAACAAAATCCGTTGTCATAAATTCTGATCGTGTGTACACAATTCCGACACACAAAGCTCCAGGCACAAGTGCTCGAAATCAAGCAGAAGAGCCGCATTGGCTATTGAACTTAATTTTTCTCGGCTCGTCGTACATGTTGTACGTCACCGCGTTCTTGACATTCGGAATTTCTGACAAGATTTGTGTTTCAGCCGACATCCGTCAGAAAAAATCCAAGGATTTTGTTGTTGGAATGTCCGATCATGTGTACGTAGCATTAGTGTCACCAGAGGGCACAGGTGATGTCATCATGCCTCAACGCCACCTGCTGGGATAGCTGGACACTCAAAATTCCACAAAAATGTACTCCAGACCATTGCAGGGGGTGTATACTCACAAAATTTTGAGTGCCCAGCTATCCCATGAAGCAGCGGTAAGGCAAGATGATGCTACCCATGCCTCCTGTAACCCAGAACTGCAGTATTTTTTTTTTCCCCAGCAACAGTTTTCTTTTTTTCACTGTTTCAAGATGTTTGACATAGGGAGATTGAAAGGAAGTGCCTGGCACTGCCCCAAGCATGCCCCTGGCAAAGAAATGGGAGAAAATTGGACTCTCTCGGTACTCAAGGATTGAGCAAGATTATAATTAATATAAAATGTATTAATAGAAAAACATGATTAAAACAATATAGTGAAAGACATATTCACAGTTAAGCTTGAATACAATCAATAGCTAGAGCCATGCATGATACTTAGAAGTTGCAAGAAAGATCTTGGCAATAATCCTCTACATGTTTTGCGGCATAGGCCGCTTCTTCAGGAGGAACCAGTCATTGTTATCTAGAAGAGAAAGGATTACACTTAAATTTAATACATATTATAGAATTAGTGTACATTTTAGGGAATCCGTACACTGCTTACCCTGGGAAAACCACGGCAGCAGAACAGCACAACAGAGGCACCCGAAGGGAGATGGGGAGGGAGTTTTCAATAGGGTGGACCTTTCATGAAAATGGTGACAACGGTGGATTATAGCTGGGCAATGTGCATTGGCACAGCAGCATTTATTTTCCTTTAAGGGGCATGTGACAGGATGATTTACAGACGGCCCCTGTTGGAGACAGTGCCAGAGCATTGTCATCACATAACATAAACTACCCAGACAAGCTCCTCAGTATCAGTATCGCCAACTGTTATTTCTCATGAAAGCTAGAGATTACTTTCCAAGTTTATTATTATGTTAAAACTTGTATAAGATTTTTTTTTAAGTTGTATGTGAGATTTTAGTGATTGCATCTAAAGCTTCTTGTCATACTTACCGTTCATTAATTCTGCTTCAGTGTAGCAACAATCCAAGATAATCTGTCATCTTTTTCTGCCATTCCATGATCTGATACTCAGCATAGCAAACACTAATGACTGTAATCAGTACCTATTTTATTTGGTTTACTGAACATCAACTGCCAGTCCTTTTAACTCACTAGTAATATTTAACTCATCAACACTATATTGCAGAGTCTATTCTTCAGCAAGACAAAATCCATCCAAGGTTTGCACAATAATGGCATCAATGAACTTCTCAGAAACCAATGCACAGTCACAAATTCAGGATAATCAGCACAGTTACTAATGCAAGGGAGGAGTTGATTTACTGAACCCATTTAGGTTGTTCATGTTGCAAAGGGATTTTCCTTAGAGCCTAATCAATGTGGAGAAGTTTCAAAGAATGTTAAAGGGGGCGCAATACTTTGGGCCCACCTTCGTGGGATTGCGGCCACCCCCCGCCTTCTTTTATTTTGCTTATAATATGCTAAAATTAATTTAGTAAATTGAATAAATTTGGGTGTACTGCCCCTTTAAATATTTGGATTGTAAGAACTGAGGTGTTATTCCAGCCAATGGGAATTATTGGATCTTTCTGAAAGTTCCCAGGACCATGCTGTATATAAGAAGCAGAAGGATTCAGAAATTTGGAACTCAGTCAAAATTTGGTAAAAGGGACCCCCTCCCCCCACCTTACTGCTGGTGCTTTATGTAGTTCTCATCACCCTGGATTTCTAGGGGGGAATGTTTGTTGGTAAATTCTGCTAAGAATATTTCTGCTCGAGTACTGCAACTAAGCAAGCATGATTTATGTATATTTAATTTATTAAGAGGTGTTTCAATATAAAATGATTTCTTGGTGAATTTTCTGTTAATATTTAGAAATTAAACCAATAAACTGCTGCGGCCATTTCATGCCATGAGAGTGTGTCTTTCAGAATTCAGAAATTCAAAAATTTGAAGATCCGAAAATTTGAAAATAAGAGCCAAAATCCCAAAAAATTAGAAAACCCGAAAATTCAAAAATCTGAAATATTAAACTAATAATAACTATTACTAACTTAAATTATAGGTATTGGAATTTCCTTTCAAACTTGGTTGTTAGTGAACGTAACGAATACGAATTTATGATGTTTATATTTGGGGGTAGTACAGTGTTTCATTTGGGTGGGTTTGCAGCCTACAGTGCAGTCCCATGCCCAAGCATGTTCAAGGTAAATAAGATAAGCATGTTCAAGGTAAATTTTTGCTTGCATATTATTGGATAATGGGAGTAAGCAGAGCTTCACCTCATTCACTAAGCTCTGGGGAAAATTCCCTAGCAAAGTGCAACTATCCTTGCAAAGCAAACAGGCTATTTGCCTTTAGAAAATCATTCCCACAATATCAAATGAGTTATCAATGGAAATAATCTGTTACCCAGTTGTCATTCTGCCAACAAGGGAATGTAGAATATCAGACTTATAAAATGTACCCACAAGCTGAAAAGTGAGATCATTCATAATTCCCAGCAAGGAAGCAGAATCTGGGGCACTTGCAGCTTCCAACCATATACTTTCTGGGATAACCCAGATAAAGAAAATAACCTGTCCTATAGCCTTTTAAAGTTGGCACACCATGCTTTGTCATGGTGGTAGGGCAACAGAATGCTTAGCCCAAATGTTAGATGAGCACTGGAGAAAAATGTGCTTAAGATAGTCTGTTATTTGAGAATAGCAGCATATAACATAACTAGACATGTGCAAATAGTTTTGTTTCCAAATTAGTTTTTCAATGAAATTCGACAAATTTGTTCATTTGGAAATATTATAATTAACGAAAACTCGTTTTAACAAATTTAACAAGTTATCTGAAATAACGAATGCCGCATCTAAATGAATGGAACGTAACAAATGAATAATAATAATAATAACTTTTTATTATTATTATTTATTATGATTAAGTCATACGCTCCATTCATTAGGATGCTCCATTTGTTATTTTGTATAATTAGAAATTTCAGATAAATTCGTATAAGTTATGTTCACTAACAGCCAAATTTGTAATACCTATAATTTAATAGTTAGTAATAGCTATTAGTTAGTTATTTATGATTTAAGATTTTCCAATTTTGAGATTTTCTGTTTCGGATTTCTGTTCTTATTTTCGGATTTTCGTTTTTTTGAATTTTCAGATTTTGGTTCTTATTTTTGGATTTTTGAATATCCAAATTTCAGAATATTTGGATTTTCGAACTTTCAGAATTTCCAGATTTTCATACTTTTGAATTTTTGAATTTTCAGATTTCTGAATTTTCAAATTTCGTAGTTTTCGAATTTCAGGAATTTTCAAAGTTCGGAATTTTCTAATTTACGAATTTATTCGAAATTACGAATTTTGAATGAATGAAACGAAAACGAAAACTAACACATTTTTTGGCAGTACACATGCATAAACATAACACTCTTCAATTTATAGCAAGAAATATACAAACTAAAAATGGCATAGTAAATCAGTGAACAAACAAAAAGTATTAATTCATCACAGAAGTCAAACTTGGTTGGATAAGAAAGATATCAATGAATAAAGCATTCAAATATTACCACAAGTAGTAAAAATAAAAATGGAAATGTGCATTACAATCTAGTCACCTACAAATGTCCCAAACTCTTTGAAGTCATTTACCAGTTCAGCTAACTACAATGTAGGAGATCAGGTGAACTTCCAGCTCGAGTTTAAAACTTTTGGTGCCCAGTCACATCACAATATTGCATTTCCCTGGTTGCATTTTGGTGTTTGAGGTGCATTGCATTAGGAAAGCAAAAAAGGAAATTCCCCTAGTGGTGGACTTTAAAGGCATTTATAAAGGAACGTAGAGGGAGTATATAGAGTATAAACAAAAATGTATTGGTTTGAAAACATAGTAAACATCAAATGAAAAAATATCCAAAGAAATTCTTTGTATGGAATGCGAATCATATACTAATACACAGATGTGATGTTGATACCAATATTCTTGCATCTAACGCGTTTTGGAATTACTTAGTCTCCTTCCTCGGGGGTGGATATCGGTTTACAGAAAATTCTATATTAAAGACAATATATTAACAGAAGACAGTAAGCAACTAGGTCTATATAACCATAAAAGCGTACATACAAGCTATATTCTTTAATTTAATTCCTACTTACATTGGCACTGTGTAGGCTGACTTGGTATTCCAGAACAGTTAAAAACAATAGCAATTTGATTGCGTATGAATGTAAAGAAAAAATTATTTTTTCCAAAAAAATGGAAAAAAGCCCAAAAATGAGGGGCGTACAGAAATTGAGAACCTGGAGCTCCACTGAGGCTGAGGGTGGATCCTGCAAAAGTGTAATGATACGCATATGTAATAACCAATCGTTCTGATCATAAACTACAATGAACAAAACTAAATACATTGATAGTAATAGAAGTAAACCATACCTGATAATAATTCAGTGGATGGTTCAAGAGAGTGTGTATGAGATAGCTGGTATTGACTCAGAGGAGAGGATATGTCTTGAATAGCTAGGGATAGTAGTAGAGAAATACAGGGGTATAAAAAAGGTACAATTCATTGAATAGGCTATAAGTCAAAAAAAGGGATAAAGGGATTTTTACGGTGCAAGCAAACAAAACATGACACAATTTTTCATGTTTTGTTTGCTTGCACCGAAAAAATCCCTTTATCCCTTTTTTTGACTTATAATTATGTTCAGGGATGTAGTGCCTACCTCCTAGGGTGTTTTACCTGTATTCGGAACCGAAACTATAGTAAACATATTTAATAGGCTAGTTTTCCCACAATGTATTGATAACAATCAAGGCATTGAGGTGTATCAGTATTAAGAAAGCTAATGGCACTCGATTATAATAAATTAGTATAGTATGTGGTGTGGGACATGAGAATGGTTAATTAATATAATCAACCATTCGAGCCAATCAAAATAGACTGTAAAGGAGATCTAAGAGGGAACCATTTTTAGAAAACTGGATAAATGAAAAAATAAATTTCTAAAAAGTAATAGGCCAATTAAAGCCAAATAGTGCCCCATTGAGTAGTGGATGTAAATATAGGGGTTACATACTAGAGTAATAGTAATGCAGAAAATAAGATAATGCTTACTTTTAACGCCCGGGAGCTGGATGTCTGCTCAGGCCGAAATCATCCTGCAAACTGTAGCGGATGTTCGGCGTGAGCAGAGCATAAAAGGCCCTCCTCCCCAATCAGCTGCTAATGAAAATAGACAGCAGCTGATTGTCTAGAACGGAGGAGGGGCAGGCACGCCAAGTATGGCCCCCCGGGTGGAGCGATTGCCGCCAAGTCCCTAGTGCGCATGTGCGAGCGTGCGCGTCGGGACGTGGCCACGCCTACTCCACCCGCCGACATGTTCAGCTTCCCCGGCGGACTGCTCATGAGGTCACAAGATGGAGGCCAGTGTGAGATGGAATTACACTGTAAATTTTGGATGTGGCACAATTTTGCAGCTTACTGTCGATCCACAACTTTTTCTATTGCATTAGGAAACTGATTCATTTTGAATGGGATATAAATGCACCCTCTGTGTATAAAAATGTAGAACCTACATTATTATACACTACATTTTCAAAACAAAGGAACTGCATATGTGCATTGGGGCGCAATTAACAATGAATGGCAAAACACATACACACTGTTTTGCCGTTATGCACACTATAATGAGCATTTGTTTTCAATTTATAAAAGGTGAAGATGGCCTTTAATAAAGATGTAGAAATGTAAAAGCTTGTGTGCGCTGTTTGTTAAACAATATGGCTTGGATGAAAATCAAATCGGCTTTAAGCTTTTCAAGTAGATAATCAGCATATTCCTAAGGGTTTACACATTTTCTCCAAGCTGTACATTGGTAGTAGTAACAGGTAAAATAATAAAATAAAATAAAACACGATTAGGAGATTTTACCAGCACACATCAAAAAGGTTAGCACTCCAAATTATTTCATAAAAAAAGAAAACTGAATGTCAGCACTAGTAGAAAAAATATGGCACTCTGATTGCAATCAAGGACATTGTGGCTTTTGAATGCTGAATTTTGAAGCCTAAAACAAAATTAATATTCTGTTTGATTGTCTACAAAAAGCAGGTGGATCCTAACTACTCATTCCAAGATTTTTTAAAAGTAGAGATTTTCATTATACAAAAATGAAATGTCATAAATTAAATAGAGATAGATCCAGTGAATGCTGGTTGCCTAGCTGTTCAGCCGACCCAGTGGCATCCCTGAGGGGGTGTGGGGGTGCAGTCTGCACCCGGGTGCCAACCGCTACAGGGGGCCTCCTCTTCAGCTGCCGCCAGGGTGTTCCATGTACCTGAGCCACCCGAGCTGGTGCAGTAATGGTCTGGGGGGTGTCAGCTTGCTATGGGGGGGTTCCTCCGCACTGTTGTGACAGGTGGGGGGCTTGATGATGAGGTTGTTTTTTGCTGCTGGACACAGATTTAATTTTATGGAGGGGGTTGTTTGTCCTGGGGGGGTCTGTACTGATGGAGGAGGGTGCTTTGTCTTGGGGGTCTGTACTGATGGAGGGAAGTGGTTTGTCCTGGAGGGGTCTGTGTTGATGGAGGTCGGGGTGGTTTTTCCCCGAGGGGGGGTGGTTTGTACTGAGGGGGGTCTGTACTGATGAATGGAAGTGGTTTGTCTTGGGGGGGCCTGTACTGATGGAGGTTTGTACTGATGGGGGGAAGGGGTTTGTCCTGTGGGGGTCTTTGACAAGGGGGGCCCCCAGATCCCACCCCCATGTAGCCTTGGTACCCCTACACATTCACCAAAAAAGTGTAAAAAGTGAATAAAGACACTACACTAGTTTTTTGACAATTCCTTTATTAAAAAAATCAAAAATAAAATACAATGTCCCCCAATGTAGATCCATTGTCAATAACGCCACCTGATTCATGAAATTTGAGCTGTGCACATATCTGCAGCATTTTCTTATCTCTCTTCAAAACACTATGTCCTGTAGCTTTCTCCTGCCAGTTTTTCTGTTATCAACCTGATAACTCCTGACAAATTCTCTGTCACATGTGATAAAAGCAGCCGGAGTTTTGTGTTGGGGAGGATGCTATAAATAGATTAGCATAGCCATGAACTATTCAACAAACAGTGCTGAAAGTCTCTACCTATGAGGGGGGGGGGATGTGTGCCTTTCCTCCAATCAGCTGTCTTGGCTGTATGCCCAGGCTTCACTGCAGTGCTAACCAGGAAGAGAAAATCTAACACCATGTGCACTTTCTAAACAGTATATAAATGTTAAAGACAGCAGATATACATGTAAAAATTATGTAGCGAGATTTGCTTCATCCCTGTGTATCATCTGAGGCTGTTCACTTCACTGGGTATATGTGAGGGTTTACATCCACTTTAAGAATAACAACCAGGGGGCGTGACCAGATGCGGGAGTGAGAGGGTGTGTGTGAGATCCCCTCTCCCTCTGCTCTAACCAGCTAGGATACAGCCCAAGAGAATGCAGGCTGGCCGGTGGCAGGAGAACGCAGCTGAATCTGGCTAAACTGTGCCCCAGAGATCGGTATTTCTACACATACCTGGCTTCAGCGTGAGCCAGCTTCAGCGTGAGCGTGGACTCGGAGGACGGGACAGAGGGGGTGGCGTGAGAGGCCCCTCCAGCTTGTCAGCGGCCAACGAGGAGACCGGCTCCAATAGCAGCAGCAGTGCCGGCGTGTGTGGCGGGCTTGTGTGTGAGGGCTTGGAGGGCGGAATCATAGGGGCGGCGTGAGAGGCTCCCCTCTGGTACATCAGCGGCCAATGAACAAACCGGACCCAGTATCAACTATAATTTGACCGAAGGGAAATTTGACCGAAGGGAATAAAGTGCGCCACGTGTCATGTAGTGCCTGTCCCTGAAGCTGTAGTTTCATTTGATGGAGGGCTCGATAAGGCAGCTTGGAGGTACCCAAGGAAGTATCAATTTCTGGGTACAGAGGAACATTAAAGTCTCCCCCCATAAGGACCATGCATGCCTTCCCTAAAGGAGAATAAGCGATCACTGATTTTCTGGATCTACCAGGGAGACTGAAATTTGAAAGGCTTGGATATCAGTATGGAGGCTCCTTTAGTCTTAGCTGTGGGGTTTGTGGAATGAATGACTGTGTGATAGAGATTATTAGTAAGTTTAGGAATGGAGTCTGATAGAAAGTGGGTCTCCTGAAGGAAAATCAACTGGGCCTTCTGTTTGGCAAGGGTGGACATGACTTGTGATAATTGGGTTCCATGTAACATCAATAAAAATCTGTATGGAAAAAAAAGATTGGGTTTTTATATTGTGTTTGTGTGCACCAAAATTCTTTTTTTTTTTTTTTCCGAAAATTTGCATTTGATAAACACAATAATGCACAACTATTATGGCATAAATCATTGCAACATCATTTCATTCTCCAGGTACTTTGCTTTCAGAAAATATATATTTTGGGGGTTTCTAAGTAATTTTCTAGCAAAAAAATGCAGATTCTTACATGTATGTGTTAAATATCAGCATTGGTTCGGTTTTGAAGTGGCTACATTGCTGGCAATTTAGAGCTTCAGATGCTTTACTTCTGTTTGTAAACATAGTGACTGGGGATTCCTTTCATCTACACTAGACGACAATTATCCTAGATAACTGTCTGGTATAGATGTTAATAGGAAACCCATGCAAAAACAAAGAAAGTATGGGGTTCCCCATAAAAATCTACACCAGGCCCTTATCCAAGGTTAAAGTCTAGCAGGCCAGGAAAGGGGGGACAAGTGTGACACCCCCCCACCCCCTGCCCCATCCCTAACTCATAACAAGCTATATTCCTTTAACATGGCAAAATGCTTTATCTCCATGTTGACAAGGGCCTCTTCCCACAACCCTGGCTTGTTGGTTGTCGGGGGCTTCGGTTGAGGGCTTATCAGAATCTGGGACCCCCCCAGCATGTGAATGAGTAAGGAGTATATACTGCCCTTAATCATTCACAAAAAATGTACACAGAAAATAAACAAGCCCTCTTATTGTAAAAAATGGGCCCATGACATCCATCATCAATCACATCATCCACGGTAGCAGATCCACCTCAGCTATGATGAATAAGGCCTACCAACCAACCAGCCAAAAAAAAAAAAAATTCACTGACCGATGACACAATCCCAATAACTGCTCATTATTATTATTATTCACGATTTATATAGCGCCAACAGTTTACGCAGCGCTTTACAATGTAGAGTGGGGACAGCACAATTACAGTGCAGTTCAATACAGAAGGGACAGGAGGGACCTGCTTGTAGAGCTTACATTCTAAAAGGGAGGGGGTGGTGGTACAAAAAGGTAATAGACGCAAGGAATGATTTGATGGGGGTTGCTCGGGGACAGTTGTTAGGTGGGTGTGGGATAGGCTTCCTTGAATAAGTGAGTTTTCAGGGATCTCCTAAAGGTGGACATGTTAGGGTCTGATCGGATATACTGGGGCAGGGAGTTCCAGAGGATGGGAGAGGCTCTGGAGAAGTCCTGAAGGTGAGCATGAGAGGAGGTAACAAGGGAGCTAGAGAGCAGGAGGTCTTGTTAGGAGCGGAGGGGACGATTTGGGCGATATCTGCAGATGAGGTTGGTGATGTAGCTGGGGGCGATGTTGTGGATGGCCTTGTATGTTGTGGTTAGCATTTTGAATTTTATACGGTGTGGTAGGGGAAGCCAGTGAAGGGTGTGGCAGAGAGGGGCAGCAGTCACGGATCGATTAGTGAGGTGTATTAGTCTAGCAGCAGCATTCATAATAGACTGAAGGGGGGATAGCCTGCATAATTGTAGGCCATTAGGGAGAGAGTTGCAGTAGTCAAGGCGGAAAAAAAATCAAGAAGTAAATAAGTTGCTTTGTGGTGTCATTAGTCAGGAAGGGTCGAATTCTGGAGATGTTGCGGAGGTTAAGGCGGCAGGATTTATCCAGTGATTGGATGCAGGGGCTAAAGGAGAGGTCAGAGTCAAGGATAACACCCAGCACCCTGGCATGTGTGGAGGGACCAATGGTTGATCTTAATGGTAAGGTCATGGGGGGGACCAGGAAGGAGGAAATATTACAAGCTCAGTTTTAGAAAGATTGAGTTTGAGAAAGTGGTGTGACATCCATACCGATATGTCATTCAGTAAGTTTGAGATCTGTGAGGAGATCCAGGGGGTGAATTGAGGAGTGGAGCGATAGATCTGGGTGTCATCGGCATAGAGGTGGTATTGGAAGCCATGGGAGGTTATCAACTGGCCCAGGGAAAAGCGAGAGCGAGAATAGGAGGGGCCCAAGGACGGAGCCTTGGGGTACCCCAACAGAGAGAGGAAGAGGTGCGGAGGAGATAGAGTTGTAAGTGACACTGAAAGTGTGCTTAGATAGGTAGGAGGAGAACCAGGATAAATCAGAATCACAGAGGCCAAGGTAGTGTAGTTTGCAGAGGAGGAGCAGGTGGTCAACTGTGTCGAAGGTAGCAGAGAGGTCTAAGTATGAGTATGGAATAATGGCCATTGCTTTTAGTGGTTAGTAGGTCATTGGTGAGTTTTAGTAGGGTAGTTTCAGTGGAATGTTGTGGACAGAAGCCTGACTGTAGGGGGTCGAGAAGGTTGTTGTCCGTGAGGTAGCAACTCATTCGGTCATGGACAAGGATTTTGATGAGCTTGGAGGCAAATGGGAGCAGGGAGATGGGTCTTAAGTTATTCAAACAGGTGGGGTCTAGTGAGGGTTTTTTAAGTATGGGGAAAAAGGTGCCAGAGGAAAGGGAGAGGTTAAAGATGTGCTCATCTTTGATTTATAGCTCCAGCAGATAACAGCTATGTATAAATAAAGGGACAGGGTCTCCCAGATAACATCATTGACCAAATATGAACATGACAACACTTAATCAATGATGTCATGGTTCACTTCATGTGGAGGGCATGTGACCTGGTGTGGACCTGTGTGGCTGCATGCTCGCCACACCCAAAGCCCATACTAGACCTGAAGGCCCTGGTATGAATCATGGAGGGAAACCACACTCATGGGCGTCCACAGGTAGGGGCAAGGGGGGTCAAGTGCCCCCCCGGCAGGGCTGGTGCTACCTATAGGCAAGTGCGCACAATCAGTCGGTGGCGCCAAGCTGCATGTCCCAGGGCCAGGAGTCACAACATGGTGTGTCAGGGAGTGATGGTGTTTGCAGCCCCTGAGCTGAGGGGAGGCAGCGCGGCCAGGGGCAGGGAATACAAAGCTCTCCCACAGCTTGCCTGTTACCTTTCACCTGCTGCTAATGCTCAGCCCGACCAGATCACTGATTATTTATCTACCCTCCTCTCCTCCTCGGCTCAGACTGCCGGCTGTGTGTGCTCTGCCTGGACATGTGTGAGAGGCTCAGGGCTCCCTTCTAGATAGAGGCCCCAAGAACACCCACCGCATGGGGCCCCAGCCTTATGTGAGCTGCTTGGCATGTGCAGCTGTTGTTGGAGCCTTCCATCTGCCTTTTCTGGGGTTAGTAATCCATTTAATTCTCTCTAATGTCATCTGAGGCTTGCAATATATAAAATTGATTGTAGGGGTTCTCCAAGTTCTCCAAACTAATGATTGTGTTTGTAATATATGGGGGTGTAATGTATCTGGGTGTAAGGGGGTGTAATGTATCTGGGTGTATGGGGTGTAATGTATCAGGGTGTATGGGGGGGTGGAATGTATTGGGGTGTAATGTATCTGGGTGTATGGGGGGGGGTGTAATGTATCTGTGTGTATGGGGGGGTGTAATGTATCTGGGTGTATAGGGGATGTATTGTATCTGTGTGTAAGGGGGGTGTATTGTATCTGTGTGTATTGGGATTTGGGGGTGTATTGTATCTGTGTGTATGGGGGGTGTATTGTATCTGTGTGTATTGGGGGTGTATTGTATCTGTGTGTATGGGGGGTGTAATGTATCTGGGTGTATAATGTATCTGTGTGTATGGGGGTGTAATGTATCTGTGTGTATGGGGGTGTAATTTATCTGGGTGTAATTTATCTGGGTGTATTGTATATTGGTGTAATGTATCTGGATGTATGGGGGGTGTAATGTATCTGGGTGTATGGGGGTGTAATGTATCTGTGTGTATGGGGGGTGTAATGTATCTGGGTGTATCTGTACTATGTCTGCAGTCTCTGACCATGATAATGACAGTCGAAAAGGGGCGGAGAATGGGTGACCTTAAAATCATGGCATAGAATTCCCGCTCAGAAAATGAATAGGACTGGATGATGTCAATAGTTGCTAAGGATGTGGCATGTGCCAACACCCAGAGCTTCCTTAACAACCCTGACAGCAGAAAAATTAAGCTGTCATATATGGTAGCCGGAGAAAACCCTGCTACTAAATATGAAGTCTGACTTTTGCTGAACATGCTATAAATCTGGCATTTGGACAAATACCTGAAATAACAAAGTTCAATCTGTGTTTGGACCAAACTGGGAGCTCATCCTTAACTGCTATGAATGCTGTACCAAATATGCAGTTAACCTATGCACACATGTATGTATGCCTGGTTATATGCATGCATACCCACAAAAAAGGCAGCACTCTCTTTGACTTTATTGCATTTGTGTGCACAGAAATGTTCATAGGTCCATGACCAAATGCATCTACATGTTTTTTTGTTTTTGTTTTTCAACTAACACTTGCAAAAGACAATGTCCATATAGTAACATAGACTAAACATCAACATAAATAAAAAGTACAGTTGATTCAGAGTTTAGTAAATGAGAGGAAGCTCTGCTGACTTCCATCATCCAATCATGTGCAAGCAAAAAGACCATTTTGAGGTTTTTTTTGCAAAGTGAAGCTTTGCCTCATTTACTAAACTCTGGAGCAAATGCACTTGCAGAGTACAAATGCACTTGAAAAGTGCACAGTCTATTTACCTTTAGTAAAATAACCTCCTAAGGCTTGGTTTAAGAAATGTTGCTATAGTAATGTTAGCAAGGTAAAAATTACAAGTTTCCATTTGGGATATTGACTTGTGAATAAAGGTAGTGTAGGTCAATCAAGAACCTGACTTTTTTATTTGAAGGTATACTTAAGTATAATCATACCAGTGCTGAGTACAATCTTTTATGTTAGCAAATACTCTAAGAAATATTTACAGTTCTAATTCTCGGGTTGACTTCTAGAGTACAGGTATTATGGGAAATCCATGAAGAGATAGATTTCAGGCCATGATATCTTTTGTTTAGTTTAAATAGAATGGGAAAAGGATAGAAACTCAGGTTTTTGTTTGTGGTCTGTGTTCCCATTGGTGAGAATTACCCTAAATTCCTGTTTAAACAGAAAGTGATAAAACCAGGGCTTTTTTTCAGGGGGAACTTGGTGGAACCCAGTTCCACCACCTCTGGCTCAGACCCTTTGGTGCCTGCTCACCACAATCACTTGTAAGCACAGAAGTCCGGTTTCTGTGTTTACAAATGACAGCTCTGCACTCTGTGTGTAACCCCCATGAACTCTGCACTCTGTACGTAATGTGATCCTGATATTTAATGCCCCTTTAACCACTTGAGCCCCGGACCATTATGCTGCCTAAGGACCAGAGGTCTTTTTCCAATTTGGCACTGCGTCGCTTTAACTGCTAATTGCGCGGTCATGCAATGCTGTACCCAAACGAAATTTGCGTCCTTTTCTTCCCACAAATAGAGCTTTCTTTTGATGGTATTTGATCACCTCTGCGGTTTTTATTTTTTGCGCTATAAACGGAAAAAGACCGAAAATTTTGAAAAAAAATGATATTTTCTACTTTTTGTTATAAAAAAAATCCAATAAACTAAATTTTAGTCATACATTTAGGCCAAAATGTATTCGGCCACATGTCTTTGGTAAAAAAAATGTCAATAAGCGTATATTTATTGGTTTGCGCAAAAGTTATAGCGTCTACAAACTAGGGTACATTTTCTGTAATTTACACAGCTTTTAGTTTATGACTGCCTATGTCATTTCTTGAGGTGCTAAAATGGCAGGGCAGTACAAAACCCCCCCAAATGACCCCATTTTGGAAAGTAGACACCCCAAGGAAATTGCTGAGAGGCATGTTGAACCCATTGAATATTTATTTTTTTTGTCCCAAGTGATTGAAAAATGACAAAAAAAAAAAAAAAAAAAAATATTTACAAAAAGTTGTCACTAAATGATATATTGCTCACACAGGCCATGGGCCTATGTGGAATTGCACCCCAAAATACATTCAGCTGCTTCTCCTGAGTATGGGGATACCACATGTGTGGGACTTTTTGGGAGCCTAGCCGCGTACGGGGCCCCGAAAACCAATCACCGCCTTCAGGATTTCTAAGGGTGTAAATTTTTGATTTCACTCTTTACTGCCTATCACAGTTTCGGAGGCCATGGAATGCCCAGGTGGCACAAAACCCCCCAAAATGACCCCATTTTGGAAAGTAGACACCCCAAGCTATTTGCTGAGAGGCATATTGAGTCCATGGAATATTTTATATTTTGACACAAGTTGCGGGAAAGTGACACTTTTTTTTTTTTATTTTTTTTTTTTTCATAAAGTTGTCACTAAATGATATATTGCTCACACAGGCCATGGGCCTATGTGGAATTGCACCCCAAAATACATTTAGCTGCTTCTCCTGAGTATGGGGATACCACATGTGTGGGACTTTTTGGGAGCCTAGCCGCGTACGGGACCCCGAAAACCAATCACTGCCTTCAGGATTTCTAAGGGTGAAAATTTTTGATTTCACTCTTTACTGCCTATCACAGTTTCGGAGGCCATGGAATGCCCAGGTGGCACAAACCCCCCCCAAATGACCCCATTTTGGAAAGTAGACACTCCAAGCTATTTGCTGAGAGGCATGGTGAGTATTTTGCAGCTCTCATTTGTTTTTGAAAATGAAGAAAGACAAGAAAAAACATTTTTTTTTTTTCTTTTTTCAATTTTCAAAACTTTGTGACAAAAAGTGAGGTCTGCAAAATACTCACTATACCTCTCAGCAAATAGCTTGGGGTGTCTACTTTCCAAAATGGGGTCATTTGGGGGGGTTTTGTGCCACCTGGGCATTCTATGGCCTCCGAAACTGTGATAGGCAGTGAAGAGTGAAATCAAAAATTCACGCCCTTAGAAAGCCTGAAGGCGGTGATTGGTTTTCGGGGTCCCGTACGCGGCTAGGCTCCCAAAAAGTCTCACACATGTGGTATCCCCGTACTCAGGAGAAGCAGCAGAATGTATTTTGGGGTGTAATTTCACATATTTCCATGGCATGTTTGAGCAATATATCATTTAGTGACAACTTTGTGCAAAAAAAAAAAAAAAAAAAAAAAATTTGTCTCTTTCCCGCAACTTGTGTCGCAATATAAAATATTCCATGGACTCGACATGCCTCTCAGCAAATAGATTGGGGTGTCTACTTTCCAAAATGGGGTCATTTGGGGGGGTTTTGAACTGTCCTGGCATTTTATGCACAACATTTAGAAGCTTATGTCACACATCACCCACTCCTCTAACCACTTGAAGACAAAGCCCTTTCTGACACTTATTGTTTACATGAAAAAGTTATTTTTTTTTGCAAAAAAATTACTTTGAACCCCCAAACATTATATATTTTTTTAAAGCAAATGCCCTACAGATTAAAATGGTGGGTGTTTCATTTTTTTTTTCACACAGTAATTGCGCAGCGATTTTTCAAACGCATTTTTTGGGGAAAAAACACACTTTTTTAAATTTTAATGCACTAAAACACGCTATATTGCCCAAATGTTTGATGAAATAAAAAAGATGATCTTAGGCCGAGTACATGGATACCAAACATGACATGCTTTAAAATTGCGCACAAACGTGCAGTGGCAACAAAATAAATACATGTTTAAAAGCCTTTAAAAGCCTTTACAGGTTACCACTTTAGATTTACAGAGGAGGTCTACTGGAAAAATTACTGCACTCGATCTGGCCTTCGCGGTGATACCTCACATGCATGGTGCAATTGCTGTTTACGTTTGACGACAGACCGCCGCTTGCGCTCGCCTTAGCGCGAGAGCAGGGGGCGACAGGGGTGCTTTTTTTTTTTTTTTTTTTTTCTTTATTATTTTTTTGCTTTTTTAATCTTACTTTTAAACTGTTCCTTTCATATTTTTTTTTTTTAATCATTTTTTTTGTTATCTCGGGGAATGTAAATATCCCCTATGATAGCAATAGGTAGTGACAGGTACTCTTTTTTGAAAAAATTGGGGTCTATTAGACCCTAGATCTCTCCTCTGCCCTCAAAGCATCTGACCACACCAAGATCGGTGTGATAAAATGCTTCCCCAATTTCCCAATGGCGCTATTTACATCCGGCGAAATCGAAGTCATGAAATGCTCGTAGCTTCCGGTTTCTTAGGCCATAGAGATGTTTGGAGCCACTCTGGTCTCTGATCAGCTCTATGGTCAGCTGGCTGAATCACCGGCTGCATTCTCAGGTTCCCTGTTGAGACAGGAGAGCCAGAGAAAAACACGAAAGACGGTGGGGGGGGGGGGCATTCCCTCCCACGGCTTGTAAAAGCAGTCTAGAGGCTAATTAGCCGCTAGGATTGCTTTTACATGAAAGCCGACCGCTGGCTGAAAAGAATGATACCAAGATGATACCTAAACCTGCAGGCATCATTCTGGTATAACCACTCAAAGTCGTGAATGGCGTACCTGAAGACAAAAAAATGGTTAACAATGGTTAACAATAAAGCACAGTAAACAGTAAAGTATAAATAATTACACACCTGAAAAACAAACATGATAAAACATAATAACAATAACAATAACAATAACAATCAATAACAATAACAATAACAATAAAACATTGCAGAATAGAATACAGTAAAAAAAGAGCAGAACAATAGAGAGAGAGAATAGAGAGAGAGAGAACAATAAAACGACAACTATTTTTTTTTATTTTATATATTTTTTTTTTTTACACTTTTTTTGTAACTAACTTTTATAACGGTAACCGGTTCCAGGTTCGGGTCTCTCAAAATGCGATGGCATCTTGGGAGACCCTGTGAAAGTGTGCCTAGTCTGTGCAATGCTGTACCCTACGCTATTACTCAACTAGTGAATGGTAGCGTTCAAAACATTCACCAATGCAAAGGCCAGGATTGTCAGGACAGGAGGGACAATAATAGCGGGTGTCACGCCTATATCCGCGCTTGCTGCAGACACGACATCTTTTTTTGGGGGGGTTCGTTGGGTAGGGGTACTCGGGAGGATATATAAATGCCTCTCATGCAGCCGACTGCATTTGGTTGGGGATGTGAATGGGGGAAGTACGGGCGCTGCAGAAGCGGTGGGTTCCCAATTAGGATTGGGGAATGCAGCAGGAAGGGCATTATGGGCACGACGGGCCTGTGTTTGTCTTCTTGGTGGCAGCGGGACACTACTAGTGCTTGCCACCTCACCAGCTTGAACTGCACTTATGGGACTCACCACGTCACCACGTGTTACTGCAGTGCTGGTTTGACTACGACCGGGGTGTACTACGCCGCTGGTGCTTGCCAGTTCCCCAAAACGCTACCAAAAAAACTGTTAGCGATCGCAGGGATCCGGCCTGACTCTGCGAACGCTGCAGTTATGCGTTTAGTCTTTTGTAAGTGACAGTGATCGATCGATACTGCACTTGGGTGGGCTGGGCCGGGCCGGGCGGAGGGGCAAAACGCAGGTGCTAGCAGGTATCTGGGCTGATCCCGCTAACACTGCGTTTTTGGGAACCCTAAACTGCTGGTGACACTAGTATAGATCTGATCGGATCAGATATTGATCCGTTCAGATACTATACCACTAAGGGAGGTGTATGCTGCGTGCGTGGGTGTTAGCGATACTGGCGCTAACCTGACGCTGCCTGGGGCTGGTGCTTGCCAGTTCACCAAAACGCTACCAAAAAAACTGTTAGCGATCGCAGGGATCAGGCCTGACTCTGCGAACGCTGCAGTTATGCGTTTAGTGTTCTGTAAGTGACAGTGATCGATCGATACTGCACTTAGATGGGCTGGGCTGGGCCGGGCGGAGGGGCAAAACGCAGGTGCTAGCAGGTATCTGGGCTGATCCCGCTAACACTGCGTTTTTGGGAACCCTAAACTGCTGGTGATGCTAGTATAGATCTGATCGGATCAGATATTGATCCGTTCAGATACTATACCACTAAGGGAGGTATACGGTGCGTGCGTGGGTGTTAGCGGTACTGGCGCTAACCTGACACTGCCTGGGGCTGGTGCTTGCCAGTTCACCAAAATGCTACCAAAAAAACTGTTAGCAATCGCAGGGATCAGGCCTGACTCTGCGAACGCTGCAGTTATGCGTTTAGTGTTTTGTGTCAGTGATCGATCGATACTGCACTTGGGTGGGCTGGGCGGAGGCGCAAAACGCAGGTGCTAGCAGGTATCTGGGCTGATCCCACTAACACTGCGTTTTTGGGAACCCTAAACTGCTGGGGACGCTAGTATAGATTTGATCGGATCAGATATTGATCCGATCAGATACTATACCACTAAGGGAGGTGTATGCTGCGTGCGTGGGTGTTAGCGGTACTGGCGCTAATCTGACGCTGCCTGGGGCGACGCATATCACCGCCGGGCGATCGGGGGGCTAAACCTTTATTCGGTAATAAACGGCGGGTGCCCTGACACTATAAAAAATAAACAAACTAACCAGCGTCAACCGTATCGGTTATACGGTGATCAGTGGTGAAAGGGTTAACTAGGGGGCAATCAAGGGGTTAAAACATTTATTAGGTAGTATAGGGGGGTCCCTGACGCTATAAAACGCTGACGGTGAACCTAAATATTTACCTCACTAACTAGCGTCACCAGCGACACTAATACAGCGATCAGAAAAATGATCGCTTAGCGACACTGGTGACAGGGGGTGATCAAGGGGTTAAAACTTTATTAGGGGGGGTTAGGGGGGGTACCCTAGACCTACAGGGGGGTAACAGTAACTGTGCTAACACAGTAACTGTCACAAACTGACAGCAGCAGTAATCAGAAAAAAAAAACAAAAAAAAAAAAAAAAAAACGGCTGGTGTCAGTTTGTGACAGGGGGGGGGGGGTGATCGGGGAGGAATCGGGGGGCGATCGGGGGGGGGATCGGGGTGTTTAGTGTGCCTGGCATGTTCTACTGTGTGTGTAGTGTTGGTGCACTCACTCACATGTCGTCTCTCCTCGGGCCGGAACGGAAAATACCGACCCGAGGGGAGATGACATCACTTCCTTTGCTGCTGTTTAGCATACAGCAGCAAAGGAGTGTTCCTATTGGCCGGCGGCGATCGCGAGGGGGGGGCCACGATCGGATGGCCTCCCCCTCGTCTCCGATCGCCGGGGGACAAAACGGGACCGCCTCGGGCGGCGGGGGGGGGTCCGATCGGACCCCCCACCCGCGGGAGGCAAATCACGTACATGTACGTGATTTTGCCTGCCCGTGCCGCCTTGCCGACGTACATCGGCGTGAGGCGGTCCTTAAGTGGTTAAGACACTTCTACTATTTGTGAAATATGACCACACCCACTATTTGATGTGATTTGGAGGGTGTGTGTGGGGGGGAAGGGTTTTGGGGGGGTCGTGGTTGAGTTCCAGCACCTATTGTTTGAGAAAAAAAGCCCTGGATAAAACATAGCTACAGTTTGGGACACAGACTGCAATAACTTTTTTTTTTTTTGGGGGGGGGGGAATCAGATCCTATGTGACTTGCATATTGTCCATATCTGTGTTTTCTTGTCCCAGAGACAACTGCTTTATCCATTTCTTGTCTTGTTGTCCTAGAGACAGGAGTGGGGTACAATCTCCACAAAATTGCCAATCAAAACCTGACAGAAGTATTTACTCTCACTAAGTTTAGTTTCACATCTATGCGGCTGCGCTTGATGCGTTTTTCAGGCATGTTTTTCAGTGCATTTTGCGTTTTTAAACCAGTGTTTTTTCATGCATTTTGAGTTTTACGTTCTTTTTTTTTCCCTTTAAAAGCACTGTAAAACACACTGTATATAGCTGGTTGCTAATGAGGGGCCGGGTCCCAGCGTCCTTAGCAACCGATGAGTCATTAGCTGTCAGTGGGGTCCCCGCTAAAAGCTGAATGTAAAAAAAAAAAAAAAAAAAAGGCGCGTGGTTCTCCCCCATGTCCATACCAGGCCCTTCTGGTCTGGTATGGATTTGGAGGGGACCCCCCATGCCAAAATTTAAAAAAAATGGCATGGGCCCCCCCCCCCCCCAAAATCCATACCAGACACTTATCCAAGCATGCCGCCCGGCAGGTCAGGAAAGGGAAGGGACCTGCACCATGCCAGACCGCATTCCCTCAACATGGGGGGGTGGGTGCTTTGGGGCAGGGGGAGCTCTGCACCCCCCACCCCAAAGCACCTTGCCCCCATGTTGATGAGGACAAGGGCCTTTTCCTGAGAACCCTAGCTGGTGGTTATCGTGGTCTGCTGGCTGGGGGGCTTATCGGAATCTGGAAGCCCCCATTAACCACTTAAGGACCGGACCATTATGCTGCTTAAGGACCAGAGGACTTTTTCCAATTTGGCACTGCATCGTTTTAACTGCTAATTGCGCAGTCATGCAATGCTGTACCCAAACAAAATTTGTGTCCTTTTCTTCCCACAAATAGAGCTTTCTTTTGATGGTATTTGATCACCTCTGCCATTTTTATTTTTTGCGCTATAAACGGAAAAAGACCGAAAATTTTGAAAAAAAATTATATTTTCTACTGTTTGTTATAAAAAAAATCCAATAAACTCAATTTTAGTCATACATTTAGGCCAAAATGTATTTGGCCACATGTCTTTGGTAAAAAAAATGTCAATAGGCGTATATTTATTGGTTTGCGCAAAAGTTATAGCGTCTACAAACTAGGGTACATTTTCTGGAATTTACACAGCTTTTAGTTTATGACTGCCTATGTCATTTCTTGTGGTGCTAAAATGGCAGGGCAGTACAAACCCCCCCCCCCCCCAAATGACCCCATTTTGGAAAGTAGACACCCCAAGGAAATTGCTGAGAGGCATGTTGAAAGCATTGAATATTTTTTTTTTTTTTCCCAAGTGATTGAATAATGACAAAAAAAAAAATAATTTACAAAAAGTTGTCACTAAATGATATATTGCTCACACAGGCCATGGGCCTATGTGGAATTGCACCCCAAAATACATTCAGCTGCTTCTCCTGAGTATGGGGATACCACATGTGTGGGACTTTTTGGGAGCTTAGCCGCGTACGGGGCCCCGAAAAATAATCACCGCCTTCAGGATTTCTAAGGGCGTAAATTTTTTATTTCACTCCTCACTATCTATCACAGTTTTGAAGTCCATAAAAATGCCCAGATGGCACAAAACCCGCCCAAATGACCCCATTTTGGAAAGTAGACACCCCAAGCTATTTTCTGAGAGGCATGTTGAGTCCATGGAATATTTTATATTTTGACACAAGTTGCGGGAAAGTGACAAATTTTATTTATTTTTATTTTTTTTGCACAAAGTTGTCACTAAATGATATATTGCTCACACAGGCCATGGGCATATGTGGAATTGCACCCCAAAATACATTTATCTGCTTCTCCCGAGTATGGGGATACCACGTGTGGGACTTTTTGGGAGCCTAGCTGCGTACGGGGCCCCGAAAACCAATCACCGCCTTCAGGATTTCTAAGGGTGTAAATTTTTGATTTCACTCTTCACTGCCTATCACAGTTTCGGAGGCCATGGAATGCCCAGGTGGCACAAACCCCCCCAAGTGACCCCATTTTGGAAAGTAGACACCCCAAGCTATTTGCTGAGAGGCATGGTGAGTATTTTGCAGCTCTCATTTGTTTTTGAAAATGAAGAAAGACAAGAAAAAACTTTTTTTTTCTTTTTTCAATTTTCAAAACTTTGTGACAAAAAGTGAGGTCTGCAAAATACTCACTATACCTCTCAGCAAATAGCTTGGGGTGTCTACTTTCCAAAATGGGGTCATTTGGGGGGGTTTTGTGGTTCCAAAAAATTCAATCTCTTTTTAGGGAATTAATATGGAAAAACGGGCAGGCCAGGATAGGTCTACAAAAACTGCAGTGTCCTACTAAGGAGGGGGGACTGGGGGTCCCCCATCCTTTTACCTATTTTCTGGCAGCCCAGCTACAACAACTGGGCGGATGCGCCATTGATGGAGGGGGAAGTAAGAGTGCCCAAATTATTTTACAGGGAAGCCCACATAGTTCACTGGTGGAAGCACTGGAGGCAGAGTCACTACAAGGAGAGATCCCGACACTTAAAATGGTCACTAGGGTTTGGCAGACAACCAAGCGAATAATGGGGTATAAAGGAACCTCAGAATATTCACCAATCTGGAATAACAAGAACTTGCAGGAATTACTATCTGTTGACAGCAACAAGTTGTGGGAAAGGTGCGGGATAAGTCGGTTGATACAGTTATATGAGGGGGATACCCTGAAATCTTTCGAGGAATTGAAGCACGAAAATGGGATGCCAAATCGTGTATTCTATAGCTACTTACAGATTAGGCATGCCTTGAGCAAGCAGTTCGGCAGGCAACCCCCCATATGGTGTAGGATTCCACTGCTACAAACAATAATTAAATCAGAGACCTCTAAGGGGTTTATCTCAGAGATATACACCCAATTAATAAAGCGAATAAATATGCAGGTAGGCCTCCCTGGGGGTAGGGACAGATGGGCGGCCGATGTGGGGGAGATAACGGACACTGAGTGGAAAAGGATTTTGGAATTTGGACCAGAGGTGTCGGTCTCACCTTCACAAACGGCCTCCCATCTGATGCTACTACACAGATCTTATTATACTCCAAAAAAGCTTTTCATGTTTGGCCGCAGAATTAATGATGAGTGCCCTAGATGTAGAAGAACAGGCGACTTAATTCACATGGTATGGCGGTGCCCAAAACTAGTCAGGTACTGGTCCGAGATTTTAAAGAAAATAAATATAACGTTTAAAACTAATTTAGAGCTTGATTCCAAGACTTGTGTGCTGGGACACGTTAACAACGGGCTGAGAGACAGGAGCACAGCGGTGGCGGTAGCAAGATGTCTGTTCCAAGCCAGGAAATTAATAGCACAGCTTTGGCAATCAAGAACTCCCCCGACTTCGGAAGATTGGATTGGAACAGTCAACTCCACAGTGTGGAGTGAAAGGACATTCTATACTAGGGCAGGCAATTATAACAAGTTTGTGAGGTTGTGGAATCCGTGGGTCCAAGCAATTCCATGTCCGCAATCAGTGCTACTTTAGCGCTGAGAGTGCTTATTTCCTTAGCAATGGGGCGTGGCCGTACTAGGTGTAACTTAGAGATAAGAGAGAACAACGCACAGAACTGACGCTGTCCATCAGGTGCGCCCGGGTACTATGGAGGTCCAATAAGGGAGGGTCACAGGGGGGTGGGGGGAGGGTTTAATTAAGAGAAAAGAAACAACATATAAATATGTATAACGGTAATGTTAGGAAATGCGGCCAATAGGCCCTGAGGTATAAGCTGCATGATATGTGACCTGTAGTTTGGGACTACTGTTACCACCTACATATTGAAATGCAAATTGTAATACACTACTTTTAAAAACTATATAAAAAAAAAAGGGGGGAAAACTTTGAAAGGCCACAATGATGTGACTAGATTAGAGACGTATATGAGTATCATTCTGAAAGTAGTCTCTGGATAAAGTTGACTGATGTGGCAAAAAAAAAAAAAAAAAAAAAATTTACGCCCTTAGAAAGCCTGAAGGCGGTGCTTGGTTTTCGGGGTCCCGTACGCAGCTAGGCTCCCAAAAAGTCTCCCACATGTGGTATCCCCGTACTCAGGAGAAGCAACAGAATGTATTTTGGGGTGTAATTTCACATATTCCCATGGCATGTTTGAGCAATATATCATTTAATGACAACTTTGTGCAAAAAAAAAAAAAAAAAGTACTAGTTACTTACCGGTAACTGTCTTTCTGGGAAATCTTCCAGGACGGCACACCTGAGAGATGAGAGGCTCCTCCCGACAGGAAACACAATCAATCAACAGCTGTTTTAAGTCCACACCCTTCCCCTTGATCCTCAGTTTGTAGAGAAGTAACTCCTGAACCTGTTTCACAAGGGAAATCATTCCTCATAGGTACTCCCCTTCTAGTGTTCTAAAATTTTCCCTCCTCCAACGGGTGGGAAGTAGGCCTGCCGTCCTGGAAGATTTCCCAGAAAGACAGTTACCGGTAAGTAACTAGTACTTTTCTCAAGTCATCTTCCAGGACGGCACACCTGAGAGGATAATCAAGTAGCTCAGGCCTACCTTTAGGGTGGGACCACTGCAAGACCCTCTTGGCGAACCTCGGTTCTGCAGTGAGCTTTACCTTCACTCCATATGCTTGATGAAGGTATCTTAGCTGGATCATGCGGCTTATCTGCCGGTCTACTCCACCGGTGTCCCTGCCTTCTCTGCTTCGGATGCAGGATCTAGGTGGAGTGGGCTCTTAAAGATGGAATCAGAAAACATGTTAAACTTGTAGGTTATCAATGTTGCCTGTCACACATCTAACAACAATGGCCTATTCTGCCTAAAGGTGCTGCTTAGAACCACTAAAAAGATTAATCGGAGAGCTGTGTTGTAAGACAAGGACACTACATTGATCAATAAGGGAGCCTGTCTTAACACAACCCTGTCCAGGGAAATAAAACTGCCAAAGGGGGGGCCCCTGACAGACAACCTTTTTTGTTCATTTTTATCTTTACGTCAGCAAAGACTGAAGGGAAACCTACTTAAGGGAAATAGATTAACAAAAACTTAACCCCTGGGTTTAAGGCATGCCCAATCTATAGTTTTACTTATGCCCGAGAGCCTACTCAGGAGATTAACATCCGTAGCAGGAGGAGAACACTCATACTGCTACATCTAGTTTTGCTAGAAGGGCAAAATGAAGGCCATGCACCGAGCTGTAACCTATTTGGTCGGGTATACATGTTTATACTTCATCTTCAGGCCATAAAACTCCTCTGAACCGAACTTCCTAAGTTCTTATTAAACAGGGCGATTCATTATCGCCTTCCTCCAGTGACCCATAACTCTACCGGGCTTCAACCCTAGGAAATGGCTCTGGCATCCCTGAATGTAAGGGGTCGAGGCTTTTTGACATGTGACATCTGCACCAGGACTCCAGGCCCTTTCACGGAAGAGAAGGCTGAAATACAAAAAAGGTGATACATGTATTATTAATATCACAAATAAAAAAAAATCATAGATTGTGGACATAGCACAATAGATTTAGACAGAAAGGACACAAGCATAGACATCAATGTTGTGTATCTGAGTGTGACTAGCTAAACCAAAATATCAAATATGGGAAGAGACCCAAATCTGAACCTCACAGCCTGGTTTTCTGATGTGCGGCCAATATGTAAGCATTAAGACACAAACACACCTTAAATGCTGCGCATTTCTGAAGTGCAGCTAGCTAGGTCATAACTGGTAAATACAGAAAGGCCGGGAACCCCCTTTTACAGTGGTGTTTTACTGATGTACAGCAAAACAAGGCTATAAAGAGAAGACAGAAAGACCCAAACTTCTATGTTGCGTATTTATGACGAACCAACAAGTACAGTTATAAGACACTTCCTGTTATGCAGTTCTGTAGTGCAGTTACATAGAACCAACAGAGAAAGAACACAAGCAACCTACAGCACTGTGTTTTTCTGAAGTACCATAAGGTAAGGCAATATGAAACAGAAAGCACCAACAAGCTTCAATGTTGAGTATTTCTGCTGTGCAGCAACATAAAAACAAAGAAACAACAGACAGCCTTTACAGCTGCGATCTTTCTGGTCTACTGCAAAATAAGGCAATAACTCCACAATGAGTATTCCTGCAGCATTGCAAAACCTGAACCAGAAGGGACAGACAGGCCCGGATTTACTCCCTTTGCCGCCCCAAGGCCGGGTCCTTCAATGCCGCCCCCCCCCCACACACACACACCATTCTCGTCCTCTATCGATGACTGCTACAATAGATCAATTAAAAACATATCTCCACACACGAGAACACTGAAAATAACTGGCTTTTAATTAAAGATTACAGCAGTAAGAAACTCCCTACAATTTTACAATTTTTTAGCTCTAACTTTTCTTTTGGCAAACTCATCAATGATATCTTCGTAGGACAAAGTATTTAAAAGTTCTGACTCAATGGCAAGTAAAGCTAAACTGTTCAGTCTTTCTTGACCCAAAGATGATCTTAAATAGTTCTTTACTCATTTCAGACATGAAAAAGATCGTTCTGCTGAACAGTTAGTAACCAGAGTGCAAAGATAAATACGCATTGCTATATCGATGTTAGGGTAAATAACCTGCAATTTTTCTGCTTTGAATGTTTTGTAGAGCTCTGAAATTGAAGCTTCACCTTTATCAATATTTTTCAAGTAAAAACAAAAGGTGCAGACATTCATCAGGAAGTGACGTTTCCAAATCATCAGGATAGCTGTTACACAGGTTGGAAGACTGAGATTGTATATCACTGGTTGCTAGTGTAGTAAGCTTTTCAAGAAAATGAAACTTGTTGTAGACTTGTTCATAAGCCTCAGATCTTCTTTGCAGCTCGCTGTTTAATTTGTCAAGAATTGCAAAGAACGTGTTTACCCTGAAATGGTCTGTAGCATTTAACTGTACGTGTCCTTCTTGACTTACATCAAATGGAAATTTTTTTTTTCTAGCTCTAGCGCAGGCGGTTTTGAAATGGTCAAGGCCAGAGAGTTATTTGGCTTCTGATTCAAACCTTTCAAACTCATTTCTATAGCTTTGCATGAGGTGGAGAAGTGCCCCATAGAGCTTCACAACTGATGAAATGTCTATATCTGCACTCTGCAATCGTTTGTTTGTTGCATTAAAAGGTTCCAAAATGCTGTTCCAAAATACTGTCATGAAGGCGGTCTCCAGACAATTCAGACTTCTTAGAAGTGCTGCAGCCTCACTTCTTGTCACTGGCCTTTGAGAGTCATCATCCTCTATTGCTTCCAGGGCTTCAATAATTTCTGTCCACGATTTCCTCAGAGTATGACATGCATCACTGCGTGCTGACCATCTTGTGACAGACAGATTTTTAACTGTGGACTTGGCATTTAAATGAGAAGTTAAGACTTCCCACCTACTGGTAGAGCCAGAAAAAAAATTATACAGCTGTTGGATGACTCCAAAGAATGATACTGCTTCTACGCAGCTTTCTGCAGCACATGTTCCTACAAGGTTCAGGGAATGTGAAGAGCATGGTATATATGTAGCTAGTGGATTTACTTCTTTAAAACGAGCCTGAAGTCCAGAATATGGGCCAGCCATATTGCTAGCATTATCGTATGACTGACCTCTACAATTCTGAAGGTCAAGTTGGTGAAATTCTAGTGTATCACTTACATCTTTAAATAAACTTTGAGCTTTGTGGCCAATATGTGGTATGAACTTTATAAATCATTCCACTGGCACACCCTCGTCATTCACATATCGTATAATGAAGGCTAGCTGATCCACGTGAGAAACATCTGGGGTTGAATCCACGCTTATCAAGTAATATTTAGCATCCTTCACCTCGACAATTATTGCATCCAACAGTCTGACTGCCAATATTTCAATGAACTCATAGCAAACAGTTTTGGATAGATAGGATGCTGTGCCAGAGCCAGCATTGCCATAGCGCTTAATGTGCTCGTTCATGAAGGGATCAAACTCAGCAATGAGTTCAAGTAACATTAGATAGTTACCATTTGTATGAGAGCCAAAACTTTCATCTGTGCCTCTAAATGCCAATCCACGAGAAGATACTGTAAAGCCTTCACAACCGCAACAACACGCCTGAGGCCATTTCTCCAGTACTCTCTTTCTTTGTTTTGTTGCAAAATTAGCATGTTATCCATTTTGCCACATGCAGCGTTCCTGTTTTTTAATTTCATAAAACATGTTTTATGTTGCTCAGAGTCTTCGTGTTCTCTTAGGCGAACAGAAGCATTCTTCCAATCACTAAATCCTTCTTGAGCCAGCTGACATTTAGCAGATGAACTACCAAAAATATGACAAGGGGCACAAAAAACAGCTTTTGCTTTCTCAGAGTATACCAGCCAGGTTCTCTCATACAGTTCTCCATTCTGCAGTTTGAGTTTAAACAAGAAATTGGAGAATGACCGGGTCCGATCAGAATATTTGCGAGCCGATAAGGAAAAGTCAGCATTTTTATTTTGAGTTATGCCATTTATAGCTAAATAGTCCTTTAGCTTTTCACTATTCCTATCCCAATCCATAGGATCAGAAGAAAATACCAAATCAATATTGGCTTCTTCATTAGAATAAATTATTTTAGAAGTTGCAATAGGCTCAGTGGTATTGTCTTCTATGTACTGCTGCCCTTCTGCCACCTGTTCAGTCTCCACAGGTACAGAACCTCCAGCAGTGCCTCTGTTAGAGAAAAAACTTTGTATTTTTGGCATGTGCTTGAGCTCTTCTTTTATACGTTCAGCTTTCTCCTTTGCATTTTGGCGGTAGCCATGACCACTCAATTTTTGTCTTTTCTCTGACATATTAGAGTTTTTTCTAAATCAAGAAAATAGTCTTTTGTTAATGACACCTAATCTTTCTCTTACTGTGGCATTTAAAAATGTTCTCACTATTTAAATAACAGCCTCTAAGTTTCTAACATACAATATACAAAAGGGGCAGATCCTTGGCCAGTGAAGGGACATGTGATCAATACAGTTGGGCTTTTTTTTTCACCTTGATGCATCTAATGCATTAAGGTGAAAAAACTAGGGATGCACCGAATGGGTTTTTTGGTGCCGAAACCGATACCGAAAATGAAAAATACAAGATGCCGAAAACCGAAACCGATACCGAAACAGCACCAATACCGAAAGTGACTGTTTTTAAAAAATATTTTTACACAGGAGATGGTCAGAGACTGGAGACATGGTACAGGAGATGGTCAGAGACTGGGGACATGGTACAAGAGATGGCCAGAGACTGGGGACATGGTACAGGAGATGGCCGGAGACTGGGGACATAGTACAGGAGATGGTCAGAGACTGGGGACATGGTACAAGAGATGGTCAGAGACTGGGGACATGGTAAAGGAGATAGTCAGAGACTGGGGACATGGTACAGGAGATGGTCAGAGACTGGGGACATGGTACAGGAGATGGTCAGAGACTGGGGACATGGTACAGGAGATGGTCAGAGACTGGGGACATGGTACAGGAGATGGTCAGAGACTGGGGACATGGTACAGGAGATGGTCAGAGACTGGGGACATGGCACAGGAGATGGTCAGAGACTGGGGACATGGTACAAGAGATGGTCAGAGACTGGGGACATGGTACAGGAGATGGTCAGAGACTGGGGACATGGTACAGGAGATTGTCAGAGACTGCAGACACATTACAGGAGATGATCAGAGACTATCCATTGTACACTCATACATATATGGCTGTGTGTGTAAAAGTGACAGGTAATCAGCAGTACACAGTATAACTTCACAGGAAAATTAAGATGCTTTCACTAACCTACTAGATTCCAGGTTGTTGCCCCTACCATGTGTATGTATGAATGTCAGTTAGGGACTTTAGATTGTAAGCTCTTTGAGGACAGGGTCTGATGTGAATGTACAATGCAGGGCTAAAAGTCCTGAGCCACTAGCCAGGCCTTAAGGCTCGGTTCACACTAGGACGACTTGTCAGACGACCTAGGTCGCTTGACAAGTCGCCTCCCGTTCTGTGCTATGGAACCGTTCTAAGGGGAGCGACGCAAGTCGCTCCGACTTAGAAAAAGGTTCATGTACGACTTTGGGGGCGACTTGGGGCGACTTGCATAGACTTCTATACAGAAGTCGTTTTGCAAGTCGCCCGGGCAGTCGTGTGCAGGTCGCCTCGGTGAGGCGACCTGCAAGTCGTGCCGCCTCTGATGTGAACCGAGGCTAAGAGTTACTCACCACCACCTGGCCCACCCAAACCCTGCCCTGCCCCGCCCCTCCCCTAAACACACCTCACACCTAAACATATCTCATGAAATTACACTATTAAATGTTTTATGCAGAATTAAGTTCCAAAAATAAATATCAACAACCACTTTAACAATATCAACATAAAGCATATCAGTACTAATCAGTTCAGCCTATCAGTGCCCATCAGTGCAGCCTATCAGTGCCCATCAGTGCCGCCTATCAGTGCTCATTAGTTCAGCCTATCAGTGCAGCCTACCAGTTCCACCTATCAGTGCTCATCAGTGCAGCCTACCAGTGCCGCCTATCAGTACTCATTAGTGCAGCCTATCAGTGCAGCTTACCAGTGCCCATCAGTGCAGCCTACCAGTGTCGCCTATCAGTGCTCATTAGTGCAGCCCATCAGTGCCGCCTACCAGTGCTCATCAGTGCCGCCTATCAGTACCGCCTATCAGTGCCCATCAGTGCCGCCTATCAGTACTCATCAGTGCAGCCTACCAGTGCCGCCTATTAGTGCCCATCAGTGCCACCTATCAGTGCTCATTAGTTCAGCCTATCAGTGCAGCCTACCAGTGCCGCCTATCAGTGCTCATCAGTGCAGCCTACCAGTGCTGCCTATTAGTGCCCATCAGTGCCGCCTATCAGTGCAGCCTATCAGTGCAGCCTACCAGTGCCAATCAGTGCAGCCTACCAGTGCCCATCAGTGCAGAATACCAGTGTCGCCTATCAGTGCCGCGTATCAGTGCTCATTAGTGCAGCCTACCAGTGCCCATCAGTGCAGCCTACCAGTGCCCATCAGTGCAGCTCACCAGTGCCGCCTATCAGTGCTCACCAGTGCAGCCTACCAGTACCCATCAGTGCCGCCTATCAGTGCAGCCTACCAGTGCCGCCTATCAGTGCTCATCAGTGCAGCCTACCAGTGCTGCCTATTAGTGCCCATCAGTGCCGCCTATCAGTGCAGCCTATCAGTGCAGCCTACCAGTGCCAATCAGTGCAGCCTACCAGTGCCCATCAGTGCAGAATACCAGTGTCGCCTATCAGTGCCGCGTATCAGTGCTCATTAGTGCAGCCTACCAGTGCCCATCAGTGCAGCCTACCAGTGCCCATCAGTGCAGCTCACCAGTGCCGCCTATCAGTGCTCACCAGTGCAGCCTACCAGTACCCATCAGTGCCGCCTATCAGTGCAGCCTACCAGTGCCGCCTATCAGTGCTCATCAGTGCAGCCTACCAGTGCCGCCTATCAGTGCTCATTAGTGCAGCCTATCAGTGCAGCTTACCAGTGCCCATTAGTGCAGCCTACCAGTGTCGCCTATCAGTGCTCATTAGTGCAGCCCATCTGTGCCGCCTACCAGTGCTCATCAGTGCCGCCTATCAGTGCCGCCTATCATTGCCCATCAGTGCCGCCTATCAGTGCAGCCTACCAGTGCCCATCAGTGCAGCCTACCAGTGCCCATCAGTGCAGAATACCAGTGTCGCCTATCAGTGCCGCATATCAGTGCTCATTAGTGCAGCCTACCAGTGCCCATCAGTGCAGCTCACCAGTGCCGCCTATCAGTGCTCACCAGTGCAGCCTACCAGTACCCATCAGTGCCACCTATCAGTGCAGCCTACCAATGCCGCCTATCATGAATCTATGGGACTCTACAGGAATCTATGCAAACTTATTAGACAGACAGTCCACCACATTCAGTAAAAAATCATGTACTGCAAAGTGCTCCATGTATGCTGGAACCTATGCAAACTTATTAAACAGTCCACATTCAGTGAAAGTTCATGTACTGCAAAGTTTGCAGTACATGAACTTTCACTGAATGTGGACAGTTTAATGGATTTGAGCATGCATGGATCACTTTTGCAATATGCTCAGAAAATTTGCATTTAATCTAAGATGAGCAGTGAGCACTGCCACTTACAAAAATAAATTCAACTTACCTGCTGTCCTGGCCACCACTTGCGGGGGTTCCAATCCCATCATCCTCCTCTTTTGTTTCCTCCTGTGAGTGACAGAGAGAGACCCCGAGACCCCGCCCCCCGGGACAAGAAGACCATGGGACAAGAAGACATAGGGATGTGTCAGTCACGCAGAGGAGGGTAGGCGGAGCATTAGGCTCCGCCTCCGCCTCAGTCACTGTAATGACATACACAGGAGGGTAGGCGGAGCATTAGGCTCCGCCTCCGCCTCAGTCACTGGCCAGTCACGGCGCCGGGCATTTAATGGGGGCGTCATTTGCTCCCTCCCCTTGGCCAAGTCCGCCCCTATGTTTACTAGCAGTGCATCCATGTATGATGTATCTTATCTACAGGCCACCGCACTGCTGCGCCGGGGGCTTTATTTGTGCAGGGAGGCAGCCGTGGGAGCTGGGACTCTTGGGGACAGATCGGGGGGATTTCATGCGGCGGGGGGGCGGCTTTGGCGCCGCCCCTGCTCTACTGCCGCCCCGAGGCCTGGCCTCGGTGGCCTTGTCGGAAATCCGGCCCTGGGGACAGATAAGCTTAGGGTTCCCACACCGTGTGACCCAACCTGCCACTTGGGACTGCAAGACGCATGAGAAGTCCTACTATGGCTTCCAAAGGGTATCATTCGTGACTGTGCGACTCCAGGTCGCAGCGTATCCAGCAGTCCCTGCTTACAGAACCACAGACCTCAAGATTACACAGGTCGCAGGAAAAGCAGTTTTCGGGTCGAACAAACAAGGGGTCCCCATGCTGTGGCTCCCTGGAGGAGTGCAGCCAACAACCCCCTACTGTGTATACCTAAGAAACAGCAAGGAAGATCAATGAGAAACACCACTTACTGCTGTGCCTTTCTGATATACGGACGATAAGTCAGTAAATATAGGACATACAGGACACAAACAATGTTCAATCTTTGTGTATGTCTGATGTGTAGCATATACCAATACTGAGCAGAGATGTCATTACCCTCAATGTGTCTCCCTGCTGAGCAGCAAAAACAAATCAGAAAAAGACAAACAACCTTCACTGTTGTGTCCTTTCTGATATGCAGCCAATAAGGCAGTAAACCTTCAATTTTGTATGTGTCTGATGTGCAACAACAATCTTGAATAGAGATAGCACATCCATATTCAAGTGATTTGGCATGTGACTCAACATGTCAAATCGCATGCCTAAAATTGGCAGCCATTGCCGTTAATCGCACTGTCTGAATCAGCCCGGGCCACTTTGTGGTGCTGCACTGATTACCAATGGCAGTATGTGTACTATCCCTGGCACAGGTTCAATTTTGTATTTTGCAACAAAATCAGGACCATCCGTCATCACTGCTGCCTTTCTGATAAGCAACCAATAAGGCAGTAATACAGGGCCCACAGACAGACCTCAATCTTGTATATGTCTGATGTGCAATAATATAACAGTTCTGAATAGAGATAGCACATCCATATTGAAGTGGTTTGGCATGCAACTCAACATGTCAAAGTCGCATGCCTAAAATCGGCAGCCATTGCTGTTAATAGCGCTGTCTGAATCAGCATGTCACTTTGTGGTGCTGCACCGATTACCAATGGCAGTATGTGTACTACCCATGGCCCAGGTTCAATTTGTATTTTCCAACAAAATCAGGACCATCCATCTTCACTGCTACCTTTCTGATAAGCAACCAATAAGGCAGTAATACAGGACCCACAGACAAACTTCAAATCGTGTATATCTCTAATGTGCAACAATCTAACAATTCTGAATAGAGATAGCACATCCATATTGAAGCGATTTTGCATGCGACTCACATGTCAAATCGCATGCCTAAAATCGGCAGCTATTGCCGTTAATAGCACTGTCTGAATCAGCACGACACCTACTTGTGGTGCTGTACCGATTACCAAAGGCAGTATATGTACTACCCCTGCCATCAATCTTTCCTGCTGCCTTTCTGATAAGCAACCAATAAGGCAGTAATACAGGACACAAAAACCCCACAGACAGACCCCAATCTTGTGTAGGTCTGATGTGCAGCAATATAACAATTATGAGCAGAAATGTCATCACCCGACTCAATGATGTGCGTTTCTGGCATGCGGCACAAAAACCAGAAAGTACAGACCACCTTCCCTGTTGTATTTTCTGATCTGTAGCCAAACAAAGCAGTACCTTTAGGATATAAAGGACACCCAACAAGCTTCAGCAGAGCGGTCACAAATCTCAATGTGTACTTTAGTTGTGCCAAACACCCCAGCAAGGACAAACCTTCACTACTGAGGTCTACTGGTGAGCAGCCAAGTAGGAGTCCTGGTGTATCCCTTTATGAAATAACCAAACAGGAGCAATTTATTTCATAGGCCTAGCCTGGGCTGTAGATACTAATCCTTCACCACCAGTGAAGGAACCAATCCTAAAATGGTTGGACACCTTACTATAGTAGCTGTTGTCCTACCTTACCTCCGTAGATTGAGCAAAACGCTAGCCAGCTCATACACGGGTGGGGCTGATCAGTAACTAAAGTCTCAATGAGCCCAGCCCTAGAGACCAATATAAGACCTCTAAAAAGGGTGGTTACCAATTTAGCCTGGAGGTAAATAGCCACCTGCAGCCCTTAAAGAAGCAATCATATAGCCATCTAGCTCTTGCATATGTTTGCACAGAAAATCCTTAATCAAAGGATATAGGAAAACGATTTATGGTAAATCGCTTTTAGATCTGTCACTGAGTGGACTGTAGTCCAAACCAAAAAGGTTTTTCTTACCCCCTGCATTAAAATATAACCACAATGTAAGAGTGGAGTGGGAGGTTGGAGCTTATGAAAAGTTACCCATAGCAAGCAACCCCCAAAAGGAGGATCTGTCACAAGGGAACCCCTACTGTGCCACACAGAAGCTTGGTCCCTGCCACATTGTTGAAAGTTAGGTCAGCTTTTAAGCATCTTGGAGCAACTTTAAGCAGATTCCTGGCAGCTGGGCAAATAGGGCCAGATAACCTAGTGCACCTGCTGAGCAAGGGAGCTTACTCCTGAATCCTTCAACCATTGCACCATTAATAACTTGTTCAGTGGTATACCTGGCCAGTAAGGAACTCTTTGTTCTACCAGGTCACCCTCTTTGCTGTATTCACCCCTACTAATGTACCACAACCGGGTATGTAGGGAGAGGCTGGCAACCTACTGTTGTGATAACCACAGTGTCTCTGCTATAAGAGGAAGCTGTGGCTGGTGGCTTTTAGCAGTAGCTTCTGGGCTATTTTGTTATGGAGACCCCAGGTCCTGCACTGCACCACTCAGTAAATACAGGTGGAAGGGGAAAAAATGCCTTACCTACCTCTTTCCCATCTGAGGTGGTTTAGGCACATTCGCTCCTCTGCACCACTTGTCCACCATACAGCATCTCTGATGTAGGAGGGAGCTGTGGCTGGTGTCTTTAGCAAAAGCTTCTGGGCTATTTGAATCCAGACCCCAGGGGAGATTATCTCAAATGCCCAGAAACCATCTGGCTGGGATTGGGGATTTTTGACTCACCGTTGTCGTCTTCCCCTTTTTCCACAGCCACCGGGCTTGCTTTTCCATCCTTATGGTCCACACGCAAGGAGGATAGCCGCCAAAGGGCCCCCCCCCCCCCCCACAACTGCTGTCCCTTTAGGGAGCTGCAAGGTTAGGCTGTGTCCTGCACTCTCCAGTCAGTATATACACATGGGGGGGGGGGGGCAATGCCGTACGTTCCTCATTCCCATGAGGTGGTTTAGGCAGACATTCACCATAGTAAACTGGTGCCTCCTCGAAAGGAGGATGTGGGCGCCTGCTTCTGCTGACTCTCAGCCTTCCCTTCTGGGTAAGAACGCGGGTCGTTCAGGCGGTACCCTCCCCAGCAGCCCACGCGAGCTACCAGGGACCCAGGAGTCAGGGGATACGATCCCCCTGGAAAGAACTGACGGCCAGCACCCCCGTCTGAACTGACGCCCGGACAGGTAAGGGGGGGGGGGAGACAGGATAAAGGCCCCTGAAGTTCTGGGGACACCACTGTACCCAGGGGCCTTCAGCTCTCAGGGGGGCTTTCCCAGTTTCTGCTGCCCCCCCTGAGGAAAGGATAGGGGAACCCCCTGGGAAGGATAAATATATCCTGCCAGACCCAGAGGCTTCCCAGGCATTTGGTCCGGCTCCCAGGGGGAGACCACCAGCCCCAGGCTTCGGTCATTTGGAAAAAAACAAACAGTTTCGCCGTGTAGGGAGAAACACAATCAAAAACTGAGGATCAAGGGGAAGGGTGTGGACTTAAAACAGCTGTTGATTGATTGTGTTTCCTGTCGGGAGGAGCCTCTCATCTCTCAGGTGTGCCGTCCTGGAAGATGACTTGAGAAAAATTTGTCTCTTTCCCGCAACTTGTGTCACAATAAAAAATATTCCATGGACTCGACATGACTCTCAGCAAATAGCTACTTTCCAAAATGGGGTCATTTGGGGGTGGTTTTGAACTGTCCTGGCATTTTATGCACAACATTTAGAAGCTTATGTCACACATCACCCACTCTTCTAACCACTTGAAGACAAAGCCCTGACACTTTTTGTTTACATGAAAAAAAATTTTTTTTTTGCAAGAAAATTACTTTGAACCCCCAAACATTATATATTTTTTTAAAGCAAATGCCCTACAGATTAAAATGGTGGGTGTTTCATTTTTTTTTTTTCAAAGTATTTGCGCAGCGATTTTTCAAACGCATTTTTTGGGGAAAAAAAAACACACTTTTTAAAATTTGAATGCACTAAAAACACACTATAATGCCCAAATGTTTGATGACATAAAAAAGATGATCTTAGGCTGAGTACATGGATACCAAACATGACATGCTTTAAAAGTGCGCACAAACGTGCAGTGGCGACAAACTAAATACATTTTTAAAAGCCTTTAAAAGCCTCTACAGGTTACCACTTTAGATTTCCAGAGGAGGTCTACTGCTAAGATTACTGCCCTCGATCTGACATTCGCGGTGACACCTCACATGCACGGTGCAATTGCTGTTTACATTTGACGCCAGACCGACGCTTGCGTTCGCCTTTGCGCAAGAGCAGGGGGGGACAGGGGTGCTTTTTTTTTCTTTATTATTTTTTTTGCTTTTTTATCTTATTTTTAAACTGTTCCTTTCATTTTTTTTTAAATCATTTTTATTGTTATCTCAGGGAATGTAAATATCCCCTATGATAGCAATAGGTAGTGACAGGTACTCTTTTTTGAAAAAATTGGGGTCTATTAGACCCTAGATCTCTCCTCTGCCCTCAAAGCATCTGACCACACCAAGATCGGTGTGATAAAATGCTTTCCCAATTTCCCAATGGCGCTGTTTACATCCGGCGAAATCTAAGTCATGAAATGCTCGTAGCTTCCGGTTTCTTAGGCCATAGAGATGTTTGGAGCCACTCTGGTCTCTGATCAGCTCTATGGTCAGCTGGCTGAATCACCGGCTGCATTCTCAGGTTCCCTGTTGAGACAGGAGAGCCAGAGAAAAACATGGAAGACGGTGGGGGGGGGGCATTCCCTCCCACTGCTTGTAAAAGCAGTCTAGAGGCTAATTAGCCGCTAACATTGCTTTTTCATGAAAGCCGACCGCTGGCTGAACAGAATGATACCAAGATGATACCTAAACCTGCAGGCATCATTCTGGTATAACCACTCAAAGTCGGGAATGGCGTACCTGAAGACAAAAAAATGGTTAACAATAAAACACAGTAAACGGTAAAGTATAAAAAATTGCATACCTGAAAAGCAAGCATGATAAAACATAATAACAATAAAACATTGCAGAATAGAATACAGTAAAAAAGAGCAGAACAATAGAGAAAGAAGAGAGAGAGAGAGAACAATAAAAACGACAACTATTTATTTTTATTTTATAATTTATTTTTTTTTTAAACTTTTTTTTGTAACTAACTTTTATAACTGTAACTGATTCCAGGTTCGGGTCTCTCAAAATGCGATGGCATCTTGGGAGACCCTGTGAAAGTGTGCCTAGTCTGTGCAATGCTGTACCCTACGCTAATACTCAACTAGTGAATGGTAGCATTCAAAACATTCACCAATGCAAAGACCAGGATTGTCAGGACAGGAGGGACAATAATAGTGGGTGTCACGCCTATATGGGGGAAGTACGGGCGCTGCAGAAGTGGTGGGTTCCCAATTAGGATTGGCGAATGCAGCAGGAAGGGCACTATGGGCACGACGGGCCTGTGTTTGTCTTCTTGGTGGCAGCGGGACACTACTTGTGCTTGCCACCTCACCAACTTGAACTGCACTTATGGGACTCGCCACGTCACCAAGTGTTACTACAGTGCTGGTTTGACTATGACCGGGGTGTACTAGGCCACCGGTACTTGCCAGTTTACCAAAATGCTACCAAAAAAACTGTTAGCGATCGCAGGGATCAGGCCTGACTCTACGAACGCTGCAGTTATGCGTTTAGTGTTTTGTAAGTGACAGTGATCGATCGATACTGCACTTGGGTGTGCTGGGCTGGGCCGGACGGAGGGGCACAACACAGGTGCTAGCAGGTATCTGGGCTGATCCCACTAACACTGCGTTTTTGGGAACCCTAAACTGCTGGGGACGCTAGTATAGATCTGATCAGATATTGATCCGTTCAGATACTATACCACTGAGGGAGGTGTACGGTGCGTGCGTGGGTGTTAGCGCTACTGGCGCTAACCTGACGCTGCTTGGGGCTGGTGCTTACCAGTTCACCAAAATGCTACCAAAAAAACTGTTAGCGATCGCAGGGATCAGGCCTGACTCTGCGAACGCTGCAGTTATGCGTTTAGTGTTTTGTAAGAGACAGTGATCAATCGATACTGCACTTGAGTGGGCTGGGCTGGGCAGAGGGGGCAAAACGCAGGTGCTAGCAGGTATCTGGGCTGATCCCGCTAACACTGCGTTTTTGGGAACCCTAAACTGCTGGGGACGCTAGTATAGATCTGATCAGATATTGATGCGTTCAGATACTATACCACTAAGGGAGGCGTATGCTGCGTGCGTGGGTGTTAGCGGTACTGGCGCTAATCTGACGCTGCCTGGGGCAACGCATATCACCGCCGGGCGATCAGGGGGCTAAACCTTTATTTGGTAATAAACGACGGGTGCCCTGACAATATAAACGAACTAACCAGCGTCACCCATAACAGTTATATGGTGATCAGTGGTGAAAGGGTTAACTAGGGGGCAATCAAGGGGTTAAAACATTTATAAGATAGTATATGGGGGTCCCTGTCACTATAAAACGCTGACGGCAAACCTAAATACTTACGTCCCTAACTAGCGTCACCAGTGACACTAATACAGCGATCAGAAAAATGATCTCTTAGTGACACTGGCGACAGGGGGTGATCAAGGAATTAAAACTTTATTAGGGGGGGTTAGGGGGGTACCCTAGACCTACAGGGGGCTAATACTATACTGACACCATGCAGTAATCAAAAAAAAACAAAAAACTGCTTGGTGTCAGTGTGACAGGGGGGTGTTATGTGTGCCTGGCATGTTCTACTGTGATGTGGGTGTGTTGTGCACTCACATTTCAGTCTTCTGTCCTAGGCTCTGGAGCGGAAACTGCCGAGCCGAGGAGAGATGACATCACATCCTCTGCCTCTGTGTACTACACAGAGGCAGGGGAAGCATCTCATTGGCTGGGAGCGATCGCGGGGGGGCCACGATCGGATGGCCTCCCCCTCATCTCTGATCACTGCCAGACCAAAGGCGACCACCTCAGACCCCCCGCCCGCGGGAAGGCAATCACGTACCAGGTACGTGATTTTGCCTGCCCGTGCCATTCTGCTGACATATATCAGCATGAGGCGGTCATCAAGTGGTTAAAGAAAGGGACCCCCAGATCCCGCCATCCCAATGTGAATGGGTATCGGGTATATCGTACCCCTACCCATTCACCAAAAAAGCAGTGAAATGTAATAAAAACACAAAAGCCAATTTTTGAAAATTCCTTTATTAATAGCTCTGTCTTCTCTAGCCGTCACTTCCCGCCATCTTCTCCTTCCCGTCGCCTCTTCCTGCCATCTTCTCCTTCCCGCTGTCTCTTCCCACCGTCTTCTCCTCAAGCCGGCAGTGAGAAAGAAGACAGCAGCGGCAAGAGACGGCGGCGGCGGGAAGAGGCAACTTGAGGAGAAAACGGTGGGAAGAGACAGCGGGAAGGAGAAGGTGGTGGGAAGTGACAGCTAGAGAAGACAGAGCTATTAATAAAGGAATTGTCAAAAAATGTCTGTTGTGTTTTATTACATTTCATTGCTTTTTTAGTGAATGGGTAGGGGTACGATGTACCCGATACCCATTCACATAGGAGGGGCCTAGCACCCCCCCCATGTTGAGGGCATGGGGCCTGGTATGGTTTGCTCGTCCCCTCCCTTTACTGACCTGCCCGGCGGCATGCTTGGATAAGGGTCTGGTATGGATTTTGTGGGGGACCCCACGCCATTTTTTTTTAAATTTCGGCGTGGGGTGGTTCCCTCCGAACTCATACTACACCCGAAGGACCTGGTATGGACCTGGGGGCAACCCCACAGCGTTTTTTTTTTGTAACAATACATTTTTTTTTACATTCAGCGGGGAATCCCGCTGACAGCTGATGACTCATTAGTTGTCAAGGACGCAGAGGCCAGCTTCCCGGCCCCCTGCTTAGCAACCAGCTATATACAGTGGTAAAATGACAACCACAAAACGCAAAACACATCAAAAACCCCATCAAAAATGCACCACTTGCGTTTCTGGTGCAGCTCCGTTGAAGTCTATTACATGCAAAATGCAAACTGCAGTGGAAAAAAAGTCCCAGACCCTTTCCAAAAAATGCTGCAAAATGCACAGATGTGAACTAGTACCATAGGAAACCATGTTAAATGGACTGTAGTGCGTTTCTGCAAACTGCAAAACGCACAGGCGTGAACGTAGGGTAAGTCAATGCAATTTTGTTTGGCTGTAGCTGGGCTGAAATTAAACAGTATGTTAAACATAGCTGGAGTAAGAAATATTTTTATATTTGCCCATACTTTAATAATAAAAAAAAAATGGTATCTATTGCAAGAGCAATTCAACAATGCAGTTCACTCTATCTGCATAATAAAATTGGCAGTTGTTTGGGGACAATATAAAAAAGATTGCTATGTTTTTTTTTTTACTCATTTGCTGTTACTGAAACATCTTTAATTAACATAAAATTGATAATAAAAATCTAATATAATATTGCTTAGCTTTAAAATGGTAACCCAATACTATAAATATAATCATAAATAGTTTTATCCAGCATTAACATTCTAGTGAAATGTCATTAGCACAGATGTAAATAAAGTTTATTTGTGTCTAAATGGAATTTCAAATTCATAAGCATAACACTGAATATAATTTAAGTCTAATCAGTAAGGAAACATCACCATATGATACTATATTATAGCCAGATATATATGAGGGTTTGCGAACAAGATAACAGAGGTTAGTGCATCAACATATAGGGCTACAAAAACATTGGATATAAAGGGAGAAGGGAAGGGAAACCAGGGAAATGAGGGAAAATATAAAGCAACATTGCTAAGGGGATTATCCCCCATGTGACCTCAGGGATTACTGTATAAAATGCGAGACCTACGCTGAGGGTCGACGCTAAAACTCCAGGATGCCCCACCAGCTCCACCACCAGAGGAGGGGGGCAACGACACCTCCATCATACCTCCATCCAGGGCACAGCGCCTGGGCCCATCCCAGGACCCCCCCAAGCTGGAAATTCTGCTAATGTCATGGAATTATAGGTCGGGTATTTCACCCAGTACCACATAAAATGCAAAACAAGAACAAGGACTTAAAGAAAAACACATCAATAAGAAGAAATTAGAAAATTATATAATCTATTCGTCCACCATGATCTGGATGGTAGGAAAAAAAACTAAAACATTGGAAAGGGGTGTAAAGATTGGGTTTGGGTATTAGCATCACAGTTCAAGTAGGTACTCTCAGTGATGCTTCTGCCAACTCCAACAATGCAACCTCCAGGCTGGACGGCACTGGGTCATAATCGGTGATGTGCTTCTGCCAAGGTGCCCAAATACTAGTAAAACGCTCATGTCTATCCTTACACGTCATCACTCATTCCTCTGCCTCCTTAATCTTATCCACTTTTCTAAAGCACTCATCTCTAGTGGGTACCTGTGGACGTTTCCAGTAGATAGGTATAAGTCATCTAGCTGCATTCAGGAGGTGTGGTTATGCACTTTTCTTGTAGTGGCTCAACAGGAAGGCAGGGACGTGCAGGAGGAAGGGAGTCGGGGACAGCGGGATATGAACCCCTAGAGCAGTGATGGCGAACCTTGGCACCCCAGATGTTTTGCAACTTCATTTCCCATGATGCTCAACTACACTGAAAAGTGGATGAGCATCATGGGAAATGTAGTTCCAAAACATCTGGGGTGCAAAGGTTTGCCATCACTGCCCTGGAGCATCCTTTATCTGATTTTTGATGTCTAACCAGAATGGGCGAATTACAGGGCATTCCCACCAAAGCTGAAGTGACAAAGGGGTAAATATGTGACAGGGCTGCAGGTACCCAGTACCAGAGCTTTTTTATTATGAGGTTTATCAAGAGGTTTTTTTATTATGCTGTACAAACCTGACCAACAAGCTCTGAAATTGGGCGAAGATGCTTTTAGGTAGAGAAACAGGTAACATCTGCATAAGGAAGAGCACCCTAGGAAGGATATTCATTTTAACTATATTAACCCGACCTAGCCAGGTGAAGGTTGTCTTTGTCCAGCTTTGCAGGTCTCTACGCACCATGCTCAAAAGTGTAGGGTAGTTGGCAGAGTACAGTGTCTCAAAACCGTCAGTGAGTTGAACCCTGAGATACTTAATGGAGGATTTAGCCCAAGTAAAAGGGAAGGCCTCCTGCAAGTAGGATAAACCAGCATTTTAGGTAAGGTAATAGGCAACACCTCAAACTTAGCGTAACTGATTTTAAAGTTCGATAGACCCCCAAAGAGCTGAAGTTCCCACATAAGGTTCGGCAGGGAGACAAGGGGGTCTGTAAGGTGAAAGCAAACGTCATCAGCATAAGCTGAGAGTTTGTGTTCAGTAGACCCCACTGTCATCCCCTTAATCTCAGTATTTGCCCGAACTGTCCAGAGAAATGGATCCAGGACCAGAGCAAAAAGAAGGGGAGAGAGGGGACATCCATGTCTCGTGCCATTGCGTATCGGGAACCTAAGGGAGAAGAGGCGGTTTATCCAAACCATCGCATTTGGAGTCGTATAGAGAGCAATAATGCACTGTAGCATGTGAGGGCCTAAGCCCAGGGCTCTAAGACTGCTCTAAGGTATGACCACTCAACCCGGTCAAATGCCTTTTCGGCATCAGTAGACAAAATGAGGTAAGGTAAGGAGTCTTGGTGAGTACATGCCCAATGAATAAGCTGCGTGGCCCAGGTGGAGTTATCCCTAGCTTCCCAACCCGATATAAAACCCGTCTGATCTGGGTGTATAATAGATGGTAAGGGGTATTTCAAGTTGTTCGCCAAAATTTTAGCAAAGATTTTGATATCCCCATTGAGCAGCGATATTGGATGGTAACTTTGGGGGTGGGGTCTTTACCCTCTTTTGGGAGCACAGTGATATGAGTCAGCAAGGCATTGGGTGGAATCAGACTACCATTAGCAAACGAGTTGAAGTACCTACATAAATGATTTAGCAGTAGAGGGAGAAATTTGGCATAGTATCCCATTGGGCAAAGTTTTTACTGTTGCAGCAATATCCTGTCAGAGAAGGGAGGCCCGCCAACGCAAGATATTCACTATAGCATGTAGCTTAGAGGTCTTCTCTGCCGGGGGGACATTTTTTTCTAAATTATACAGATCTGCGTAATAGTCCCAAAATATTGAGGCAATCCGGGAAGAATGTAGAATCGCCTCACCACCAGGGGACTGGAGTTTATGTATGTTTTTCCGAAGCGCCCTGGCGAGCATTTTGCCACACGTGTTGCCATACTTGTGGTATCTGTGGGACAGGTAGCGCAACTGTCTACGGATCCGACAATCTAAAAGGTGCTGTAGAGCGGACAGTACTCTCTGAAAGTCGATCTGCCTTTCCTTTTTGAGTTTAGTTTCTAATGAGTTTAGCTCACCCCTAATCAAAGCTTTATGGCCCTCCCATATGACTCCCTCCGATAAATCATCGGACACGTTTTCCGTAAAGTAGTGCGAAATGGCATCAGTCACCTTGGATACCACTGAAATGTTGTCTAGCAAATTTTCATTCAATCTTCAAGACAACGGCCTAGGCGACCCATCTGGAACCCGTATTGTAACGATGATAGGTGCATGGTCCAAGATAGTGATATTCCCTATCTCGGCCAACTGTAACCGCTCCAGGGTGTCATAATCCACACATAAAAGGTCTATGCGCGTATAGACATCATGCACCCTGGAGTAGTAGCTGCGATCTCTGCCTGAAGCATGTAGTGCTCTCCAGGTGTTAATGAGGAAGTTGTTCTGCAAGGACTTACTGAAATGTTTAAGGAAGGTATAGCATGTCTAATGCCCTGTACACACGGTCGGACATTGATCGGACATTCCGACAACAAAATCCATGTATTTTTTTCGACGGATGTTGGCTCAAACTTGTCTTGCATACACATGGTCACACAAAGTTGTCGGAAAATCCGATCGTCCTGAACATGGTGACGTAAAACACGTACGTCGGGACTATAAACGGGGCAGTAGCCAACAGCTTTCGTCTCTTAATTTATTCTGAGCATGCGTGGCACTTTGTGTGTCGGATTTGTGTACACACGATCGGAATTTCCGACAACGGATTTTGTTGTCGGAAAATTTTAGCAAGCTCTCAAACTTTGTGTGTTACAGGGGATCAAGGCTAACATTACAATCCCCCCCAAGAATCAGGAGGCCCTCACGAGCGCAAATGTAAATTTTTTGTTAGCTATGATCCCTTTCACAAAGACATAGTGACCCTGAGGGTCTATGCAGCTTTCTGAAGATTGGACCGTGCACAATTTATGAAATGTGATTGCCTACCGTGGGATTTGGTGACCAGTGATTTACTAAAGAACCACTGGTTATAAAGATGTGTGGTCATCTTGGAAAGGGACTGCTGCCTGAAGTGTGCCTCCTGCAGGAACACTATCTGGACACCTAAGCATTTCAGTTCTAACCATAGAGCTTGTGTGGAGAGCAGAGACCCCATACATTATAGGACAGTACCTTAAGTGATGCCATATCAGAAGCCAAGGACAAATAGACCGCCTATCCTCTCCAGTGAATCTGGTGTGGGCGAAAGTGAACTAGAGTGACCTAGGATCAAAAAGAAAAAGAAATAAAGAAAAATAATAGAAATAAAAACAATAACAGTAAAACACGGGAAGGCAGAAAAAATAAAACACAATTATAAAACAGACAAGGGTTAACAGGTCCGGCACAGTGTACAACTACAGGGCAGGCACGGGGCAGAATTAAAAAAATAGAAGACCCCCGAACACTGGCCTTGTGCCCCACAAGGGGTAATCACCTAAATAGGTAAGGCCTATATGGAGAACGTGGGCAACAACAAAGGGAACGTGGGTCCGATGCCCCGTCCAGACCAGTCCTTAAGGCTGAAAAAAGTAAGGGGGATCCCAACATGCGCCAATCAAAGGTGTGGGACAGTAGGCACAGGGTTGCAGCTCTAGCCCAGTTCCAAGAGGTAGGAGTGAGATTGTCTGAGCAAGAGTAGCTCAACAGGGCTGCAGATCCTAACCTCCTCCATGTTTCAGTTCTGTGGTTGCACTAAAGTAGCCATTAGGTCAGTCAATAGGCCAGGGGTGCAAACTCTTGGAAGGAGAGAATCAAGGTCCCACTAAAAGACAGCAGGTAAGGAGTGCCCAAGTTCCGTCATTCTCCAGACGTCGAAGGGCCAGGGGAAGAGCCTTTGGCCTTACGTTTTTGATTGCGGGATCGTCTCTTGCAATGTGCAGGAAGCCATGGTTGAGGCAGCGGGTGAATCGTGATATCCAGGGTGCAACGCCAATACAGGAAATAACAGGCTCAAGCCCCAGGGTTTGCAGGAAGCAAGGGAGATCATCTTTGGTGCGCAGTATGACCTACCGGTCATTTTTGAACACCTGCAGGCTGAACGGAAAACCCCAACGGTAGGTAAGTCCAGCAGTTTAAATCATGGCCAGCAAGGGACGGAGGGCCCTGCGCTGCATTAGGGTGTGCCTGGAGAGATCCTGGTAAAAAAAAAAAAAAAATTAGCCCCATCAAAGTCAAAGAACGACCGATTACGCATTTTCTGCACGATGCGCTCTTTGAGTGTATTTTTCTGAAGCTTGCAGATAATATCTCTAGGGTTGTCAGGGTCATCGGATGGAGGCCAGCCACCATCTCGGGTTCTCATTGGATAGATTTATAGCAGCGGGAGCCATTGGCAATCAAATCCAGTGACACGGGAGCCGGGGGAGGGCCTATCCCTGCTGTCTGTGTCAATGGATGCAGCAGCAGGACTCGGGAGCATGGTGCTCCCATGGAAATCAGCTCTCAGTGGGGGGCACTCACCGAAGAGGAGGATCCAGGAGGGTCAGTATGGACTGGGGGGGGAGCACACTGTTTTTTTTTTATTCTTTTGATCTGTATTGCCGGGAGCTGGCAATACATTACAGCTGCGAGCAATTACATTTTTTCCCTTTAGGAATGTCATTATTGCTGCAGCATGGTCTTTACGTCACACAGATGCACCACTTTACAGGCAGACTAAGGGGACCCCCAGACAGAATATTTAAAGGGTAAATTCACCTTTGTACACTCTTTTTTTCTAAATTCCAGCTCCCCTATGCACCAATATAGCTTTCATGTACTTTTTTGCAAAAATATCAAAGCTTTCCATTAAATCTACAGTCACTTACTTTTCCTGTGCTCATCCATGTATCCAGACGTTTACATTATTAAAGTCTTCTTCCTGATCAGACTAGAGGTCAGGACACAGGAAGGAGTTGACCAGCTGACCTCATTAGCACACACCCTGCATCATCCACCCTCCCACTCCCAGGTGCACATTTTTTAACCACTTCAGCCCCGGAAGGATTTACCCCCTTCCTGACCAGAGCACTTTTTACAATTCGGCACTGCGTCGCTTTAACTGCTAATTGCGCGGTCATGCAATGCTGTACCCAATCGAAATTTGCGTCCTTTTCTTCCCACAAATAGAGCTTTCTTTTGATGATATTTGATCACCTCTGCCGTTTTTATTTTTTGCGCTATAAACGGAAAAAGACTGAAAATTTAGAAAAAAAATGATATTTTCTACTTTTTGTTATAAAAAAAATCCAATAAACTAAATTTTAGTCATACATTTAGGCCAAAATGTATTCGGCCACATGTCTTTGGTAAAAAAAATGTCAATAAGCGTATATTTATTGGTTTGCGCAAAAGTTATAGCGTCTACAAACTAGGGTACATTTTCTGGAATTTACACAGCTTTTAGTTTCTGACTGCCTATGTCATTTCTTGAGGTGCTAAAATGGCAGGGCAGTACAAAACCCCCCCCAAATGACCCCATTTTGGAAAGTAGACACCCCAAGGAAATTGCTGAGAGGCATGTTGAGCCCATTGAATATTTATTTTTTTTGTCCCAAGTGATTGAATAATGACAAAAAAAAGAAAAAAAAAAAATTACAAAAAGTTGTCACTAAATGATATATTGCTCACACAGGCCATGGGCCTATGTGGAATTGCACCCCAAAATACATTCAGCTGCTTCTCCTGAGTACGGGGATACCACATGTGTGGCACTTTTTGGGAGCCTAGCCGCGTACGGGGCCCCGAAAACCCAGCACCACCTTCAGGATTTCTAAGGGCATACATTTTTGATTTTACTCCTCACTACCTATCACAGTTTTTTAAAAAAAAATTGGGGTCTATTAGACCCTAGATCTCTCCTCTGCCCTCAAAGCATCTGACCACACCAAGATCGGTGTGATAAAATGCTTCCCCAATTTCCCAATGGCGCTATTTACATCCGGCGAAATCTAAGTCATAAAATGCTCGTAGCTTCCGGTTTCTTAGGCCATAGAGATGTTTGGAGCCACTCTGGTCTCTGATCAGCTCTATGGTCAGGTGGCTGAATCACCGGCTGCATTCTCAGGTTCCCTGTTGAGACAGGAGAGCCAGAGAAAAACACGGAAGACGGTGGGGGGGGGGGCATTCCCTCCCACTGCTTGTAAAAGCAGTCTAGAGGCTAATTAGCCGCTAGGATTGCTTTTACATGAAAGCCGACCGCTGGCTAAAAAGAATGATACCAAGATGATACCTAAACCTGCAGGCATCATTCTGGTATAACCACTCAAAGTCGTGAATGGCGTACCTGAAGACAAAAAAATGGTTAACAATAAAGCACAGTAAACGGTAAAGTATAAATAATTACATACCTGAAAAACAAACATGATAAAACATAATAACAATAAAACATTGCAGAATAGAATACAGTAAAAAAGAGCAGAACAATAGAGAGAGAATAGAGAGAGAGAGAACAATAAAACGACAACTATTTTTTTTAATTTTTGTTTGTGTTTTTTTTTTTTTTTACACTTTTTTTTTGTAACTGTAACTTTTATAACTGTAACCGGTTCCAGGTTCGAGTCTCTCAAAATGCGGTGGCATCTTGGGAGACCCTGTGAAAGTGTGCCTAGTCTGTGCAATGCTGTACGCTACGCTAATACTCAACTAGTGCATGGTAGCGTTCAAAACATTCACCAAGTGTTACTGCAGTGCTGGTTTGACTACGACCGGGGTGTACTACGCCGCTGGTGCTTGCCAGTTCACCAAAACGCTACAAAGAAAAGTGTCAGTGATCGATCGATACTGCACTTGGGTGGGCTGGACTGGGCTGGGCCGGGCGGAGGGGTAAAACGCAGGTGCTAGCAGGTATCTGGGCTGATCCCGCTAACACTGCGTTTTTGGGAACCCTAAACTGCTGGGGACGCTAGTATAGATCTGATCGGATCAGATATTGATGCGTTCAGATACTATACCACTAAGGGAGGTGTACGGTGCGTGTACGGTGCGTGCGTGGGTGTTCGCGGTACTGGCGCTAATCTGACGCTGCCTAGGGCGACGCATATCACCGCCGGGCGATCAGGGGGCTAAACTTTTATTCGGTAATAAACGGCGGGTGCCCTGACACTATAAAAAATAAACGAACTAACCAGCGTCACCCGTAACGGTTATACGGTGATCAGTGGTGAAAGGGTTAACTAGGGGGCCATCGAGGGGTTAAAACATTTATTAGATAGTATATGGGGGTCCCTGTCGCTATAAAACACTGACGGCGAACCTAAATATTTACGTCCCTAACTAGCGTCACCAGCGACACTAATACAGCGATCAGAAAAATGATCGCTTAGCGACACTGGCGACAGGGGGTGATCAAGGGGTTAAAACTTTATTAGGGGGGTAAGGGGGGTACCCTAGACCTACAGGGGGCTAAACCTTTATTCGGTAATAAACGGCGGGTGCCCTGACACTATAAAAAATAAACGAACTAACCAGCGTCACCCGTAACGGTTATACGGTGATCAGTGGTGAAAGGGTTAACTAGGGGGCCATCAAGGGGTTAAAACATTTATTAGATAGTATATGGGGGTCCCTGTCGCTATAAAACACTGACGGCGAACCTAAATATTTACGTCCCTAACTACCGTCACCAGCGACACTAATACAGCGATCAGAAAAATGATCGCTTAGCGACACTGGTGAGGGGGGGTGATCAAGGGGTTAAAACTTTATTAGGGGGGTAAGGGGGGTACCCTAGACCTACAGGGGGGTAATACTAACTGTCCCACCACTGCTAACTGTCACAAACTGACACTATGCAGTAATCAGGAAAAAAAAAAAAAAAAAACCTGCTGGTGTCAGTTTGTGACAGGGGGGGGGGTGATTGGGGGGGGATCGGGGGGCGATCGGGGGGGGATCGGGGGTGTAATATATGCCTGGCATGTTCTACTGTGTGTGTGTGTGTGTTGGTGCACTTACATGTCATCTCTCCTCGGCGCTGGAACGGAAACTGCCAGACCGAGGAGAGATGACATCACATCCTCTGCCTCTGTGTACTATACAGAGGCAGGGGATGTTTCTCATTGGCTGGGAGCGATCGCGAGGGGGGGGGCCACGATCGGATGGCCTCCCCCTCGTCTGTCATCGCTCCCAACCAAATGCCGACCGCAGCTGGCACCGGGGGGGGGTCCGATCGGACCCCCCACCCGCGGGAAGGCAATCACGTTTCAGGTACGTGATTTTGCCTGCCCGTGCCGCTCTGCTCACGTATATAGGCGTGAGGCGGTCGGCAAGTGGTTAAATGAAATGCAATCAATCAGTGATCACACCCTTCTCACTAAATACACAATCAGTATGCATAGTGTATGGCCATCTGGCCATCTTCATACAAGCACATATTAGGGAGTGGACAAAAACACTCAGCTGTCAAGCCCCATTCATAACTCTGCATAGCGAGTTATGCATTCCCACATTTTTTTTTGCGAGGGGGGAAGGCGTTTGAGCATTTTCATTCATCACACATAGGGCAGCCCATACACCTGAATGGGCTGCCCTACACACAACAATCGCCCCAAAGAATCTTCAGAACTTTTTTAGAGCGGAGCTTGGTATTTTTTTACTGTCATTTTTGGTGCAATGCATTTCTGAAATGCAAGGAAACGCACGTATGTGAATGGAGCATCATTGTTCTTGTGTTAACACACCAATTTCACTTTCAGGCCCCATCCACATCTAGCAGAGTGGGATATGTACATTTTGTGGCTCGTTTTTCCTGTGACAAGCATAGGGCAACCTGTTGGTTACATGTGGTTAATGGGACATTTTGTCATTATGTGGGTTGTGTGTTTTTTTACAATGCATTGTGCAGCATTTGCCCCTCGTCTTTTCACATGGCAAAATGTGTGTTTGCTTTTGTGTTTGGTGTGCCGTTAACAATTGATGACACTGAAAGCACAACTAGTAATTTTAAGTGTATAAACATGGCCATACACTATACAATCTGATTGTACAATCTCCTTTAGATTTACCAAATTTATATAATAGGAGGAAACACCTATCTAGTCAATCACTCTGTATCCAAGCAGGCAGGCCCTTACACTACATAGTTGATGGTAGATCTAAAGGAGATTGTACAATTAGATAATATAGTATATGGTGAACTTCACAGAACCCAGGAGACCCTACTCCTGTTTTCAATACTACAGCTCTATTCACATAGACTGTTATCTCATCTCTCAACTCCTGCACACTTCAACATGCCAGATGAAAGATCGATGCAAGATTAAACTTAAAGGCTAAGTTCACTTTTTTTTCCCAATATACCACTAATGTACTTCTTTTGAAAAAAAATCAAAGCTTTCCATTAATTCTACAGACACTTACTTCACTGTCTTCATGGATGTGTGTACAATGAGATTGTATAGTGTATGGCCATGTTTATACACCTAAAATTACTAGTTGCGCCTTCAGTGCCATTAATTTTTAACAGCACACCAAACACAGAAGCAAACACACATTTTGCCATATGAAAAATCCAGGGGCAAATGCTGCAAAACGCACAGTAAAAAACACACAACCCACAAAATGCCAAAATGTCCGATTAACCACATGTAACCAACGGGCGGGCTGCCCAATGTGTGTCACAGGAAAAATGAGACACAAAACATGCGCTCCCACTATGCTAGATGTGAATGGGGCCTAAAAGTGAAATTGGTGCGATAACACAAGAACAACAAGGCTCCATTCACATCTGTGCATTTCCTTGCATTTCAGAAATGCGCTGCACCAAAATCGCAGTAAAAAATGCACCAAGCTCCACTGCAAAAAAATGTTCTAAAGCTACTTGTCCTTATCCTTGCTAATGCCCAATTCCTCCACCATCAGTCATAGAGTCATTTGCCAATCTCATTCTAGTATTTGTCGCACTCGCTCGATAATGTCTGGGGTTTCTACTTGTCGATGGCCGACTCGAACATGGCTCATCCTCAATTGTTTCTTTCCCATTGCGAAAATTTGTGGTGGAAATTGATATTCACTCATTGCTCCATTGCACTGTGACTCCCACCTCTACCATGACCCTGACGGTCACGTGTACTCGCCGCCAGGTGGTGCCTTGATATATCAGACCATTCACCGAATATTTTAGACACATCTCATATGAGACAAAGATTTGGTAATATGTTATTGTTTATTTGAATTTTTGAAAGTTGTGGTTTAACAATGTTACAAGAGTAGACTAGAGAAAAGAGGCAAAGCTTCTGAAATTGTATACTGATTTTCAGGACAGAAAACTTGGTGTTGGTAGCTGTTAAAAAAAATGTCTGTCCACATAGTAACATTTTAGGTTGAATAAAGATATATGTCTGAGTCTAACCAAAATACCAAAATCATAAACTGTCCAGTTGCTCCAAGGTGGGACACAAAAATTTAACATATTAATGGTCCAATTTGCTCCATCAGGAAAGCCAAAATCTTTTCTGAACCCTAAGGCAATCATGTCACCCCCTTGGTCAATAACAACAATGTTATTTATTACAAATATTAGTACAGTTGCTGTTTATATTTTGTAAATTTAGAAATGAATACAGCCCCTTTTTCGAAGTAACCCTTTCTGTATAGAGAGGGAAACCCTCCTTGACTCCAGTCCAGCCACAGAGAATCTGCTTAAAGTGATTATAAGGGTTTTTTTTTATACAATAACAAACATGTCATACGTACCTCCACTGTGCAGCTCATTTTGCACAGAGCGGCCCTGAACCTACTCTTCTGGGGTCCCCCGGTGGCTTTCGCGGCTCCTCCCCACATCTGGTACCCCCCTGGGAGAAGCGCTCTACCGGGGGGGGTTACCTTGCGGGCGCGCTCCCGTGTCCAGCATTTGGCGTCCATAGGGGCTGAATGCAGGACTCGGCCCCACCCCCCCCGGCATCTGCTTCACTGGATTTGATTGACAGCAGCGGGAGCCCCACCCCCATAGCTAAGGTCCCCCATGACCTTTATTAATTTTAGTTGCCCTTCTCTGCATTCCTTATAGTTCTACAACATCATTTATGTGAATGGATGTCCAAAGCTGAACTGCATTTTCAAGATGGGGTCTTCCTATTGCTTTGTATAAGGGCAAAGTGATCTTTAATGCCGTGTACACATGAGCGGAATTTCCGACAGAAAAAGACTGACGGGAGCTTTCCATCGTATATCCCGATCCTGTGTATGCCCCATCGGAATTTTTACGTCGAAAATTCTGACGGACCTAGAAAGAGAACATGTTCTAAATTTTTCTGACAGAACCAATTCCTATCGGGAAAACCACTCGTCGTGTATGCTGTTCCGACGTACCAAAAACGACGCATGCTCTGAAGCAAGTACAAGACAGAAGGTATTGGCTACTGGCTATTGAACTTCCTTTTTCTAGTCCCATCTTACGTGTAGTACGTCACCGTGTTCTTGACGGTCGGACTTTGTTGTGACCGTGTGTTTGCAAGACAGTTTGAGCGGAATTCCGTCGGAAAAACCTTCAGAGTTTATTCCGAAGGAAAAACTGCTCATGTGTACACGGCATGAGGTTGATTTGCTAAAAGCAAATAGACTGTTCACTTTGCAAGGGAAGTTGCACTGTGCATTAAAGAATGAGTTAAAGCTCTGTCGACTTTCATCATTCAATCATGTGCAAGCAAAAATGCATTTTTTATTTATTATTATTTTCTCTGTACATAATTAGTTTATTATTTTTAAAAAAAAAGGAAATTTCACCACATTAACCACTTCAGCCCTGGAAGGATTTACCCCCTTATGACCAGGCCATTTTTTGCGATACGGCACTACATTGCTTTAACTGACATGCGACGTTGTACCCATATAAAATTGATTTCCTTTTTTTCCCACAAATAGAGCTTTCTTTTGGTGGTATTTGATCACCTCTGCGTTTTTTTATTGTTTGCGCTATAAACAAAATAAAAACAATAATTTTTACTTTTTGCTATAATAAATATCCCCAAAAGAAAAAAAAATCTTCATCAGTTTAGGCCAATATGTATTCTACATATTTATGGTAAAAAAAAATCGCAATAAGCACATATTGATTGGTTTGCGTAAAAGTTATAGTGTCTAAAAATAGGGAATATATTTATGGCATTTTTATTATAATTTTTTTTTACTAGTAATGGTGGTGATCAGAGATTTTTAGCAGGACTGCGACATTGCGGACAGATCGGACACTTTTGACACTTTTTTGGGACCAGTAACATTTATACAGCGATCAGTGCTAAAAATAACCACTGATTACTGTATAAATGGCACTGACAGGGAAGGGGTTAACACTAGGGGGTTAAGTGTTTCCTAGGGAGGTGTTTCTAACTGTGGGGGGTGTGTACTGACAGTGAGTAGAGATCGCTGTTCTTGATCTCTAGGAACAGCAGATCTCTCCTACCCTGTCAGAAGGGGGATCTGATTATTTACATTAACATATCCCCATTCTGGCTCTCTGTGGAGCGATCTTGGGTGGCCAGCGAGCAAGCGCACACCTGCTATTTCTTTTAAAGTGGCCGACGTACAGCTACGGCGATTTGCGCAGCGGAGCCAACCTGCCGCAGTATAATGAAAACGGCTGGTCAGCAAGCAGTTAAATAAGCACTGGTTAAAATTCCCTTGCAAAGTGAATTGTCTTTTTCCTTTAGTAAACCTCTCTTTCTCTCTCTTACTCTCACTCTCTCTCCCTACCTCTGTCTCTTGGTTGCTTTTGCTCTTTCCGATTACTATAAGAAAGTATCTTGGTACAGATCAATATGCATGCCAGTATTAAGCCTATGATCTACCAGAACATCCAGATGCTCTTCCATCTTTGATTCTTCCAGTTTTACTCTACCTAGACTCTTTGATGCAGACATGTTTTTAGTACTCAAGTACATAGCTTTACATTTATCAACATGAAACCTCATGTGCCCTATAGCTAGCTTATCAATCAGTCCATTTAGGGCAGCTTGTAAATTAGAGATAACTTGTAAGGACCATATTCTACTACATACCATTTTTTTATTCTTTATTAAATCATGGAACTCTGCAAAGCAATAGAAAATAGCCTGCACACATTACATTAACAGGTAAAATAGTCCTGAGTAGTAACCAGCCAGTAGAAAAAAAAAAAGATATGAAAGGTACATCCATCGTAACAGGACATACAGTATCTCACAAAAGTGAGTACACCCATCACATTTTTGTAAATATGTTATTCTATCTTTTCATGTGACAACACTGAAGAAATGACACTTTGCTACAATGTAAAGTAGTGAGTGTACAGCTTGTATAACAGTGTAAATGTGCTGTCCCCTCAAAATAACTCAACACACAGCCATTAATGTCTAAATTAGGGATTGGCCGAACACCCTCCTGTTCAGTTTGCACCAGAACATGCGAAATGGCAAAAAATGTGTTCGAACACCGTTAAAGTCTATGGGACACGAACATGAAAAATCAAAAGTGCTAATTTTAAAGGCTTATATGCATGGTATTGTCTTAAAACGTGTTTGGGGGCCTGGGTCCTGCCCCAGGGGACATGTATCAATGCAAAAAAAGTTTTAAAAACGTTCGTTTTTTCGGAGAGCAATGATTTTAATAATGCTTAAAGTGAAACAATAAAAGTGTAATATTCCTTTAAATTTCGTACCTGGGGGGTGTCTATAGTATGCCTGTAAAGTGGCGCATGTTTCCAGTGTTTAGAACAGTCTGACAGCAAAATGACATTTCTAAAGGAAAAAAAGTCATTTAAAACTACTTGCGGCTATAATGAATTGTCGGTCCGGCAATACACATAAAAGTTAATTGATAAAAACAGCATGGGATTCCCCCACAGGGGAACCCCGAACCAAAATTTTAAAAAAAATGCGTAGGGGTCCCCCTAAATTCCATACCAGGCCCTTTAGGTCTGTTATGGATATTAAGGGGAACCTCGCGCCAAAATTAAAAAAAAATGGCGTAAGGGTCCCCCTCAAAATCCGTACCAGACCCTTCAGGTCTGGTACGGATTTTAAGGGGAACCCCGCACTAAAATTTAAAAGAAAATGGCGTGGGGTCTCCACAAAAATCCATACCAGACCCTTATCCGAGCACGCAACCTGGCAGGCCGCAAGAAAAGAGGGGGGGATGAGAGAGCACCCCCCTCCTGAACTGTACCAGGCCACATGCCATCAACATTGGGAGGGTGCTTTGGGATAGCCCCCCAAAGCACCTTGTCCCCATGTTGATGGGGAGAAGGGCCTCATCCCCACAACCCTTAATGTATATACAATAATTCTGCGCTACCTAAAGGGGGGAATGGAAAGCAGCTAACACAACCAACAAGTATAGAAAACAGACAACAAACAAAATAAGTGTAGCGCTAAGGAAGGGAATAAAAAGTGTAGCCTAAGAACTGACAGTTCAAAGTTCATATGCTGACAAAAACATCCTTGGAGAAAAGATGGAAGTATGAAAAGTCCTCTGGAACAAATTTCAACCTCGGTACAAATCCTCTGTAGAGGGAGCCCGCACACCACCAATGATAATAAAGAGGCTTACCAGACTTGGTGGACCCAACAAGACATACGCCAGGTGAGGTAAATCAGGCTTAAGTGGTGCTGGGCTGGAAGAGTGCAGAAGAGCAGGGATGGTGGAATGACTTCCACGTGACTGTGTTCATCCGACGTGGTCCGGCTCAGAGGTCATGTCACTGAGCGGGCAGGGCGGTAGGTAGTGTGAGCAGCACGGCGGCTCCGTCCAGTCCGGACACATCGGAGGGGGGATGACAGCGGATGGCTGACAGGTCCGGGCTCTTCACAGAAGAACGTGAAGAGCACGTGAAGAGGCACACACCATATGACGCGTCCTCACAGGTGACGGCTCTTTTAAAGCTGTGTGTGACACGTCACTGATCTCTGCTCCGATGACATACATTAGCATCTCCCCGTTCTTACTCCCCGTGAGGCGATCGCAGGTATCCCCGTGGCGATCGAGTCCGCGGGACCTGCGACCCGACTCACGGAGCTTGCCGCCCGCGCCCGGTGGCCACCTCTTAAAGAGGAACATACAGGTACGTGATTCTGCCTGTACGAGCCCTTCTGCCGCAGTATATCTGCGTGAGGCGGTCGGCAAGCGGTTAATATCCATACCAGACCTGAAGGGCCTGGTATGGAATTTAGGAGGAACCCCACACATTTTTTTTTTTTTTTGTTCGGGGTTCTCCTGTGGGGGAATCCCATTGCTTTTTATCAATGAACTTTTATGTGTATTGCCGGACTGACAATTCATTATAGACGCGAGTAGTTTTAAATGACTTTTTTTCCTTTAGAAATGTAATTTTGCTGTCAGACTGTTCTAAACACGGGAAACATGCGCCACTTTACAGGCATACTATAGACACCCCCCAGGTATGAAATTTAAAGGAATATTGCACTTTTGTTTCACTTTAAGCATTATTAAAATCACTGCTCCCGAAAAAACGGCTGTTTTTAAAAACATTTTTTGCATTGATCCATGTCCCCTGGGGCTGGACCCAGGTCCCCAAACCCTTTTTTGACAATAACTTGCATATTAACCTTTAAAATTAGCACTTTTGGTTTCACCCATAGACTTTTAAAGGGTGTTCCGCGGCTTTCGAATTTGCCGCGAACACTCCAATTTGTTCGCTATTCAGCGAACAGCCAATTTTCGAGTTAAACTCATGTTCGACCCGAACATAAAGCCCATCCCTAGTCTAGACCTCTAGCAACAAAAGTGAGTACACCCCTAAGTGAAAATGTCCAAAGTGTCAATATTTTGTGTGGCCACCATTATTTTCCAGCACTTAACCCTCTTGGGCATGAGTTCACCAGAGCTTCACAGGTTGCCACTGGAGTCCTCTTCCACTCATCTATGTTGACATCTTGGAGCTGGTGGATTTTAGAGACCTTGCGCTCCTCCACTTTCCATTTGAGGATGCCCCACAGATGCTCAATAGGGTTTAGGTCTGGAGACATGCTTGGCCAGTCCATCACCTTTACCCTCAGGTTCTTTACACACTTGAAACCATCTGAACCAACTGCTTGTCTTCAGCAAACTGTGGGCTTTCTTGTGAATCATCTTTAGAAGAGGCTTCCTTCTGGGATGACAGCCATACAGACCAGTTTGATGCAGTGTGTGGCTTATGGTCTGAGCACTGACAGGCTGACCCCCCACCCCTTCAACCTCTGCAGCAATGCTGGCAGCACTCATACGTCTATTTCCCAAAGACAACTCTGAATATGACGCTGAGCACATGCACTCAACTTTTTTGGTCGACCATGGCGAGGCCTGTTCTGAGTGGAACACGTCCTGTTAAATCGCTGTATGGTCTTGGCCACCATGATGCAGCTCAGTTTCAGGATCTTGGCAGTCTTCTTATAGCCTAGGACATATTTATGTAGTGCAACAATTCTTTTTTTCAGATCCTCCGAGAGTTCTTTGCCATAAGGTGTCATTCTGAACTTCCAGTGACCAGTATGAGAGAGTGAGCATGATAAAACCACTCCCCATTCACACCTGAGACCTTGTAACACTAATGAGCCACATGATACCGGGGAGTGAAAATGGCTAATTGGGCCCAATTTGGACATTTTCACTTGGGGGGTGTACTCACTTTTGTTGCCAGTGGTTTAGACATTAATGGCTGTGTATTGATTTATTTTGAAGGGACAGCACATTTACATTGTTATACAAGCTGTACACTCACTACATTACATTGTAGCAAAGTGTAATTTCTTTAGCGTTGTCACATAAAAAAATATAATAAAATATTTACAAAAATGTGAGGAGTGTACTCACTTTTGTGAGATACTGTATATGTATACAGGAATATAATAAAAATAAATAACATACTGTATGTCTCAGTAAATGCAGCAGATTTTGTGACCCAACAAACCTGCTAATTTCGGACATTCCCAAATGATATGTATAAGAGTCCCTTCAGATTCCCAAAAGTACCAGCGTGTGTTAGGCACCTGGGGTAACATTCAGTGTAGTTTTGCTGGAGTTTTGTAGCACTGTGTGAGGTACTTTTATCCTCCCTCCTTATATCTGCTTGCCAGAGATGCCTTAAGAGCAAAGCAAAGGATCCTTTCTTGCTGAAAAGGAATTGTGAAGATCATGTTCCCACTGCTGTAGAAAGGTTAGCTCTGTCAGAGCACCCAAGTCAAGCAGTAGGGATGTAAAAATGAGAGAGAAAATATGAGAGAGGCTTCCAAACTAAGCAGGTTTGTTCACGTAACATCTGACATTCCACCAGGAGTGACTGAATATGCATGCTTGTCTATGAAAGTCCAGCTTGGAGAAGAAATGAGTCAAATCAAAGCCAACTCAAGATGAGGCGACGGTTAAAGGGGAAGTGAATAAACCTGTAAGAGTGCCATTGCAGAAACACATCAAACTGAGGGTCACTCAATCCCGGTTGGAATGTTGGAGTGCACAATATGGGCATTAAGGGGCTCAGATGCGGGGAAAGAGTAGTGGATTTAAAGAGGGATTTTGTACTCCTTAGGGTGTCACCTTTACTATGGTAGGGGACCCATGGAAGTCTAGCTAACAACGGGTGAACTGTGGCTTGTTTTAAATCCACCCACAGTTTGACATCTTGTGTAGCACACCAGTCCACTACTCTGGAAAGATGAGAAGCCTCATAATATTTCACAGGGTCTGGGAACACAATCCCCCATTTCTCTTTTGGTAGAGCTAAAAAAAGAGATCTGTGGATTCTTGCCAGCTTACATAAAATTGAGAAATCTAGCACGTAAGTCTCATAAAAAACCCTGTGGGAACTTAATTGGTAGCATTTGAAATAGATAAATGAGTCTTGGCATCATGTTCAGTTTTAGAATGTTGGTTTGACCAAATCATGTGTTTCATTTTACGGAGTAGGGGTGGGAAACTAAGTTTGAAAATTCTGTGAAAGTTAAAGGGAATGTTTGTCCCCAGGTGGTGGATGTGAGAGTTCATCCATATAAAATGAAAATTGGAGTTTAATTGGCGTTGTGTCATAAGAGAGAAACCCACACCTATTGCCTCTGATTTAGTATTATGCATTTTAAAATGTGACAGGTTACCATAGTTTCAAAGCTTTTATTCCTTCCCCAAAGCCAATATGTTCCAGGGTAGCCTGAAGAAAAGTCCAGGCCACACTATCAAATGCTTTTCCTGCATCTGCAGATAAAAGCACCAGAGGCAAGTGATGGGTCTGGGAGTAATGAATTGCATTCAACATCCGTTATGTGTTTTCGTATCCTTCTCTGTCTGGAGTGAAGCCAGGTTGATCAGAGTGTATAAGAGAAGGGACATAAGGAAATAGCCTGGTGGCCAAGATTTTCAGGAAAATTTTTAGGTCGACGCTGAGTAATTGAATTGACCGATAGCTGGCATAGTGGGCAGAGTTTTTCCCCTCCTTAGGGAATACTGTCATATGCGCTTGAAGTGTTACATCAGAAATAGCACAACCGCCTTTCAACAATTTGTAGCCTGCCACAAACCTGGGGACTAACAATATAGAGAACATCTTAAAGTAGGACAAAGTATAGGCGTCTGGGCCCAGAGTTTTCCCCGGTTTCATGGATTTCAAGGCACCTAAGAATTCATTAGTCAAAATCAGTTGGTTTAATTGCAACGCAATGTTGGATGCTAATTCCGGCTATTCTGAGGATGCTAAGTATTGTCGAGCTGTCACATATCTATGATCTTGCGATCATGCAGAGGGTTGTGCGTCTAGGTTATATAGGGTCAAGTAATAGTCTTGGAAACCCTAAGTGATAGCAGGGGATGTTCTGATCAATTTGTCATCTTTAATCACAATTTGAGCGTAGGGCATTGGCGAGCATTTTATGTTTTTTTACTGAATTCATAGAAAGCCCTTCTGCAGCAGAACAGCTTTGCCTTGGCTTTCTCAGTTAAAAGGGAATTCAGTCTGCTTCTTAGTTTCAAAAGCCGTTCCGCTACCTGTTGGGCCTGTGATTCCTTGTGAGCCCATTCCAACTGTTGGAAATCCGAAAGCAGGGTATCAATTTCAGTTGTGAGAAGTTTCTGTTGTTGTGTCCCTAGCCTGATGAGCATGCTGTGAATTATGCATTTATGCAACTCTCATAAAGTGAAAGGTGAGGTGATTGCCATGTCATTAGACATCCAAATCTTGGGCAATATTTATTTATGTATATTGACTTGTGTAGGAGCGATTCATTTAATTTCCAGCACTATGTGCGGAGAAAGTGTTCACCTAGCTCGAGAGAGAGAGCAATGCGTATGGATGTTATCCTAGAACATAAAGGAGACAATATTGGCCAAGGTGAGAAAAGGAAGTCCATTCTGTGTGATAAATAGATAATAAAAATGTAAACTCTGTATCATGTGGATTTAAGGCACGCCAACTATCGACCAATTGATGTTCGTGCAGAAGCATTTTGACATGAATAAATAATTTTATGTTCGTTTTTTTACATATACCTAGTGCAGACAGTTCGGATGGGAAACACATTAACCTTGCAATTTATCGTACATTCGTCAGAAATTTTCCAAACTTCCCGTTCGTTTTTTTCCCACAAAAACAACACAAACTATTATCGATTTGTGCCCATTAACTTGCCGAAAAACGAACAAAGTGTCTATACGAACGATTTTTCGGCTGATTTTTCGTATAGTGTATGGCCAGCATTACTCTAAAATGAAAAAAGGTTTTGCTTACAGTTCTACTTTCATCATTACTCTCTGAATGCAGCTTTATAGTTTTCTATCCACTTACAGATTGACTTTTCAATGCCTTTAGATCTTAGCTTACTCATTATTAGTCAATAAGGAACAGTGTCAAGCGTTTTACCACACTTGTAGTGACAGGAGGGGTTTTTCCTGGGCTTTGAGACACAGAGAAAAAATTGCAGTGCAGGGAATGGAGCAATACAGACCTGCTGCTGTGGGTGCAGAGACCAGAGACAGCTACTGAGGACCAGCGGTCTGGGAATTAAACTGGTGAGGACTGAAGTGCTGGGACTGATCCACTGACTGAAGGACTGAGACACGAAGGTTTGGGAACCCCTGAGGTCCCGAGTCAGAGGAGTGTCCAGGACAAGGTTCCAGGGTATATGGACTGGTGAGTGGTTGCGGTTGTGCATTCTGTACCACTGTTTAGCAGTTCATTGCCAGAGGTGACTGCCTATTTGCCTATAGCTCCAAAACTGATTACTGCATGTAGCCCTTAAAGGGACAACAATTTAAAGTGCACCACTGTACAGATTGGGCCCCACTGTTAGCCAGCAGAAGTTTTGCAATTCAGCTGCCAGATACTGTACAATTGTCTCTCAGGGGTTCCCTTTTCAGGAAATACACCTATACTTACACTTGGAGGATACGCACAGAATACATTCTGGGACACTTTTTGATCATTTGTTGCAGATGGGTACTGCAAGACTTTTCCTCAGAGTTTATGCTATTCATTGTTTATACTGTTCTTTACCACTGCTGCTTAAACTAGGTTAATTTTGTAAAAGACCACAGTGATCTACATTGATTGCCATATTATAGCCTAGCATTCATGTCAGTTAGTTTATTGCATTCAAACAAACTAATATACCTGTTCACTGATTTTTATGTATTGCCATTGATTTTGCCTTGTGATATATACTTACTTTATTCACAACTAAGTAATCTGGTGAATATTTCCTATATATATTAATATAGTTGTGGGTAGCATACCAATACTTGAGCTCATAAATGTTTTCAGCATCTCATTACCTTACCAGGTGTGTCAGAGGGGACAAAGCAGTTTTTGGAGTTGTGGCAAAGAACAGAGAGAGAACCCATCATACCAAGTGGCTCCTCTGGTGATAAGTGCTACATTTACATTAACAGACACCCTTCTGTTTAGGCTTTCTTCCACAGCTTATAAACCAGAATACAGATACATTTCTTTAAGCATAATTTACATTTCACTAATGTCACTGAGGTCAACCTAAGTAAAACTTCACTTTGCAAAGAATAACCAATCACATGCAAGTAAAATAAAAATAAAAAAGATTTCTGTTTGCATGAACAGTTAAAGTGGCTGTAAACCCTGCTATACCACTTTTACCTACAGGTAAGCCTATCACAAGGCTTACCTGTACGTACCTTGAATATCTCCTAAACTTGGCACAGTTTAGGAGCTATTCATTATATGCCCTACTGCCGACGTCAATGGCACATGCACACTGAAGAATCTGGCCGTTGGTGCCGTTTCTTCAGGAGTCGTACCGTGACCGGAGGCTTCTGTGCACATGCGCGGGAGTGATGTCATTATGGTTCCGGATAATCACAGCGTCGGAGCCGCGAACCCAGAATTAACTCAAGTGGAAGATGCCCGAACTGTACACGGAGGGCCAACGCCAATCCAGGACATCAAGTGAAATGGTATTCCCGGGCTGCCAAAATATTAAGTAATAAAACTGAGGTCTAACTGCTGCAATCACTGAAAAGGTCAATTCATGACCAATAAAGGAATGTGTAAAGATGAATGGTGCTGCGCTGTTAATAATGTTGATCAAGTAAAATAACTCACTATAAATAATGTAGCATAAAACAATAAGGCCCCTTTCACACTGGGGCGGTGGAGGCGTCGGCGGTAAAACAGCGCTATTTTTAGCGCTGTTTAACCGTCATTTTTGCGCCTGTATTCGGCCGCTAGCGGTGCGGTTTTAACCCCTGCTGGCAGCCTAAAAAGGGTTAAACCCGCTCGTACAGCGCGGTATAGCCGCGCTGTCCCATTGATTTCAATGGGCAGGAGCGGTTTAGGAGCGGTGAACACACCGCTCCTTCACCGCTCCAAAGATGCGGCTCGCAGGACTTTTTTTACCGTCCTGCCAGCGCACCGCTTCAGTGTGAAAGCCCTCGGGCTTTCACACTGAACAAACAGCGGAGGCTGTTTAGGGGCGGTTTGTAGGCGGTATTTTTAGCGCAATAACTCCTGCAAACCGCCCCAGTGTGAAAGGGGCCTAAACATCAAATCAATTGCCAAATAAATAGAAGATATCTAAACAGTGTAATAACATCATACCGATATTGAATTAGACATAAACTAGAGTCCTGGGTGATAATGCTGCCAAAATATAAAGAGGGGTGAATACAGTAATAAGGTCCATCCTACAACTTTTGTGCAAAATAGAAGAATAAAGTGGGTGTCTTTTTCTTTCTTGTGGAGTGACACCTAAGTGCAGGGTGGCCATTCACATTACAGCTGTAAAGTAACAGCATAAGAAGATAATAATGGAGGTCCTGGATGGTGTAATCAATCTTGCTGTGAACTCCTATGGATGGATACTAGCGAATTCCACTAGGGGACCTTTCTCTCCTGATAGATAATTTCCACCGGAATAAGTGTGTTTGATATACTTCTTTGGTATACTTCTTTGAAACAAATGTATATTCTGGGTGTCCTTCCCGTGCTTACCTGTGCTTAGAAGAAAAGGGGTTCCAGATAGTGCAATATTGTAAAACAAGCGGTGCTTTATTCAGCTAACAGCTGTGATACATAAACATGCAGGATAAAAAACATAAATTCCACGAGCTGCGAGCTCGTATGCCAACGTCACTTCCAGTGGGCCTGTCTATCCCAACGAGTAGTGTCACGCCCACGTGACTTTATCAGGTGAAGTGAAGCGTGGGCGTGATGCTATGCGTTGGGACAGACAGGCACACTGGAAGTGATGCCGATGTATGTGCTCGCCGCTTGTGGATTTTGTTTTTGATCCTGCATGTTTATGTGAGTAAAACAGCTGTTAGCTGAACAAAGCACCACTTGTTTTACAATATTACACTATCTGGAACCCCTTTTCTTCCATATATCACGAGTAAGCCCAGGAGGGACACCCATAATATACATTCAATTCAAAGAAGTATATCGAACACACTTATCGGATGGGAATTATCTATCAGGAGAAAAAGGCCCCCTAGAGGAATTTGCTGGTATCCAGCCATAGAAGTTCACAGCAAGATTGATTATACCATTCAGGACCTCCATTATTATCTTCTTATGCTGTTACCTTACAGCTGTAAGGTGAGTGGCCACCCTGCACTTAAGAGTCACAAGAAAGAAAAAGACACCCACTTTATTCTTCTATTTTGCACAAAAGTGGTAGAGAGACCTCACGGTATTCATCCCTCTTTATATTTTGTCAGCATTATCATCCAGGACCCTAGTTTATTTCTAATTGAATATTGTTATGATGTTATTACACTGTTTGGATATTTTCTATTTATTTGGCAATTGATTTGATGTTTACTGTTTTATGCTATATTATTTATAGTGAGTTATTTTACTTGATCCAGGGCATCATTCTAAGGTAAGTATTTCATAATGAGCTAGTATGCAATGCATACTAGCTCATGATGCCTTTGTCTTGCAGGGTTTGTTTTTCGTGGGGGGTTTTTTCCCAAGGTTTACAACCTCTTTAACAAAACTTCATCTTATTATTAAGACTGCCTATAAATTAGCCAGTTTTTTCATTCCACCTGCAGATTCAATGAAAAAACCTGACCTCGAATGTGTGGATTGGGGAATCCTTCCACTGAGCTACTGTATTCTGACAGTGGAGAGACTTCCCTGCTGTCAAAATACAATGATCAGTGCTGCAATCTGTAGCCTGTGACACTGGTTAAATGGGGAAAATCCAGCAGGGTGGTGGTATAGATATCGATGGGTGGATCGACTTCTGTACAACCACAATGCCCAAATATAGATTGGAATTTGGCCGGTTCAGCAGGGAATTTTGATTCATGTATGGCCAGCTTAAGCAAAGTCAACAAGTTCTACTGCAACTCTCCTAACCTTTGTAAACAAGGGTTTTGTAAATAATAAAACTTTTTTTTTTTAGATGCTTTTTTTTCTTTCTGGCCACAATAGACCACACATTCGTTTTTGTAGGTTATTTTATGTTCAGTTCCTTAATAATTACAATTTTTGGTATACAGTATGACAATATTTATCAAATTAAATTATAATAGCATGCTATCGAACAGAATGAAAACAATTGAATTCATGTATTAATATTTTAATAAGCAAGTTATATGGCTGCTACTTTCTTTTAGGTTTAATTTGAGTTTGTCATAAAAAAGTAGTCTTTTTATGTTTGTGTTATTATTTATATTAACTATTGATCGTGAGTTAAAATTCTTTCTTTAAAAAAAAAAACTATTGACTTAATGTGAATGTTTGCTATTGAGTTGCTTATTGTATAACATCTTATACCCCATTTACACTCATTTACTTTCTTATATGGTTTCAGTTTAAGAATTGGTAGTAAACCAATTCTCAACCTATTTTGAGATAAGGCTCAATGTTCTGGTGGGCTTTTTTTTGATAATTGTTCTTTTTTTTTTAATGGTTATACACATAAAATGATAGGGTTCCCAATACAATAGCTTGAAAATACCACAGGTTTTTCTAATTGCATTGGAAATATAATTATAATTCTAGCTATTAATGGCTTTAATTTCTTACTTTCTTAATCTCTTTCATTTTAATATATTAATTTATGTTAATTTACATGTAGTTTACAGAAACAATATTCAATAATGTAAAGCCAAAAGTAAATGTAACATTCCATTCTAGACTAAAATGAATAAAAAGAAGTTGTTTAGAGCTGGGAGTCTACTATAAAGCCTAAAACCATGTGGGTAAACAAACCTAACACAGTGAATGAAGCTACAGTGGATATAAAAAGTCTACACACGCCTGTTAAAATGTCACATTTCTGTGATGTAAAAAAATGTGACAAAGATAAATTATTCCAGAACCTTTTCCATCTTTAATGTGACCTATAAACTGTACAACTCAATTGAAAAACAAACTGAAATCTTTTAGGAGGGGGAAGTAAAAATAAAAAAAAAAAAATAATGTGGTTGCATACAGTAAGTGTGCACACCCTCTTATAACTGGGATGTAGCTGTGTTCAGAATTAAGCAATCACATTGAAACTTATGTTAAATAGAAGTCAGTACACACCCGCCATCATTTAAAGTGTCTCTGATTAACCCTAAATAAAGTTCAGCTGCTCTAGTAGGTCTTTCCTGACATTTTCTTAGTCGCATCCTACAGCAAAAGCCATCGTCCACAGAAAGCTTCCAAAGGGGGATCTCATTGTTAAAGGGATCTCAGTGTTAAAAGGTATCAGTCAGGAGAAAGGTACAAAAGAATTTCCAAGGCATTAGATATACCATGGAACACAGTGAAGACAGTTATCATCAAGTGGAGAAAATATGGCACAACTGTGACATTACTAAGTACTGGACGTCCTTCCAAAATTGATAAAAAGACGAGAAGAAAACTGGTCAGGGAGGCTGCCAAGAGGCTTACAGCAATGTTGCTGTAAGCCTCTTGGCAGCCTCCCTGACAAGGAGCTGCAGGAATATCTGGCAAGTACTGGCTGTGTGTGGTACATGTGACAACAATTTCCCGTATCCTTCATATGTCTGGGCTATGGGGTAGAGTGGCACGACGGAAGCCTTTTCTTATGAAGAAAAACATCCAAGCCTGGCTAAATTTGGCAAAAATATATCTGAAGTCTCCCAAAAGCATGTGGGAAAATATGTTATAATCTATTGAAACCAAGGTTGAACTTTTTGGCCACAATTCCAAAAGTTATGTTTGGTGCAAAAACAACACTGCACATAACCAGAAGAACCCCATACCCACAGTGAAGCATGGTGGTGGCAACATCATGCTTTGGGGCTGTTTTTTCTTCAGCTGGAACAGGGGCCTTAGTCAAGGTAGAGGGAATCATGAACAGTTCCAAATACCAGTCAATATTGGCACAAAACCTTCAGGCTTCTGCTAGAAACCTGAACATGAAGAGGAACTTCTTCTTTCAGCATGACACCAAAGCATACATCCAAATCAACAAAGGAATGGCTTCACCAGAAGAAGATTAAAGTTTTGGAATGGCCCAGCCAGAGCCCAGACCTGAATCTGATTGAAAATCTGTGGGGTGATCTGAAGAGTGCTCTGCACAGGAGTTGCCCTGGAGTGTTTTTGCAAAGAATAGTGGGCAAATATTGCCAAGTCAAGATGTGCCATGCTGATACACTCATACTCAAAGAGACTGAGTGCTCTAATAAAATCAAAAGGTGCTTCAACAAAGTATTAGTTTAAGGGTGTGCACACTTATGCAACCATATTATTTTCGTTTTTATTTTCACTTCCCTCTACATAAAAGATTTCAGTTTGTTGTTCAACTGAGTTGTACAGTTTATACATCCCATTAAAGGTGGAAAAAGTTATGAAATGATTTATCTTTGTCTCATTTTTTTACATCACAGATACCTGACATTTTAACAGGGGCCTGTAGACTTTTTATATCCACTGGATATATTAAAAAAAATTGCATTTCTTGTCACTTTCTGTCTCAGTGATAATGGTCACCAGGACAATTAGAGAGGATGAATCTCCCCAGCATACGCACAGATAGCAGTAGAAACTTCATAGGGGTTTTTTATCCTTCACTACTCTCCTTAAAAGTATAAACAAATAAATACGTTGGAAATGCACATGAAATAGTCCTGTGGGGCACTGGGAAATTCCTATACAAGGCCTCTTATCGGCAAGACATTGGTGTTGATTTATTAAACAAATCGAGTATGTTCACTTTGCAAAGAAAATGTTCACTTAGCTTAATAAATAATGTGAATCTTTGCTGATTTCAATCATCCAATCATGTGTGAGCAAATATCCTTTTTTTATTTCCTTTCACTAAGATATATGAAAATTTACTTTGCAAAGTGAACATGCCCAACTCTCTTTAATCAATCAACCCCAAAATGTGTTCTTTATCCATTTGCTCATTTACACTACTGCATACCAGAAAAACAATGTTAGATTGGAACATAGTTTAGTATTTTTCTTTTTAGTATGTTCTTCAAATGTGGTTCATAAAGAAAATGGTATTTAGAACAGTGCTAGTCAATGATCACACATCAGCTTTTATAAGTTTGGTGTAAAAATATATATCTTATTTGGGAAAATGAGTAATCATTGCAGTTCTTATAATTAACATAGAAACATAAAAACACAGAAGCGCGGGGGAAGAAAAAAGACCCAGCGGTCCATTGAGTCTGCCCCTTTTTTTCTGACATACACTACATTACCAAAAGTATTGGGACGCCTGCCTTTACACGCACATGAACTTTAATGGCATCCCAGTCTTAGTCTGTAGGGTTCAATATTGAGTTGGCCCACCCTTTGCAACTATAACAGCATTAGAGTGGAGACTGAAAGCCAGGCCATCTTGTCCACATCAGTGCCTGAACTCGCAAAAGCGCATCTGGAAGAATAGCCAAACATTCCCATAGACACACTCCTAAACCTTGGGGACAGGCTTCCTAGAAGATTTGAAGCTGTTATAGCTGCAAAGGGTGGGCCAACCCAATACCGAATATTGGTAATATATATATATATATATATATATATATATATATATACAGTATCTCACGAAAGTGAGTACACTCCTCACATTTTTGTAAATATTTTATTATATCTTTTCATGTGATAACACTGAAGAAATTACACTTTGCTACAATGTAACATAGTGAGTGTACAGCTTGTTTAACAGTATAAATTTGCTGTCCCCTCAAAATAACTCAACACACAGCCATTAATGTCTAAACTGCTGGCAACAAAACTGAGTACACCCCCAAGTGAAAATGTCCAAATTGGGCCCAATTAGCCATTTTCCCTCCCCGGTGTCATGTGACTCATTAGTGTTACAAGGTCTCAGGTGTGAATGGGGAGCAGGTGTGTTAAATTTGGTGTTATCACTCTCACTCTCTCATACTGGTCCCTGGAAGTTCAACATGGCATCTCATGGCAAAGAACTCTCTAAGGATCTGAAAAAAAGAATTGTTGCTCTACATAAAGATGGCCTAGGCTATAAGAGGATTGCCAAGACCCTGAAACTGAGCTGCAGCATGGTGGCCAAGACCATACAGCTGTTTAACCGGACAGGTTCCACTCAGAACAGGCCTTGTCATGGTCGACCAAAGAAGTTGAGTGCATGTGCTCAAAGTTATATCCAGAGGTTGTCTTTGGGAAATAGATGTATGAGTGCTGCCAGCATTGCTGCAGAGATTGAAGGGGTGGGGGGGTCAGCCTGTCAGTGTTCAAACCATAAGCCGCACACTGCATCAAATTGGTCTGCATGGCTGTCATCCCAGAAAGAAGCCTCTTTTAGAGATGATGCACAAGAAAGCCTGCAAACAGTTTGCTGAAGACAAGCAGACTAAGGACATGGATTACTGGAACCATGTCCTGTTGTCTGATGAGACCAAGATAAACCTATTTGGTTCAGATAGTGTCAAGCGTGTGTCGCAGCAACCAGGTAAGGAGTACGAAGACAAGTGTGTCTTGCCTACAGTCAAGCATGGTGGTGGGAGTGTCATGGTATGGGGCTGCATGAGTGCTGCTGGCACTGGGGAGCTACAGTTGATTGAGGGAACCATGAATGCCAACATGTACTGTGACATACTGAAGCAGAGCATGATCCCCTTCCTTCGGAGACTGGGCCACAGGGCACTATTCCAACATGATAACGACCCCAAACCACCTCCAAGATGACCCCTGTCTTGCTAAAGAAACTGAGGATAAAAGTGATGGACTGGCCAAACATGTCTCCAGACCTAAACCCCTAATGAGCATCTGTCTGGCATCCTCAAACAGAAGGTGGAGGAGTGCAAGGTCTCTAACATCCACCAGCTCCGTGATATCATCATGCAGGAGTGGAAGAGGACTCTAGTGGCAACCTGTGAAACTCTATTCCCAAAAGGGTTAAGGCAGTGCTGGAAAATAATGGTGGCCACACAAAATATTGACACTTTGGGCCTAATTTGGACATTTTCACTTAGGGGTGTACTCACTTTTGTTGTCAGCGGTTTAGACATTAATGGCTGTGTGTTGAGCTATTTTGAGGGGACAGCAAATTTACACTGTTATACAAGCTGTATACTCACTACTTTACATTGTAACAAAGTGTAATTTCTTCAGTGTTGTCACATGAAAAGATATAATAAAATATTTACAAAAATGTGAGGGGTGTAGTCATTTTTGTGAGATACTGTATATATATGAGTGTAGATCTATGCTTGCCCCAAGTATGTTGAGTTCACTTACTTTTGTCAGACTCACTACTTCTCTTTTTACTCAACTACTCTTTCAGTAAAATACCACTGTCTTAGATTAGTTTTGAACTTTCCTCCTGTCATGTCCCTGTGTTCCTGATCTTAACTGCATAGTAAAATGCTGCCCTCCTGAACCCCCTTGATGTATTTAAAGTTTTCAATTGCGTCTTCTCTTTCCCTTCTTTCCTCCAGATTGTACATACTAAGTTCCTGAAATCCTCCTGATATGTTTTATCCCCCAAACTGTTCACCATTTTAGTTGCCCGTTTCTAGGCTTATGCTACTAATTATTTTTTGGGGAAAACAAAATATTGCTACATTTTAATATTGATCATAAATATATTTGCAAAATATGGGGAAATATCACATTACCAAAAGTTAGGTTAGTTAGAGTATTATAGAGAGTTAATTTGCACACAACAATAAAATATAGCAAGTTTGTTGGCTTAAAAATGAAAAGAATTAGCTAGCATTATGCTGGAATTGTGATGTAAATCTTTTTACTATTTGGTAGAATTTAGGTAACAGAAAGCTTAATAAACATTAATGCAATTTGAAACAGAATCAAAACAGGCATAACATGCTAACAAATCTGCCAGGAATGTGCGTGTCTGAAAGAATATTGGATTTAGAAGAAATAGCTGTTTCCATGGGGATACTTTCCTGCTCGAGAAAGGCTTGCAGTGACTTTTCCTGCATGTATCTCATTAAACCGAAGACGGAGATTGTCATGTGCTATGCATTTCAGTGCTATTATTTACCTTGCTAAAAATGTCCCTAACACTTTTCACCATATGAAAAATTAATTGACATGAAACCTGTAAAACAGTTTGTCTTGTAAGAAGAGCACAAATGACAAAATCATAGCATGTGTGGAATTAAAGTGAATGCCAATAAAGACATATTTTTCTGCTTCATGCTTTAAAGAAATTAAAACAGGGATGACGCACTACTCAAATGTGTCATGAAATAGTCCACCTGCCATATGTTATCAGCTATAAATACTCAAGGACCAGATCCCACTAAGCAATTCTATCATGCAAATATTTTCAAGAGCACTGATTTTCATAAAATTGCTGTGTTGATAACGTTGTGTTGATAACCCTTTTATTCTATCTAGATATCCTGACCCAGTACTGAGCATATTTTTTCAGAGCACTTATCATTTTAAAACATTCCTAGCTTATATAATGCTACTTCCTTTCTGACAATTAGTCCTTTTGACAAGCAGTAGTTTATGAAGGCTGTATTCTGTTAGATGAACAAAATGAAATGTCATCTTTCAAGTTCTGCTAAGATATATATTTGTTACTGTTATCAATGTATGCAACTTGTTATGTATGATTGAGTTTGAGTAGATTTTTCGGTTGTCTAACCTTCTCATTGTTCTGGAGTTTGGTTTAACTGTGATGTCATTCTTGGTTATTGGGGAGGCCTCAGAACATGGCACAGGTTAGTGGAAGCCTCCACAAGAAGATAAATGCGAAGAATAACCCAGATGTCCAAGGGTGGTAAATAGTGATGAGCCAAATGAACCTGGGTTTGGTTCAGGGTGGCTTGGAGAACTTTACAGAATTTGGGTGCCATGTCTAAACACAATTGAAGTCAACAGGAGCCAAATCTTAGAAATCAGTAATAGCTATTTTCTAGGCTAATAGGCAAGGGATTGTCAAAAAAATGGCATAGAAAGCTGGGTCCCGCCCTTGGGAATATGTACCAAAGCACATGATCAGAAAATCGTATAAAAAATACTGATTTCAAAGTGTTCGTATGATAATCTGATCATTAGTACACAGCTTTTGAGAGCCGATCACAACAATTCATGTGAAATTATGCAAAGGGACAACCACAAAAAAAATTCTCGTACAATACCAGAATGTACGATTTTTGTTTAATCGGTACAGTATTCTTCCGAAACAAAATGGGAAAACCAAGACCACGCCTGCTTGGAGACAAAAGAATACATTGTAATACAATACAATACAACACATTACATCACTTCCAAAGTTGTATTCTGTCATACGAGAATTTTCGCAACTTTAGTAACTTCTTCATTTTCGATATGAGACTAGCATGCAAAATCATTTGTCCTATATTCTCATTGCGTCTACGAGGCCTAAGTTTGGCAGAAAGCAGCAATTTTAATAATGCTTAAAGTGCAACCTTAAAAATGCTTTTTTTTTAAGTGACCATGTTTGGGGGAAGCCCTAACTTGCCCATGAAGTGACTTACCTGTACAATGGATACAGGCTACTACAGATAAACTGACATTTACAAAGAAAAATGCTCTTTAAATTGCTGGTAAATGACAGTTCCTGGCTGCTGGAAATGGGGTTTCCTTTATTCTACACCAGATCCTTAGCCTAAATGAAGGTCTTATATAAAAGTTAATGGGGGAACCCACACAAAAAACAATATGGGATTCCCTCTAAAAATGAATCCCAGACCCTGGTATGGATGTCAAACACCAACCAAATAATAAAATAATGCATAGGGCCCCCATGCAAAAAAACAACGAAAAAAAATATGAGGTCCTCCCAAACCCATACAAGATCTTCATTTGCTCACCATCTCGTTACCCTACTCATTCAAAAAAAAAGTAAACAATACATCAACACACAAACATTTTTTGACACGTCCTTCATTTAAAGTCACACAATGTAAATCCATCATCAGTCATGTTGTCCAGTAATGCAGATTCTCAAAAACTATGATTAACCATTTGCTGGCAAGGGTGATATCTTGGTCATCGCTGCAGCTGCAGCAATGATCCAGATATCATTTTTTAGGGTCGGTGTTTCCCGGTGGATTACTTTTACAGGCAGCGGAAGGGGATCCCGGTAAGGATGCGCCCTGCAGCATCTGGTTCCTGGGACACAGAGGAACTGATGTTGTTCCTCCCATTATGTGACATCAGAAACCGGAGGTAATGAGGATTTCATCACTTCCGGTTTCGGTCTCATGTAAACGAGCCATTACCAGCTTGAACAGCTTTGGAGGGCAGAGGGCAAAGGAGAGATCTGGGCTCTAATAGACCCCAGTTTTCTCCAAAAAGAAGACCTGTCACAGCCCATACTATCACAAGGGATGTGGTTAATCCCTGCCATTAGCAATAAAAAAAGATTAAAAAAAAAAACTAAAATAAAGTTACAGTGTACATTTTTTTTAAATAAATTTAAATTTAAATAAAATAAATAATACAATTTTAAAAATCTTAAATCACCCCCGTCTTCCCCTTTGTTTACATTTCTCTGTGGGGCTCAAGAGCTGTCATTTGCAGCCAGTGAGCAACATGATCATGGGCGGGTTTTTTTTTCTGGTGGAGTAAATGTCACTTTTGCTGGAGGAAATCCTACAACTGTACCACCTCATATGCAGGTTTAGGGCATCTCCCAATCATATTATTGCATATTTTTTGTTATGGTTTTATTTTATGATGTTTTTTAAGCTGCCTTAAATGACCCGCTCCCCAATGAATGATACTGTAACAAAAAAAAAATTTCATAGGTACATGGCAGTATACCAAAGTTTGCAGGCCTAAGAAAGAATACAAGACTTTCATAGACTTCGGGCACTATGTTCAGTATTTACAGATGTCGGACTGGGTTTGTGAATTTTCACATGAATTAAGCACAGGCCAGTTCGTTCTTTACTAGTGGTAAACAGTGGGATTTGTTTACAAGTCATTTCTCAGAGCCAATCCTGCATTTTAGCCACAACAGGGATTTTTCGTTAGCGTGCAACTACGGTTGTTCTTGAACCGCTTTCAAAATTCCATAAAATTTTACCTAGCAATTGTATTTGGTTCACAGAGATTTTGTTTTAACATATCCTCTGGTTATAATGGAGCTGATTAATCCTGTCGCTAAAGTGCATAATGGTGTGATCATTAAATCTGGTGAAAACAAATGTGGAGTCATGGGCAATAGGTCAGGTTATTGTTTCATTTTGTAAAAATACAAAACAGCAATTCTGATTGGCTGGAATGTGGATTATTTCCAAATTAATTTTCAAATTTTCTTTTCTCCAGTTTTAAATCACCTCCACCATTCCCAGTTTTATGATTATGAATTCATAAGTGGAACAAAATTGTGTCTTAACCACCTCCGGACCACCCTATCCTATAGCAGTTTTACTGCTACAGGGTGGCATCTGTGTGCCGAATCACGTGTATATATGTGATTTGAGAATTCCGGGTAGGGGGTACGCATACGCGCCGCCCATGGGTTGTGATTACACACAGCGGAAGCCAATCGGCGAGTGCACGGTACCAGATGTCCGCTGGCACCCGCTGAACGTTAGGTAGAGAGGCAGAATGGCGATTTGCCTATTTGAACAAGGTAGATTGCTGTTCTGACAGGAGGGGTAGGTCAAGGAATTTGTGCCCCCAACGCAGGGAATAAATTCCATCTCTTCCCCTGTAAAAGCAGCACACACAGTGTAGTAAAACACTGGCTAGGCACACAGTAAACCCTTCGATCGCCCCTGATGTTAACCCCTTCCCAAACAGTGTCATCAGATCAGCGACAGCGCATATTTTTTTAGGACTGATCGCTGTATTAGTGTCACTGGTCCCCAAAAAGTGTCAGTGTCAGAATGTCCGCTGCGATATCGCAGTCCCGTTATAAGTTGCTGATCGTGGCCATTACTAATAAAATAAATAAATAGAAATATCCCATTGTTTGTAGACTCTAAAACTCTTGCACAAACCAATCAATATACACTTATTGGAATTTTTTTTTACCAAAAATATGTAGCAGAATACATAATGGCCTAAATTTATGAAGAAATTAGTTTCTTTCCATTTTTTATTGGATATGTTTTATAGCAGAAAGTAAGAAATATTGTTTTTCTTTTTAAATTGTCAGTATTTTTTTGTTTATAGCGCAAAAAATAAACACCGCAGAGGTGATCAAATACCACCAAAAGAAAGCTCCATTTGTAGGGAAAAAAGGACATGAATTTTATTTGGGTACAGCGTTGCATGACCGAGCAATTGTAAGTTAAAGTAACGCAGTGCTGTATCAAAAAAAATGTCCTGGTCATGAAGGGGGGTAAATCTTCTGGAGGGTCAAATGGTTAAAGTAGTATTATACCTAAAAAGCAAACATTTATTATATTGCAGCTTATAAAGTTTTATGATGGCTGTATTCGTTTCCTTTTTTAGTCTTTCTTTCTTCTATTTTCCTCTGGCAACCAAGTTCTCTTGCAGTTACAGGGATGAGACAGGCCATTTAACACTGGTAGGAGTGCTAGTACTTCTAACACCCCCTCCCTCCAGGCTGACAATGCTGCTGTCCAAATCTGCCCCCTGTGCCTAATAATCCAGAGTGGTGTCTGTATAATACAGGAGGTGCGTTACTGGGCTGATCACCAGGTGAAAACATAGAAGAAAAAGCTCGAAAAAGAAATAAACGAAAGCAGCCACTACATCTAATGATTGGTAAGCTTCAAAATATTATATTTTTGGTTTTGGGTTTAAAGGGCTTGTAAACCCTCACGTTTTTTCACCTGAATGCATTGAGGTGAAAAACCTCTTGTAGTGCACCAGTCATTCCTGTGCCGGGGACGAGCACACGCGCTCCAGCCAGTGTCTCGGGTCCTGATTGGATATATTGATAGTAGCACAGCCATTGGCTCCCGCTGCTGTCAATCAAATCCAATGATGTGGGAGCCGGGGGTGGAGCCGAATCCTGCTGTCTATGTCAATGGATGCAGCAGCAGGACATGGGAGTGCGCCCGCATGAGTGCCCTGAGGGAGAGCGCTTATCCGATGGGGAACTCGAGAAGAGGAGGAACCAGGAACGCTGCTGAGGGACCCCAGAAGAGGAGGATCTAGGCCACTCTGTGCAAAACCAACTGTACAGAGGAGGTAAGTATGACATGTTTGTTTAAAAAAAAAAAAAAAAAAAGGATTGTTTACATATCCTTTAATTCGGCTTTTGTTTATTATTTCCAGTGTAATCTAGACAAACCATGTTTTAAATGAACCATTGTTTCAATTTTCTTTTTTGTCTTTATCCAAGTGATTACCATATTGCAACTAAAAGGAGTATTATCTTACTGCTATTTGATGCTTTGCTACTAGTTTAATGTGTAGAATATGGAGTAGTATTACATATTTTTATGGGTAGTTCCAGCAGGAGTATTAAAGGGTGCCAGTTGCCCATAATAGAGAAGATTGTATACATCAAGATATAAAATCAACCTTTATATTCAGACCTCTGAACTAGCTGCATCAACTCTTCCCTAGGATATAGCTGAGATTTGAACTCTGTGATTCCCTCGCCGTAGTTATTTTGCTGAAATGTATGTTGCATTAGCTTTCTAGTGTAATTTGAACCTGAACATTGGCTGTAGCCCTCTGGGTTCTGTAGAGTGTGTGTTTTGATATGTTGAATTATATGGAATTAGATAGTGATGGACCTGAGCAAACCGTTTGATGTCTCTTGTCAAATAGCTCGCAGTGAGCTGAATCTACGTTTCCTCTAGATAATTGTATTTACAAATTATGGTTGTGCATTAAGTGCCTGGCTTTCAGAATCCCAGTCCTCTGATACTAAGTTCAGCATGCTATCATTTATTTCAAAATATACATTATGCCACAGCAATCCGACTGTAATACAGTGGTGAGTGGGTACACAATAGCACTAAACAGATTCTTAAACTGAATATCTTTATGGCTTCATTATAAATGAACTCCTGTCCAAATATTGATTTTCACTATAAACACTGTATGTTTCTGAAAATAAAATAATTAGAGTTGAGGACTAATCTTTTGCACTTCAAGTAAATGGTAATTTCAATTTAGAAACAAGAACAGGACATCATTATAAATATTTGTTTTTGTAATTATGTGCTCCATACTAATTACGAGACCATCGTCAGCACTACTCACTGCACCAATGAGATCAGCCACCAGCAAAAAGAAGGGGAGAAGGACCTCAATCTTCATGAGACCAGACAGAAGACACAAGAAAAAAAAAGGTAAGTATGCTGAAAATGTCTGTATTTACTGTAAAAGGGAGTGTATACTGTATCCAATAATCAATTTTATTCAACAATTATGAAAGCTAGCAGTCTATATTTACTGTATTGTGTATACAAGTATGACGCTATTGCACACAGACAACAATGACATCACTAGCATAAGTAGTGGAATCCCGCTCTTCCCCTAGCATGAAGACTCGTTTTGTTGCTCTGATACTGTACTTGTGAATGCTATCATTGTTGCCATCAAATTGCAATAGTGGTTCACTGCCACTGATGCACACCACAAACCGTTGGATGAATTAAAGCGATGGATAAAGAAAACACTTTATTTCCTTACACAGAGACTTAAAACCTTTAGCATAAATGACAGCATTGGAACTCTGTATCATGCACTAGGAGTAATATATATATATATATATATATATATATATATATATATATATATATATATATGTATACATATATATATATATATAGAAAATGTAGTCTTTTTATAATACATTAGAAACCATTGGTGCGTGCGGCCTATCGAATAAAGGGTGTGCACCTCAGAGCACAAACACACATGCATGTATATCAGCAGAGCTGTGGATGCACTGGATGGGTTCAGTAGAGCAAAGATTGGTTTCAGCAGAGCAGTGGATGGATTGTGTCAGTAGATTTTTATTTTTATTATTACTTTTTACAATATTTTAATTTATTTATATTATTTTTTTAGGAGCCCCATTGGGGGGCTTTGCTAAAACATCAAGGGTCTAAACAGACCCCTGATGTCTTAATTTTGAGACAAAGAAAGAAATTGAGGACAAGGATTCCCTGTTCCCTTTCTCTGCATGTAAACATTGTTTATTGTGCTTCAGATAAGAATGAAGACAGGAGTGATCTGTACAGATCTGTGTTCTTTCAGAAAAGGAAGGGGCTAGTTAATTAAATATTTACCTGCCCCTTCCCCACTCCTGAGAGGAGAGGAGGGAAGCTGGCAGCACTGCAGAGAGGAAACGGAAAGCAGGGGGAATCGGCACTGCATGGGGTGATTAGGGTGAGGCCAGGCACACTGGGCACACCCTGTGCTATTAAAAACTAACACATTTTATAATTGTATCATGGAATTGATTAATGCATACATTTATCACTGATATATCTTACTATTAAAACAGACCTTCACTTAAAAATAAAAGTAACGCTCATTACCCTCCCCACTTCCCCCACCCAACAAATAAGTGTTCTTTTATTCTGAGAGAGGTCATCCTTTTGTGACAGGTACCCACTCCTACTTCCACAATTCTCATCTAGGAAATTTACATCAGCTTGGCCCAGCCCCCCACCCACAACCTCCTGGGACAGGTCACATATCTCTGGAGGCTGCAGGACCACTCCTACAGCATTTTTGTACCATGCAAAAGGCCAGCCCACTGTCAGAAGTTAGAGGCTGCTTCCTGGGAACTACATTCAGATACATATCAGAGTTGGCAGCCTTGGGCCCTTTCTCTCATTTTTTCAGATAGAGCGGTTCTTGACCAATACGTGGATTCGTACCCAAGGTGGCCTCCAGGTTCCACATAACCAGGAAATTACGCTGCCTCTGGGAAAATTCTCAGGAAGTAAGTTTGCTGGACACTGGGCATAGATTCTCTCTTCATCATGCCGAACGAAGCACAGAAATGCCTGAGGGCTTCTAATAGAGTCATCGCCTCATGGCTGGTTAAGATCATCTCCTTGGCTTACAGATCAAGAGGTTTGCCTGCGCCTGAGGGGCCACAGGGCATTCCACCAGAAGTGTCTCAACCTCATGGTCGACAGTAGGCTGGGTATCTCTGGAAATAATCAGACACATTATTGCATATAGCCTGCGGCTCTAACTACTGGTGATTTTGGCAGGGCTTTTCTGGCTTCTGCTTTCATTCATAATTAATTTGATCAAGCATTATCCTCCCTTGTGTGGCTAGCTAATTCCCAGGTGTGCTGACATGGAGCCGCCAGGAAAAACAGAAAATTGATGAACAGATACTTAACACAATTTTTAATTTCCTGATGAGCTTCATGGCAGCACAATGCCCACCCAGGTTGATAGGACTAGTTGCGGAACTCCACGGCTGCAGGTGGGCTCATATTTATGAGTTAGGCCCTGATAATGCAAGGGGTGGGTGGGGCCATACCCTGCTGTGCTGCCATGGAGGCCATCAGGAAAGGAAAATTGCAGTAAGTAACTGTCAATCAATTTTCTGCTTATTGACATTTGTGACCCAGCTGGGGTAATTCCTCCTCTATTATTCCTAGTGACCATTGTAAGTAAGAAAGAAAATGAAGAGGAATCCAAAATGTTAATGTTGTCCCCATAGCAAGAGGTAAGGGTAATTCACCTAATTTAGACAAATAATTAGGTGACAATTGTCTAAGGCTAGCCATACACATGTAGATTTCTTTAGTTCAGCCCGGAAAGGCCAAATGAGAGAAATCACCCTCATCAAAGCTAAACAGCATGGATGGAGGAATCTTCCCAGCTGGCTTTGTTTTCTGACAGCCATTGGTCTGCTGTCAATGATAGGCCAATAATTTGCTGCCAGGCTCCATTTGATTTTTAAATTGATGCTTATTACATTTTAGCCATGTTTGGCTAGTATTAGAGGGGATTACTCTCACCTTTTGGAAGAACTCTCATTTCCTATTGAATTCCCAGGACATGGAGTTAAAGAAAATCTCCCCAGTGGAACAGAGGCAGCATAAAAATAAAAAGTAAAAATGGCTATACATACATTTTTAGTTATGCAACAGTTAGATTTTATAGGACTTTAAAAACCTTTTCTAAAAAACTTACTTTATAACCAGCTGCACATTCATAGAAAAGTGTGTTTGCATGTGCTGTAGATCTGTGGTCAAATCACATTGCTGAAGAGACCCATAAGAATCAATGAAGAAGCAAAACAAAAATCTGATATTTAGCCAGGGGCAAAACAACTTGGTTGCATATTTTCAGGGGATACATGGGTATGGGTAGCATTCTACTTTTCTATTGTTTATCTTCTGTTGTCAATCTCCAAAGAAAAATATGGCTACGGCTACATTCCCTGCCCCATCTTATTCCCTTTAAACTGTATCTAAAACCAGCATTTTTTTTGTTTTGGATAGAGTACATAAGATTTAAACCTGCTGTCATATTTTTTTACTATTGGTGAGAATTTTTATAGGTGCAACAAAAAACAGAAAATCTATTTACAGTGAGGGAAATTCTTTCTTATATTGTTGTCACTTCAACAGCATACCATTGGAAAATGTGCCCGCTATTCCTGTTCTAGAGATAAATCCAAATGTAAAATTTTTCCCCATTTCCGGTCCATGTGACTAGCGGCTATCAGGACAATAAGAGGGGGTCACAGCAAAGAAGGCCTGATCAGGTTGCTTACTCTTCCACACCGTATGAAAAAAAATGTGGCTTTGGAAACAATTTAATAGTTTGTTTTATTTTACTCTTTCTCTACTCTTTATAAATATCATAGATCACCAAGTTGCTTTTGACTCTATGACAGTTTCTCACTATAGAATTGTTTATGGCATCAGAAGTGTCTTGAAGTGCAACATGCACTTAGTGATACAATGGTTGGGAACATTCACAGCATGGAAAAGAAGCCTGGAACCTGGGAATGAATAAAGCAGGGATCCTCAAACTACGGCCCTCCAGCTGTTGCAGAACTACACTTCCCATGAGACATTGTAAAAGTCTGACATTCACAGACATGACTGGGTATGATGGGACTTGAAGTTCCTGAACAACTGGAGGGCTGCAGTTTGAAGACCCCTGGATTAAAGTATGTGTGGAAGAGGCTGAAAGTGATGACAAAGGGAATTTAGTGTAGGAGAGTTTTGCACTGCTTACAAGCAAATTATAATTGGAAAGGCTTATTTAATTATCCAGAACCTTATACAGTTATGCACTTAGATAAATTCACTATAGTACTCATTTGCATTGAAGAGTACATCCCTGTATCGTGTTTATGAAAGCCTTGTAAAGCAGACACTTATAGCCTTGCATTCATTGTTTCCAACAACGTATTGTATTGTTGGGTCTTCATTTCTTATTGCCCCCTTAATGACCAGGCCATTTTTTGTGATACGGCACTGTGTCGCATTAACTGACAATTGCGCGGTCATGCGACACTGTACCCAAACAAAATTGATGTCCTTTTTTTCCCACAAATCTTTTTGTAGTATTTGATAACCTCTGCAGTTTTTATTTTTTGCGCTATAAACAAAAAAAGAGCGATAATTTAAAAAAAAGACAATAGTTTTTACTTTTTGCTATAATAAATATCCCCAAAAAAATATAAAAAACAAATGTCTTCCTCAGTTTAGGCCAATATGTATTCTTCTACATATTTTTGGTAAAAAAAAATGATTTGCACAAAAGTTATAGTGTCTACAAAATAGGGGATAGATTTATGGCATTTTTATTTAAAAATTTTTTTTTTTTTTTTACTAGTAATGGTGGCGATCTTCAATTTTTAGCGGGACTACGGTGGATGGATCGGACACTTTTGACACTTTTTTTGGCAATCGGTGCTAAAAAAAATGCACGGATTACTGTGTAAATGTCACTGGCAGGGAAGAGGTTAACACCAGGGGCAATCAAAGTGTTAAATGTGTTCCCTGGGAGATGTTTCTAACTGTATGGGGGCTGGGCTGACTGGAGGAGGCGAGAGATCGCTGTTCCTAATCACTAGGAACAGACGATCACTCTCAGATCCCCTGTCAGAACGGGGATCCGCCATGTTTACAAAGGCAGATCCCCGTTCTGCCTTTGTGTGGAGCAATCGCAGGTGGCCAGCGGACATCGCGCCCACCGGCTTATAACTGCTTATAAAGTGTTAGCTGGAGCTTGGCTTCAATTTGTTAGTGTTCTAAATCTGCAATTGTATCAAACACCCCCCCCCCCCAGCCTGAAAATGCTACTGTCCAAAAGATGTCTCTGTTTCTCCTTCATCCAGACTGGTGGCAATCTAACACGGAGGGTGTGTTACTGGCCAGATCGCAGTTGATAACAGAGGGAAAAAAAGCCATAAAAAAGAACACAAATGCAGCCAACTGCAGGATACACAATGCATAGCATACAAAGTATAACCCTTTCATGCCTAAGCCTATTTCTGACATTTGTTGCTTACAAGGTAAAATCTGTATTCTTTACTAGAAAATTACTTAGAACCCCCAAACATGATATATATTATTTTAGCAGAGACCCTAGAGAATAAAATGGTGATCGTTACAATGTTTTATGTCACATGATCTTTGAGCAGCGGTCTTTCAAACATACTTTTTTGGGAAAAAAGATGCTTTCATGAATTAAAAAAAAACGACAGGAAAGTTAGCCCAATTTTTTTTGTATAATGTGAAAGCTGATGTAACGCGGAGTAAATAGATACCTAACAAGGGAAGGTGGCGGGAGGGGGGGGACAGCCCCTCCCGCTCCTATGGGATTTTGGCTGTTATCCCTATAGACTTGACCGCCCGCTCTAAAATAATCATCTTGGTATAACCCTATAAAGCCGAGGCCGCATATGTGCATACGGTCGGCGCTATGGGGATAATAAAATATGTCTACAATGTACAAACTATCTATTTTTCCTAACAAATAAGCATGTACAATGTATGGGATAGGCATACTGTAGGTATACTAAACAGCTACTTAACCACTTGCTACCAAATCACGTACCAGTACGTCATTGGCTACAAGTGGTTGTACCGGGTTGATGCCTGCAGCAGTACAGTTTTTTAGAGCCAACAGTCGGCTTTCTTGTAATAGCAACCAATGCGGCTAAGCAGCCACTCGGCTGTTATTACAAGCAGCAGGAGGAAACATTTCCCCTCCTGCCACCTTCCTACGGCTCGCCTGGGTTCTCCCAACTCACAGTGAGACCCAAGCCACCAGAAAGCACGTCCATCAGCTGGCCAGAGGCCCGAACAAGGCTGGAATCGGCTTTGATCGGGTCTCCGATGTAGTAACCCAGAAACAACATCACAACGTCACTGGTTTACTCAACAGCCAACGGCTGTTTTTTAAATTTAAAAGTAATCAAAAACAGCAATCTTGATATTTTGAATACTTTTAAGTGCAGAGGAGGAGTTTTGAGGTCTTTTAGACCCCCAGATCCCTCCATAAAGAGTACCTGTTACTGCCTATTAGTGTCACAAGGGATGTTTACATTCCTTGTGACAGCAATAAAAGTGATCAAAAAAATTGAAAAGGACAGTGTAAAAATAAAAAAATGTTTAAAGCGCCCTATCCCTGCATGCTCGTGTGCCAAAGAAAACGCATACGTAACTTGCGCCCGCAAATGTACAGAGTGTTCAAATCACACATGTGAGGTATCACCGCAATCATTTTAAAGGTCAAAGTAATGTGGCGCTAGTCTAAGTGTACCACTTGATGTACATCTCAAACTAAAGAATCTCCATGCTTCCTTACTACTCAGTACTCAAAACACTCTTGGTAAACACTACTCACTTCTCCCATTAGGGGGCAATCAAGTCTACAAAAAAAATTGAATACTAATAAATAAACCAAAACTATATATCATCCAATCGATCAAGTGTTCCTCAATCAGACTTTGTGAAACTGTAACTAAAGGTGCTAATTAAAACACAATCAAACACGATGAAAATAAACAATTCCTCAAAAGTGTGTCATACATAGTGCATAATTTTCTTCAGCTTAATGAATAAAAAAATTGGTAGACAAAATAAATATTTCTGGTTACAACTGTGATGCAATAATAATCGAAGAATGCAACTCTATATCACATAATATAAATGCAAAGTGATCAAGTGTAAAAAAAGTGACATAAGTGCAGAGCCATGCATAATATAACAAATCTGACTCTTAAATGAACTCCCAAAGTCCAACACCTCTCCCCTAAAAAAATAAAAAAATGGTAAAAAAAATATGTGACAATGAAATGTGATCAAGTCCAAAATGCTTCATGCAATGTGCTTAATAATGTCCATACAAATGGTTGATATTAACATGCCAGTAGCGTGACTTTGTGCTGGATTCAAACACTTGAAAAACTGGTGCAGCACACAGGTGTTTCCCCCAGCCTCTCACCTCTATCAGCGGCCCCCAATGGGCCAAGTCAGTCATCCCTTTGATAAAGTCACGTGGGTGTGACGCAACGCGTCAGGGTAGGAGGAGCCAGGTGCCAACGCTTCCCGGGGACGGCCGTACCCGGAAGCCTGATCGTCTCTGCTGCATTTGTCGCTGACAGTTTTCAGTTTGTAATGTAAGTTACTACTTTTTATCAATAAACTTATCTTGGAAGTACTTCACTATGGAAGCATCTCCTTCTTCATTGTCATTCTGGGGTCGTGGGGAGCGCTGGTGACTAGATTGAGAGTCTGACCCAGGTACACCCCCTGGAAGAGGGGGACGGCTGTTGGAGCACCTTCCCTCACAGAGGAATATTAACCATTTGCCTGACTTGGCCCATTGGGGGCCGCTGATAGAGGTGAGAGGCTGGGGGAAACACCTGTGTGCTGCACCAGTTTTTCAAGTGTTTGAATCCAGCACAAAGTCACGCTACTGGCATGTTAATATCAACCATTTGTATGGACATTATTAAGCACATTGCATGAAGCATTTTGGACTTGATCACATTTCATTGTCACATATTTTTTTACCATTTTTTTATTTATTATTTTTTTCTTTTTTTGGGGGAGAGGTGTTGGACTTTGGGAGTTCATTTAAGAGTCAGATTTGTTATATTATGCATGGCTCTGCACTTATGTCACTTTTTTTACACTTGATCACTTTGCATTTATATTATGTGATATAGAGTTGCATTTTTCGATTATTATTGCATCACAGTTGTCACCAGAAATATTTATTTTGTCTACCAATTTTTTTATTCATTAAGCTGAAGAAAATTATGCACTATGTATGACACACTTTTGAGGAATTGTTTATTTTCATCGTGTTTGATTGTGTTTTAATTAGCACCTTTAGTTACAGTTTCACAAAGTCTGATTGAGGAACACTTGATCGATTGGATGATATATAGTTTTGGTTTATTTATTAGTATTCAATTTTTTTTTGTAGACTTGATTGCCTCCTAATGGGAGAAGTGAGTAGTGTTTACCAAGAGTGTTTTGAGTACTGAGTAGTAAGGAAGCATGGAGATTCTTTAGTTTGAGATGTACATCAAGTGGTACACTTAGACTAGCGCCACATTACTTTGACCTTTAAG